>OY968841.1:4003352-5203352 GCA_963695495.1 Hololepta plana | reverse complement strand
ATCGAGGGTAAATATTTGCAGTTTTTGGGCGAAAACAAACGTCAGCGCGATTTTGCGATGCACGACGATTTGGGGGGGGGGGGGGGAGGCGAAATAATAAAATTTATACGTTAATTAGTTGGCGTTAGCATAAATCGCTAAATTGTAAACATCATATTTCGCGGGGGTGGGCGGGGGTGTGTTAATAAACGTTCGTTTGCGATTTATTATTATTATTTCGCGTTGATGCCGTTGCCTGCCAATTTATTGCAACAATTTTAATTACGCACACATTAATTGCACGAAATCGTTGTAGTATTTATGCGAAAATCCGATGCTGTTCTTGTTTGCTTGTTTTTTTTTGTTTCGCACGATTATTATTGCGCGAATCGATGCAGGAACGTTGCCGATAACGAGAATCAAACAAAAGCATCGATATTATTTCATGATAGTTGGATTTTTAGTGTCGAGAGAAATAAAAATTCGAATACAACGAAATTAATCAACGCTAATTACATAAAATCAATACGATTGTTTATGTTACGAGCCCCCCTCTTAGTTTATTCCCGCATTCATTCGCAAATTTGCTATTATTATTAATTAGAATTGAATGCGAATAAATTTATTAATTATACATCATATCATACATCAAGCTTCGTCTACCAGCACAATGGCGGGCGAAGATATGTTCCTAACGTACAGGGCGAGCAATAATTAATTACGATGAAAGTACGTCCACTTGGTATTTGGGTGCCAACGAAGAAAATAAATAACAGAGCAAGTGTATCCGTCAATTTCGTTTATTTATTTGCGGTGCAGCAGCGATAAAATTTAATACCGATAGATGCAGGATAATAAAATATGAGATGGAGCAGGAAATTTATGCCCACGAACATTATCATCATCATCATCGTCGTCGTCCTTCGTTTTGATGCTTACGCCGTATGGGACCCCCAAAAAAAAGTTATGCGAGAGAGAGGGAGAGAAAACAGAAAGATACATTTTCGCTATTAAACGTTTTACGATATTACTAGCCAAAGGGATGCCGGGGGATAAATGTACGTTGCAAAAAGCGCACGTTATGTATACAGGGTGTCGCAGTAGAGTGCGGGCTCGGAGGATTACGCACAAACGGTCGATTGTCAGAGGGGAAACTGTTTCAGATGAAAAACGTTTCTCTTGGATAGGGCTACAAGGTGGAAATATGTTCCAAGATTTTTCCAATTTTCCCCATTTTTCTTCATCTCCCCGAATCGGCTGAAACTCGCACCATTTGTAGGGACAATCGAAGGCTACTTTGTGCCAAAATTAGAGCGCAATCGATCGAGTAGTTTAAAAGTTTTCGCACTTTTAAACTCCTATAATTGCATAATTTTTCATCTTTTTCATCTAAAACATTTTTCTCTACAATCAACCATTTGGCCGTAATCCTCCGAGCTCGCACTCTACTGCGACACCCTGTATACTAACTTTTTTTGCGAATGCCCCACAGTATAATTATTAATTATAGCAATCGGTCCCCGGACGGCACTCGATTATATATTTAACGGTACCCATAAAAGTTATCTGGACCGATGCAACGAAAGAAAAAAAAATGCGGGAAATTGCATAATTCCCCTCTCGCTTTCTCTCTCTTTTTTGGCAGTACAATCATTTCCATTTTTCCCTTTTAATCGCAAAATTGACGGGAATCCGTCGCAATAAAATCATTCCGCTCGATCGCTTTGTACCGAATCGAATTCCGACGAAAATTCCGATTACACAAACGTACAATGCGATCAACGAGCGAAAGAAAAAAAAAGAGGACCGAGGAATTCTATTATTAGATTGGTAACACCGATTCGTGACTACGTTCGTTATAGTCACGACAATGTGACCAACGGTTAATTAAGAAAAGAGACTAAATGAAATGAACGTCGTCTTTCTTAGGGGGAGGAAAAATTGAAAATAATATGATGGGACATTTTATTTGAATATTATATGGAATGTATTCAATTTATTTCGTTCGCTCGTTTCCCTTTTCCTCGCTTCTTTGAGCTACTCTGTGGATATTGCCCTTTTATGTAAATTCCCTCAGATATAGATTACTTGGGCGGGGAAATTCAATTTTTGAAGTGAAACTCTCTCTCTCGCCTTCTATTTCGCCCCGCATTCTTTTATTGTTATTATTATTATTGTAATGCATTCCATCGCCGAACAACGTGCCAACATAATAAAACGCAAATCGAGTAATCCTAGTCTCTTTTTTTCGCCCCCCAAATTGATCCGCTCGCCCTCTTTTATTTCGCTTCTTTCGCTTTCTCTTCAGCATTTCAATTAAACTAATGCAAATAATAACGAAACCGACGAAACAACGGCGAGAGAAAATGAGAACGAATGTACGATTTAAAAGGAAGAGATTTGGATATCGAACAATTCCCCCCACCCGCAGCCCTCTTTTTCCGGGATTCCTAATTTGATTGATGCGGGAATAATATTAATAAGCGATCAGAAAAAAAAAAAAGAAATCCACTCGAGCTTTCTCTGTCGCATTTTAAAATCGCATTAGCGACGCAATGGAAAAAAGAAGAAGAAATCGCACGGATGCCAACATCTTAATTAGATCAAGTCCGCTGGGTAACAGATGGCTCGATTTAAGGCTCTCGAAATTTCCCTAATCCATTGTCGTCTCAATCACGAGCCATTATTGTCGCGATTGCGAAACCTCGATGCGGCTTAATCGTAACGTTTAATACGAATCGTAAGCCCCCGTACGTTTCGGTTCAATGTTTACTCGAAACGATTCCATTTAGCATTAATAATAAACCGTCGAATGCGAGGCGAGATCGAATGGGAGCGATTTTCGAGGGACCCAAAACGTAGGTTCGCTGATGGAACCCGAGCAAATAATTATTATTACTTACGTCTAATTCGCGGAACGGAACGGCTTTCAATATACAAGGCGTTGTTGTTAAGCGAACGCGAAACGTCTAACGGCCCTCGATGCCAAAAAACGATCTTCTTTCGAAGCAACACGTTCTTTATATTACAAATCGCATTTTGTTCGCAATGCTACGCGATCAATTACAAAGAAGAGCATCGGCTGACTGTTAACACTGTAATTGATCGCCCGGTATCGTTATGTTTAAGCGGTTACGCGAGAACGTGCGCCAAATTAATACCCGGATTGAGAGACGTAGAGCGAGAGAGAGAGAGAAACGAAGAGGAATATTTGTATTCATAATGCGACGTTTATGAGGGTGGGTCAACAAATAACTCGCCAGCCCTTCGAGCCCTCTTCAACGTCGGTCCCGCTTACGTTCAACTGTTATTGGGCTTGTTTTAAAACGGAAAAGCACTAAAAAATTGCAATAATTTCTGCACTAATGACGATTCGATTTAATACAAAAGATGGCGGGATTAGTTTATTAGAGTTGTTGTTTCACTTGTTTCAAAGAGGAATTTATCGATTATTGCAAACGATTTGTTTGAATTTATACAATGAGGTTTAATTATCTACAGTCAGTAACTGGTTGCCTTATGTTCGAGCAGAAAGACGTAGAAAATAAGGAAGAAGAAATACTGCTTTCCACAGGTGCGATATCAATACTCGCATCCCTCTACTGTCATGTTTATATCTTCTTTTTCACAAGTTGACAAAGTGGCAAAGTGGGAATTACGTGACATTAAAAGGAATAAAATTTGATATTCAAAAGGGAAAGTAGTGGCACAGAGGCATAGTGAAGGAACACGACTGACACTAAAGGGAATAAAATTTGATATGTTAAACGGAAATAGTTTCTCTTTCAAACAAATTATTTCCATTCTTTGTGTAGAAGCATGAAAAAATACAGCGAGAAACTGCTTTCCGCCAATACTTTCATCCCTCTACTGTCATTATCATGTTTTCTTTGACAAATTGACGAGTGACACTAGAGGGAATAAATGTTGTTATAGAAAACGGAAAGTGGTTTTTCTTCCGAACCAAAAATGAAATAGCCTTTGTTTTTATACGCAACACATTTATTCTAATTAAATTACAATCACAATGCGACCCGGTTACAACAAATCGCTCGCGCCCCCTCGCCGCTTCCTCTTATAAATGCACCGTGTTCTCCACGTCCAATCGGCTGAAATCCAAATCGATCTTGATGATGAAGACGACGATCGCGATCACCTCCAGCGTGTCGATCAGATAGAGCGACAAATACGGCCACAGCAACGGCACCGCTCGCTCGATGCACAGGTGCACGAGGCTACAAGACAATCCCAAACCGGCGACACCGAGTCGTATCTTAAACTCGTACTCGTCGTCGACGATCGACATGCGCAACGATCGTGTCGCATGGACGGCGATTTCGAGGAGGTAGAACGCCAGAACGACCGCGAACACGGCGAGATTGATATTCGCCGGCACCGTGTACAACGAATCGCCGTAGACGTGATACGATTCGGCCGTGAGCACGGCCAAAACGATCGCGTAGAACAGCGCGGTGCACCAGATGGCGTGCAACACGTTCCGCAACGCCGGCAACTTGACGCGTTCGCGATGCACGAAGACGAGGAGGATGATAAAGTATTTGGCGAAGAGGGCGGCCACGATGATCGGATAGACGTAGCCGAACCACGACGCGTCGGCGCCGTCCGCGCCGATCGTGTCCGCGTGCAAGCGTAACGCCTCGATCGTGTCGAAGAGCGTCGAGACGAAGTAGGCGACCATCAGGTGCTTGAGGAACATTTTCATCTTCGCCGAGATGTTGCGCGAATAGTAGACGCACACGGCCGCGATCACGCTCAGTATGACGGCGGGAAGGAGGATGACGAACACGCTGACGACGTACGCGTCCGCTTCCGTCCACTCGGCCGAGCGGTAGTCGAGCAATTCCTCCTCGATCACGTCCATTGCGTGGGCGAAGAACTGAAAGTTGTTCAAAGTTTACACGGATGAGAACGACAAATTGTTTCGAGTTGGTTCGTTGCGATGGACGGTTGAAGGAGGGCTCGGGGGAAACTTGTTTCGCCGAGTTTCGAGAAAAGTTGACGTTTGCGAATGGCGCCGGAACTGTTAATTGGCTTAACTTCGCTCAACAACAACTCAAGTTTAGCTATCGGTAAAGAAAAATCCAAAAATTAGTCTTCAAAGTTTTTCGCAATTTTGCATCAAGAGAAACTCTGAAAGCTTTTCTAATTAATTTTCCCGTTTGTCGCTTGTTCTTCTTTCAAGTTTTGACTTCTTGCCGTCCCTAAGCGAGTTAACCCGTTTTTGCACTGTCAAAACATAAAGATAACCCTCTTTGTCACTGCTCCGTGACCTTCAATCGCAATGTTTTAGCCTCGAAACAAACGTTAACACAAACAATTCGATTTGCAACAAGCGCATCAAACTTCCAACAGCCGAAGGTTACACAAACATTTAACATACAATCAATTGTCAACTGAAAACAATCGCACAATTACCTGAAACTTTGTTTAAAACATTGTTAAATGGAAAACAACTTGATTAACAAAACGTGGCCGAAACTCTGTCGCATCCGACGTGCGAGCGTTGACTGTTTGGGAAAAAAACGAGAGCGACGTGAACGGAATCTTCGGGGCGAGTGGATGAGTTTGTGGGCGATCGTGTTAGACGCCAGACTGGCTGGCTACCGATCTCGCCGATCTAGCTGCACTCTCGCAATTTTACTTTTATCGTCAACAACAACAACGTCGACGACATCGAATGCACGCAGACGATGATAAAAACGAAGACGTAAACTCGTAATTACGCCACTCGAACATTGACGAATCGCATTATAATTAATTTCCTTTCGCGCACAACTGCGATCGATCGTCGCGTAATTTGGTGGAGGCGCCGGCCATTCGCTCGTTTAAACGTTTACCTTTACGATTGCAGTCAATAAATGGGAAGAACGAACGACAGGTGGGATTCGATTTAACTTCTTCGAGCAGCAATTTGCCGCTAATTTTTAGTTCGCTTCGTGGCAAACTAATTAATTAAAGTCGGACGTTTTGCCATTTAACATAAGAGCTCGCGCCATTCGAGACTCGCCGTGCAAGAGACGGAGGAGACGTAAAAAGAATATCGCAGAAAGGTTGAAAAGGGTTGGAGCAGCAAAGTGAAAAAATAAACGACGAACGCGAGGGCTGCGAAAAAACGGAATGTTAACATATTGTACTAGAGGGATGTACAGGGCGATTAGAAAGTCCGTTCGTAATTTCCAGCCTCAATCGCGTCATTGCGACGCTTAATAAGGGCCGCGTCTTTGACGTTTGACAGCGTCAACGCTTACTGCAAACGCAACGCGTTCTGAGCGCTCTATACGTTGCCATATTACAATCTCCTATTGTGCAATGAGGCCAAAGGAGTTTCTTTCTTTCGGTTTTTTTTTTCTTCTAACGACCACGACAAACTCTCTTTTTGCGAGAGAGAGAGAGAAGCGAACAACGAGTCGATCTCCTTCCTCTTTCACATCGATGGCATACGAACCTCTTTGCGTCCTCTTTGTTCTCTTCGCTTCTTAGTTTCCTTTGTACGGTGCCAAACAAGAGAAGAAAAAAAAAGAAGATGAAGGTATATTGCAGTGAGCTGGTTTAATTGTGAAAAGTGTGCGGCTTCCAATTAGAGAGAGAGAGAGAGAGAGAGGTCGAACGTGAGGGAGAAAAGGTCGTCTTCGAGTGTTGAAACCTTCCTCCCGGTGGCTTCGATGTTAAACCAACCGAGCGCAACGATGAATTTCGGCCGAGCGGTTAGTTAATAAGCGAAGAAATAAAAATTGGTGGCAAAGGCTTCTTTTTTGCTCTAAGTGGAGGAGTTAAAGTCCATAAAAGGAGCGAAAGACAGACGAGAATCGTGGGTAAAAAGGCTTTAATTCTTGGACAGAAATCGACGCTCGACGAGCACGTGGAAACGGTTGATGTTGCGCCGAGCAAATGGTAGCCATTGTGATTCGAACGTATCCGTTATTATCCTCCGGTTGTAAATGGAGTCCTTGCGTTGGATAAACTTTTCTTCGGCGTCCGCGCTTTGTGCGGACGTTGATGTAAAAATAGAAGCATTCAATTCGGTGGGACGGCGTCTCGAGGACGCGAAAGAGCGTTTTCGATCGCGATAACTTTCACCAGGAGCAATGGCAACAAAAAAGCAAACAAACTCTCTTATACATCGTTTGCGAAAAAGTTGTTATTATTCAGTTCGCCCGTCCGCGTCGTCCCTTTCCGTTTCCCATCCTGGAGAGTTTGTTTTAGCGCGATACGAATCAGTATTATGCAAAAACTCGATGGGTTCTTCTTTGCCCGCGTCTTTATTTTAATCTTTTTTCATTTTAATATCCAATACTCGGCTACATCGTCATCAACATCGTCCGTTTTGTTTCGCTTTTGCGTCCGTCATCTAACTTTCGTCCTTCCTGCAAAACCAAAGCGACCATTATCATGTTTAATCGCGAACGCTCCCTTTTTTCGCGCGACCGTAAATTATTCAAATGCAAATCCGTCGCGTTTGATAACGCCGAACGATGTCGGTTGTTTTTTTTTTGCTAACAAACAAAACTTTTTCCTAGCGTTTGCGGTTGCTTTTCCGCTACGAAGGGGGAATTGAAGATTAATTCTACGTGTATGAGGTACACTAGCAGTTGCAATTGTTTAGTGTTTAATTCAAATTGATTCCTTGTTGTGACTTCTTACGAAGGTGGAAATGTGCGGAAATGTGAGTTAAAGTTAGCGCTACAAAGTCCGGCAAAGTTTTTAACAGGCAGAAATTTTGCGCAAAAAAGCTGAGGAAGTCGTTAAGACAGATGAAAGAAGTTTTGCAAATGAATTAACAGCAAGCGAAACGTCAACGTTGACAAATTTCGTACAAAGAGTTGTGAAGTATTAAACTGTCAACTTGATTTTTTCCTTGTCCCTTCGTTGCATGGTTCGATGATTTAATTTTGATGTCCCCTCGTACATTAAGACAATTCCAATTGTTTTCTGCCAGAATTGATCAAATAACAAACGTGAAACGAACGCGTCCATTTGTTTTTTGTTGTACCCCGGTATAACGCGTTTTGAAACTCTTCCCAACAACTGATTGAATCTTTTCGAAGACAAACTGGAACCTTTTTCGAAAATAACCATAAGGAAAAATGTGCAAGGCAAAAAAGGGTTGTCGTTTGCTGTTAATAATTTTCTTTTTGGATACGATCCTTTGATGGTTAAAACGATATGTACGTAAGTTGAAAAGGTCAATTACGTAGGGGTCGGTCGTAAATTATTTATAGGCTCGATGACGACAGCTGCAAAGGTCATACAGAAATGTTACCTGTCTTTTTAACGTTAGTTATCATCCGTAATTCACGTTGGAAAGGCCCTTTAAATGTAAGTTAGTTTCGTTTTCGCTCTAATTCGGAAAATGATCGCGAACGATTTTAATTCGGTTTTGTTTGTAATCCATCCGAACAAAAGCATTCTACCATTGTTGTTGCTGCTGCTGCGGTTATTATTCTTATTCCATCTTCGTGCACTTTACGTTCGAAAGGATTTAATTCACTGCGAATCCGGAGAATGCCGTTTTGTTTTGTAATTTACGTTAATTGAATATAAATTACAAACAATTATTAAATTCATTCGGAGGAGGGCAAACGAACAGAAGACGACGACGATGATGATGATGATGAAGCGGGAGGAAGATAATAAATCGTGTCGGTGGTAGCGTGCGTTTTAAAACGGAGCGAAAACAAGTGGTCGGAATTTAATTTTCCACTCGCAAATTCTCTACCACGAATTGCGATTATTTCTTCGCTAAAAATTTTCGGTCGACCTGCAATTTTCAGTCGTCTGTTTCTCTTTCATCGCCATCACATATTTATAATTTTTTTCTTAATTACGTTCGTACCTTTTGTCCCCTTTTACTCGCATTCACTCTCATTCACTTAATTGGCAGGCTGGCAAAATAAAACAAAAGAGAAAGACAGGACGACTCTCGACGGATGCCATTAAACGGCTGCAACGAGAACGGCAAGAACCGAAAGAGAGCAGATTTATTTGAAAGGATTCGCGCGCCCCACACACTTTTAACCATCTTTTAATTGGAATCCAACGTTCAAATGCCGGCGATCCGTTTCAACTTTCTCGTTTTACCATTCGCACAAAAGCACAAAGCGGTCGCCGTTCTTTGATTCTCCGCGAGCTTTCGCCTCCTTTTATTTTTACCTTTTTGTTTTTAATTATTATTTTAAATTAAATTCCTCCTTCGACTTTACCCCACTAAATCCGTTTGTTGGTTAATAATTGCAGGTTCGTTCGTAATCGTGTGGCGCAAAGGTACGACGCTACTGAGCGCCGGACAGCAGATGATATCGCGCGATCAGCGATTGTCGCTGATCGGGAACAATTTGCAGTTGCGCGACATCCGGCACATGGACCAGGGCGATTACACGTGTCAAATTGGCGACGGGAAGCCGGGCGATCTCATACACACCGTCGAGATACTGAGTGAGTACATTCACTTTATCCCACCAAATCGTGCGATATCGATTTGGTTCGTAGACACAATCAGAATTTTTTTGGATAACCCCCGTATATATACACGATCGCGTATCTAACGTAATACAGGGCGATCAAGGAGCATTTCGTTTGCAGTAGGCACTGACGTCAAACATCAACAAATTACGTCAATACTTAAACTTTCAAAGCCTAACCCAAACTTGTCGATCGCTCTGTCTTTAAAGAAATTCTACCGTTTATTGCTCTAGAAGAAGCTTATTGCAAATTCTCGTCTGGTGTAGGCTACACTGTAATTTTAAGGTTACTTTTTGCAATGTAAAATTTTTGGTTAAAATTTTAAAAAGAACAAAATTTCAGAGCAAGCTTAATTTCTTTGAGAGAGCTCGATTTTTTGTTATTTATACGTGGCGCATCCACCATAATCGACACCATCCACGTTAAAAATTGCATTCGAATGGAAACCAATGACGTGTGTCGCTATTTGATCCTTACTCATGCGAAAATGCAAACGAGGAACAACTCGATATTGTCAATTTTCGACAATTGAGCGCGCTACAAATAAATCGTCAACTGTCTCCCTTTTTGACGTGCAAAAAAATGCCATCCGTAATTGTCCGTTGGCAGTAAAACGTTTATTAAATTAAATTAAGTATTGATCCTCCCGAATAAATTGATAGATAAAACGAGGAGTTTTATTTTGTTTTTTAGCCCATAAATTCGAATGGCGGTCTCATCTACACCCTGTTATTTATTTTAATTTTATTTTTGCAAACTTTATGGACCTACGGTATTATTGCCGTAGTTGTTACAATTTAACGATCGCGAGTGTATAATTTTCAGTCGACTTTTTCTCTCGCGGCAATTTGTACGGTTTTTCCTTTCCTTTGAGATTAAACGTAGAGGAAAAGGGGAAGAGGGAGAAAAAAAAAGTTAAGTAAAGAGGAAAACGAAGAAATAAAACAAAACGACGATAACGTTGATGATGAAAGGGCGGTAAACAATTTAAGTGAGGTAAATGGAAAAAAAAGTTGAAAGATAACTGGTATAAAATGGTCGGAAGAGAAGGAACAACCGCATAACTATTGGTACGATGGGGATGAGGATCTTCTGTGTTTGGTTGGAAAAGAACGGTGGGAAAAGAGGAAAGAATTATAGTTGGAGATGTTTGTGTCAAAGAACAGAGCGAGCGAGAGGAATAAGGAGGAAGATGCAGGCGAAGAGATTTAAAAGGAAGAGGTGGAAGAATAAAAGTGGGTTGATGGATGGATGGATGGGGGCGGGCGGGTGGTCGGTTTATGATACTTAAAACGATTCTAACTTTAATGATCTATCCACTACAGCACGGCACATACGGTTTCGAAATAGTTGGAGTATTTACAGTTCGAAGCCGCTTTTTGCTCACTTTTAGTTATTTTTCAAGTTACAATTTTTTACTTTGCCATTTTTCATAGCTTTTTTTCATTTCTTTTTATCCTCTACATACTTTCACGTTATTGCGCGAAGATCAAAGAATGTCGTCGAAGATGAATCCAATTAATACGTTGCAAAGGTTCGGCGTTTCTTCGTTTTCTTCCTCAGGAGAGAAATGACACAATTAAATCGAAGGAAAATATCGATTATACCGCGCGTCAATAAATAATGATTGTGCTAGTCTCTAGTTCGAAATGCAGATGTTGGTAGGCCTGCTAAAATTATCTAATTAAAAGTTTTCACATAGGCACAGTTTGAAAATTTCGCAAATTGACAAATGCTAGAAACTGTCGTTTACGTTTACTTCTTTGATTGACGCAATGACAGTTTTTGACAAATATGACAAATTGACATTTCCGTTTGCTTCCCTGATTGACGTAACGACAGTTTGTGACATTTGTCACAAATTGATGTTTACATTTGCTTCACTCATTGAGGCAATGACAGTTTTTGACAAATTGACACACGGCAGGAGCAAACTCGATTAAGCGCTACCAACGTAATCGAAAAAATAACGAATCACAATCTTACGGTACACTTCATGATGCTAGTGGATGGGTTTTAAACTTTATGTTTGCTGGTGTTAATTAGATGGGCAAGTGGGAAAAATACGAGGAGCAAAGCGAATAAACCGATCGAGGCCCGAGGAACAAAGTCCGCCGTTAGCAAACTTCCAGCAAACTCCTGCTGTTTATAAGTACAAGGTTCCCCAACAAATAACGCTCTCGACTCTATTTGTAAACCGTCGCGTACGGGCGAGAGAGAAGGACGAAGAAGGAGTCGAGGACGGTTGAAAAAGTTTGGGGCTCCCTAAACGAAGCCCTACAACAACAAACAAGAATAACACAAGCAGCAACAACAGCAGAAGCAGCAGCAGCACCTCCGCCGAGTTGTTTAACTTTCATCGTCATCTGCACACACACAGACACACTTTAACCAGGTTTCTGCTGCGCCCTCGTCGAAATACCTCGTTAACTATTTATAATGATCGGTGGAGCGAGGATATCGAATTTAATCATAAAGTCAATTAACGCTAATTAATCAAAGATGATCGATTATTTGTTTTTTTTTCCACGTCTCGGGGCTGTTAATTATTGCAGGTAAATTGCGAGTAAATTAGTTGACAAACGAACGTGGCCGGAGGCCCGGTGCTCCTCCTCATCTCCTCCAAATCATTATTCTCGAGTTTGTTTTCGATGCTATGCGATCCGTTTACGGTTGCTTCGCGAACGGTTTAATTAAATCTCGTGATGGCTCGATCGCGCTCGACGACGAATTTCAATCGCTTATTATTATAAGATCGTTTTGTGGGTGGGTTCAATCGCAAAAATGATCTTTGTTCGGTTAAAAAGTTTTTATTTTCCTGAAGAAAAATGAAAGCACTTCTCATTATTTTCCAATTCACCCTCGTACATTGCGATAAAGCTACGTTCAAATTTACAACAATTAAACGAGAATAAATAACAATTGCGGTTCTTTCGCAGATTCTTCGCAACGTAACCGCACGACGATTCGAATAGTCGCCCCCCCCCCTAGGATTAATTCTCGGGGACTCCAACCCATCAAAACCGTTTTAGTTTATTAGCCTTCGTTTCTCGTTCGTCTATTTGCTTTTTTTCGCTCTCTGCTCGCTCCTTGTTTCGTACCGAAAGGAAGTCGCATTAAAAGCATTAATAATAACGATCGTAACGGCTGGTAATGGTGGAGACAGTGGCGGCGAATCGTAGTTGTAGCGAGTTGGAAAACTAATTACTCGTCCCCTCGTGATTGTCTCCGTCGCCGCAGCCAGTGCCAAAAACCTTTAAATCGCAATCGAAGATGGGAAAAACGAAGGAACAAACGAAATTCGAATCTCGATGCCATCGCCATTTAACTCTTCGCCCCCACGATATCAATTACAGCTCAATCGGCGAACGCTTTTGTGCGATTTTTCTTCTTTGCCACCACTTTAATTTCCAATCATCATAATTGCTATTGCACCACTTCCATCCCTCATCCAATACATGCCATTTGGCCGAAGACAAGATAATAAATTCGCAATCACGTTCTGCGATTTTCGATTCGCTTTAAAAGGAGCTGGAAATAAAAGCAAAAAAAAAGAAGAAACGCTCGAGTGGTAGAAAGAAAATGAGCAAGAAGGAAGACGCCGTTGTTGTTGTTGTTTGATGATGAGTAAGTAAGAATGGACGCTGTAATAGATATTGGATTCCATTCTTTGCTGTTAAATTAAACGAGATTTCCGTGAACCAAGAGACGAATTAAAAGCAAACAAAACGCGAATCTTCGATGGCGATTGAATGGGCCCGGAACGAAGAAAAGAATTCGTTTTTCGCCTGTTTTTCTTTATCGTTCTTTAAATTCAATTTAAATAAACGCTTGCTGCCGGCGATTTTTTCGAAGATACGAGGGGGAGTTTAAAAGTAAATCTATAACAATTTCACTTCCTTAATCGAGATATATATATCCCTGATGGCTGTTTACCTCATTAACAAAACGCGATGGAAATCGTTCGCCAATCGATACGACTTTATTCGCGTGCAAATTTCTCTCTCTGTCTCGGTCGCGATTTTAATTGCCGTCGTTGGCTGTTGTTGGTTTATTTTCTCGACCAGAAACGAATCCGTGCACGTGCATTAATATGCGAAAAAATCGTGCAAAAAAAAAGAAAACGAGGCAAATGAATAACACATGTCGCTTGACATTATTCCTCCCCCGCACACCCCGCCATCTCGCGGCCCTCGCGTGCAATTTAGGCCGCGGGTAGTTTCGTTAGACGTTGAACGAATTTCAAATGAAATTATACTCGCGATATGAATATTCATGAGCGGACACGGATTGCTGGATGATATCGCATATGTAGTCTCTATAGACACGAGCGTGCATACGAGCGCTTTTTATTTCACCCCTACCCCAAGAGAGAAAAAAAAAGGACGGATTTTAGTCGGGAAAAACGATTTGTTTTCTCTTCCCCTTTTTTTGTTCGTCCACGTACAAAGCGATCAAAAAGTCGGCTTGGCGCGCACTTCAATTAGCGGTCGTTGGTATCACTGGTTCTTCCACTGCGTTATCGGTCGGGCGGACCGCGATTTTATCGGCGCGTAATTGTTTTAACCGAAATCAAAAGCTCGTTTTATGTAGGCGAATCGCTTTTTTTTTGCAAAAAAAAGGATTTGCGTTTGGGGTTTGGAGGGATGGCGATGGCGGGGGGGGGGGGCGTTTTGTCCTCGTGCGTTTTCATCTTCAATTTCGTTCGTCGTTTGTTCGTCGTCCGTTTATTCCTTTATTCCGACGGCCAAATGGAATTCATTTTCACGGTTTTAAAGCCGTATTTTCCTCGAGGCTCGTGCAACGTACGTCTTTACTCAGAAACGTGTGTGTGTAGATAATAATTCCATCGGTAACGGAATTAGGGGCAGGTAAATGCGAAGGGTGGCGAGAGATGAAGAGGAATAAAAAGAAAGAAAAAACGGCCTCGAGGCTGGTTTCCGTTCGACGCAACGGATCAATTTCGATGGATTGAACCGCGAGAGAAAGTTTCTTGGAATCAATTTTCTAGGAAATTTGCTTAAGCTCCTGCGATGATGATCCTCCGTGGATGAGGACGAGGCAAACGAACCCTTTCAAATCTCCTTCTTCTATTGTCGCTCCGGTCGTTTTTATTGTTTTAATTTCGCCGTGTGCAGACATGTTAAAAGCCTCCGGGCGGTGAAGAAGTTTCTCCCTTCAACATCCAACCGGATTCTATTATCCATTGCTACACCGATTCTTGCCTCCGTTCAATTTCCACTCGTCCTTGTTTTCCACTTTTGCCATCCGGCGTTTTTCCTTTCGTTTTTTTTTTTTCGCTCGAGTACTTTTCATTCGGTTGTAAAATTTCGCAGTGACGTTTTGCGACCAAAGGGAAACGGGAATGCGATTTGATTAATGGCACGCAGGGAAAAAAGGGGATTATTGCAAGAAGTGGTCTTCTTATTTTCTACCGGCGAAAGGAGAGCCCTTGTAAATAATTTTTAATGTGACGTTATTGAATTTTTTGAAGGGCCATCGCGAACGAGAGATTTCATTAGTGTTACGCGAGTTTCGCGCATTTTCATATTAAACAATTTCGCAAATTACCCCCCCTTGCGAGCGCTGATGTCAATCGTTAATTCGTAAATTCCATAATGGTAATCAATGGCTCGAGGATTATATTAATTTAAAATTAATCGCAATTCCGATGCGGGATTTATTAAATTCGAACGGAAGAATTTGAAATAAAAGCGAGGGCGTTTGTCTCTTAGGAATCGGTCTGATGCTGACCGAGATCCTTTTAACTAGTTTACAAGCTCGCCCCTTAATTATTATCGTCGTTAACATTAGTTGGAAATGTACTTATATTTGCAAATAACCGCTCGCCACTGCCAACCCAACCGACCGACCGACCGACCAGACCGAACCGAACCGTACCAACTAAACCTAGCAGTAAATTTAATCCCTTTTAATAATAATAACATTCGGTTTACGAGGCTCCTAATAGTAGAAGGAACTACGTTCCGACGAATATATCATCAACGGTCGAATCAAATTCGGTTGATGAAGAAACATGATTGTTTGCATCGAATCGAGAATGGTTCAAAGAAAAATTGATCATTCACGAAGAGCAATTTCGGTTCAAATGTTGAACACTTCGTTTCTGAACACTGCTTATTGAATACTTCGTCGAGTTTAACGTTTTTCGTTAAAAATTAGTTCATTATAATCGCATTGATCATCAACACTACGGAAATATTGTTTTGGTAGGGGGATGATTTAAAACGATTCCATTTATTGATTGGTACTTGTCAAATTGACATGTGAGGGATAAACGAATTTGATTAAAAATTTATTTAAAAATAAAATTTGTGAAGGGCTGCCAACTTCTGCAAGACAATCGCCAATCATTTATTGATGTAGAGTGCAGAATATTACTTTGGTAGCACTGATGTTTGAAGCTTTATAAATTTGTGAAGGACTGCCAACTTAAGCAAGACGATCAGTTATTGACACATTAAGGAATATTACTTTCGGTAGCACTGATGTTTTGCATTTTCTAACTTGAATTTTTGATTTGTTATTTGAGAGAAACTGACTCACTGCATTTCCACCAAATTATTAGATTCCCTATCTCAAACCTATAGCTTTGGATGTCGATAGTTACTATTTGAAAGAAAATGTTATGAAAATTGCGCGAGAATTAATAAAGTTAAAGTCGCTGAACTAAAATTGTCCGACTGTTGACCGGAATTTCTTGAACTTTTTCAACGTCGACTTCTAGCGTTCGCGGCAACAATTTTTGCCGTCCACAATAATTGGTTTACAATTATTGGTTTACGTATATACACGTATCCAATTAATTTCGTAAATTGCGAACGAGGCATAAAAATGTTAATTTCTTTTTGCTGTCGCTGCGGCGTGCATAAATTATTTCGATGCATTTTATTGGTAAACTATAATTTTTGAACGAGAGAGCGAAAAGGAGAGAGAGAGAGAGAGAGAGAGAGAAGGTTTTAATTTACATATAAATTTCATTAAATTCTTTTTGCACCACGTTCTCTGGATAACTCCGATCCAATTTATTTCCACTCTCTCTCTCTCTCTCTCTATCTGTTTCAGCAATTTATTTTGTTTAGTTAATTTATTTTTTCTCTCCGTTGCGTCGTCGTTGGTCTTTAGAGCTTTGAGCTCTCAATTTATTTCCAAATCCTTCATCGTAACCCGATTCCGAGCGACAGAGACACAGAGAGAGAATGCGAGGTTCTCTCCGTTTGTTAATTTATTTTGTTGCTCCTTTCGCTTCGTTGTTTCGCCTCCTCGTTGTTTTCGAGTGGTGGTTACTTATTATTATTATTATTACCAATGTCATCGCTTTCTCTCGCTCTCCAACATTCTCTCTCTCTCTCTCTCTCTCGCTTTTTTGTGCCGCACCATCGTTACAACAACGAGCACGACGATAATGTAAACTAAGCCCGAAATAGCGGGCGAAAAGGGCTTAAAGGGATGTTGTTGCCGGCACATAACAAAAACGTATGAATATTTATGTAATCGTTACGCTTGATTGCAAGTTTAAAATGCAAAACAGTCAATTTACATTCATTAAAAGTTCCTGATGGCGGGCGGGCGGGCTCTCGCTCGGTCTGTCGGTCGGTGGTGCGGCGGTTTCGGTCGCCGATGATGGTTGTTAGTACCGGGAACGAAGCGCTCGGAGCGGTTTCGGGTACAGTTGTTCCGCCACACACTCGCTACCATCGTTACTACTCGCGCGGAGCCAAAGAGGGAAACGGAGAGCGAGAGAGACTCGCATTCATTCGGTTAGATGAAGAGATAAAGGGAAAAGGGGGAAAAAGTTGAAATTTTTGTTGTAGTTGTTGTGGCGGAACTGCTGCCGCCGCCGTCGTCGTCTTTTTGCCTCCGGCACGTTTATTGCCTCTTTTATTTCCGCGTCCACGATCCTCCAGTTCAATCTGCATACGTTTAAGCGAAAAGGCCAACGAAAAAACGCACGAGCCGGAGAAGACCGATAACGTTTAACTCTTTTTGCTTTACGAGCCGAAAAAAAGAATACGCGAGCTTCCTCTTCTCTTTTCCTCTCGCAGAAGTCGTCTATAAATGCGATGGAATTTCCCCAGGCGCCGCGCGAACAATTTTCGCTAATAATTCTTGCCGTTTCTTTTCGTTGTTTTTTCGCTCCTCCTCCTCGCGTAATAGAGCCAACAAAAGTTCTTTTATCGCCGTCGTAGCGCGCGTACAAGAACGAATTTCCGCGCGATTACCATCCAACAGTTGCACACAAAGTGCAATAAACGTTACCCGCTGCTACGGTACGATCAGCGACGTTACAGCGTCGATTTTCGCTTTCGACCGTTGGCAACGCGAAACATTTGCAACTTTTGTAAAAGGAAGCACCCTCAATCGCCTACAGTCGATTATAACGCCCGAAGAAGCTACTACTGAAGAGTGCCGCGGAGGAGAAGAGCAGCTCATTTCGACCACCAATCGAATAGAGCGTTCGATTAACGCGCCTCCTGATCGTCCCGTATCACGCTATTTGTTCTATAAACTTTTTCGCGTGCTTTTGTTTCCCATCCGTGCCGTTGCCGCGCGCGCTCTCGCAAACTGATAACAATTTCGCGTGGAAATTGCGAAAGTTTCGCTCGGCGGCTACGTTCCGAAAACGTTGAAAGTCGAATGTTATCGTTGTCTCGAACGAACTATTTCGCCGAAAAAGGAACGGTTTTGACGAATTAAAAGTGACGCTTTCCGCGTCATCCCTTATCGCAATTAATTTGTCTTTATTGCTGCGCCTCATCGCGTCCTCCCCGATCGATAAGTGACGAATTTTCTTCCGTCCCTTTGGCCGCGTCCCGACGATTATCCCTCAATCATAATCTCGATGCGAGTTTATTTTTATTTGTTTCCCCCATGTGGAATGGTTCGGGGGAGGAGAAGAACGGGGAGGGATGGAAACAATCGAGTCGCCGTAATCTAATCTAAAGGATTTCTGCCCGTCGTCTCGTATCCCCCCGCCTCCTCCTCGCAATTTAAGATTTTTATTATAACTTTTATAGTCAGCATCATCATCGTCGTCGTCGTCGTCGTTCTTCTTATCGTTATCGTTCCCTGAGGAGTTCCCCAGGAGAAAGACGAACCAACCCCGAGGCAAAAACGTTTCGGATTAATTGTGATTAACGTTAACGATAATCGAGAAGAAAGAACGTAACCACAAAACACTTTTTCTATTTTAATTAATTAATTGGCATCTTCAACGAAAATCAGTCGGCCAAAAACGAGGCAATGTGATTAGCGAATTTACGCACGCAAGTGGAATGCTTCGGGAGTGGGGCGGAATGGCGAGATTCCTCGATAACGACGTGCCGTAATGAAGAAAGTTTTCGCGAACCAAAGTGCATAGAGAGATCGGTCGGTCGGTTTAGTGGGTTCGTTTTTTTCTCTTTTAATTTAACCCTTATTAAAAATATGCAGATGACGAATGTAAATCACTGCGCGAGGATCGCTTTGGAATTGCTTTTGATTCATTCCATTCAACGTTCGCCATCTCAATCTAAACTAAATTCGGTTCGGAATGCGAGTCGTCGTCGTCGGAGGCTTAAGAAAGTGGAATTTCGATTGGCGATACTTTTCCCGGTGAATAATCTTCAGTTTATTTATTGTTAAACAAATGGATTTATTTAACGATCAAGCAACGTGGCGGAATTAAATTTTTCTTTCCGCTTACCCTTTTCTCTCCACCCCTAAACAATTTCCCGTAATCCTCCCTTATTTTTTGTTTGCTCCTCCGCAATAAATCGATGTCGCTTTTACCTCGATTACAACCCTTAACAACGACGAAATTGATTGAGGTTTAACGAATTTGAACGTACCGCAAATATTTTGCACGCCCATAAACAACTGTTTGCTAATAATTAACAACTCCGTCTACGTGCGATGCAATTTTTGGTGGATGCGCCGGGTAGTTGGCAAAAAGAGCGCCTCATTTACATATTATCCAACGATTCCGCAAGGCATGCCGCGTTAATAAAGCAGAAATTGCAATTTACTCAGATTGGCAAAAAGTCGCGAACGTTGCGCTTTTAAAGATCAAATACGTGATTATAATGGAAACGGCGCGGCAGCGGAAACTTTCGTGTTTGCATTACGTCGTCGTCGGCAAAATTGGAAAGAAACGAAGTCGCGCAGAAATTACCGGTTAATTAGCGTTTTAAAACTGGCGGATAATTAACGCCACCGCGCAACCAATGTTTACCATTTAGTTTGTTCTCTTGCAAACAACAACAAAAGAAAAACTTTCTTCTCCTCTCTCCAATTGCAGTGCCTCCAAGTATACAGATCCTGCCGCCGGACGGCCAGACGACGGCGCGGAAGGGCGGCTCGGTGACGTTCGAGTGCCGGGCGAACGGCAACCCGCCGCCGGTCGTCCAGTGGTCGAAGAAGGTGAACCGATCGTTTGTCGCCGCATTCTAATCGAACCGCTCTAAACAACTATCGATCGCTTTTTTGCAGGACGGTCTCCTGCCGTCCGGCCTCCAGGTGCAATCCGGCTACGTTCTATCGCTGCTCGACGTGCAGCGGCAACACGCGGGCAACTATCAATGCACCGCGTCCAACGGCATCGGGCAACCGGTCACCGCCGAGGTCCGATTGCACGTCTTGTGTGAGTGGGCGATAACGTTGCGGAGTTTTCCCCCTTTTTTTTTGCACTTAGATCGTTGTTCGTTGCAGATCCGCCGGAGGTGACGGTGCTGCGGTCGTGGGTGAACGCCGGCGAGGGCCTGGAAGCGAAACTGGACTGTTTGGTGCACGCCGATCCGCCGGCGGAGGTAAACTTTTGCCCGCATGAAATATTGAATTGTTCCGTTGGAGAAAACGGCGAAACGCTGAGGGATACGTAAACAAACGCGTATGTAAAGGATGCAATTTTAAACGCGGATAAAAGCGAAGGAAAACGGTTTCTTTTTGCGCTCTCTCGCTCTCTCTCTTCGTCGCTCGCTGCCTTCTTGCACACGCCGTTTCGCCTCGCAAATGTATTTTATGTGTTTCGCCTCTCGCGCCTTCGTTCCACGTGTGTGCAAACGATATTGAAACGTTAAGGGAGAAAAAGTGTTACGCGAGCGGAAGAGGCGAAAGAGGGAATGTTTCGAGTCTAAATCCCGTGATAACAATAAAACTGTATACGGTTTATGTATATTGTATATATTTTGGGGATAAGGGTCGGTGGTGCTGGCGAATGAAACGGAGGGCGCTCGTTTTATTTTCCTACGGAATCGAAATTGTAAAATAGAAATAAACGCGACCGATAATAATGTAATGACAATAAAGCAGAGGAACCGGAGAAAAATGAGCGGAAGAAGTGCGGCGGCATTAAGTTAAATTAAATTGGGACTCGTTTTTTATTTTATTCCGTTGGTAAGACTGCAAAATGGAAATGCGACGAACGTTGGATAGGACGGCCCGTTTGCGTTTTAATTTCGCCGTTAGGAAACGTCGAGGAAGACGAAGAAGTACGTCTCCGTGATTATTAATTAACGTTTTAGGAAATTAACGTGGCAGCTTGGTCGGTAAATTAAACGGTACGGTTATTAGATGGGGAAGCTGCACAGTCTCACGCGCGCGCCGTTTAATTAATATAGAAGACGTACTCGTGCCGGTTTTTTTTTCCTTCCCTTTGCAACCCACAAAGAATCGCTTAATTGCCTTTTAAACGGTTCGAATCCGACTCGAGAAACGCCGATAACGCCCCCGCGCGATGACGTTGTAATTAAGCGACGTTAATTTGGTGCACGTTAATCCGATTAGTTTTCCATTTCCCTACCGAATGTCGTTCGCTTGAACCAATTCCCTCGCACTCATTTTCTTTGCGTTTATCTCTCTCTTTGGTTCTCTCTCGAGCTAGAATGGGTTCATAAATGATTTGCTCGCTTAGGTTGGCAACGCTTTCCGTATATTACTTTGGCGGCAATCATGGTTTTGAATCATTTCCCTTTTTGCAAACTTAGTTAATAATCAGCAAATGCCGACGCGAAAATCACAGTAATTTATTGACAAATTGACATTTCTCGTGCGTGAATTTGAATTTCAGCAGGGCTACCATTAGAAATTGCATTGCAAAATTAGAAGAAAAAAAACACACACACACGCGCAATTCCTTGACACGGAGTATCGCCAGTTCTCGAGCGAGAACGGAATCGTTCCCCCGAATCGTGCATGATTTTCTCGTCGTAGGTCTTATGGTACCAGGACTCCTTCCTCCTGGAGGCGACCGACCGCCGCGTGATGACCAGCAACGGCCTCACGCACACGCTGCTCATCCGCAACATCCAGCTGTCGGACTTCGGCAATTACAGTTGCACGGTGGTGAACTCGATCGGCAAGGAGCGCAAGTACATCGAGCTCTCCGGCAAGCCGGGGCCGCCGATCATCAGCAGCGCGAGCTTCTCCCAACCGCACGAGTACAATCTCACGTGGACGGTCCAGTCCGTCTTCCCCATACTGGAAGCGAGGATACTCTATCGGCGGATGATGGTCGGTCGCACCAATCACGATTACGCTTCACGTTGAACTCATTCGCGTCGTCTCCTTCTCCCGCAGGTGAACGCGTCGTTTCATCAATCGGGCCAATGGCACGATCTGCTGGTGCGGCCGAGCCAGACGTACAATCCGGCGAACAGCGAGCGCTCGATGTGGTACCGTCTCGTCAACTTGGTGCCGGACTCGATGTACGAGTGCCTCGTGCAAACGAAGAACCAGCACGGCTTCGGCGAACTCTCCGAGACGCATCAATGGTTCAGCTCGCAACGCGGCCGCTTGCGCGTCGACGTCGATCGCAATAATCGAGCGGCGAGCGTCGCGTCGATCGCCGTCTCGACGCTCGTCGCCGTCGTCTCGTTGGCGTTCGCGTTATAAGCGAAGAGGGAGAATGTTCGATTCACGTTGCGTCGTTCTATCGAATTACTTTTTTTTTTGTTGAAATTAATTGAAATGAACAGAAAACGGATGATAATCGAATGAACGTGGAAGTTGGAGACGGAGCGATCGATCGATCGTGTTGCGTTGACGGACGGAACCGATCGATTTCGAAGGAGTTAATTGATCGTTAAACGAACGCTTTCAAATGGACGATCGATCTCTTGCGACACGTCCGTCCCGCTTTAACTTTGATGGATCGGTTTGCGGCCGGAGATTGGGAGCGTAACGCGCAAAGGGTTAAATAAACGACAGGGAAAAGTCGAGTACTAAACGGAATTGAGTTGAATGGGTTTTTTTTTTTCTTGTTGTCGAGTCTGCAATTTGCAATAACAATTTATAATCAAATCCACTGGAACTCAATCAAATTTTGTTTGAACACAGAAACTGAAGGAGCTATTATATAAGTACACAGAGTGTCTCTTAAATTTTCAATCAAATCGATTTACTCTTGCGAATATTTTCGTTCGTCGAAATGAATCTCGTCCAAAACGAATTTCTGAATGGCTACCGTCGAGAGAGAAACAATTTCTCGTCGACTGCCTCTCGATAATTAATTATATTTAAGATTTATTAATTAATTCACGATTCAATTGTAAGCGAATTAATTACGTGATTGTTCTTTAAGAAAGAACTAAAATCATTTATAAGAAATTATTTAAAGAAAATAAGGGTGAAATTAATAATGATTCTAATAAAGAGATTTGTATTTAGTATTATCATCATCATCATTGAAAATAATCCTGAATAACAATAACGAAAGAAAGAAAACGAAAGGGAAGCCACGCAAGTCTCGAGTCAATTTAACTTTCCCTATTGCAATTGAAAATAAATTAAAAAAAGACTGATTCGCCTTTCAGCTTGCGAACAGTCTTCGATTGCATGTGAGCTTTTTACTTCATCTTCGTCATCGAGGAAGACGATTTTTGCTAAAAGAATTAATTAACCTCCAGCCTCTCGGTCTTCTTCCTGGTTGTTGCTTCTTATCGAATCGGTGAGTTGATGTTATTTTTCGTGTCCATCGTTATCATTTCGTACAATACATAAGACAACGAACCACAATAAAAAAAGGAAAAAAAATAAACCAGAACTAACTGCAAAACAAATTATTATTAATATTAACTTTGCGGTATTCGAATACGTGAAATTCTTTATCAACTTTGTTTACCATCAGTAAACCGCAAGTTTTTTACGTGGTAAATTTAATAAAACAAAAATGAAGACATCGGTTAAAAGCAAAGCGAATGGAATTCCTCGATGTGGGTTTTTATTGGAAACAATTGCATCGAAGCCAGAAGATTTTGATTCAAATTTAGTTTTTATCGCCTCCAAACTGCAGCCAATTAATAAAAAATTCAATCGAAACCATCAAAATGGTTTGCAATTACGAGCGACAAAGACGCGAACCATTCATTATACCGAGTGACGAAACAAATTCCTTCTCGAAAGCAATTGTTTATTAAAGCGTATGTCTTAGATAGCAACGCCAATTCGATGTCAATTACTGATTATACAAAAGTCCCCGTAAGTTAGCCCTTTTAATCGACCTTTCTATCACCTTGCAGCGATGTTCTTGGATAAGTTTCGCAAGAAGCTGCACGCGACCGTTTTCCCCGCGGACCTCTTGGGCCTCGTCACGATGATCGTCTACGTGTCGCAAATCGGCAGCGCGTGCACGTTGAAATGCAATCGCACGACGTGCAAATTGGAACGATCGCGATCGGCCACCGTTTACCTCGCATTCATACTTTTGCTCGCCCTCTTGCATTTTTGCTCAATGCCAAGCGAAATCCTTCGCATGCACAATGTGAGTAAAGTAATGAACGAAAAACAAATTGATTACATTCGAGCAAGGAACATAGCGCGATCGAAAAGTAAAAGTTGGTATCCATGTCTATCTTGAAGCATTGACGTTGACACATGTCATTCAATAAATAGTGGCCGCACACGTTCTTCCATTTTACCTTTGACACCGTTTCAGTCGAACATCAAAGACGGCTCGATATCGTATAACTTGCAACACTACGTCTCGACGATGCTGAACCCGTTGTCCGTCGCCCTCGTCGCGATCGCTTTCCGCGTCGTCGTGCTGGTCGAGGACGCGAAGCGCTCGTTGCCGAAGATCGTCGAGCGCCTGTTGAAAGTCGACCGACTGCTGGCGTACGAGGACGATGCGGCGGCGAACGATCGCGATCGCAAGATGACGATCGCCTTCGCGTCGACGACGATCGTCCTCTCGTTCCCCTTTCAAATCTACTCGAATTTCGGCCATCGCACCGCCACCCACGCGACGAATCTGATCTTCGCCGCCAACATCTACAACAATTACACGACCACCTGTTGCGAATTCCAATTCGTCGCCATCTGTTACCTACTCTATCGTCGTTTCGCGTACATCAATCGCAAGTTGATCGAGGGCGCGCGATCGATGAGGGGGCGACGCGCGAACGCTTCGGAGATGGACGAGACGCGATTCGCGAACGATTTGCACGCGGCAAACGAAGCGTACGGTTTGTTGTTGCGTAATTGCAAACACGCGAACCGATCGTATTCGTTGCGATTGCTAATCACGTTGCTCAGCAGCGGGTGTAACGTGCTGTTGAATTTGTACTTTTCGATCTACGGCGGTTTCGACGGCTCGATCGCGTCGCGACGCAGCGCCAGGTCGTGGACGGACGTCGTCAACGACGTCTCCTGGGGTTTCTATTACTTCCTCAAGATGTTCTTCATCTCGTTGGCATGCCAATTTACCACGGACGAGGTGATCGATCAATTCGCCACCTCTTCCTCGGGGTTGGGATCGTTCGCTCGATTAATTCGCTTCTTTTAATTTTCGCATGTCCCCATTTGACGCAATCATCATCAAGGGCAATTCGACGAAGGAGTTATTGGGCAATTTGTTTAGCGGCGAGTGGACGGAGGACGTCGATCGATCGGTGAGTGAGCGCGTGCGATCGATGTCGAACTATCAATTATTTCGCACAAATTCGCAATTAGATCTGGACGTTTCACGCCTACTTGACCGCCGTCCACGTGGAATTCAATGCGTGCGGTTTCTTCGCGATTCGCTTGTCGTTGATAACGACGGTAACGCAACAATCGATTTCGCTAACGATCGATCGAATGATGAATTGAATGACGGATTTCTTGTTCTTTTTTTTTGCAGGCGATCGCCGTGGGCTCCACGTATTTGGTCATGTTGGCGCAATTCCAAAGCATGTAGTTTGTCTTTAGCAAAATACGATTCGAAATAAAAGCAACCAAAAAGAAAAAACTTGATGAACGTTATCAATCCGACCACTTCCTAATAATATTCGTTCTTTATTTTATTTTTTTACTAAATCAAAATTCGGCTTCTTATCGCACGAATTTCGGTGGGGCCATCCGGAATCGAGTATATAAACCCTCGAATTTCCATCGTTCAACCATCAGTTCGCAAGCCAACTGACCAAATCAAACAGCAAATTTGCTAGCCAGCTAAATTCGTCGAGTTTTAGTTCACCAGAAAGAACCAATCGAAAATGTCTTCGTCCGCTAAGAAGAACCTGTTGCTGCTCTACGATCGTCCGCAGGAGCCGGTGTTCGTCGGCAAGGGCGAGAAGAAGGCCGTCTTCGACATCCCCGACAACTATTTGGTGAGTTTACCGACGTTTCCTTTGTCTTCGCCGCGATTGAGAACGTGCCAATTGTTCGTTAGGCCGACCGCTACCAACCGATCGGCGTGCAATTGTTCAATCGCTTCGGCGAGGAGGCCGGCGAACGGATCCCCGTCACGCAGATTTCCATCCCCGATCTGGGCGAAATCTTGGACTTGGGCCGCAACGAGAACTTCTCCCTCTTCATACCGAAGCACCGTCGCATTGCCGGCCGTCTAATCAACATCTTCATGGGTAAAACAATCGTTTGCGATCGTCGCTTCAAGCGCAAATGCACGCGATAATTTCTTTGTTTTCCGCAGGGATGCGAAACGTCGACGATTTGCAATCGGTCGCCGTGTACGCTCGCGATCGCGTCAATCCGTACCTGTTCAATTACGCCCTCTCCGTCGCCATTCTCCATCGCAAAGACACGAGGGACCTGGACATCCCGACGTTCATCCAATCGTTCCCGGACAAGTATCTCGACAGCAAAGTGTTCAGCAAGATTCGCGAGGAAACGTCGCTGGTGCAGGAAGGGTCGAGGGTAAGAGCGACGCGAACATGCGAAGACGCGATTTGATTCATAACCGTTCCAGATGCCGATCGAGATCCCGTTGGATTACACCGCCTCCGACTTGGAGTTCGAGCATCGTCTCGCCTACTTCCGCGAGGATCTGGGCGTCAACCTCCACCACTGGCACTGGCACTTGGTCTATCCGTTCGACGCCGACATGGCGGTCGTCAACAAGAACCGCCGCGGCGAACTCTTCTACTACATGCACCAGCAGATCATGGGCCGGTACAATTTCGAACGCTTGTGCAACAAAATGAAACGCGTCGAGCGCTTCATCGATTGGCGCGCGCCGATCGAAGAGGCCTACTTCCCGAAGATGGACAGTTTGGTCGCGAGCCGCGGCTGGCCGTCGCGCGTCGCCAACCAATCGCTGAAGGACATCAACCGCGAGGTCGATCAGATCCGGCAGGACGTCGACGATTTGTACCGCTGGCGGGACCGCATCTTCGCCGCGATCCATTCCGGCAGCGTCATGGACGTAAGAACTGCCGGAGAGATTCCAGCCGAAGATTTACGTTTGTTGCGAACTTTGTTAGGCCCGCGGCAACACGATCACCCTGACCGAGAACGAGGGCATCGACATCTTGGGCAACATCATGGAGTCGAGCATCCTGTCGCCGAACCCGACGTTCTACGGCGACCTGCACAACATGGGCCACGTCTTCTTGTCGTACATCCACGACCCGGACCATCGCCATTTGGAATCGTTCGGCGTGATCGGCGACTCCGCGACGGCGATGCGCGACCCGATCTTCTACCGCTGGCACGCGTACGTCGACGACGTCTTCCAGGAGTACAAGGCGACGTTGCCGCGCTACGACGAGGCCAGAGTAAGATCGAACGACGCGCGCGAGGGAATATGTTTGCGATTGCGATTGTTTCCAGTTAAACTACGCCGGCATCACGGTGACGGGCGTCTCGCTGAAACCGACGCAAGGCGGCGACAACACGCTGACGACGTTCTGGCAACAATCCGACGTCGATTTATCGCGCGGCATGGACTTCCAGCCGCGCGGTTCCGTCTTCGTCCGCTTCACGCATCTGCAGCATCAGCCCTTCAGCTACAACATCACCGTGAACAACGACTCCGGCGCGAACAAGATGGGCACGTGCCGCATCTTCATGGCGCCGAAGTTCGACGAGAGAGGCAATCCGTGGCTGTTCAGAGACCAGAAGGGCATGTTCATCGAAATGGACCGCTTCACGGTGACGCGTAAGCGAACGGTCATCGACATGTTAACGCGACGTACTCACGGGGTTGTCTTGCAGTGCGCCAAGGGCAGAACACGATCACGAGGAACTCGACCCAATCTTCCGTTACCATACCGTTCGAGCGCACGTTCCGCAATTTGGACTTGAACCGGCCGGTCGACGGCGCCGCCCTCGAACAGTTCAACTTCTGCGGCTGCGGCTGGCCGCATCACATGCTCATACCGAAGGGCACGCCCGAAGGTTTCCCCTGTCAATTGTTCGTGATGATCTCCAATTACGACGACGATAAGGTAAGCAAACGCAAGTTAACGTCGCAGGTTTTGTATTGACGATTTGGTGTTTGCAGGTCGAACAAGACATCGCAGGCGAGTGTAACGACGCGATGAGCTTCTGCGGCATCCGCAACCGATTGTATCCGGACCGGCGCTCGATGGGCTATCCGTTCGATCGCATGCCGAGGGACGGCGTCGACACGCTGCAACAGTTCCTGACGCCGAACATGCGCGTCCAAGACGTGAGCATCGTCTTCAGCAACAAGACGCTGAGACCGAAGGCGAGCAAGTAGATCGGGCGACGATTTCGAAACTCCGGCAAAACCAAAACGACAAATGGCAATCGATTTATGTTCACTTAATTAGATTTTAATTTACACTTCTTTATTGCAAATAAACAAGAAATTCAATCAACCTTTTTGTTGCATTAGCAATCAATCACCAGCTATCCATAAGTGCGGTTTTGATAAGCAGCAGCGATCGCAGTCGACGAGGAAGTTGTTCGTGGTTTTTTGCGCAGTATAAAAGGACGATGCACGTTTGCGAAAAGCATCATTCCGATAGCTACCAGCTCGAGGTTCAATTGTGAATTCGAGAAGATAGAAGTCAACGGAGGAGACAACCGAAATGGCGTCAGCTGATAAGAATAATCTCCTATTGCTCTTCGATCGTCCGCAGGAGCCGGTGTTCGTCGGCAAGGGCGAGAAGAAGGCCGTCTTCGACATCCCCGACAACTATTTGGTGAGTGTTGGCATTGCCAATTAAATGTTTTTGGTAATTAAATACTTTTTGGTATTTAATATTATTGGCCATTTGCCACTTTTGGTAATTTAAATTCTCTCTGGCAGTTTAATGTTAATTGAATATTCTCTTGCAATTTAATTTTTTGGTAATTATATATTTTGGGCAATTTAATGGTTTTTGCAATGTAATCCTTTTGGCAACTTCTTATTTCTCTCACATTAATATCTTTGGTAATTGTTAGGCGGACCGCTATCAACCGATCGGCGTGCAATTGTTCAATCGCTTCGGCGAGGAGGCCGGCGAACGTATACGAGTATCATCCATCTCGATACCGGACCTGGGCGACATCCTAACGCTGGGCCGCAACGAGAACTTCTCCCTCTTCATACCGAAGCACCGTCGCATTGCCGGCCGCTTAATCAACATCTTCCTGGGTAAAACAATCTTTAACAACGTGCAAACACGACCGAACGATTCACTTTCTCTTCTCAAGGAATGCGCAACATCGACGATTTGCAATCGGTCGCCGTGTACGCTCGCGATCGCGTCAATCCGTACCTGTTCAATTACGCCCTCTCCGTCGCCATTCTCCACCGCAAGGACACGCGAAACTTGGACATCCCCACGTTCATCCAATCGTTCCCGGACAAGTATCTCGACAGCAAAGTGTTCAATAAGGCACGCGAGGAAACCGCGTTGGTGCAGGAAGGCTCACGGGTAAGTAACGACGCCTTCGTCGAAGAGATTCTTTCAACGATTCCCCACAGATGCCGATCGAGGTGCCGCTGGATTACACCGCCTCCAACTTGGAGATGGAGCATCGTCTCGCGTACTTCCGCGAAGATTTGGGCATCAACCTCCACCACTGGCATTGGCACTTGGTGTATCCCTTCGACGGCGACATGGCGGTCGTCAACAAGAACCGTCGCGGCGAATTGTTCTACTACATGCACCAGCAGATCATGGGCCGGTACAATTTCGAACGCTTGTGCAACAAACTGAAACGCGTCGAGCGCTTCATCGATTGGCGCGCGCCGATCGAGGAAGCGTACTTCCCGAAGCTCGACAGCCTGGTGTCGAGCCGAGCGTGGCCGGCGCGTGTCGCCAATCAATCGCTGAAGGACATCAACCGCGAGGTCGATCAGATCCGGCAGGACGTCGACGATTTGTACCGCTGGCGGGACCGCATCTACGCCGCCATTCACGCCGGCACCGTGATGGACGTGCGTTCGTTTGTCGTTCGATGCGATCATCGCAGCTAATCGGTTCTTTCGCTTCGGCTTAGGGTCGCGGCAAGAGCATCCAATTGACCGAGAACGAGGGCATCGACGTGCTGGGCAACATCGTCGAGTCGAGCATCCTGTCGCCGAACCCGACGTTCTACGGCGACCTGCACAACATGGGCCACGTCTTCTTGTCGTACATCCACGACCCGGACCATCGCCATTTGGTAGAGGAATACGATTTAAGAGAACGATCGTCGTTCAACTTTCTGTTTTCGCTTCAGGAACAATTCGGCGTGATCGGCGACTCCGCGACGGCGATGCGCGATCCGATCTTCTACCGCTGGCACGCGTACATCGACGACTTGTTCCAGGAGTACAAGGCGACGCTGCCGCGCTACGACGAGGCCAGAGTAAGTGAGCGCGGTTTGAATAGCGAACGCGTCTTACGAACCGTCGCTTCCAGTTGAATTATCCCGGCGTCACCGTGGAAGGCGTCGCCGTGAAGGTGAACAAGGGCAAGGACAACACGCTGACGACGTTCTGGCAACAATCCGATGTCGATTTATCGCGCGGCATGGACTTCCAGCCGCGCGGCGCCGTCTTCGCGCGGTTCACGCATCTTCAGCATCAACCCTTCAGCTACAACATCACCGTGAACAACGACTCCGGCGCGAACAAGATGGGCACCTGCCGCATCTTCATGGCGCCGAAGTTCGACGAGAGAGGCAATCCGTGGCTGTTCAGAGACCAGAAGGGCATGTTCATCGAAATGGACCGTTTCGCGGTGACGCGTAAGCGAACGGTCATCGACTTCTTGAGGCGACGTTCTCACCGGATTCTCTCTTGCAGTGCGTCAAGGGAAGAACACGATCACGCGGAACTCGAGCGAATCGACGGTCACGATACCGTTCGAGCGCACGTTCCGCAATTTGGACCTGAACCGGCCGGTCGACGGCGCCGCCCTCGAACAGTTCAACTTCTGCGGCTGCGGCTGGCCGCAGCACATGCTCGTGCCGAAGGGCACGCCGGAAGGTTTCCCCTGTCAATTGTTCGTGATGATCTCCAATTACACCGACGACAAGGTGCGTTTGGTTGGAAATTAGCAGTCGATTATTGATTGCGAAACGCACGTTTATTGCAGGTCGAACAAGACGAGTCGGGCGAGTGTAACGACGCGATGAGTTTCTGCGGCATCCGCAACAAACTGTATCCGGACCGGCGTTCGATGGGCTATCCGTTCGATCGCATGCCGAGGGACGGCGTCGACACGCTGCAACAGTTCCTGACGCCGAACATGCGCGTCCAAGACGTGAGCATCGTCTTCAGCGAGAAGACGTTGAGACCGAAGGCGAAGAATTAATCGGTTAATCGTCGGTGTTGATGGTAATTGGGAAAATGGAAATTAGGCATTGTTATTGGGAGCATTTAATTAAAATAATAAAGAGATTCAAATCAATCGATGAAAGAGTTTATTTATGCCGTTCAACGAAGCAATTGGAAACGGTTAAAAATTCGAATTACAACAAAGGCAACAACAGAAACTTAACAAATCGAACGCGAAAGGAATCTACGAGTTTGCAGAAGAGGAGCGATAGTATTAAAAAGTTGATGATGATGATGATGATGGACGCGGTAACACAACTTCTTGAAACTTTGGTATTTAATTTACATATCACAGTCGCTGGATGTTATGCGGATCGGCTAAATGATCATCACCATTATGAGCGTTAGTAACGTCGCCAAGAACACCGGGGACGATATGCTGGAACCTCGACCGCACAATTTGATTTCCGGTTCCTATCGAGGAAACACAAGAAAAATCCGAATTAAAATCGATTCAAATTGCGACCTCCTCGTCGTCAACTCGCCAGTGGACTTCTATTGATGCAGCTGGTGTAATGCCGTCGCGAAAAGTTATTATTCGCCACGCGATAACATTCGAACGTCATGTTGTAGTCGACTTCGATCGGGATGTGCTGCAATTCGATCTCGTTCTGCGGACAAATGTTGTTTATCACCAACAGCACCATGTTACTGCTGACCACCGGTTGGATTACAAACGGTCTGAAAGAACAATTATGTCAACAATCAACGACTTTCGAGAGGGAAATATCACTGTGTTAATTTAATGTTTCGCCCGCAATCAAGTCTTTGCGTTGGACCATCCACCACATTCTCATGATTTGACTTAATGTGATGTCTTTGCATTGCCTAATTTGGCAATTAAGGCAAGGTGACCTCATTTCGAGCACGAAGAAGAGTCGCTTGACCGAATCAAATTGTCCCTGTCGAGACATTTTGCTTCGATTTTCTTTGATATCCACAGTCCCAAAACTCTCTCATTGATCGCCCCATACAATTGTATTTGCGCCGATCGAACAGCAAAACGAATTAATTCCATTCGTTTCGACAAATCTCATCGTTTACCTCGTGCAATCGGTCGACATCGTCTCGTTGTAACGGCTCTTGGAAATGTTCTCGCTGGTGTAATGCGTCAGCGTGTAAATGTACATCTCCTTGTCGCACGGTTCCGGTTTCGTCTTCGTAATCAACAGCCGCGAATCGAACTCCTTCTCGTTGACCTTCGTCGGCATCATCTGATGATCGCCCGCGTCGTCGTCGTCGTCGTCGCCGCTGTCGTCGTGCGGCTCGTTGTCGAGTTGATCGTGATAATTGTTCACGTTATTGTTGTTGGTGATGGCGAACTCGTCCGACCAAACGGTTCGTGCGAGGAACGTGACGGTGCCGATCGTCCAGCGCAGCAAATCGGAGAGATGAGTTAGAGGCTGAAAGAGTTTGTTTCGTAAACGAATAGAGATTCCGTCGAGATTTAACCGATCGGCTCCACTCGATCGTTTAACTCTCGATTGGACGTAATTTCGCATTCGATCCATTCGTACGTACGTAAAGTGTGAAGGGCGTTAAAGTGGCTCGTGTGCTAATGTCGGTGTTAGTGACTGAGTGTTAATAGTGTACCAGTGTGGTGGGCATGCAAAGGAGAGCGAGAACGAGAGGTGCGATTAAGAGCGACTCGTCGACGTGTGGCACCGTACCCGATCGACCGCAGGCGAGAATATCCGATTCCTAGAAAACGAAAGCGTCCGACGTTAGAAACGATCGCGCGCGAAATCGCGTCGAGTCTCACGGTGAACGGCTCGTCGCCGAAGCAATCGTCGTCGGTCGCGACGCGCTCGCTTCGGTTGTCGTCGTTCACGCGGCACTCCCACGACCGACCGTAGTCGATCGCCCTCTCGAGGACCATCGCCTGCAGATGCGACCGGCTGTCGCAGTAGTCGCGGTAGCACAACAGATAGAGGTTCGATTGCGGCACCGGTTCGATCCAGCTGCAAACGAATGCAAGGTAGAGATCGCAAAAGGGCAATCGATCGCGTTCGAATTCGATTACTAGACGAAGTTGCCCCACGGATTGTTCACCGAGTCGATCCGCGTCGCCACGAACACCGAGTGCTCGCGGTCGCACGGCCTCTTCGTCCGCTCGGCGATCAACAGCTCGTCGACGAACTCGCGGAACTCGTCGTCCCAATGCGAACAGAACGCGACGCCGACGTAGTAAGAAATGTTAACGAGCAAGTGTTTGATTAGTGCGTAAGCGAACGTCAACGGCTGGAAACAGTGTTAGAGTGTCAAAGAAAAAGAAAACGAAGAGTGTTAGATTAAAGAGTGTTCGCGATCGCACGCGTCGACCACCGCAGGGAAAGAGTTGAATGGGTCGATTCTTACGTTCGAGAAATGCGACGCCGGATTGCCGACGTCGACCGGTTGCTCGCACGTCGCCTGATAATCGTAGACCTTGTTCTGCGTGTAAATGCCGTCGCGGATCAGTTGATCCATGATGTCCGATCGTAAGCGGCCGAAGAATTTGCCGGTCTCCTCGCGCTCGTCGCTGACGATCACGTAGCCGTTATCGTCCAGCAGCAGGCAATGAAGTTCCGGCGAGTTGCAAGTTCGCTTGCATTTGATCTCGCCGCACTAATAACAACAATTAACAGGTTAGAGTTTAGAGCGTATCTGTCGTTCGAGAAAGAGGTTGTGCTCCGCTAAGAGCCACGTTCATATCCGAACACGAGGCAACGATTGGATCACGAAATCGCGCGAATTTAATCTGAATCGCACTCGGGCAAATTTTTAGGGTGTGACGAAAGGTGTTAACGAAACAATCTTATTATGTATTATATATTTTTTCGCAGATGCTTAAACTTTCTGGGGCGCGAAACGTTGAAAACTACTTCTTATAAGTAGACACGCAATTGCTTTAACCCCTCGGCGATTTCTTTTTCGCTCACCTTATTGGTGATGCTGTTGAAGATGTCGTAGAGCGCGGTGTGTTTGAATTGGAAGCCGACGACGGCGACCGGAGCCCGTTTCGAAGTTTCTTCCCGGAATATCGCGTGGCTGGCCGTCACCAAAGTACCATCGTCCGCGCCTAAAAAAAAAGCACGAATCGTTTATTAAACGAAAGAAATCATTCGGCATCGTTCATCACCAGCTTCGAATGGGACCGAGTAAACGAAACTCCGCTTCTCCAAATAATATTGCTCGATGGCTCGACGGTACCAAACCTCGTCGATGGCCCGATTGTGTATCTCGTGAAAATGTCTTCGGAAAGGTAGAATCGCGTCAATTTAGAACGTTTCGATTGACATCGCAATCGAGATTATGCTTACGGTTTGTCTTTGACCTCCTTTTCGCTCATGTTCTGCGAAAAGTCTTGCCATCGCGTTAAGCCGCTATGCGTCGCCATGAACGCCACCGTTATTCCGAATTTAGCGATAAATTCGTGCCTGCAAAATTGAATAGATCAACCGGTTAAGACAACGGGTCGATAACAAAACTTATTGCTGTTTGAAATTAGAGTTAATTAAAATCCTTTGCGAGCGTGTAATAATGGAAAGCGAGATTAAAATCCGGGCAGCTTGTAAATTGATCGAAAAAGAAAAGTGCAAACATTGCTGCCGCTTCAAAGTCGTTGTGGTTGATCTATCGAATCTTGCGAATTCTGCGATGATTAATCTAATTAAGAAAGCAAAAAACTCTTTGTCACTCGACAATCGAAATTGCTGAGACGATCCATCTGTATCAATTGAATAAAAGACGCATCTCTTGTACGTTAAAAAGCTACTACTGTACCTTGGTAATAAAGCCATCAATATTGCTATTGGCCTTAAAATGATCAATTAAAAGAAAGATTGGCGTTAGTGCGATTTAAAGCAAAATTTGAAATTGTTGCAAAACGATTATTTTCCACTGAATTGTTTTTAAAAAGCAGGATTCGTTTCATTAACGTTAACATACCCGTTTTCATCTTTAGTTGTTAAACTGATGTTCTGATTGAACCATTTGGTCGCCTCTGCGTCCGCTATAAATTTAATGATCAATTTCCGATCGCCTGCAATAAATAACAACAAAACCATTTAAAAAAATTGCAACAAACGAATAAATTCGTGAAACGTACACGTGTCCGTCCATTTCCAACCGGGTTTCAGCATTTGACGCACGAAATGCGCGAACTCCTCTTCGGGGCTATCGAACGTCTCTCGGCGATCCAAATAGCGACAGTAGTGCCTTGAACGCAATAGAAAATTGCCATTTTTAATGCCTAAACACATGTACAGGGCGTCCAAACGACATTCGATTTAAAACAACGGAGCAACAGTTATATCCGAAGGGAAAAATCTTAAATTGCCGGAACAACTATTAGTTTCCGGTATATCCGGCAGTGCGCCATATTGGAAAGTTGTTTTCGGTCGTATTCCTACCCGATAGAAAACTTTTCTGTCTTAAACGTTCTCCTCTAGAGCGGAGGATTTGGTCGTAATAATCAACCGTTCACACAACTATTGCAGACATCCGATGAGATTTAATCGATTCCAAGTGCGATCACACTTACCAATCCGGATGGATCTTCCAATTCCCCGTGAAATACTGCAACGGATCGTTATTGTTCGCCCTCAAGCGTGACGGTTCCGAGTCGGTCGGGCTTTGAGCCTTATAGAAGCCGTATCGATCGGGCAACGAAAGCACCAGACTGAACGGCGTGCCATCGATCCCCGTGAAGTAAAAGTGACGGCGCTGCATGAAGATGCGTCGCTGGAAAGGAACGATCGAGCGATTCGATTACGAAATCTTTTCAATCGGTGCGAAAGTCAAAAGTCACCTTCTGATCGAGATGTATCTTCATGTTCATCGTTGCGTTGCCTTTGATCTGCATCACGACCTTATCGCGCATTCGTAGCAGTTCCTCGTTAAAGTTCCGCGGCTCGTTCTCGTCGTCGACAATCTCCACTTCGATCATGTCGACGCGATTGTACGCCGGCTTCAGGATGCCCTCGAAGACCGGTCGAAAGTCCGGGTGCGTTAAAATGTAACCGTTGTTGGTGACGATGAACGCGTAGGCGTTCACGCCGAGCTGAAAGATTCGTTATTAAGCGATTTCCTGTTGTTGTTGTTCGAGTGGTTGCGGTTTTTACCCTGTACGGCATCATCAGTTCGCGAATATATTCGATTGGTACGTCGGTGCCGGCGACTCCGAGTAAATTCGCAACGCGCGTCTGCGAACAATGCGATCATCCATGATATCATGCAAATTGCTAAGGACGAGATTTAACAATAATTGCTAGCCAAGCGAAAACGAAATGAAAAGACGCACGAACAGAAAAACTAACATTGCTAAGGGAAAACTTCTTCGCCAGCGTTAACAGGCTAACGTCTAGCACACCCATCGACGATCTAAATGTATAAAGGATCTCGTGAGGAGTCTTAGAAGACTTGAATCGTTCTATTTCTAGCGGACGACTTCTCTTCCTAAACTAACAGTTTCTGTTGAAACCGAACTAGATCTAAATTAAAAATCGTTTAAAAAATCTAACTAACGCTAAACATCTGGCTCTCGACCGTATCAGCAGCTAACTTTGCTGAACAAGAAGCAATGCCTGTGCCTTTCGAAAACAACCGTAAAAGAACGTAATCTAATTCAAATATTCTATTCTAGAACAAGGGAAAACCAAAATTAAACTCTCGACAACGGTTGCCCACGTCGATGGCACGAATCCTCGCGACGATTTACCTCTCGCGTAACGCTGATCCATATGGCCTCGTTGATTTGAATATTTTCAGTGATGTTCTGCAGACACAATGTTTGTCATTATACGTGATATCGATATCTCGATCGATATCGACAAGAACAAAATCACCTCGACAACACGCGGCATATTATTTACTCTTTTGGCCGCAATCGAACGTCTACTTACAGCGTTCGGTCGTTTGTCGTAGACCGGCAACGAGACGGACGTCATCAAGCGAAAGTCTTGCAAATTGACGGCCGTGTCCTGAATCTGAAAGGTTGCGATTAACGATGCGACTATTATTAATACAGGGCGATTCGATATCACACCGCCAACGCTTAATGTTATATCGAATCACCCCCCCCCCCCCCCCCCCGTCTTTGGCGCTTTTACCCAATTCATCTCGTACTCGTTGGCATCGCGTTCGGGCAACGTGCGGTTCCGGCGATAGTTCAAGAACCGTTGCCGCTGGCGTTCGCGTTGCCGCGTCGTCCAGAACCAATTGGTCAGTTTCGGATCGGCGACGTCGGCGTAAACGGGACTCCACGCCGGTTTCGGTTTATTCGTCGGATTGAGGACCATCGGCCGCGCCATCACCGGTATGTACTGCAGCACTTGTTCGCGCACCTCCGAGTACGTGCTCAGATGGACGTAGTAGCCCTGATTGGCACAGGCCATCCATTTGACTTCGCGCACGTCGGAAACTTCGCGTCCGATCAGATAGGTGAAGACGCGCACGGGCATGAACGGCAGATTTTGCCAATTGTACTCGCGAAAGACCTCGATGTAGTTGTATTGGACGCCGTCGGTTATCAGCATTATCGCCTGGTTGCATTTCGCACCTGTAAATTGTTCGATTATGTTTGGTTTAAACAGTTTTCGCGGATTTTGTACACTTCCCAAGAACTCCTTTTTAATGAAAAATATTCCAAAGTTTCTTTAAGAAGTTGTGGAAGATTATAAACATTTTCCACGATTTTATTTTGATTTTCGCAAATTTTGAGCACTTCCCAACATTTCTTTAAGAAGTTTTGGCAGATTTGAAACAATATCCAAGATTGCAAATTTTGAGCACTTCCCAACATTTCTTTAAGAAGTTTTGGCAGATTTGAAACAATATCCAAGATTGCCTTTTAATTTTGGCGAATTTAAGCTTATCTCAGAATTTCGTTAAGAAGTTTTGTCTCTTTTCGACTGCCAACCAACGCCACATTAAACTCTCGAACGACATACGTACCCATTCCCTTTTCGCGGTACTGCTGGAGTATTTGGAACGCGGTCGTGAGGGCGAGCGAGAAATTCGCAATTTGCTCCGTCTTAAACGATGCCATCGTGTCCTTTAATATCCGGATGTTCGCCAGGTTCGCCTAAAGAGGAAAGACAACGCAATAAGAATCGTCGCCGTTTGCTAAATTCGAATCGCATCTACCTGCACCAGCAAATTATCGAAGCATTCGACCAGCGGATCGGTCGTATTGCTGAACGTGAAGATGTTCACGTAATCGTTATTGCTCAACGTCTCCAAAATGTTGTTGACGACGTGCCGTGCGACCTCGCGACGCATCCCCGTCATCGATCCGGACCGATCGACCAAGATGACGACGTCCTTCGGCGACGAGGCCGCTTCCACGTACCACGGCCTCATGCGGCAATCGAACAAATCGGTCGGCTCCTGGTCCCACATCACCGCTAAACAATCGATTAGCGAATCAACGTTCGCGAAACGATTTTTTGCAATTTGTCTTACCCGGGAATTGGCGCATGAAGCCCGTCGAGCTGCCGAAATATTGCCACGACAGACGCGGATCCTCCTTGTAATTGTTCTTGAACGTGTTGTCCAATTCCTCGCTCCACTTGATCCCCTTGATCACATCTTTCGCTGCAAGAGATGCAAGAGCGTTAAACCGAGCGAATCGTCGGGTTGCGCGCGACCTCACATCGATCGTACACGTTGCTCGGCACGTGGACGACGCTGTTGTTGGTGTTGACGAGTATGTTGTAGAAGTTTGCGTTCTTGACGAACGGCAATCGGCGCTTGTCCTCCGGCGGCGCCTGACTCGCCAACGGGTCCTGTTCGCTGCCGTCCGTGATCTAAGCGGACAACAATTGCAAATGAAACTTGCCCAATCGGAAAGTATTTTCGCGTGCAATTTACTTCGACGTCGGCGCTCCGCGTGAGCACGTCCTCGGCGGAATTCGCGTCGCCGGAATCGTCCTGCAGGTACCCGTCCGCATCGTCCGGTTGCACCATGTTCCTCGACTTCTCGCCGTTCTTCGCGCCGTACGCATCGTCGTTACCTCGGACGGCCCCGACTTGCGGCCCCTGAAAACGGACGTCGACATCACGATTCGTTTACGCGTCGTCGTTTGCCATTCACCTCGACTTCTTGCTCGTCCAGCGTGCCGTTCGGCGCCGAATTGGTCAGATTCTTCGCGTTGTAATAGTCGAACGACGGCTCGACGTAGTCGCTTTGCGTCACCGCTTTGTTCTCCGCCACTTCCATTATCCTCTGAAATCGAATCGAATCAAAATCGTTATCATCGCGGGGGTGGTTCGATAAATAACTTGTTTCTCGATGTGCAGGCAACAATTTCGGTTTGAAAAACTGTTTAATTTTTTTTATCTGGCGCTTTCGAAGTCCAAAGCACTTGTGCCAGCGTTTCTCCTGTTTTCTGATTCTTCGCAACTTAATATTGCCGGAATTGCTTGCAAAATTAAATTTGTCATTAGAAACGATGAAATTTTATGGCTACATCGACATCTTCTCTTATCCTCTACTATGTATCTATATGAAACAAGTTATGTATCAAACCCTCGTAATTAACGCCATAATGTCGCTTCTTCCCTCCTTGCAGAATTACCTTAACCGCAAGCACTTTACTGTCCATCATCTTCTTCACCCGCTCGACGATTTCCTTGAGCATCGCCTCGCCGTCCTCCCGTTCCACGCGGTACTGCTTGAAGCTCTAAAATAAGCGACGAATCACAACGTACGTTATCGACAACGAGCGACGAAGAAAACGTACCTCGGTGACGGTCTTCTTTCGCGTCACCAGCTCGCCGAAGTGCCATAATTCGCCGCCAATTTTCTCCGACCAATTACGCACGCTAAGAGCAATTTCGCAATTAATACCGTTTCCTTTACGGCGAATTCCAACAGTGTTTCGCGTTAATAAATATTTACGCTTTGAAAAAGATTTATTGGGATCGGCTACTGTTTGATTGAAAGCAATTGGCTGCCGTTTAACAGATTAACGAGTTGAAGAGGCTAATTTAATAGCAGATTAAAAGAAACAAAGTCGAGCATACGTACAGTTTCGTTAATTCCGGCTGTTGCGAAACGCCAGGTATTTCGTGGGAGTTTAAAGGATTCAACAAGAGAACGAACGTCGCCAAAATGACGGCGATATTATTAATTGGCATGTTCTAATCGATTAACGAACTAGTCGAAGCACTTCTTCAAGTTATTTAGGGCACTAGTAACAAACGCGACACCATCGACGTCTCCCAACGAAACTATGTCACAAAATAGTCGGCGATTCGGTGGACCCGATGGAAGTAATTAATCGATAGATATCCTCCCGTACAAAAGCTCTTCGCCGTTGGAGACGCATGCGTTTGGCGAAGTGCGAAAAGGTTCCGCAATTCGAATTTATTTTTAACACAATCTACATCAACCGCATCCGCACCGATAACGATTACGATTGCAGAAATTATTCGTAGATCGAACGTGGCAAAAGAACGATGCGATTCGTGTCGCGAATTGCGGTCGCAATCGTTTTGACGATTTTGCAAGACGATCGTCGTACAAGCGCCTCGTGGGTGACGATGCAAATGGACGATTACAAGACGGTGTCTTACGCGAACATCACCCATTGGGACACGCGGATCTTGGTGAAGTATCACGCGGGAGTTCGCTCGATGACGATACGCGATCCGGGCGTGGACGTGTTGAAAAGTTCGGCCATCGGGGACTTGCCACTGTTGACGAATTTCGAACTGATCGGCGGCAGTCTGGAGGCGATCCAGCCGACGGCTTTCGTCGATTTACCGCACATCGATAAGATCAAGATCGTGCAGAATCGACAACTCGAAGGGTTGCCGTCGAGGTGTTTCTACGATCTCAACGTGCGCTCGATCGCGTTGAGTTATAACTCGTTGCGAGCGATAGCCGACGACGCGTTCGAAAATCTCTTGCATCTGACCGCGCTCGCGTTGAACGATAACGATTTGACCGCGTGGAATCCGCGCGCGTTCCGCAATTGTCCGCGCTTGCAACATCTCGACTTGCACTCGAACAAGCTGGACCGTTTGCCGGACGATTCGTTCGCGACGTTACCGTCGTTGCGGCAACTGGTGCTGACCAACAATCGACTGCAAGCGATCGGTCTGATACTGAACGGTTTGAACGCGATAAGTGAATTGTACTTGCAACAAAACTTCCTCGCGTCGTTGCCCGACGCACTGTTCGCGCCGTTTCTGAAAACGACCGGTTTCCCGGCAAACGTGCGCCTGAAGAAGCGCCTAGTCCATCTCGATATCAGTTTGAATCATTTGAGCCTGCTTCCGGAACGGATCATGAACGATTTGACTGCGCTCGGGAGTATCAATACGCAATTGAATCCGTGGAATTGCCACTGTATGCGTCTCGTGGAGAGGTGGACGAAAGCGAACGGTATCGCGTTGAATCCGAACGAGTCGATGTGCTTGAATCCGGAGGATCCGATTTGTATTGTGCCGTTGATGGACGATGGGACGTGCAAACAATTAAACACCACCGACGTAGAAACGTTTTTCGGTTTATTAAAGCCGTACTGCGAGTTTGGCGCTTAACGTGCGGCATTAATTACAAAACGAAAGTTAATAACAATTGTAAGATTCATGTTAGACAAACATCGATTCAAAAAAAATTGCTTGGTTATTATAAATAAGTGCATAATATTAAATTGATAATAAGTTGTAATAATTGATCGTTCATTCTGAACCGACCAAATTGCCGAGCGCGAGAACCACGTTGATCTTGTGGTCGAAAGTTTGCGAACTGATCGTGTTGGTATAACGATGCTTCATGGTGAAACCCGTAACGATTTCGTCGCCTATTTTCGCGTCGGCTTTCGGTGTCACGATCAGTTTTATGACGGCCTTATTCGATTTCCTCCACACCACCAATCTAAAACAAACAACAAATCGAATTAATGGTACGCATTTTAAAGGTCGAGCAATAATTCGCACTTCGTGTCGTCTTGGATGTTAGTCGTGTCGCCGGAATCGTCGTACTCGGCCGCATCGTCGCGTAACGGCAACACAAAGCTGCTCTCGGACAATTCAATGTCGGCAGTTGGCTCGAATTTCACGTTTCGCGGTTTCACGACGAAACGTTGACTCTTGTTTGCTGGCAGAGACGCCTCCTGTTGAAGAAACCACCGTCATTACTGAATAGTATTGATCTATAGTTTCGATTAACCCACTTCTAAACTTTGTTCGGGCGTCTCGTCCGGTTTCTTCGCTTCATCCTTAACGATCGGAAACGTAATTGCCGACAACGCGATAACAGTTTCGTGTTGAGTTGGATTGATAAACTTCAATAACAGCTCGCATCGTTGACCGGCTCTCAACGGTTCCACTGTTATTATCCTTACTGCAGGTATATGATAACTAAAATTAGAAGAATGTTTGCAATGAAAGGCTACATGAAATTCTCCATAAACATACTAAGCAAATAATTGAATTTTGAACTTGATAGACGATGGATTATATTCCGGCTTGCTAACATTATGTTCGCATGAACGGCACCTCATGGATCTCTTTACCAATAGCTGCTTTTGAACGGGGAACAACTTGTCAACGGTGACCGGTTGTTGGTCTGGCAAAGCCAAACGTTGCTTTAACGTTGTGATTTCGTCCAGTTTAATTGGCATTGAAAAGAATTCGTCAGGCAATGGTTCAACATCCTCACTGGCCATTGCAGGTTCAACTTTTTTTGCTTTTTTCAGTAGTGGATTTGGTACATCTGGTATACCTATTCTTCTTCTTAACATTGATGCTGTAATACCAGTTTTATCCTAAAATTTATAATCATAAGTAACGGTACTAAGAAAGAAAATGATTTCTTATCATACAGTATAACTCATATATCCCATCTGTTTTCGTCTTTCTCTTTCAAGTTTCTCCTTCTTCTCTTGTAACACAAGATTCTTACACATTTCCATTACCTCTTGCAAGTGATTTGCATATATATTTTCACGTATTGGCCAGCTTGGGGCTAAAAATGAATGTTAATCACAGTGATCTTGAAAATAATGTAATAAACATACTGCTAGATTGTTGATCTGGTATACCAACATCTCTAGAACTCCAATGACAATTCAAACACAGCAAGTAGTAGACTTTTCTAGGACTGGCCTTTGGATCTTCAACATTCTTTGGGCCAACAGTGGCTGCTCTAAGAGACAATTGTTGCATACAACTAGGGCAATCCAAGCAACTGCCACACCTGTTCTTCTTCAAGCGGGCCTCATTCGACGGCAAATTCTCGAGGCATTTAGGACAAAAATGCGCATCGATCTAGTAAATGTTACGGGATACATTTTAGATGACGATTCATAATTAAACAGTTAGAATATACCTCATGACTGACACAGTAGCTACACCTTAACTCTAAACAATGGCGACAGAAATATAATCTTGTTAGCGGCTTCAATAATCCACAAACGCAAGCATATTTTACGACGTCGGATTGCGATAAATATGCCATATTAATCAAATTAAATCAATTTTTATTTCCAACTGACATTCAACTTGCCACCAAAGACAATATACTTGCCACTATTGACGTTTGACAGTTTGAACCAAAATTAAGTGCCGCAACAGACAATACATCATCGAATTCCATTTTCCATTTCTTATTATTTTACAATTGTTAGGGTAAATTTAAGAAAAATATAATGAGTGTGAATTAAATACAAAGGTAAACTGGCAATTTATTAAAAGTACTGTAGGTTTTATGCAACAAATGTAGGATATTATTGTTGTCTTACGTCGACATCTATCGGTTGGATAAGTACGTCAAGAAATAAATAAAATGGTGGTAAAGTGTTTGTGATTTGTCTAACATCATACTTTGCAACATTCTAAAGCATAATTTGTAAGAGTATTATTAAATCATTTTTATTAAGTTAATGGCGTTCAAAGTGCATAAAATGAATTGATTCTAGTGATATGGTATGCTTATAAATATGAAGTGAAATAGGTTTCGATTACACACTTAATGCCACTATACAGGTGTCTAAGTTGTGTATTTTTTCCTTCTCACCCTTTTCATCGTTTCGGTATGCAGCACCTTGTATTATAAGCCTCCATCTAGAAGAAGTGCATGATAATAATGAAATGAAATGGAGACAAAAATCTGCAGAATTTGTGGCAAATTATCGGAGAACTATGTTCACATATTCAAAACGGAAGGTCTAAAAAACAAAATCGAAACATGTTTACCCATCATCGTAAGTTTCTTGTACCTTCATATAAGTGTGCATTGACTATAACTAATTATAAACGTATTTCTGTTTAGGTATCGCCACATTGTCTCTTACCGGACACAATATGCTGTCAGTGTTCAGAGAATGTGGACAACTTCTACAGTTTTATTAAAAATTGTTTACAAAACATCATTATATTGGAAGCTCAATATGATATACATGAATCATGTTTGAAAACCAAAAGGAAACACGAGAAGAGCTGTATGACAGACTTGTCTGTTTTAAGGTTTGATAAGAATGTGCAAACTGAAGAAGATTTTGCTGATATAATATTCCTAAAAAAGAAGAACGACTCATTTACACAGAAATTGGCCGAAGTTGAACGTATACTATCAAATAATGATATAGACTTTGAAAAATTTAGTCCTTTCTCGTCAACAGATAAAAATATCAAATTAGTTGATTATGAAGTGGAGAGTAATCATTCTGATGATAATGATGCTGGTGTAAATGATGGAAATGTCCAAGTGGCATTCAGTGGGCGAAATCGGAATTTCGTTTATAATCCAGAATGTTATATGGATAATCAACTATGCAATTATAATAACAGTAATTATTTTGCGGACGCTGAAAATAATCTAATCAACGAAATTACGTCACGAAAGAATTTGAAACGAAAAAATGAAGAGGTTCTCTATTCGCACAGAACGAAAATGTTTAAAATGGATACCAGCAATAGGCGAAAGAGCAGACAGCCAAAGAAAGTTGAAACCAGCTTTGAAAATAGTTTCCTTCAAAATTACAATTGGAGCTTTAATAACAAAGAAACTAGCAATACCTACCAAAGACCGTATGAAGATGCTAAAAAGTTAAACAATAGCTTTGTGGTAATTAACATTAATCAAATTGAAAGGTTACCTTTATAATAATGAATTAATTATTTTCCAGTCTGAAGGAATTGTTCATAATTTACCACAAGCTTGCCTTTTATGTGATGCACAATTAGATAATCCGTCTCTATTAGCGAAACACGTTTATGACACTCACGGTATCGATATGGCACAAGTTCTCTCATCGGAACCAGTTATGGAAAAGAAAAAGAAGTTGCCAAATTTACTCAAGATAGCGGATCTTAAGTGCAGGCCGGAACGTGATACTCAAGGTATAACCACTCGAAATATATGCATTTGACAACAATCTAATGAACACTGTTTATTTGTTTGTAGGTGATGTTAATTCAATGGACAATTCTCAATCGGACGAGCAGCCGCCGACGTTACAACCGAGCATCGTTTGTCCGTTGTGTCCGTCGGTCTACACGAATCGCCCGGATTTGTTTCATCATTTGCGTTCGAAACACGCGAAAGAATCGACTTATTTGTGCGGCCTTTGTCTGAACATGTTAACGTCGTACGCTAGTCTGACCAATCACGTGGAAAAGTGCCGTAAGAATTACGCGATTAGCGGTAGATACGTGTGCAAAATATGCGCTTATAACGACGACAGTAACAGAGCGGTGGAGAACCACGTGAAGGCTCACGATTTCATATTGACGTTTTGCAAGCAACAATCGAAGATTTACGATCCGAACGATTACGTCGACTTCAATCCGCTCAGCGAGGCGGCGCAACAGAAGACGTATCAGTGCACCGAGTGCGGTTCGAACGATTTCGAGACGTTCAAAGATTTCAGCGAACATCGCCGCAACAAACATCAGATATTCCATTGCGATCTGTGCAACAAATTCTACGGCCGCAATTCGCATCTATGGAAGCACGTGAACCGATTGCACAAGGGCGATCCGAGCATCACGTGTCAGCTGTGTTACAAGACCAGTGCCTCCAAGTATCACCTGGCCCAGCATTTCAACAAGTTGCACACGACGAAACCGAGTAAAAGCAACAAAACGGACGATTTCCTATCGCAGAAGTTCGAAGGCTTCGACTTCCAATCCGTGCGACAGAGTTTCATGCGACAGGAGCTGTTGGAACAGGCGAAAAACGAGTTGGCCAGCGACTACGACAACAACAATTCGGATTACGACGACAGCGAGAAGAACAGCAGCAATAACAACGACAACGCCGGGTCGAGAGGTGCGAATTTACCGAAAGAGATCGACGCTTCGAGCAACTTGTACACGAACATAATAACGAACTATTCGCCCCCGCAGGAAGGCGAATTCAAGTGCCCGAAGTGTCACAAGGGGTTCGTCATGAAGTCGCTGCTGAAGAAGCACAAGAAGAATTGCAGGCCGCGAATGCAAAAGGACCTGTTGACGCGCTGCAAGTCGTGCTCACGCATATTCAAAGACCGGCAGAGTTTGGCGAAGCACCTGACCAATTACCATTCCGAGTACGCGTGCGAGATATGCAAGGAGAAGGTGCAGAGCAAGTGCGAGATCGTCTCGCACATACGTTTCTCGCATCCGAACTGCCATCTGTTCTGCCATTGCGGCGACATTCTGCGTAACACCGACGATCTGATCGCGCACCAGAACGATCATTGCAACTCGTTCGTTTGCCAGTTCTGCGGCGACACGCTCGAGACGAAGATCAAGCTGAAGATGCACATATTGAGCTTGCACCGTAAGATATTGAGCCTGAGCTGCGGCATCTGTCTGAAGCTGTTCGAGACGCAGCACATATTGCGCGACCACGTGCGTTTGGTCCATAAGAGTCATCTGAAGCCGTTCGTTTCGTGCACCGTTTGCGGCAAGAATTACGGCTCGAAGTGGAAGACGTACGATCACTTGAACAAGTCGCACGGTCGCATTTTCAGAGCGTGCAAAGTTTGTTTGGAGGTGTTCGACACCGACGACGAATTGGAGAGGCATTACGGTACCAAACATTCGCGGACCGCCAACAATAACAAGGGCATCGATTCGAGTTATTCGTCGAGTGTGTCGATTAAAAAGGAGACATACGAGAGCGATTTCGAGGACGAGAAGCACTTCCTGTCGGACCTGAGCAACGATTACGAGCACGAGCCGAACGAGTCGTGCGATTTTGGCGACGGCAGTAAGATGTCTTTGTTGGAGAAACGGTTGTTGAGCAGTGCCGTTAAAAGCGAATCGAGCACTCCCGATAAGAGCAACAAGTCGGAAGCGGATGGGGGCAATAGCAAGGCGAAGGCTAACAAAAGCAAAAGGATGGAGATCAAGATCGAGAAGATGTGCGAGGAGGAGAAGGAGTACATGCAAAGGGCGGAGAACCAAGCGCTGATGCAGAGCGGCTCGAAGCGGACGGTCTACGTGAACAGCAACGATCCGTCGCTGTGCGAGATTTGCAAGAAGACGTGGCCGGCCAAGAAGCACCTCTGGCAGCATTACATCCGGTGTCACAAGTCGGTGGCGGCCACCGTCTGCGGCATATGTCTGAAAACGAACGACAACTACGAGACGTTGCAGAATCACTTGCGCGAAACGCACCCGACGCTCCTGCACGGCCAAGGTTTCGGCTCGAACTTTATATGTCGCATCTGCGGGCGGTACCATAACGCCCGATCGAAACTGAAACTGCACATGGCCATACACGAGAACTTCAATTTGTCGCTGCTGGAGAAGTCGCCGGACAACGTTAAATCGAACGAGGACGACGATGATGACGACGACGACGACGAAGAGGAGGAGGAGGAGGATAAGTCCAACGTCGAACCGACGACGAACGGCTTCTATTCGAACAGTCTGCCGAACAACGGCGACGACGAGGAGGACGAGGACATCAATTACGAGAATCTAATCGAGCAGGTCGAGTGCTCTTCGGGGAGCGAACTGAACGACACCGATAGCGAGGCGGCGAAGGTCGAAGAGGAGGAGGCGCAGGCAGCGGAAGAGGAGCGTAAAATTCAAGTGGTCTCGAGCGACAACGACACCGAGAACGAATCGAACTTCTCCGATCTCGAGAGCGAGATGCTGAAGAACATGATATTAGAGAAGAACGGTTTCTGCGATAAGGAGGAGAAGAACGAGAAAGAGAGTTTCGCCGTTAAGAGCGAAGTGAAAATCGAGTCCGACGAGGACGAGGAGGAGGAGGAAGCGGACGAAGAGGTGGAGGAGGAAGACGTCGTCGAGGACGAGGTGGACGACTATTCGACGTCCGGCAGCGACGAGTCGTCGAACAATTCCACGTTCAGCGACTTTTCCGCGCAACTAATCAAAACGTCGGACGACGACGACGAAGAAGACGAGGACGTCGTCATGGGCTTGGTCGAGGACGAGGCGGCGGAGATGGACGAGGACGTGCGCAACGAGTCGCGACACTCGAACACCAACGATTCGACGGCCGACGATAACAACGTGTCGCCGTACGGCGAGCGATTGGAGAAGTCGGAGGAATTGGATTCGGCCATCAGGTCGATCAGTTACTCGACGATCGAGCAAACGGACGACGACCCGGCGGAGAACGACTACGGCGGCGACGTGGCGAACAGCCAAAGTTTGAATCAGCACGAGTTACAATCGGCCGTCGACAGTATACTTTAAGTAGTTGGGTGGAACAACGAGCGAACGTCGCTGTTGTTGCCTAAGATGATGTTTGGAACGTTGTGAGTAACTTCTTCGGAGATCGGTAAGGTGGCGCGTGCGTGAGAGATTATTTTTTTAAAATTCGGATGCGAAAAGGGCGAAAGAGCGCGCGAGGGATCGTTAATCGACTGAGGATTTCGTCTAATTTATAAATAAGCTTTTTATCGACATTCCATTTCTCTAATTTTAGATTAAGAGTATGTAATAAACGTAAGTGAGGCAAAAGAGACGAACAAAATGGGTACAATCTTCGGCTTCTTATTGCTTTGTCAACATTTTTGTTCTCGTTTCTAATTCTCTCTAATTTCAGGCGTGATCAAAATCGTATTGGGAAACGTTCAAAACCACATAGAAACGCACTTTTCCAGTAAATGGGTTAGTTATTAAGCTGCAAATGCTCTTTTGTACCATAGAATTTTCGTTTTGAGCGAAACTAACGGATGCGGTTTTTTCTTTCCTATGTCCGAAACTGAAATACACCGAGTGTTCAAATTTCCGTTTTCGATAGCTCTCGTAAGCGTACAATTTTTCTTTTCATCATACGCTTCACTCTGTAGCTGATTTATATATTTGTATTGCCAATTAATCATATGATTAATTCCTTAGAGCCACATCATAACAGTTTTGAGCGGTAATAACAATCCAAAATTACCGCCATCGGTTTGCACGAGACGAGCTTTTTATTTCCGTTTATTTTTGCGGTAGTGTATAGTAAATTTTCGTGTTACGTTCTTCATATGGTGAAAAGACACTTTTTAAGTTTTTAGGGTATTATATACGACTTTGGATTTTATTCTGATTTTGTTCTTTTTCGAACATAAAAATTCGCGTAACCTTCTGTTAATTATTTAGTGCAGCGGATTATGTATTCGTTAAAACGCAAGGTTACCATTAATTCCTGTTTGTTTATTTATTTTATTTTCATTAGACTGCTTTTCCATTGCGGATCAATTCAATTTCTTTCTCACGGATGCTGTGTGCGAATTTGTAAAAGTAGCGAATTCAAATGGAAAAAAGCCGAACGTAATTAATATAATCAATTGATCACGTTGAAATTGCACGTGAAACGGTACACTTTTGTTTTGTTTTCATGGATTCGAATCATTGATGATATTTATTTATGTATTTAATATTGTAATAATGTATCTTGCATAATCAGAAACACGAGAGAAGTGAATTTCTTTCAAACGATAGGTTTAGTAGTTGAAAGTTTTTAGTTCGTTAGGCAATAATAACAATTATTATTATGGATTCATTCCTATTGACAGAGTGAAAGAACGTTAATGAAAGAAAGTGTGTAAATATGGGACAACAATGAAGATGAGAAGAAAACAGAAACTGAAAATAAATATAATTATTTTGTGAAGAAAAGCAGTTTTATAGTCCTTTCGCAAACTAGCCATTGAACAAATAGGAAAACCACTCGGAAGGATCGTTAATGATGGACTATAAATAAAAATTAAATCGCTTTTATTTCTAACGTTTCCTAACATTAAAAAATAATAACAATTCTTCGCTTAAGAGGCACGTTTAAAACCATCGAACGATTCGTTATGTACTTTATTTCTTTCACAATTCAATGAAACAGTTCAACAACTGAAATTGTTTATCTAATCAATCATAAAAGTCGGTTAAAGAATATAAATAATTTAGGCGTGAAAACTTAACAATTAATAATAATAAGTAATATGGCCTTTGTAAATCATCTTCAGCCATCGTCTCATCAGCTAAACATTTAGATTATCTAACGCTATCTTACACAACGACCATCCGGTTAATCACGACTACGCAGTCTTATTAGAATTTCCTTTCGGCAAAAGAACAAAACAGGAGAGTATCAAAATGTACAAAGTGCGAAATTACTTTGAACAGCGTTTACATCACTTTTCCCACCATTATTCCGTGGTTTTAACATTCTCTTTGCGGATGTTAATTAAGAGTTGCCCAGAAAACTCGAAGTACTCGATCGGCTGGTGTTCGATGACCTAAAAATTGATAAAATACACAATTTCCTTGCATTACAAATTATTAATACCAAATTTACTCGCATACAAATAAGACTTATTAGGGCCAAATTGCTGATGAGCAATTGGATACAACCGTTCTTTGTTGACTTTTTAATAAAATTACGGTAATTCTTGCTCTTATAAAGAACAAGGGAATCTATATTTTATTGGTGGATATTATTCGAGTAAATACGGTAATTTTCTATTGCAAGAAAAGTAAACGTACCTTCGACCGGAATCGCTCGTACTCCTATTAATGCCGCCGTTATTGTTATTGCTGCTCGATGGTGGCTTATGGTTCAAAAGGAACGTGTTCACCGATTCGTCCGAACTGTAATTTTCCTTTTCGCTGCCAATCGAAATACGATCAATAATCGACGGTTAATTGGGCAATCCACTATTAACAGCTCACCTGTCGGAATGGTCGCTCACGCTGTCCTCCAATTCGCCCTGAATCGCCGCCTGCAGATCGGCGATCCGTTTCAGCGCCACTTTCAAGTCTTGCCGCAACGTGACCGTCTCGCCCTCCAACGCCTCGTACTTTTTCTCCATCTCCTTCCGCTTTTGCAACGTTTCCGTCTCCTTCGCCGCGGTGCCATTTAACTCCTCTTTGAGTTCCCTGCAAAAAAAGAGAAAGTGCGATCAGTAAACAGTTTTCATTTTGCTGCGAATGATCAACCTCAAAGTGCGCTGCAATTTTCTGGTCGTCTCTTGCGACGCGTGCTCCCGAATTCGCGAATTGTTCAAATCGATTTGCAGCTTTTCCATCGCGTCCTTCAATCGCGCCATTTGGACCTCCAACCGCGATCGCGTCGTCTGCTCGAGCTCCAATTTCGATTCCAGTTCTTTCAACTTCAATTCGCCCCTGAAATCACACACGCAAACGTTTCGTTATTTTCGCGTTATTTTCGCGAAAAAAATGAACGCTCACTTCTTCAAGATCATGTGCGACGACGCGCCGCCGACGGACTCTGCGTTCTCCAGCTTCAACGTCAACTCGTTCAGTTGCTCGCGTAACTTGTTCCGCTCCATTTCCAACTCGGTGACGAGACACACTTGCTCCTGCAGCGCCGCTTGATCCATCGACATCTGTTGCACGGCCGTCTTGTACTTCTTCAGCATCTCCGCCATCTCCTCCTCGTTCTCCTCGACCTGCGCCTGCAACTCGCATCGCTCCTTGACGCACGCGTTCATCTTCTCCTCGGCGTCCGTCTTCTGTTTGACGACGTCCTCCAGCTGATTCTGCGTCTCGAGCAGTTCGTTCTCCAGGTGTTGTTTCGCTTTCAGCGCGACGTTTCGCGCACACTCCACGTCCTCCAGCTGGTTCTTCAACTGTCGCACCACGGATTTACCTTTCGACGTAAAAAAAAAGGAGAGAGAGAGAGAGAGATTGGCGTTAATTAAATCGCAGTGGAGGTTCGTATCGCGGACGTCTCACTCGGATTCTCGCTGGTGACGCGCTCCAGTTGGGCCTGCGTGTCCTTGAGCAGCGCCTTCGTCCTCTTGAGGTCGCGCTTCAGCCGATGGAACAGCGCCTCGTCGCACGCCTTCTCGTTGCGATCCGCCTCCATTATTTCGATGAGTCTCCGCTCCAGCTCGTGCTTCTCCTTCACCAGCAGCGTGCGCTCCTCGTGCTCGTTCTCCAATTGGGATTCGAGGGCTGAAGAATAAAAACGGCGTTAAACGAGCCAAAGGAAAGTTTGACCTGTCGAAACCTTTGATCTTCTTCTGCGCGTTCGATCGCACGTCCTCCATCTCGTCCTCGTGCTGTTGCGTCTCGCGCTTCGCCGACTTCCGCTGCTGCTCCAGCGCCATCTCCAGCTTGAGCTTCGTCTGCTCCAGCAGCTGCACCTGGCCGGCCAAGTCGTCCAATTCCTCGTGCTGGTCGTGCAAACGTCGCTCGCAATCGATCTTTTGCCGACGCAAGATCGTCACCTCCTCCTCGGTCTTGCCGCCGTACGTCAACTCGTCGTAATCGACTTGCAGCGCCGTCAGTCGCTCCTCTTTCAATTCCAGTTCCAGTCGCACGTCCGCCAACGTGCCCTCCAGCGCGAACTTCTCCGCCGCCAGGACGTCCTTCTCGCGCTGCAGCCGGTCCTTCTGCGAGCGCTCCTGCTTCAATTCGTCGTGGATCATTTGCATCTCCGCGTCGAATTTCCGCTGTTTCTTCTCCAGCACGTTGTTGCGCGCGTTCTGCTCTTCGAGCAGCACCTTCAAGTCGTTCATCTCGCCGTTCAGTTTCTGCACCTTCCTCTTCCACTGGCTGACCACTTGACGTTGTTCCTCCACTTCTTCGTACGCGTCGGTCAACTGAAACGAAGAGTCGTTTGGGTTTTAGCGGCATTTTGTGAACAGTTTATCAAGACATCAGCATCACGACGGTTCAAACAGAAATTAGCCCTCACTTTTGTCCAATTTCCCTGGACTAAAAGCTAAATTCCGTAATGAAACTCAAAATTGTCGCATCGATTCGCGACCGGTTTACCTTCTTCTCGAGCTGCTTCTTGAGCCCGATCAATTGCTCCAAATCGTCCTCGTGCTGTTGCTGCAACCGTTTCTTGGTGAACTCGAGTTCTTTCGTCGCCCGCTCGAAGCGTTTCTTGTAGACGCCGTCGTCGGAATCGGTGCCGCTCGTCTCGTTCGGCTCCTCGCTGATACCGTTCAAATCCGACTTGGCCGTTAACAGTTCCAGTTCGAGCCGTTGCGAGTTCTCCTCCAACGTCTTGTTCCTCTCTTGCACGTCGTTCAAATCGCGCTGAAGACGCTTCCGCTCGCTCGCTTCCACGTCCAACTTCGCCGTCGCCATCGTCGACGTCGATTGTTCCTCCGCCAAATCGGCCGTCATCTCGCTTAACTGTCGACAATGGAAATTGTGCAAATTACTATTGGTTTTTGTTTAATAAGGGGATTAATTCTTTAGAGGAAAACAGAAAACCTTGAACGTTTTCCAAACGATTTGCCAATCGATTCATGTCGCCCATGGGCGAACCGTTTTCCCTTTCCATTCTCGCAGTTTCCTCGCTTAACTTAACGCTTTTCACGCAGAAACGCGGAGGAGTCGAGTCGCGTTACGACCGTTAACGCGTTGGCAATTTGGAAACATTCTTAATGCGCGAATAATGACGACGATTATAACTCGCGTGCTTCATTCTTATTAACTTAATTCGCAACGTAATTTCGATCCTTTTTTAGCGCGATTCCATCAACAAGTCGCCAACGACAAGAGCGTGGCGAATATTCGCGAATGCGTTTGGTGTGGATGCACGAGGAAGAGGAAAACTAACGAAATTCGGTTAAAACCGGCAAAATAATAATAAAAAATCGTAACGTGCGGGTCTATAATTAGCACGAAGCCAGCGTGTGCAAGAGCGAGAGAGAAAGAGTTTGCTTGCGTTAGTAGGAAGCGGTGGTCTTGGCTAAAAATAAAAAAACAAGAACGGATTAGCTGTTCCACCGGTATTCGGGATGTAGGTTACGTTGATGGACGTGTGGTGGCACGAATTCGTGAGACAAAGACGGAGAACGGTTCGAAAGAACAAATATAATAATAATAATTCGGCGTGTGCGTTCTATAACAGCGGAGGAACCCACTAAACTCGTAACAATTCCATTCGAGATTGCTAACAATTCGTTCAAAACTTGTGTTTCGCCGTTCGCTCTAACAGCAAAAGAAATCCTCAACAGTTCTTGCAAACAACGAGATTACGCCAACGACGACTTCTCCCCGTCGAGCACCGCGTTTACCTCTTCGCCGTCGGCCTCCGTCCCGTCCTCGGACGCGTCCCTAATCGCCGACGCCGACCGGCAGCTGCTCGCCCTGCTGAACAATTGAAACCCCTTGATCATGATGTTCGTCGAACTCTTCGAGCGACCGACCGACGACGTCGGCGACGCTCGTCTCCGACCGCTGACCGCGCACGAATCGTCGCCGTTCCGGCCCTTATTGCGACCGATCGTCTTCCACTCGTCCATCACGTGGTCGGTGCGTTGCAGGAAATCCGCAATCTTCGTCGTCAAGCAATTGGAAGCGGTCGCCGCCTCTTTGTGCGCCGGCGTCGGCTTGAAGTTATGCTTCATCTTGCCCTTGGTGCCCAGCACGAACGTGAGATTCGCGTCGAAGACGACGGGCGCGTCGTCGTCCTCCCCCTTGCCGTAGGCGTCGCTCGACCGATCGACCCGCGCCGCCTCCTGCGGGTACGTGCGGCGCGGCGTCAAGCGGACGTCGCGCTGCGACGACGACGACGCCGGCGGACGCTCGTATCTTGCGGTCGGTTTGTAATCGACGTCCTCGTCGTCGCTGTCGTCGTTTGTCATTCTTCTCGCGTCGCTTTTGCCGTAGCCGTTGCGATAGCTCGGACTCGGCGATCGTATCAGCGGCGTCACGTTCCGCGACGGTCCGCTTTGAAAGCGCGTCGATGTGCGGTAATCGTCGTCGTCGTCATCGTCGTCGTCCAATCCGATGATGGCCGAGGTGTACGAAGGCGGTCTTCGGCTCGTTGCCGGTCTCGATGGATTGATCGATTGATATGTTGAGGGTACGCGCGGCGGCAAGCGGCTACTGAACGCTGTCGGCGCGTAACCGCCGCTTAAGCTCGACAAGACGCTGCTGGGTGTCGTATAGTGCGGCGTCGACGAAGTGCCCGAGGTCGGGTACGTCGACGGGCGATAACTCGGGTAGCGATACGAAGACGCGGTAACGCTTAAGTCGTCGTCGTCGTCGCCGTCGTTGTATCTCTTGTAGCCGGTCGTTCGCGGCGACGCAGACGGTAGCCGGTTGTAGGTGGACGACGGTATCATTGGCATGTTTCTCTACTCGTTGTTAATAACACTCTTTCTGCACGTACTAAGTTCCGGTCGCTTTTGCAAATCGAATTGCGTTCCGAGCGGCTTTTTTTTTTAATTTTTTTTTAACGCGCTTTCTTTCTAACTGCACCGACCGTTCGTACGCGAATCGTCGCCGCTACTGGCGATGCTCGCGATTCGTCGTCGTCGTCGGCGCATTTCTGGCGGTCGGTCGGGGCCACGAGTGCAATTTGCGAGATTGAAAATAGAACGTGCGCCGCGAGTTGTTCGGTGGCCGGAATGAACGGTTCGCAAGATGATCGTTGCACGATTGATCGGAAGCGTTCAGGTCGATGTGTTGTTCGCAAATTTGCGGGATACGATCGATAGGAGGTTGCGAATTTTGCAAATGTGTGTTAAGCGATCTGTTCTGATGCGATCTAGATGCGTCTAATGTGTCGATTATGATAACTTTCTAATCCGCGATTTAAACGATCGAAAGCCTAACGCGGGGCAATTAATTGCGTTTTTTTCGTCGCACAAGTCGGCAATAATGTTATTTAAAATTTTATAGCAAAGTTGCAAAATGTGATTTAAAAGCACGCGGCGCTACCAAAGGAATTTTGGGGAATGTTGATAACTAAAGCGCCGAAATCGCGAAATTAATTTGGCAGCACCGACGTTTTAATTGCTGTTCTGTCATTATCATGCTATCAATTTAATGCACAAACAATTGCAGCACGTATGCCATCGTCAATTAAGAAGAATGCCAACATGTGAACTATTACCAACTTATAAGATTGAAACAATCATTTCTCGAATCGCAGCATTACGAACGTCATTATTAAAGGCGACTCCGTAACGGCTTCCGTAACGATCGACTCGGAATCATTGCGTTTTTTCAAAAGCAGAAATCCATTAACCGCAAAACGATGATTACTCGAGCGATTGCCGATTCGGTTAATTCCAAACGAAATTGCGTTCGGAATAGTTTATAAGTGGAATTAAATTGGCGGCGATGATGATGATGATTTAGATAATCAGGAAACGTCGGCGAGCGATTCTAATTTAATCCCACTTATAAGCGGTGCCAATTTTCCCTAATCTCCTCATACGTTAACGATAAATATGAGAAGAAACGTGGTCAATTTTGTCTCGATTAAACGATTCGCAATGGAAGAGGCGACGTAAATTGAATTTCGAAAAACGAAACGGAAACAAATGCCGCGGATTTAGGTGAATCGGTGGGCAATAAATAAGCGGTAAACGGAGCGCGTTTCGAGCGAATAAAAATCGCGCATTATTAAACGCGAATAAATCGATTCCGCGGAAAGATTTAGAGCGAGCAATTTCACTTGGTTCTCGGCCAAAACAAATCGATTTGAAATGCCGACCGAAATAACGGAGAGAAAGAAACAGGAGCGAGCGCAATAAATAACGGGTACGCGATTGTAATTGCAAATCTACAACCAAATACAAGCATTAAGAGGCCGGAAAAGAAATCGAATGCGAGAATAAAGATCATTTTAATCGGCGTTTCTTTTTTTTGTGATCGTTCTGTTTTGTCAGAAGTTTATTTTTCGTCTTGCGATTTAAATTTAGACGCGATCGAATGCAGTCGCGCGTTGGGCACCGTTTCAAAACGCGACAATCGGTTTTCTTTTATTTTTAATCGCAATGCAAAATGTTTACATTGCCATCGATGCAAAATAACAAGACGACGCGAATAATAAAGGAAACCTCCGGTTGATCGATCGCGAAATTGTTTGCGAATTTTCTTTTAGAAAATTACCAGGAAGAAGAAGAAACCGTTTTCCTTTTTCTCTTTTATTGCCGCATCTTTTCTTTTTCTTTTTTTGTTAATAAAAACAGTGTCAACGAGTACTTTCTCTTCGACGCTCATCGACATCGTTATTCATTCCGATCGCTTTTTCTCTTTTGCTGGTCAGCGCAATAAGATTTCGTTCTTTTCGGCGATTAATCGTCGATTTGGCAAGTTGCGAAATCGGTCTCTATTGGGCATGCAAAACGAAAAGTGATCGCTTACCTTTGCCTCCAATCGATCGTTTTCCAACTTCAACTCGGCATTCTGCAGCTCGATCCGGTCGCATTTCGTCTTCAACGCCTCCAATTCATTCTGCAGCAAGCGAAAGAAAAAATGAACATCGATTAACAACGTTTGTTGCAAAAATGTGCGCATAGCAATTTGTTAAACCGTTCGATTTACTTCTTCTAACCGCTAATCGCTAGGAATGTTAAAAGGAGCAAACGGTTTATCGACGTCGGTATGTGCGTTAGAGAGGCGATAAAATGGCAAAATTGCATTTCCGCTTTCCGCACGCTCGACCATCTGCGCGTTTGTAAATTCGCCAATCGACCATATGACTTTTACGCGACGATTAGTCGAGATAAGAGAAAATTACGCAAATTGGCAAAGCAATCGCAATAAGCCGAATCTCTTACCGCCTTCGTCTTGAGCTCCTCCTCCGTCCGATGGACGACCAGCAGGGGGCGCAGCTTGAGGAACAGTCGCCACCACGGCCAGTCGCGCGTCTCCCGATGGATCCGCACGTTCCGCTGCACGCAATCGATCGCCAACTCTTGCACTTTGCGCCGCTCCAACCGCTTCCGCGCGAGGAATCCGCGACAGTTCGCCTGCAAATTGACGATCAACGGCTCGTGCGACGCGTCCAATCGCCGGTCCAAACGATTTAGGACGCCCTTCCGGAAGAACACCTGCAAACGGAAACGGGAATTAATTGGATTCCGACGCCGGAAAGAACGTCTAAAGTTCTTCCGCCCCCCCCCCCCCAATCGGTTCTCGATCGCTTCCGCTTTACGTCCGGTTACCTCATCCGCCGCGGCGTTAGCGCAATCGAAAGTGGCGCCGATCGAGTCGCTCTCGATCGTCGACTTCCGATTGAACGACTCGTCGCAGTCGATCTCCTGCTCGTTCGATATGTTGCCGGAATCGTCCGAGCTGTTGTCCCAGCTTTTGTCCGCCTTCGCCGCGCCGCTCGCGAAGTAATCGACGCGCGCCGGCGCCGGGCTCGTCTTCTTCGGCGACGGCTCGTTGCTCTTGATGTCGCCGATCAACGCTTTCGCCAGCTGCAGGTCCTTCTTCAGCGTCTCGATCGTCCTCGACTTCGCGTTGCCGCCGCGACCGACCGCACTTTGGCTCTTCCCGAACTTCGACTCGTACTCGCTCTTTTTCGCGCCGAACGTGTTTGTAGTTTTCGCGTGCGAATTGATTTTGGCACTCGATTTCGCCGATTGCGTTTTCGCCGGTTGCGCTTTCGCTTGTTCCTTGTTCGGCGATTTCTGCGCGATTGGCGGCGCGCGTTTCGTTTTGTGCAAATTATCGCTGGACCCGCCGACCGACGAGTCGATCTTATTGGCGCGAACTCTCTTCGCGTCCTCCGGCCGAAACAGTTTCGGATTGCTGATGCACTTTTTCATAATCGTCGTCGCCGATCGTTCGTCGGCGATTCTCGGCGAGGAAGCGCCACCGAAAACGCTCAATTTGCATTGCAAATTCTGCACGCTGGTGCTCTTGTACAGTCTCCGGTCGACGGCGATCGACGGCGCCGTCGCCGCTTTGCTGCCGTCGACGGTCGTCGTACTGGCGCGCTTCGAATCTAACTTGTTCAGATTCGACGGAGTACTCGGATACGTTCGCGTCAACGACGGAGGATTCTTGCCGTTGTTATTATTGCCGACGATCACCGGTATCTTGCTGTGAAACGGCGGCCGCTTGCTCAAGTCGTAGTAGCTGACCGCGCGCCGCGACATCTCGCCGCTCTTCATCGTCAAACTCGCTCGATCGCGGCCCTCCTTCCGGCCATCGTCGACCGTTCGTTTCCGCTTTTCCTCCTCCTTGCCTCGGCACTTGTCGCGATCTAAACTGTTCAATTGCCGGATCACCTCTTTCACGTTAACACGTCGCGGCTCCTCGACTTCGTCTGTTCCGACTGTTACGATCTCCCGTTCTTCTTCTTGCACGTCCTCCTCCTTCTTCTCCCCGTTACCCCGCGCCGTCGCCGACGATCCCGCATCAGGTTTCTCGATTTCACTTGTTGCTTTCTGGGTTAACTCTTTCACTTGTCCCTCAACGCTACCACCACCACTCTTCGCCTTCTTCGCCTCGTTCACCTTCTTCTCGCCACTCGCATCATCATCATCATCATCATGGATTTGATCGACGACCGGATTATTTTTGTCGTCGCAATCGCTCGATAGTTTTTCGCCGAAATCTCTCTTCGGGCAACTGTTGGCCGGTTGACGCTTGACGTAAAAGCTCAAGTCCAAGATCGACGCGCCCGTCAATTCGTCCGCGCTCATCGCCCTCGCCTGCATCGTCATCATCGCGTGGACGTCGTCGCCGGCGGACTTCTTCAGTATGCACTTGGACTCGATGATGCTGCACGTCTTCGATTTATGCAGTTTGGGTTTGTTGATGTTGACGACGGCGTTGCTGTTTGGCGGCGATGTTTCGATCGTCGCGACCGAAGACGATCGGTTTCTCTTCGACTCGTCGGCGATGACGATGGTGCCGTACTCGTCGAGGATCTTGTCGAAGTTGTCGATGACCGATTTCAGTTTGTTCGGTTCCGCCGCTTTACGGTCGATTTCCTCCGGCGATTTGTTGCGCTGCGTCCTCTTCGCGTTGTTACCGTTGTTGTTGTTGTTGTTGTTGTTGGTGCCGCTATTGTTGCTATTAGAGCACAACCACTTCTTCGGCGTGCTGCAAATCTTCCGCAAGATCGGCTGGAATTTCAATCGGTCGGTGGACGACATCTTCCTCTCTCTCGCTATCTCTATCTCGCTTTTTATAAAACGTTTCTTCTGTTGTTGTTGTTGCTGCTGCTGCTAAACTTGTTAAATGAACAGTTAACAACAACTTGTTACGCGAAGAAAGGAAAAGAGAAGCGATTGTAACGGTTGTTCGCTTCGAATCGAATCCTCGTTTCGCGAAATTAATCGCCCGGTTTTCCAGTCGATTCAACGCCGAGATTCACTCACAGTTTCCGCAGGACGAAATTCAAAATGCTCGCGATCGCCAAAACGATTTGCGTCTTCGTCGACGGCACGAACATGATCGCGAACGTGTCGCGATTGCGATAGACGAAGGCGATCAATAGAACGCAAACGATCAGCGTGATGCGACGATCGACGATCTGGCGGTAGATTCCCGGCCACTCGCACATTAATTCACCGTTTCTTCGTTATTTGATCGACGAACTTATTGTTGCCGCACGTCGAGACCGACTGAAGAGTTTCTCTTGTCGCCCTTGCGGACTGTTAAACGCACGAGCACCGAATGAATCTTTATGCATGCAGTTACAAACGCACACAAACAACGGTACGGTGACAATTATTGTTTTCTTCCGTCCCTCACTCTCTTACTCTCTCTCTCTCTTTTTATCCGTCGCCGAAGAACTGCTTTTTCTTTGCCCACTTCCATCCGTTAGTTATCGCCCGTAATGAAACGTTTAGAACAGGTGACGCGGCGCAATCGGTGCGGAGTCGAAGGAAAGTTGCGAATTCGTGCGATTTATACGGGCGCCTTCTGGATTTGGCGTCGTTGATTTTTATTTCGCAGCGATAACAGTTTGACGACCGTTAATCTCGTACAATTGGTCGTCGTCGTTTCTTATTAAATAATCATCGTTTCGTTCGAATTAAATTAAATGGCACTCGTCTTCGTTCGCCTATCGGTACTTCGAGCAGATGTTAATTGAATCCGCATGGAGGTTTATCCCAAGACAAATTGAATCTAACTGTTCTCTTTCGGTGTTCACGCAACGAGAAGGGAAGAGAGTTAAGGATCAATAAACTATTACCAAATTCATTTCTACTTGCAGGCGATTGTGCAATTTATAATGCAAAAATAACAGTAAGCGAATATGCGGTAAAAATTATCGCTAAATGATAGTAGCAATTCGATTTGCATATTTAACAAATATTGCCCTTCACCTTTTCCGATCAAAAACAAGACGAAAATCCGCCGGGAAACTTTCACCGGAAGCACGCGTTTAAACTCATCATCGTCTCATTCGTCCACCTCAATCCATCCGTAACGACAATTAATCGACATCGGAATTGCTAATTAATTAACCGATTCGAACACTTTCTCGGTCGCTGTGCGTGAAATTTGCCCAATTTAAAAATCGATCGATTGCGGAATATTTATTGCCCGTTACGTATTTTAATGTCATTCTCGACGGAAATTAAAAGTCTATTGACCCAGAAATTACTAAAAAAAAAAGAGACTCTCTTCTTAAGAGAAACATGCATTTTTAATTCGATGCCTCACCGATAAGGAAGCAATTAGATAATGAGCGATCTCGTTAAACGTTAAGTAACATCTACGAATCATTCCTCTTGATTCGCGTCTCGCTTATCTCTTTGGCGTTGCGTAACAGAAGGATGACATAAAGTCTTTGGACATCGGCACTCAGCAGCGAGATTCCTCATTTGCATCGTAACGCGAGGCCTCTTTTAGGATTTACAGTCGGCGTCTCCTCGTCAAAAATCGATCCCAATTTCGAATCAAAACTCACGCTGCTGCCGATGGAGAAAGACAAACGAATCGCTTATGCTGTTAAGAAATGCAAGAATCCATTTGTTTTGCTTTTGCGTGACCTCATTCGGGGCAAGATTAATAATTTCCAAACCGTATTAGGTAAACTCGAAATTATCATTTCTCTCGCCGTCGCCGGAATCGGCGTACGAAATGTGGGCGATTGCGGTTGCAATTTTAATGAATTGCAATAAAACTTATGCTAATCCGCTCGGCGAATTTGCTAATTAATTGCCAACGTCCACGCAATCCATGCGATTCCTACGACGGCCAAATGCGAATTTACCTCTTAATTCCACGTAAGATTGTTTTCGCTGATCACTGCAATACAGAGCGATCAGAAACAAAGAGAAGTGACGCTGTCATAAACGTCAAAAGCGACGTACGTCAACGTCAATGCGTAAATAGCGACATGTCAACTTGCTAAGTCGACTGCAAACGTAGTACGTCGTTGATCGCACTGTATATCGATGCTCAGGTAGATTTTTCCCTATCCCCGACGAACGTTCTTTTATTACGATCCTTATGGCGATTATTGCGATTTAAACGATTACGATTCGGATTTAAATTTTATTGCCCTTTCCGTTGTCATTCGTCCGATCGCCAAACGGCGAGACTCCTTTTTATTGCACGAACAAATCGTCGATTTTACTACGCGTACCTGCCAGGGCATTAATACAATTTAAAATTGCACCGGGTGGGCGTCTTTATCTTTCGCTTTTTGCCATTTTTACGCTGGATCATCGAACGAAATTAACATCGAATTCAATTGATTGCGTTCGATGGAAATAAAAGAGGAGCGATCGTTAACGATCGAATGTCGATTGTCGGTGTTTATTACGTATTATTATTCGAATCCCCCCGTACGTTATACGCAGTGGCGTTCCTTGCGAGCAGGAATTTAGTTTGCAGAGTTTTACAACCGTTCGCAGATTATCGGCAAGCGCAATAAAATAGAAAGTTGGACCTTTTGCATGCGACGTGTTCATCAGCGATTTCTTCTTGTACGCTCGATTGCAGCGAATCCGCGAATTTCTTTCTTCAAACGTTATCGATGCTCAGGATGGCAGAACGATTTTCGTAACGGCGAATTTTTTACGCGTCCGCAATTTGAAATTGGCAAAAAGTATTGAAAAAAGTACGTCTTCTACACTGCGTCCCAGAGAAAAAACGAATGGACCACGTAGAAGATGTAGAGGTAGATGCTTGAAGTTGGGTGAATTTAAGTGGCGCATTGTGGCAAAGAATCCGTTCGATTTTCAAAGAAATCGATCGATATTTGTTAATAAAAAGAAATTAGTAATGCGCAACTTCTTCGCGAACTCCGTTTCCATTCAGCAACTCTTCCGGGCAAGCTGGAAATTGCCTCTTGAGGTATCAGGCCCAAAAGCCATCCGAAGCTGTTCACTGAGTTCTTTCAAAGTGTTTGGCGGATTAGGCAATCGACGTAATCTTCGTCCTAACATCTCCCAACGACGTTCAATAGGGTTTAAGTCCGGAGATCTTGACGGCCAAGCGAGCTTCAAAACATTCTTCAGCAGAGTACAACTTCTTGCTTTGAACGACAGATATGTTTCAAACTTTGAGCATTTGTTCGTCCCAAGGCATCAATTGTTGTCACTCAATTTCGAGCATCCAGCTCTACTCCTTCTGCGTGGTTCTTTTCTTTTTTTTATGCAGTATTATTTCGATGCAATTTGTATGGACTAATATGAAATTAATATGCTAAATATGAGCGTACGCTCGCATTGTAATTGGCCAAAGCACAGTTAAAATTGGCTAGGTCAAGTTGTACGCGACGTACGTTTTTCGTGTTTCGTTTGGACGTAATCCAAATTTTCGAATAAAGGTCAACTAATAATAATGCGATAGCAAATAATAAGCGTTGGAAATATGGACGGAATGAAAGGCGCAAACGAATTTGTCGTTTCACCGCGAAACTCCCTGCAAATGCCAATTAGCAATTAACAATTACCATTATTAGCAGTTGTTTACTTTTTTGCACGTATCGATTAGTTTCCAATTAAATTCGAATTAACGCGATGGAAAACCGATCGATCGACACCACTCGACGCGATTTCGTAAACTTTCTACGAACGGCTCGCAAAAATGCCGAAGTCGATTTCTTTTCGCCTCTTAATCTTTCGACAATTCGTCCTTAGAGATTTGACGTCGTATTTTTTTTTCTTCGCGCAGAGACAAACAAGTTTTTTGGCAAACGTGGCGCAAACACGATCTTTTACTCGGTGAAAGTAAATTCCTAATTAAATCAATTACAACGACGTTAGCCCTTAGTTGTTGTTCCGCGAGCCTTTTGCGAGTCTTTGAATTGGTAAAAAAAACATCGCGATCAATTGGCATTAAATCGATTTGAATCGCTAATTATCGCCGTTTCCATTGCGGATCGCCCACACGACGATCGCACTTGTTTCGATAATCGCAGTGCACTCTAATCAATTGCCATTTAAATCGACGTGCTGGCACGTGGCTTCGTTAACGACCGAAATCGAGGAGGAATTACGTGCAATAATTCGCCTACGAATCGTGACATTAAGCGAATAATTAATTGGAATCGACAAGAAAAGAACGAAATAAATTGCGATCGCGTCGATGACGTTTATTTTTTTATCGTCCCCTTTGGTTTAATGCCAATCCGAACGCATTTATTAAACGCTAATTAGCTGCAAGTTAATTTAAACGCGAAAGATGTAATATTTAGCAAATTGGTATTTAATTTGCGCGTTTCCCGATTATCTTTTTCGCTTTTCTTTCGCGTGCCTCGGGCGCAATTCGCAAGGACTCAAAGTGAAATTTGAAAGGCGCGCCCATCATACGCGTACCGAGATCCATCGACAATTTCTCTCTTCAACTCGCTCGACAATTCGCACCCATTCGCTGCTATAAGATGTTAACCTTTCTCCAATTTATAATTAACGTTCGCTTAATGTTAATGGCATCGAACTGTGCCAAGTTTAATAATTATCGTCGGTCTAACGATAATCTGCAATTGTTACGTCCAGAGAGACAGTTTGCATTTGCGATAACCGCGCGAAATTGAATCGATTCGCCGAACGAAATCGCGAATCTCAATTGGTAACTTTCGCGAACGCTACCGGCAATAAATCGCGGCCGTTTAATGCTCGTCAAGTTGCGTAACGCATCTTTTAAATAGCAGGTCGGTGCACAATTTCCAACCGTTTTGTTAACGTCAAAATGTTGTCGAAGGCAATTGAATTGTCGAAGGAAATTCCGGGCAAATGATCTGAAAAGGAAATGATCGACGAGCGTCTTCGCTCAACGAGGAAAGCGATCAAATAACGAGGAAGTCATAAAATCATTTTACCCCATTAGCAAAACTCGTATTAACTTTCTACCGCATAGAAAGACGAAACGAAAGACAAACGCCAAATTCCAAGCGAACCGTCCTCTCAAAATGCAAGAAGCAAAAACTTTCTCTGATTGTAAATCGCGCTCACCTTCGTCGCGCCGATCTTATAATTGGCCGTCGGCACGTTGAGTGCGGCGAGGATCGAATCGACGGTCGTCGCCGGCTCGTCCGTCGTCGCCACCAAATTGGCGAACCGGCGACGGAACGCGGTCAGCGGTACCGCGTGCGCATAGCCCATTTTGAACGCGCGCGAAATCTCGAGCAATCGGTACATTCGCAACTGAAAAGAAACTTTTTTCTTAGCAAACGTCAGTATAGATTTTTGTCCGTCCGCTCACTTGCAGTCTCAAGAACGGCACGTCCACGTCTGTCGCGGTACCGCTCGCGGCGGCACGATCGGGCGCCAAGCAAACGACGAACCACGGATTCGTCGGTTTGAGCGTTGCGATTAAATCGTCGGCGAGCGATTTCGTCTGGAAATTAATTATTTATAATCAATATATAATTTGTAGGGACAATCGAAGGCTACTTCGTGCCAAAATTAGAGCCCAATCGAGCGAGTAGTTTAGAAGTTCTCGCACTTTTAAACTCTTGAAATGGCATCATTTTTTTTACTTCAAATTTCGCTCTTTTTTTTTTCGATGTTTTTATTCGAATTCAAACGACAAACTCGCCACTCACCGGCAGACGCGGCGACGAGTCCATCCTCGCCGAGTGCCGCAAACTCTTCCGTCCAACCGCGGGCGGCGCTTGCCGCGCTTCTTTGGTACGTTTCGCCTTTTGGAACGCGTCTCTGAGGGCGTCTCTAAAAGGGAGTGAAACCGCTTGAAACCGATTAAAAACCTATGTTCATTTAATTTAACCCACTTGGAGCTCTTCGCCAGCGCGTTGCTAACGCTCAAACGCGCGCGATCGCCGCTTCGGCACGCGCGCAACCAATCGCTCGCGGCGTAAAGGACCGGTTTGGCGCCGCTTTGGTGATAGACGACGAACTCGTCGTCGCGCGATTTCCGCATCAAACACTCGTCCCGCTTGTCGCTGCAGACGGCCAATAGACGCGCGATTAACGCCTGCGGATCGGCGATCGTCGGCGCCTCGTCTTGTAGAATCTGCCACCAGCCGGGCCGTGGATCCTTGGCCGATTTGCAACGATCGACGACGTCCAAGAGCGTCGCGTGATCGCTCGCGAAACATTCGTCGACGTCGCCGCAAACGATCCGCTCCGCCGCGTACAATTCGCGATTGCGCGTCACGCACACGTCGCGGTGGTACTTTTGCAATCGTTCGTGCAAATAATCGCACCGGAAGTCGTCGAACGTCGACGCGACGTCGCGCCACCGCGACACCGGCACCGCGACGAACGCGATCGCGTTCGTGCCGCAAGATGATGATGGCGTTGAAATCGATCTAGAACAAAATAAAATCAATCTACTCTCGCAAGTAACTCTCAGACGTATATACACGTGAGAGTGACTGAGAGCGATCTTAGTGGCGGACGTTTGACTCGCGGAATCTCTCGCCGAAAACCAAAACAAGTGAGAGTGACTGGGAGCGATCTTAGTTTTTTTGACTCTCGGAATCTCTCGCCGAAGCCTAAAACGCGCGAGAGTAAGCGAGAGCGAAAGTTTGCGAAAGTTTGACTCTCGGAGTCTCTCGCCGAAGCGCTAGACACGCGAGAGGTCTCGGACGTTTCTCGCAACAGACTCCGATCATTTGCCACGCATATTCGACAACTCTCGACTCTCAGGGACGTTTTGCTCTCCGAGAGCAAACTCGCGCGAGAAACTCTCACGTGCTAAAACACCGTTACGTTTGTTCTTAGATTTACCGATTGATCAAATAGACGATTAATTGGACGAGCTCTTCGTAGAGGGCCATCGCGTAGCACCGCAACAGGTCCGCGCCGGTACCGCCGCGTTTACCGCCCGATGGCTTGTGGTCGGCGAAGACGTGGCGCGAGAGCTCGTCGAACGTGAGACCCAGCAGTTTGGCCGCGCGTTGGGCCGATTGCAAGTTGGCAAATTGCAATTTTTGCGTGGTGGCACCTTGAACAAACAAAAAGGAACGCACAATCACTCGAATTCGCTGCGATCGCTTCTCGCGCGTACTTTTCGTCGTCGACGCGCGTTGCAAGTGTAACGCCGCGCTCAAAACCCGCCACACGATCCGTTGCTCCGTCCCGTTCACGTCCAAACGCTCGAAGGCGGCCGTTACGCCGGCGAAGTCGGATTGCGCGTCGTCGCCGCGCGACGACCGCTCGAACGCGTCCAAATACAAGTCGCGCCGCAACTGTTCGTCGTCGCGTTGCGCCGTCAGCGTTCGAATCGCGAGCAACGGTCGCGCATTGTCGTTCGCCTTCGTGCCGTCCGACGGCGAGAGCAGCGCCGCGGTTCGGTTCGACGCGTGGACCTCGAGTGCGGACGCGACGATCGCGCCTCTCCGATCGCAATCGATCTTGATCGTTTGCAGTGCGTCGCTGGCGAATTGGCGCAATAGCGTTTCGATCGCGTGCAACTTCGTCGCGGTCAGTCGCTGCTCGTGGCGATTGCGTTGCGACGCGAGCGACAAGAGAAACGTCAAAGCGCGGAAGTAAGAGTCGCGGCGACGGTCGAAGTAGACGATCGACTGATCGCGACGCTCGCGCAACAGATCGTCGAACGCCGCCGCGATCAACGTCTTATAATGCGGCCACGTGCCGGTCAGGTCGTCTTTGTATTTGCACGTCTTGATCGTTTGCAATTGCTAAAATGAAACGAACGTTCTCTCGTTGATCGCAACTAATTTCGCAACGATGCAAATTACCTCGTCAGTGAAGTCCTCGTCGAGTTGCTTCTCGATCACGACGAGCGTCTTATTGCCGGCTAACGTATGGACGCCGTTCGACGAGTACCTTGCGGTTAACACGTTCACGACGTTCGATTCGTTCAAGTGAATCAAACTCGATAGATCGTTGACGGCCGTCGGGTCGCAATCGGTCGCCTGGAAAAGAGAAGACGCCATAAAGATCGACTATAATCGACGATTTACGTTTTCGACTCAGTCCTCTCAAAGTCCAAAGCACTTGCGCGAATCGAAATGACCTCTTGCGCGCAAAGAACATTTAACATCGAAATCAAATCGGTTACCTTTTCGAGATCGTCTTCGTCGACTTGCACGGCGACCGCATCGCCGGATTTCTCGTCGACGAACGACACGTCCACGGCCGATTGTTCTCCGTTGCCGGTCCGTAGTTTTCGTGCGATTTTAATGCCATCGCGATGCATTAACCAGACGCTGTTGACCTACAAAGAAAGAAGTTGCGGGAATATTCGTCCTTCTCGTCTTTTCGGTTTCATTAGGGCGTCGAATAAGTTCTCGCTGTTCTCTAAATGACACACGCATAGAATTCCTCTGGAGACAAAGACCGGTTTAGACGCAAAGATGGGTTTGGACGCTTCAAAGATAATCACTTTGACGTTGAAGGCGAAGAACGTCCTGGCGCAACGAAGAGCTTTGAAGGCCAAGACTCAGACGAGCTCCTTCGTGCGAAGACTCAAGTTAAACGCAAGCTGAACTTGCGGAATCCTTAGCAGTTGATCGCAAGACAGTTTGCAAAGGTTCGAAGGAGCATTAGGAACGATCAAAGGCGAAGGCATTTGGGAGCCGCATGAATCGAATCCCAGAAATCGGTTTAGACGCGAGAACTTCTTCGACGTCCCAATAAACGAATTTACTTTGCGTACGTACATCCGGTCGTTGCTGTCGTATTTTTGGATCGTCGGCGCCGTCGTCTTCCTTGCGCTCCCTCGTCAGCACCCCGACGTCTTTAAATAGAACGTTCTCCGTGCCGGGCAGAAGCGACTTCCTATTGATCGCCGCGAACTGCGCTTCCGCCAACGTGACGACGCCCCGCGACGCCGACGGCTTCGGTGCGCTCTTCGCCCTGTCCATCAGCCTATTTATAAACGGATGCTTCCTCGCGCTCCGCATCCTCGCCTCGATGTGTTTGGGTTTGGGCGGCACCGGCGGCGGCTGCCCGCAGCTTTTACCATCTCTCGCCGCATCACCATCGTCCTCTACGTCAACTTTATTTTTACTTGCGTCGCCGTTGTTCGTCAGATCCAACGTGCTCTTCAGCACGATTTTATCGCCGAGGACGCGCTTCAGCTTCTCCCTGCGCCGCATCCGGCTGATTTGCTCCGTCAGCTTCTTCTCGTCGCGCTTCGTTCGCGATCGATCGTCCTTCTCGAGCAGCCGCTTCATTAAAACGTCGCTCTTCACCGCTTCCCTGCTCAAATACGCGATCCAATCGGTGTCGCCGGCCTCGTCGTCGTTCAGCGTCTTCGCCTGCGACGATTTCGTCGCGCGAGCGTACAAGCGATCGCCGACGTTGCCGTTATCGCCGCATTTCGCGATCGTGTCGACCGAATCCGTGCTGCTGCACGCGCTGAAATCGTCGGAGCTCAGGCTCGACGCGGGCGGCGCCCGTTTGCGATCGTCGTTGCGAAAGCGCGCGACGACCAGTTTGCCCGTTCGCGATTTCTCGCTGAACGACGCGAACTTGCGGCCGAGGGCGAACGGTGGTCGTTTCGGCGCCGTCGGCGACGAAGACGGCAGCGCCGTGTCGTCTTTGCACGTCGCGGAATCGTCGACGTCGGTCGTTTTGCGGTAGCTGCCGCGGCCGTGCACGTGGCCCTTGCACTTCCGGTGCTCCACGTGCTTCGGCGACAGGAAATCGGTGCCGTTGTTGCGCAACGAACTCTCGAAGATGCTTCTCGCTTGAAACATTATTCACTTGCGGCCAATGGGTCGATTAAGAAAATGCGACCTTTTTGTTTGCGTCGATCGCGAACAGGTGTTCCGTTTATGATAGTTGCGCGAAAACGCCCTTGAAGTTGCGATTTGAATATTTTCCTTTTCGCATTCGGTTATTATTGCACAATTCCGACGAGAAGGATGAGATTGTTTTTTTTTTTTATTCAACCATCCATCTTCATCGTCGGCACGATCGTGCTTACTTACTGGAGATTATTATTGCATTAGAGAGACAATTACATAAGAGTTTAATTTGCATCCAGCTTGGAAATTGTTAGCGATAGATACAATTGCCAGAAGACATTCTTATTCAAATAAGCAATCGAATAATTCCATTATATCGAATTCAAATGAGCCTACGAGACGGGATTATTTAATAATGATAAATGTACAAGAAAAAGAAATCGGTGAAACGAAAAGAGAGAGACGGAACGAAATTTCTTGAAGAAGAAGAAGAAAAAAACAAAGCAATCATATGGCACGTTATTTATTTCCTGTATCGCGATTTCGTATGCAAATTTTGCAGTCTCGCGAAATCGATTATTAGCGTTCACTCGCTCGCAAATTAATTCACTTTCGTTCGGCAATTGGAGTTTCAAGTGACAACGTTTCAACTTTACTTTCAATCTCACTAATTAGCTTAATGAATTATTATCACTTTTCGTAAAACTTGCAAACAAACTGCTGTTAATTTTTAAAAAACCACACGTCGTCCACTTAACTATCGCAACGTTGTTCTTTACTTCTTGCGTGTACTGTTTCTAATATTAAAATGACGTCGCTCTCGCGTCTATCTCATTCAAATAGACACTACTACTCGGTAGATGTTTTACACACGTATATACGATTTTTTCGTGTGCATGTATTAGCTTAAAAGAAAGAGAATTTTCAAGAAATAATAATAATAATAATAACAACATTATTATACCGCGTGCAGTTTACAAAACTTCATTCAGGTGCTGCAGGTGTATTTGTGTGCGTGTGTGTGACTCAACTTCCACCACAATTTTCGTATTTACATCACGCTCACATATTATTCTTATTGCTTTTTATTTAATCGCTTCTTCGTTTTATTAATTGCGATTGATGCATATGAATAATGGTTTTATTAATAATAATAGCTAAACAAATATTAGTTCCTATTAACAACAATTTAAACAAAGTTAAAGTATTATCCGGTGGAATCGATGTTAAAATTCATGTCCAATAACTAATCGGATTTGATTCATTTTCTCCAAAAACGAAATTGAGAATTAACTTTTAGAGATTTTAAAATTTGAATTTAAATTACGGACGTTGCGACATCTATGATAGAGCGTCTACACTACACTCAGTATCCACATAAAGTATGGACAACTTATAACTATACTCTATGAGTGGGATAAAGTCATTCTAACCTGTGGCTGATTACAATGTGATTGTTTCCATTCTTCTTTAATTAAAATTAACAATTATTTGCAAAAGACTTACAAAAAGATGGCATACGATTTAAAATCTGAGGACGATGTGAAGGATTACATTAATAATTTAGGTATTGAATATAGGTTTGGTTGTTATAGTGAAAAGAAAGCAGAAGGTAAATGATTCTGTGCTAATATTTTTTGACTAAATAAACTGTTCACTTCCTTTCTTTTAGCTTGCCATTTGCTTGGTGATTACCTAGAAGCCATTAAGAAAGATTATTCCAAAGCAGCTATAGTGTACAAGAACAATTGTGATGATTACAATTATGGCAAAAGTTGTATGAAATATGCGAGATTTGCTTTATTGGGCAAAGGCGGTGTTAAAGAAGACCACAAAGCTGGCTATAGTTATTTAGAGAAAGCCTGTAATCAGAATGAAGCTGATGCATGTTTTCACCAAGGACTTATGCTCATCAATGCAGCTGACAAAATTAATCAACCAAAGGATGTGTTAAAAGTAAGGCACAATGTTTGAGCATTGAATATTTTGTACAATCAAATTGATCTAATTTTAAAATGCAATTTGTAAAGGGTATGGCTCTGTTAGAGAAATCATGTTTAGGTAAAAATGCAAATGCATGCTATTATTTGTCTGGCATGTATATAAAGGGAGTGAAGAAACCTGATTCTGATAAAAAGGATGATTATGATGTGCCAGTGAATATGAAACAAGCATACAAATATACACTGGAAGGCTGCAACCAAGGAAATGTATATTGCTGTGCAAACCTTAGCCAAATGTATTCTAAAGGAGATGGTAAAGTTGTACTGTTACTGTGATAATTACTGAAATCCTCCTGTTTGTAGGTGTCGAAAAGAACGCTGAATTGGCGGAAAAGTACAAAAAACGAGCGGTGGAAATGCAAAATGAAATGCTTGAAACTCAACAAACGCTCACTTTTCAGCAAGGTATTAAATAATCCATCTCCACTTGCATTAATAGTTGCGCTAGTCATAAAGGATTTAGTATAATTTTTATACTATTAGTTACAGTGATGAAGAATATATGTTCAAGAATTGTTACTTTTCAAACTTTTATTTATACAAAATACAATTTCTTTTTCACAATTAATTATCACAAATTGGTCAAGAAAATCACGGTAGAATTGTCTAAACGAGATCGTACGCCTGCAGTCGCTGATTTTTTCTCCTCTTCTCAATCGACGGCAACGCTTCCAGTTGTAACGGTTTCCGTAAGTTACCCTCTATAAAACAAACGTTAAAAATCTTCTAAATATGTCTCCACGAAGCTCTCACAGGTTCCCGTTCTTACCATTGAACCACAACGTGTTATTGTTATTGGACAAACCGTTTGCAAGGTGATATTCATTCGGCGAACGTGCCAACGTGTTCAAATTCTCCGACGATTTCGGCTTGTTCTTTCTCGCAAACTCTGGAAGAGTTAGAACACCTTAACAGAAAGAATGTTTAAATGGACGATTGGGAATTATTGTTTTCTTCAACAAGCAAAACTTCTCAATCACGAACAACTGAATATTACCTCGCCACGTGTTGAATGCGTTGCTCTCCAATTTCGACGACTGGTTCAGCAATTGGACGGCCCTCCTCGGCTTGAAATAGTTACCGACGAAATCTTCGTGTTTCTCGTCGTATCTCTACAAAACGATCGAAGTTTTAAAATCGTTTCCAAACGGATCGACGATAAGTTTCAAGCGATCGTTCGAAATACGAACCTCGTCAGTTAATTTGGGAGGTGTGAGTGCGTCGCTTTTGTACAAATCCAAACGGCTCGATGCAATTCGCGATTGTCCTTTTTTGCAGGTGCAAAGTAGTAAACAATAGAGCAGCGGCATGCAGGATAAAAGAAAATAGAGTTTGTGCAAGAGAAAGAAGTAAGAGACGACAGAGAATAGCAATTACAATCGAATGGACTAAATTGAAACGTTATCGTTTTGAACGAATCACCTTTGTCAAATGGTTATCGACATCGTCGGCATTAATGAATTTCCATGCGTTTCCATCTATAAATACAAGTTATTTGTAAACGCAGTAGGGAACGTTCGGAAGTTGAATCGGAGCAAGTGGTTTGCTTAAGCGAAAACTTACCAGCTGGCGGTAATTTGGTCCGATGTATGATTATCTCCGGTAATTTGTACTTGTTGAGGTCTTCCAACCAAACGGCCTCCTCTTTGATCGCCTCCAAATCTCTACAAACAGATTTATGTGAGTAATCAATCGGAGAAACTTGAAACTATTAGGTGTACAACTTTGCTCGTGCCGTTTTCTTACACATGGTTTTAGTCGTAAGTAGCGGTCGAAATAAATAGATCGTGCATTAACTTTCGGCATTTGTCAACACAACACCACATGCACAGTAGGCGATTTGTGTCTGCATCGGAAACTTATTCTCTATTGAAAATGTCTACGAGCGGGCAGTTTCAATTTTCTTCTTCGATACGATGAAATCTGCGGCTGAGACTCATCAAAAGCTTACGCTGAAGCTGCTATTAATGAAAGAACGTGTCACGAGTAGTTTCAATGCTTCAAGCAGCTTTTAACAACAAACCCTCGAATTTTTGAGGGAAAAAAAAACGGCGCAAGCAAAGTTGTAATATTAACGTATACTTGTCGCGTGTTGTTATTAGCAAATCATTCTTCGACGATTCTCACCTATAATTGCACTCTTTCTTCAGCGTGCCGGCAATCTTTTCCGCTATCTGATGCAACAGTATGGCCTGCTTATCGTGTTTCCTGATGGTTTCCAAGTAGTCTTCGCGTTCCACTTCGAACTCGCTCTGGATGTCGCTGATTTCTTTCTCCAGCGATTTCACCTGGTAATTAATATCGTTCGTTATCAATTTGTTGAATGCTAATCATCGTACCATTCACCTTATGCCTGTAGCGGCGAAGGGCTTCCGTTTTTAGGTTTAACTCTTGCGTGATGTCCTTGTATTGATTTTGCAATATTTCTCTGTCCTCGTTCATGTCGATTTTCGCCAAGACGTGAGCGATGGCACTGAAACGGAGACGGGCGCCTTACGGTTGCTTTCAAAAGGGCGCGTAACGTACCTCAATCGCCGCTCGGACGCGAGCTTCTTCCGTTTCCTCCGCTCCGAAAGATCCTTGTCGTTGGCCCGCTCGCCGCCGATCATCGACGACTTGAGCTCGCTCAGACGGTTCAGAATGTCCTCCTTCGACGTCTTCGTCGCCTCGCCCGGTCGCAGTTCGCCGTTCAACCGCTCCAAATTGCCCTTGTACTCCTCCTTGATCGTCTCGATCTGCTTCATGATGTTCTCCTTCTCCGCGCGCTCGCTCTCGTGCAAATTCTTCAACTTCTCCATTTCGCTCCGATACTCTTGTATCAATCGATCGCGTTCGGTGTCCAACGATCGGCCGGCGATCGCGCGGTTCTCGTTGACGTCCAGGTCTTCCACCTTTAACGGCGTGCTCTGGCGCGTCTCCAATAACTTCTTCAGATTCTCGATTTCCTGCTGATATTGCCTGAGCATCGCGTCTTTTGGATCCTAAGTAATTTGACTCGAATTAAACCCGAGAGAAAAAAAAACGGTTTTTGTAGTCTCACCTCGTTAATTCGCGGTTCGTTGTGAATGTTCTTGGCGCGATTTGCGTACCGCAGCGTCGATAACGTTTCCATATAATCACGCGCCGCCGGCCCGATGCACGCTATCATTAACGTGCGCGTGTTCCCGCCGAGGGAGTCCTATTGGCGGAACAAAGTGCGCCATTAAATTCGCATTAGATAGCTTCAAGGACTTTAATTCGATTTCTATCTTTTCTAGGCTCACCTGCAACAATCTGGTCAATTTCGAGTCGCGGTACGGAATGTGCCTCGTCTTGCCGTCGACCAACGCGGAGATGACGTTGCCCAGCGCGCTCAGCGACAAATTGATCTTGGTCGCCTCTTTCAAGCGGTCGCCGGTCGCCCCGGTCTTCGCCTGTCGCTCCGACCCGGCCAGATCGACCAAATTCAATTTGCCTACGTGTCGCGAGCGTTAAAATCGCCGTTGCAAAACAAAAAAAGAACGTAAACGAATCTCACCTCGTTTAATCGTCCTATCGCTATCGCTGGCGTTGGTGATCTGTTCGAGGCTAATCGTAAAAATGCTGTGCGAACGCGAACTGTTCTGGTTCATCAGCGTGGCCCCGACCATCCGGTTCTTCGCGCCCACGCTCAACAAATCCTCGCACTCTTGCATATTGTGCACGGGATGCGTCGTCAAGCCTTCGAATCAGAACACAGATTGTTAGTGCGTCCGTCTCGCGTCGATTGCCGCTCGTTACCTGGCACGATGACGCCTTCGTTCGGTATCTCCTTCAACGACAACGACGTGCCGAGCGTCGCCTTCTCGCCGGGCAGTAGCAGATCGCGGATTTGCTCGTTGTAAATCTCCAGGTAGCTGACCAACGCCAAGTACTTGATGCCCTCCGCTAACGAGATCGCCTCGAAGACGTGCTCGAACGCGCGCGAAATGATCCCTTTGTCGGGCGCGGTCGCCGACTTGTTGCCTTCCATCGTATACGATTTGCCGCAACCGGTTTGGCCGTAAACGAAAATCGTGCTATTGTAACCTTCTAAAACGCTCTAAGCAAACGATTCACAGGTAATACAATTTCTGTTTTTCAGTTAACAGGAGTAGAACTTTGCTCGTGCCGTTTTTTTTTTTCGAAATTCGAGCCTCTATTGTTAGAAACTTGCTATAGCTTTATGATTGACAGTATTGTCCATCGCTGGCCACTATTTTCGGCCGTCTTTCGGGCAGCGTACGAATCCCGTGATGCAAAAGCTGGTCGTCTTTTGATGCGAACCACGAATCGATTCAGTTTTTTACAACATCTCTCGACTTCAACTTGTACGGCGCCCAATTTCCTTGCTTCTGAATCTTTCCCAGGTCTGTTAGACGATTTGAAATCTCTTATTGAGCCACTCTCAATGATCGTGCCAATTCTTCTTGAGTTTGACACGAGTCTTCATCAAACATTCTGCATTTTCTCCCTTCTAGCGCTACGTCTACCTTCGACGTGAATATCGCCGTTCTTGGAGGGTTCAAACCAGTCGCAACCGGATCATCTATTTATTTCGGCCGCTACTCACCACTTGAAAACATTTATAAGAAAACGGCACGAGCAAAGTTGTACACGTAAGATAATTTGCGTACCTCTATTAAGGGATAACATATGTCGTTGTAGATGTTTTCCGTTCGCGAATTCGGCCCGTAAACGGAATCGAACGTGAATTGTTTGGGGAACGCCGGCCCATCGTTCGGATCCCACACCTCCACCATGCAGTCTCGCAGATTCACGACGCTCTGGAAACGAACGAGCATGAAAACTACTTGAGGTCACGTTCGCCGAAGAAAATCAACACTCTCACCTTCGCATTCGAATCCGATTCTCTTTGATTCATAGGACGACATCGTATTATGACTTTAACATTCTCTGCCATAATCTGTTTAATGGTGCGTCGTTGTTAATCCGCCGCCGATCAACATCTCTATATCGAAAAACAATAATTAACTTTATTTTTTATAGGTACGAACAACGTCGCGAGCCGAACGCAATTTTAATAGGCGAAAACGCATTTAGATCGCCCGGCGCATCCACCAGAAACGGTGTGCGTTCGATTGCAACAAACCAACTGATGCACGTTAGCCCGTCGATGCGACCTTATATATATGCGTTTGATTGCGAAAATCACGACGATTGCCTCATCGACGAGAATATAAAGGAATGAAAGCGAGCGATTTTCGCGGAAATTTGCGTCCAGCTAGACGGTCTCGCTAGTTCGAGCAAACTTTCCCCACTGCAAAGGGAGGAACGAAATGGAAAACTGGACGAGTGAAAGGAGAAACGATTGCGTGATCGGTTAAACTGTATACAGAGCGAGATGTTTTTGAGCTGCTGCTGCTGCTGAAGACGATTTAATCGATTTATTTCGACGACGGCGTCTCGCTGTTTGCTTCCTTTGTATTAATCGAAACGTTTTGTTCTTTTTTTTTTAAGCGTCTACGATTATTAACGTGGAGAGTCTTCGGCGTCAGTCGCCCTGTATAAATCGATGTTAAAGGAGGTGGTCACCCTTACCTTTATCACATGCTCAAAGAAAAGGGGGACAAGGTTAACGAAATGACACGTCCACATCATCGATAGGGCGAGAGCATTTGACGATATTCAAGAGACAATTGATCGAAAATGAATTGTTCGATTACATTAATTTACTCGGCTTCTGGTAATTAGAAGTAAACGAATGATTGATTCGCGTTGGATAATTCTTGCAGACGTGGTCAGTCTGTCCTGCAGCGCACTTTTATTAATTGCGTTCTTCAACACGTTTTCGCTATCGATTTATGGGCAATTTATTTAGGTTTATAGCATGTGAAATATGTAGGTGGATAATTGTGAACTTCAAATTTTTACATCTCTATGGCGACTTTTAACTACAACAGAATCGCTTTCTTTATTCGCATTCTGTTTCTCATAGAATATTAACTATTTGTCGATTCCAAGTATCTCGTTATTAAGTTAAACGTACTTTTAAATTGCGTGCAATATTCGCTCTAAAGCTTTACCTTTCCATGATTAATTCCCATTGCCCTATATTGTTATTAATTAAACTCAAAGTCTCGGAATCGTTCATTTACATATTGAAAAACCTATTTGTTCTTTGCACTAAGTTCGTATTAATTCATTGCGATATAGCCCTTTATTTAAAATAACTGACGAGCGCTTTGAATGAAAATTTTGCGAAAGCAATGTTATAATGAGTAGGAAAATGTGCAACTTACCTTTGGCTGCGTTACGAATACATTGAACGCAATGCAGAACAGTTGCAAAGTATCGCACATAAAATATCGTGAATAATTTGTTTGCTCTACTCGCGTTTTCTTATTAGGTTGCGTCTTTTTCAATTAAAACCGATCGGACCGTCGTGTATCGACTGACCTACTACTTGCACGCGTTCATTAATGAGCTTGCTGACCCTAATCTCGTTAATATTGTACGCAAAACGATCCATCAATAATGCTTAATAGAAATTAAATATTAATTGCTTATAAATTAAATTGCAGATCATTCAAAAAGTCATTTGCTGTAGTCGCGTTTAAAAAATACTTTAGGGTTCCTTTGCTTTTCAATTAAAATTGTTTCAGATTTGAATTTGAATATTTTCCTGAATATTTCAAATTCGTGCCAATTAAAAGCAAGATTGTCGTAGCTAGAGCCATCTATCCATCAGAATATTTGATAAATAACATCTTTTGACAATTACTTTGTCAAAGGATGAAAATATAAATAATCGGAATCCTAACATTTTATTTTTAATTGTGTTTCGTCGCAAATTGCAGTAAAAATGTCCAAATTTATTGGTTTGGATAAGCTATTTAGTGTATTTAGTATCATTAAACAAAGCGGTGGTATACGAGCTTCGTTGTATAAAATATTTAGGTAACTTATTTCATCAATTACATAATAATTCTTCTTAACTTCAAGTTATCTTCTTTTAGGATGGATGAATTGAAAGTGGGTGCTCTGATTGGCACCGATAAATATGGTAATAAGTATTATGAGGATTCAAGATTTTTCTATTCAAGAAACAGATGGGTTGAATATGCACCTGAATATGGTAATCATAGGCAATTGTGCATATTTACTTGGAGTGCAACAAGGTCCTTGTAATTCTAATATTTTAGGATTGGAATATGATGGTAGTCAAGTACCTGCCGAATGGTTTGGTTGGTTACATTATAAAACCGATTATCCACCACACAAAGATCCTACAAGACCACATTATAAGTGGATGGCCGATCATACTGAAAACTTGTCTGGAACCCCAGGTCAATATATGCCATACAGTACGACAAGACCTAAGATTACTGCTTGGCAGCCCAATAAATGAATGGTTAAAATGGCTTGAACAATGAATTAATATATAAATAAATTAGGATTTAGTGAAAACTAGATCATTGTATTTGTTTGTATGAGAATGCAGCAGACAATTGACTCCCCTATTCAAGATTAATGTAATTCATAAACAATATTCTTTGCTAAATTCCACAATAACTCCAATCATCAATACACTCAGGATTAAAATATAACCTTTAATTCGAATAAAATGTCACTTATCGTTTTAATTAGAACGGTAAGGAGCAATAATCTTCTTAGAAGCGCAGTTCTCAGTCGATTTTTCGCTACCAAACAAAAATTTCAAGACGATGAAACACACTTTGGTTTTGAAACTGTTAAAGAAAATGAGAAGGTTCATAAAGGTTACATAATTTCATTTTGTTACATACTCGATGTATAAAGAACAATTTTTCAATTGCAGTACACAAAGTATTCGAGGATGTTGCTAATAAATACGATTTAATGAACGATGTTATGTCTGTTGGCATACACAGGATATGGAAGGATATATTTATTCATAGATTAGGAGCAACAGAAAACACAAAGTTATTAGATGTTGCTGGTGGTACAGGTATTTTCAGCACAAATTATTGTATATTATTGTAATAATTTTACACTTAATTGTAGGTGACATTGCATTTAGATTCTTGGATTATCTCAAGAATGAGAAAGGCGAGAATGGAAGTCATGTTACAGTGTTCGATATAAACGAACACATGTTAAAAGTTGGACAAGCAAGATGTGAGAGATTGGACTATAAGAAAGAGATGATATCATGGGTGGAAGGTGATGCAGAGAAATTACCATTTGATGGGAATCAATTTAATGCATATACAATTGCATTTGGCATTAGAAATGTTACACATATTGATAAGGTTTCTATTTTAAGGCAATTTTTGTTAATATCTTCAACAGTTTGTATTTTAAATTGGCAGGTCCTTGAAGAAGCATACAGAGTATTACAGCCAGGTGGCAGATTTATGTGTTTGGAGTTTTCACAACTAGAAAATGAAGCAGCTCAGTGGTAAGCTAGTGTTTAATTAAGTAAAATGAAACCATTTTAATGTGTTGATGAATTATGTATTGTTCTCGAAGGATTTATGACCAATACAGTTTCCAAATGATACCAGTATTAGGACAATTATTTGCTGGCCAATGGAAGCCCTACCAGTATCTTATTGAGAGTATAAGAAAGTTTCCAAATCAGGTAAATTTATTGTAAGCATCAACCACACCATTGTTATTGTTGTTCTTTTAGGAACTATTTAAAAGTATGATAGAGGATGCTGGATTTCACCAGGTATCCTATGAAAACTTGACAATGGGTGTTGTATCAATACATTCAGGTTTCAAAATATAGTGCATACAAAAGCACCCAATTTCACGTTTGTAATCATTTATTTACAAACAGTATTTCAAACAAAAATAGAAATCAGTTTGTTCCTTTCATACAGATGAAAAAATCTTAGTGCTTAAGTTATTTTGTAAATCTTATTGTAGTAGATTAGATTACTCCTAAATGGGTTTATCTGCCACGTCCGGTTGCTGCTGCTGCTTGAGCTGCACCCGCTTGCCAGGATCCACCTCTACCACCACGTAAGGCTGGATTAGCTCCTCTGCCCCTTCCTCTAGCAGCTAAAACAGAATAAGATAAATGTTACCATTTACTACTAATTTCAACCTTGATATCCACCTTGTGCCCTTAATATTGCAGATTTGCCTCTACCAGCAGTGCCAGCTTTTGTTTGTTTCTTAAACATAGGAGCATTCTTCAACATATCTGGAAGTATTAGGAATCTTATTTTTGACCCTCTAATGTATACGTTTTCCAATTGCGCCACACGACCATCTCTATACGTGACTGTTATCTGCGTCATTTGGCAATTCATATTGTCTTCGGCTTCTATTAATTTACCCCTGTACACTTCACCGGTTATTGTTTCGCAAGTTACTATGTGCCCTTCGGCTTCGTGTAATACTTTTATCGGAACGCCAATTGACATCTTGCTTATTTATTGTTCTACCTGAAAAGAACTTTAATAAGTAAAAACGTAATTCGCTTTGTTTTTGTGCGTTACACTTACGCCGCTTCTGTTTGATTTCGACGAGGTTAGGTTAAATACTGGAATGGCGTTAATGGTTCATAGAGTTGGAGTGCACTCGATGTGCGGAAAGAGGATTATTTAAAAAATGCGTTGCAAATGAAAGAACCATTCGAATTTTAAATATAGGGATTGGATACGTTAGTTTAATTGCATTATTTTCGTCAATTATTTCTTTCGATTTTTTTTAACTTTAAAAGGAAACTATTTATATTTTTTAAATTTAGTTGACAAAAAAGCGCCTTTTATCAAAGCAACCAATCATCGAACGGTTTATCATAAAGCCTCGTTCTCATTGGTTTCTGTTAAAATCGATAGAGGACATGAATGTTGGATCGTTAAATTTGTACAGGCTCATTCGCCACTAAATTAAATTCAATAACGCTCCGAACTCGTATTTTAATCCACATTTATGAAGCTTTAATACGTTTTAGTTGAAGCACGTATAATTAAGAATAATATTTATATGCAACCGATTAAATTTTCCGTGAGATTATGCCTTAAACATACGCGTATTATTAATTCAATTCGATAGAAAGCAAAGGAGCCTTAATATTTCGACGAGCAGACGCCAGTGCCCCTGGCGGCAATTGTACGCGAAAAAGAGTGGCCAACTTTTTAGTGCGTCTTTAGTTTCTTTTGTGACTGGCAGAAATCAATGTTGGTAGAAACGCTTTGAATTGTGGGTAACTTTGTTTAAGATGGCATTGCGGTAGTTTCGATATAATTTGTCAGTGCGGTGGTGCGATTTCGTTGTTATTTGTATGTTGTCTCTTATGTTGCGGCCGAATATTATCGATGTCGAAAGTTGAATATTACGTTTAAAGTACGCGATCAATGGGTTTGCAATAAGCGGAATCGTCAAAATCTCTTAATTTGAGCGCTTTCTGCATTGAAATCAGTGCATGACAGCCCGAAATTAAAAAAAAATGGTAATGTCACAATTTTTTTCATACGATTTTTTCCATATCCATTTGCGTGTGTGTTTGAATCGTTCGCGTTTTTTTCATTCAGTTTTTTATTTGTTTTATTCAGTGTCCATTGGTAATTCTTTACGTAATAAGTTTATTTTGATACGAAAAACTAATTGGAGCGATGATTTTTAAGGATAATTTGCGACTTTAATTTTTATTAATTCTAACATTACCCATTGTTAATTATTCATAACCAAAAAATACAGGCACGCACATATACAAACAAACAAAAAAAGTTTTGTTTGGTTATTTCAATTAAATGTCTGTGAGTACTCGATCGTTTTTGAATGATTATTAAATTAACATCGTTCGATTTGTTTAAATATTTAAGGGCGTTGGTTTGCGCCATGTTTGCTTTAAAATAAAAATTTAATTCCCATTTCCAATCATCTAAGACGTTTATCGCCTATGTTCCTTATATCACATAGCTATGACTCAATGTACAATTGAACGTACTCTATCAATTATTTAAGGGATCGTCTTAATAGATTGATTAGTCATTTAGGAACGAGGGAACATATTAAATTCAGTAATTTACTTGTTCTCCCTATTTTAGGCTGAGAAACCAATGATGGACGAAGAGATAGATGACTCCTCTGGATCAGATTTTGATGAAGATGAGGATCCAGATAAAATTCAAGTGCCTGGTATGTTAAGCATATTACTTTTCTGTATCTGAGCTTTATTGAATTCCTTTTTTAATCCTTCTTCAGGGGGCGGTATGAATTTGAATGCTGCCGCTGGTATAATTGAATCTAGGGAGAACAATGTGAAAACTGAAAATGTACAGCCACAAACTGACGTTAAACCGCAGGTTTCGGTCTTGCAGAATAACAAGAACTTGCCTCACATGCCCGGACAAATTGAAATGATGAGAAATCAAGCTAGTAAGTATCGGTACGATGGAGAGTGGATGCTTATTCATGTGGGAGACACATGACAAACTCCAATTAAATTATTATGTTCGATTAGATATTACATCAGAAGGGCACAGACTGTATATCAATTTAATGCTTTTCATAATATTTCTCGTGACTATTCATAAGAATCATTTACTAATTACATGTGTTAAATTTACAGTGGGTACCCCGTACGGCGTAAATAGCATGTCGGCCATGGCTAGCATGCTAAATAGCCTGGGGGGTCCCATGAATATGGGGGCAATGTTCCCTCAAGTCGGAGGTGGTTTCAACGCTGCACAATTTATGCAGCAGAGTAAGTCGAACCTTTCAATATTAATTAATGGCATGCGCTTTATAGACGTGAACCAATCGAGAAGTCTCGATGCAGCTTGTGAATAATTCAGCGGCGAAAATTGAATGCACTTTACATCAAACCAAGAAATTGTAGGCATCTTCCACCCCACTAATCATTTATAATTCATACGTGTACTTATATATCGACACTATTATTTTTTATTCGGAACTGTTGCATGTTTTGTGAACGTGTGGCGCTGCTCTTTCATAGTCGTGACGCAATTTCGTCGACGTTTTATCACCGAATTTCTCGTTTTAGTGGAAATGGCCGCGATGGGTTTGGGAAATCCTTTTATGCAGAATCCGTTCGTGCAGAATCTAGCGTCGCTCCTGTACAATTCGAACGCCGTCGGATCCTGGGGTTCGCAGCTAAGTAACAAGGCTGTCGCTTCCATGTGGATGAACAACCACAACAAGCAGCTGCAACACGAGGAGGAGGAGGTGGACGACGAGGAATTAGGCGTGGCGGAAACTTATGCGGACTACATGCCTTCGAAATTGAAATTGGGCAAGAAACATCCCGACCCGGTCGTGGAAACTGCATCTTTATCATCCGTGCAGCCAGCGGACGTTTGGTATTAATATTTCGTAGAGAATAACTACTTAACATTGTAATCGATTGTATTAATTATAGGTATAAACTGTCCGTGCCGGAGGAAACGATGAAGTCGGGGGCGTTATCCGCTTTGCAGCTGGAGAGCATAACGTACGCGTCGCAGGCGCACGAGCACATATTGCCCGAAGGCTGCAGAGCCGGTTTTCTAATCGGCGACGGCGCGGGCGTGGGAAAAGGCCGTACGATAGCCGGCATCATATTCGAGAATTACTTGAAAGGTCGCAAGCGCGCGATCTGGGTGTCCGTGTCCAACGATCTCAAGTACGACGCCGAGCGCGATCTGCGAGACATCGGCGCCGGCAAGATAGAGGTTCATCCGTTGAACAAGTTCAAATACGCGAAGATATCGTCGGCCATAAACGGCAACGTGAAGAAGGGCGTCATCTTCTCCACGTATTCCGCGCTGATCGGCGAATCGAATTCGGCCGGCGGCAAGTACAAATCGCGTTTGAAGCAACTGTTGCAATGGTGCGGTCCCGATTTCGACGGTCTGATCGTGTTCGACGAGTGCCATCGAGCGAAGAATCTGTGCCCCGTCGGCAGTTCGAAACCGACGAAAACCGGTTTGACCGTCTTGGAAGTGCAGAACAAGTTGCCGAAGGCGCGTGTGATCTACGCCTCGGCAACGGGCGCGTCCGAACCGCGAAACATGGCGTACATGGTACGGCTAGGTCTTTGGGGCGAAGGTACGCCGTTCAAGGAATTCAACGATTTCATATCGGCAGTCGAGAAACGTGGCGTCGGCGCCATGGAAATCGTAGCGATGGATATGAAATTAAGAGGTCAGCACCTCAAACAAGAGCGAAATTAAGTAAGTGTAAAGTAACGATTAAATGTTATTGTAGGCATGTACATAGCGAGGCAACTGAGTTTTTACGGCGTCAACTTCAAAATCGAAGAGGTGCCGCTGTCGAAAGAATTCGAAAAGGTCTACGATGCCAGCGTTCGATTGTGGGTGGAAGCGATGCAGAAGTTTCACGAGGCCGCCGAATTGGTGGACGCGGAGAATCGCATGCGAAAAACGATGTGGGGGCAATTTTGGTCGGCACATCAGCGATTCTTTAAATACTTGTGCATAGCGGCCAAAGTGCCGCATGCGGTTGCGACAGCTCACGAAGCAATCAAGTGCGGTAAGCGAGAATTCACATTCGATTAACATGATTATCACATTCGCTTATCATGACACATTACAACGTGTGCTTTATAGGTAAATGCGTTGTAATTGGTCTGCAGAGTACAGGCGAAGCCAGGACCTTAGAACAGTTGGAAAGGGACGACGGCGAATTGACGGATTTCGTTTCGACTGCAAAAGGTTGAAAGAGAAGGAGAGAAATAAGTATTTACGTTGCTTCTAATACGATTTGTTTTAGGAGTGTTTCAAACGTTGGTAGAAAAGCATTTTCCTGCGCCAGATAGGAACAGGATTCAGCGACTACTAGGCTTAGACGCCGGCATTATTCCTAAGAAGAACGGTAACGAGGAAGGCAACAGTTCGGGAAAACGTAAACCAAGTAAGATGTCGTGTGTAACGAATGATCTCGTTTGCGTTCGTTAGATGTTTTTATACATTTCTTGTTGTAGTGCGTCAGGCCGCGGTCAGAGCTGTGAAGAGGAACAAGTGGTCGACGTCGGATAGCGATAAAAGCGATTCGGAAAAGAGCGACATATCCGAGTACAAAATGTCCGATATCGAATCGGAGGTATCTGAAGAACATTCCGATTCGAACGTTAGCAGTGACTTTAATCCGTTTAATTCAGATAGCGATTCTGATAACGATCCGTGGAGTAGGAAGAAGAAAGGCAAGAAGAAGAAGAAGAAGCCGCCGCAGAAGAGGCCGTCGACGCAAGACAAGATCTCGTTGCTGCTCGAACAGAAAACGAATAACAAAAGTACGATTAAATCCCTTAACTTTATTGTCGAAATGTTTATTAAGCGAAACTGCGTTTAGATAAGTCAAACGGTGGACCTATGGCCGATAACAGGATGTACGTCCCGCCGAGGGATGCGATCGAAAGGGCTTGTAGTATGAAAGAGGAACTTCTGGCCAAGATCGAACGGTTGGGAGACAAACTGCCGCCGAACACGTTAGATCAATTGATCGACGAATTGGGCGGACCGGAGAACGTTGCCGAGATGACAGGTCGCAAAGGTACTTCCGTACAATTCAAGTTTCCACGCTGGATTCTGATCGCGTTTTTGTTTAATTAAATTGTTTAGGCCGTGTCGTACAAACCGAAGATGGCATTCAATATGAGAGTCGTTCGGAAGTCGACGTACCATTGGAGACGTTAAATTTGACCGAGAAGAAGCGATTTATGGACGGCGAAAAGGACGTAGCCATTATATCGGAAGCGGCGTCCAGCGGTATATCGTTGCAAAGCGACAGACGCGTGCGAAATCAACGCCGTAGGGTGCACATAACACTGGAATTGCCGTGGTCCGCTGACAGAGCGATACAACAGTTCGGCAGAACGCATCGCAGCAATCAGGTGAACGCGCCAGAGTACATATTCCTAATTTCCGACCTAGCCGGCGAACGTAGGTTTGCTTCGATAGTGGCTAAGAGATTAGAAAGTTTAGGTGAGTCGTTCGATCGAGTTGCACCATTCGAAAGTTGCTTATATGCCGATTGCTTTTTAGGGGCCTTAACGCATGGTGATAGAAGAGCGACAGAAACTAGAGATCTGAGTCAATTCAATATAGATAATAAATACGGTAGATCCGCATTAGAATCTACGATGAAAGCCATCATGGGCTACGAAGTTCCGTTGGTGTCTCCGCCGCAAGACTACAAAGGCGACTTTTTCAAAGACGTTGCCGACGCTTTGGTCGGCGTCGGGATTATCGTGAACAGCGAATCGACGCCGGGGGTTTTGTCGCTAGATAAAGATTACAACAATATGTCGAAATTTTTAAACAGAATACTAGGAATGCCAGTGGAGCTTCAAAATCGATTGTTCAGGTAACCGGCACGTAGGAAATCCGAATGCAGCATTTAATCGATTGAAATTCACGACAGATATTTCACCGATACGTTAGCAGCTGTAATAACACAAGCCAAAAGAACTGGAAGATTCGATTTGGGTATCCTGGATTTGGGAGCGAACGGCGAAACAGTGAAGAGGGTTAAAACCGTGATGTTCCTTAGGAAACACGCGACAGGAACCGCACCCACCGAACTGACAACGGTTCACGTTGAAAGAGGCACGGCAATATTAATTATTTAAATCGTTCTTCAATCAAAACTCCGCATCATTTTAGGCATGTCCTGGGACGAGGCAATTGAAAAATGGGCCGAACTAACCGGTCCCAAAGAAGGTTTCTACTTGTCGCACCAGGTCAGGAACAATAAGCACACGGCGATATTGGCTTGTGCCGCCGAAGGAAACGCAAAGAAGAAATCGGAGTCGAAAAAGGATCAACTGTATTATGTGTACAGACCTAATACTGGGCAACAATTCAGACAAGAAAGTCTGGCGGAATTGGAAAAGAAGTATAAAAAAGTGCAATCCGACGAAGCGCAGGAAGCTTGGAAACAGCAATACGATTCGTCTGTGACGACGTGCTCGCACGCTTATTGGCGTGGTAACTGTAGAAATGTTAATTTGGGACACGACTGCGAGGTGGGTTTGAGACGGCGAACCTATAACGTCGTCTCCGGTTCGGTTTTGTCGGTGTGGAGTCGTGTCGAAGGCGTGTTGGCAAGCAGGAACGGTTCGAACAACAATAAGATGCAGGTGATACGATTGAAAACTGATGATGGACTAAAGATCGTTGGTATGTTTGAGAAAATTTGATCGTTATAAGAATGAAATTATCCTCTTGTATTGTTTTAGGTACGTTAATACCGAAGAATTGCGTGGATGCTCTGATAGAGGCCCTATCGTCAGACGCTGAAAAAGTGGAAGAGAAAAGCTTCTAATTGTCGCGATAGCAAGGTGAAGTTTTCATGTTAAATACCAATACAGGGGAGAAGCGACAGTATTATCTGTCTTCATACTGACAGTTTATTGTTAAATAAGCTTTTATACATAAATGCGTATCCGAACAGTAAGAAACATCGGACATATTTGGGAAATGAATGGAAAACGATGGATTTTTTAAAAATTAATTTATTATTTTTACCTCGAAAATTAAATGATACCAGATGAAATGCAAACTAAAAAGATCATGATGATGCTAGACGCATATATAGATTTTAGTTCAATTAAATTATGGTTAGTTTCTAAAAAGAAATATTAGTACAGTTTATATTGTATACTGATTAGAAAATTCTTTTATTATTAAGAGAAGTAAATATATTTAAAGTGGAATTATTGACATAAAGAAAATTAGTTTCTCGTTAAAAGGGAAAGAGATTATGAGTTGAAAAAGTTTTTTTTCTGTGAAAATATAAGCAAACGAAGAGGCGCAAAAATAAATTTCAAAAAATACAATTTTCTTAATGTACATAGTTCGTATAAAATGAAATTTCGATTATTTATTATTAATAGTAATATAGATTTGTAAAAAATGAGAGATAAAAATTCCTTTCAAATTGATTACAAATTTTTGTGATTTAAATTATTTTTATTCTTTCTAATATAATGTTATTGTGTTAGTTGTTTATTCGAAAAGAAATGGAAGGATTGTAGATGTAAGTGTGTTTAATTATTTCAAAGAACAGTTTTATTTGTTTAAATAATTATAAAGGCAAATCATTTCACAATTTAATTATTTACTACGATTATAATTCACAATTAATGTAAACGCAATGTATGTAATAATTAAATACAAAGAAGCAGTAATTAATAATAAGATACATAAGATTGCAACTTACATTCTTACATGATATATTTCAAACTTGTCCATTGTTTGTCAATAACAATTCTTACGAAACCAAAGTATTTGTTAGTTTAGATAAATAATGTAAAATATAATGTGATGTGATAAAAAGATTATGAAATGGTACATTCAAATCTCGACTAAGATTAGTTCAGCTTTTCACTCATAGAGGGTGCAGCGTGTCCGAGTTATGCAGGGTTCAGACCTTCATTCTAATCGTTTCTCGGTTTGTGGGGGCGCCCCTGACAATTTATTGTTGACGTTTCTAATTTTGTGTTTCTTCACTTATTGAACGTCATTTTCCTTGGTTGTTTCGTGGTAAATGTGTTGGTGCTTGTGTTCTGTAAACTAATAGTATTCGTTTTAGTATTCATTTACAAATTAAAGTCACACAGCAGATACTCATAATTGATATGTTTGAATCATTTTATTTGTTTTTTTTATATTTCAGTTGATTAAAATGGTAGTATATTAATTCAAAAAAGTCGAATTGGAATGCAAGAATCCACATGCAATTTTGATAAACCAACAATTGATCAAAGGGTAAATGCAAGTTTATTTCTTTTTAGTAAAGAATATCATCATGTAAAGCATGTAAGTGTTTTGTTCAAGAAATTCCATAACTTATAATAAGCCCATATTTTTGAATAAAAATTCAGAATCCATGTACTAATTAACAGTGATTGATTTCTATTTTAGGAACTATTGTGATTCATGAATACACAGCATTTAATTTAATGAGCAGTACTACGAAGAAAATGAGCAACATCACACTTTAGTATAGGAGAACCAGTTAAAATCAACATTAGCAAGACAGAATATAGAAATTAAACAATAAGTATGATACAACTAGAATACCATTGTAAGATAGAATGTACTTTGTTTTTATGAAGATTATTAATGATTTAACACTAATTGTTAAATTATTGAATCTTTTCATGAAAGCAAAGTAAAAATATAATTGTAAGATACAATGCACTTTGTTTTTGTAAAGATTATTAATGATTTAACACTAATTGTTAAATCATTAAATATTTACAAGAAAGCAAAGTAAAAATATAATTGTAACATAGAATGCACTCTGTTTTTATGGAAATTATTAATGATTTAACACTTCTTGTTAAATCATTGAATATTTTCATAAAAGCACAGTAAAATTATAATTGTAAGATACAATGCACTTTGTTTTTGTAAAGATTATTATTGATTTAACACATGGTTAATTGTTTGTATGAATGCAAGGTAAAGATACAATTGTAATACAGAATATACTTTGTTTTTATAAAAATAATAGAAGATTTAACAGTAATTGTTAAATCTTTAATAACTCTTCTATTATTTTTATAAAAGCATTATCTATTCTACATAGTAATTGTATTTTTACCTTGCCTTTATAAATCATTTCGCTGTAACAGTAAGTGTTAGGTCAATAACAATTCTTATGAAAGCAAAGTATTTGTTTAGATAAATAATGTAAAATACAATGTAATGTAAAAACAAGATTATGGAATGGTAGATTCAAATCTCGACTAAGATTAGTTCAGCTTTTCACTCATAGAGGGCGCAACATGCCTGAGTTATGCAGGGTTCAGACCTTCACTCTAATCGATTCTCGGTTTGTGGGGGCGCCCCTGACAATTTATTGTTGACGTTCCTAATTTTGTGTTTCTTCACTTATTGAACGTCATTTTCCTTGGTTGTTTCGTGGTAAATGTGTTGGTGCTTGTGTTCTGTAAACTAATAGTATTCGTTTTAGTATTCATTTACAAATTAAAGTCACACAGCAGATACTCATAATTGATACTTTGAATCATTTTATTTGTTTTTTTTTTTATATTTCAGTTGAGTAAAATGGTACTATATTAATTAAAAAAGAAAATCGAATTGGAATGCAAGAATCCACATGCAATTTTGATAAACCAACAATTGATCAAAGGGTAAGTGCAAGTTTATTTATTTATAGTAAAGAATATCATCATGTAAAGCATGTAAGTGTTTTCTTCAAGAAATTCCATAACTTATAATAAGCCCATATTTTTGAATAAAAAATCAGAATCCATGTACTAATTAACTGTGTGATTGATTTCTATTTTAGGAACTATTGTAATTCATGAATACACAGCATATAATTTAATGACCAGTACTACGAAGAAAATGAGCAACATCACACTTTAGTATGAGAGAACCACTTAAAATCAACATTAGCAAGACAGAATATAGAAATTAAACAATAAGTATGATAAAACTAGAATACCAATGTAAAATAGAATATACTTTGTTTTTATAAAGATTATTAATGATTTAACACTAATTGTTAAATCATTGAATATTTTCATGAAAGCAAAGTAAAAATATAATTGTAAGACACAATGTACTTTGTTTTTATGAAAATTATTAATGATTTAACACTTCTTGTTAAATCATTGAATATTTTCATAAAAGCACAGTAAAAATATAATTGTAAGATAGAATGTACTTTGTTTTTGTAAAGATTATTAATGATTTAACACTAATTGTTAAATCATTTAATATTTACATGAAAGCAAAGTAAAAATATAATTGTAACATAGAATGCACTTTGTTTTTATGAAAATTATTAATGATTTAACACTTCTTGTTAAATCATTGAATATTTTCATAAAAGCACAGTAAAAAATATAATTGTAAGATACAATGCACTTTGTTTTTATGAAAATTATTTATGATTTAACACTTCTTGTTAAATCATTGAATATTTTCATAAAAGCACAGTAAAAATATAATTGTGAGATACAATGTACTTTGTTTTTATGAAGATTATTAATGATTTAACACTAATTGTTAAATCATTGAATCTTTTCATGAAAGCAAAGTAAAAATATAATTGTAAGATACAATGCACTTTGTTTTTGTAAAGATTATTAATGATTTAACACATGGTTACATCATTAATTGTTTTTATGAATGCAAGGTAAAGATACAATTGTAATACAGAATACACTTTGTTTTTATAAAAATAATAGAAGATTTAACAGTAATTGTTAAATCTTTAATAACTCTTCTATTATTTTTATAAAAAATATCTATTCTACATAGTAATTGTATTTTTACCTTGCCTTCATAAAACTTTTAAAGATTTAACAGTAAGTGTTAAGTCAATAACAATTCTTATGAAAGCAAAGTATTTGTTAGTTTAGATAAATAATGTAAAATACAATGTAATGTAAAAACAAGATTATGGAAAGGTAGATTCAAATCTCGACTAAGATTAGTTCAGCTTTTCACTCATAGAGGGCGCAACATGCCTGAGTTATGCAGGGTTCAGACCTTCACTCTAATCGATTCTCGGTTTGTGGGGGCGCCCCTGACAATTTATTGTTGACGTTCCTAATTTTGTGTTTCTTCACTTATTGAACGTCATTTTCCTTGGTTGTTTCGTGGTAAATGTGTTGGTGCTTGTCTTCTGTAAACTGATAGTATTCGTTTTAGTATTCATTTACAAATTAAAGTCACACAACAGATACTCATAATTGATACGTTTGAATCATTTTATTTGTTTTTTTATATTTCAGTTGAGTAAAATGGTAGTATATTAATTCAAAAAAAGTCGAATTGGAATGCAAGAATCCACATGCAATTTTGATAAACCAACAATTGAACAAAGGGTAAGTGCAAGTTTATTTATTTATAGTAAAGAATATCATCATGTAAAGCATGTAAGTGTTTTGTTCAAGAAATTCCATAACTTATAATAAGCCCATATTTTTGAATAAAAATTCAGAATCCATGTACTAATTAACTGTGTGATTGATTTCTATTTTAGGAACTATTGTGATTCATGAATACACAGCTTATAATTTAATGACCAGTACTACGAAGAAAATGAGCAACATCACACTTTAGTATGGGAGAACCACTTAAAATCAACATTAGCAAGACAGAATATAGAAATTAAACAATAAGTATGATAAAACTAGAATACCAATGTAAAATAGAATATACTTTGTTTTTATAAAGATTATTAATGATTTAACACTAATTGTTAAATCATTGAATATTTTCATGAAAGCAAAGTAAAAATATAATTGTAAGATACAATGTACTTTGTTTTTATGAAAATTATTAATGATTTAACACTTCTTGTTAAATCATTGAATATTTTCATAAAAGCACAGTAAAAAATATAATTGTAAGATACAATGCACTTTGTTTTTATGAAAATTATTAATGATTTAACACTTCTTGTTAAATCATTGAATATTTTCATAAAGGCACAGTAAAAATATAATTGTAAGATACAATGTACTTTGTTTTTATGAAAATTATTAATGATTTAACACTTCTTGTTAAATCATTGAATATTTTCATAAAAGCACAGCAAAAATATAATTGTAAGATAGAATGTACTTTGTTTTTGTAAAGATTATTAATGATTTAACACTAATTGTTAAATCATTTAATATTTACATGAAAGCAAAGTAAAAATATAATTGTAACATAGAATGCACTTTGTTTTTATGAAAATTATTAATGATTTAACACTTCTTGTTAAATCATTGAATATTTTCATAAAAGCACAGTAAAAAATATAATTGTAAGATACAATGCACTTTGTTTTTATGAAAATTATTAATGATTTAACACTTCTTGTTAAATCATTGAATATTTTCATAAAGGCACAGTAAAAATATAATTGTAAGATACAATGTACTTTGTTTTTATGAAAATTATTAATGATTTAACACTTCTTGTTAAATCATTGAATATTTTCATAAAAGCACAGCAAAAATATAATTGTAAGATAGAATGTACTTTGTTTTTGTAAAGATTATTAATGATTTAACACTAATTGTTAAATCATTTAATATTTACATGAAAGCAAAGTAAAAATATAATTGTAACATAGAATGCACTTTGTTTTTATGAAAATTATTAATGATTTAACACTTCTTGCTAAATCATTGAATATTTTCATAAAAGCACAGTAAAAAATATAATTGTAAGATACAATGCACTTTGTTTTTATGAAAATTATTAATGATTTAACACTAATTGTTAAATTATTTAATATTTACATGAAAGCAAAGTAAAAATATAATTGTAAGATACAATGCACTTTGTTTTTGTAAAGATTATTAATGATTTAACACTAATTGTTAAATCATTTAATATTTACATGAAAGCAAAGTAAAAAGATAATTGTAACATAGAATGCACTTTGTTTTTATAAAGATTATTATTGATTTAACACATGGTTACATCATTAATTGTTATTTATGAATGCAAGGTAAAGATACAATTGTAATACAGAATATACTTTGTTTTTGTAAAAATAATAGAAGATTTAACAGTAATTGTTAAATCTTTAATAACTCTTCTATTATTTTTATAAAAACAATATCTATTCTACATAGTAATTGTATTTTGACCTTGCCTTTATAAAACTTTTAAAGATTTAACAGTAAGTGTTAAGTCAATAACAATACTTACGAAAGCATAGTATTTGTTACTTTAGATAAACAATGTAAAATACAATGTAATGTATAATGAAATTATAGAATGCTCACTTAATAAAAGCATTTTAATGACTCTTCTTTTTTAACGTATACAGTTATTGTTCAAATCTTGACTGAGATTAGTTCAGCTTTTCACTCATAGAGGGCGCAACGTGTCTGAGTTATGCAGGGTTCAGACCTTGACTAATAGATATTTTTCCCGCCAAATATCAAGATCGCCGACCTCCTCGGTCCTTATGTTCTCCTAATATTTCTCGAATTAAAAGTCCGAAAATTTCGAGAGCATTTCGTTGAGAATTTTTCCCGCCAAATATCAGGATCGACAACCTCCTCGGTCCTCATGTTCTCCTAATATTTCTCGAATTAAAAGTCCGAAAATTTCGAGAGCATTTCGTCGAGAATTTTTCCCGCCAAATATCAGGATCGACAACCTCCTCGGTCCTCATGTTCTCCTAATATTTCTCGAATTGAAAGTCCGAGAAATTCGCGAGCATTGTGTGTTGCAAACCCACACCCCTTTTTGCAGGTGGTGCCGTCTATGATTGAAAAGCCGAACTAGTCCCAATGGAGATTTGAATATGATTTCAAGAATTAAAAATTAAGTCATTTAAGATGTCTTTATTAAGTGAGCATTCTGTAATTTTATGATACATTACTTTGTATTTTACATTATTTATCTAAACTAACAAATACTATGCTTTCATAAGAATTGCTATTGACCTAACACTTACTGTTACATCGAAATGTTTTATAAAGACAAGGTGAAAATACAATTACTACGTAGAATAGATATTGTTTTTATAAAAATAATAGAAGAGTTATTAAAGATTTAACAATTACTATTATTTTTATAATAACAAAGTATATTCTGTATTACAATTGTATCTTTACCTTGCATTCATAAAAACAATTAATGATGTAACCATGTGTTAAATCATTAATAATCTTTACAAAAACAAAGTACATTCTATGTTACAATTATATTTTTACTTTGCTTTCATGTAAATATTAAATGATTTAACAATTAGTGTTAAATCATTAATAATCCTTACAAAAACAAAGTGCATTGTATCTTACAATTATATTTTTACTTTGCTTTCATGTAAATATTAAATGATTTAACAATTAGTGTTAAATCATTAATAATCTTTACAAAAACAAAGTGCATTCTATGTTACAATTATATTTTTACTTTGCTTTCATGTAAATATTCAATGATTTAACAAGAAGTGTTAAATCATTAATAATTTTCATAAAAACAAAGTGCATTCTATGTTACAATTATATTTTTACTTTGATTTCATGTAAATATTAAATGATTTAACAATTAGTGTTAAATCATTAATAATCTTTACAAAAACAAAGTACATTCTATCTTACAATTATATTTTTACTTTGCTTTCATGAAAAGATTCAATGATTTAACAATTAGGGTTAAATCATTAATAATTTTCATAAAAACAAAGTGCATTGTATCTTACAATTATATTTTTACTGTGCTTTTATGAAAATATTCAATGATTTAACAAGAAGTGTTAAATCATTAATAATTTTTATAAAAACAAAGTACATTCTATGTTACAATTATGTTTTTACTTTGCTTTGATAATAATATTTAGAGATTTAACAATGAGTGTTAAATCTTCATTAATTTTTATAAAAGCAAAGTTTATTTTACATTACAATCTTTTTTGTTCCTTTGTTTCCATAAAAATATTTAGAGATTTAACAATAAGTGTTAAATCTTCATTAATTTTTATAAAGACAAAGTAAATTTTACCTTATGATTATTCTTTTACTATCCTTTCATAATAATATGTAGAGATTTAACAATAAGTGTTAAATCTCCATTAAATTTTATAAAAGCAAAGTATTCTTTATCTTATATCATCAGAAAGGCAATTTATTTCATAATACTTTTGTCAATTGAAAACATATCCGCATGCATGTCTTCTTCTAACTTTGAATTTGGTAATGCATATTTCAGCAAAAATGCTCTATAGATCAATCTTCCATCCAAATGGTCTGGTGTTAAAGTGACTTCTGCATGTCCATTAGCCATAATAATTTCTAAAATATAATAAACACATAAATAATTAATACAGTTATAAGCATAGTGTAGTTTATACTAATCATTAGAATGTTTCTTGAAAAAAAAAGACAATTATATTTTATGTGGTTATGTGTTACATAGTATCAGATATGTAATATGGTTATAATACTTACCTAATGATGTTATCATTTTTAGATTTCCTTTTGTATTGTGGTTCACTGTTTTGCTAAGGTGTTGAAGGAAATGTTAAATTTGTATGATGTGATATATTAAGCTTTCTTCCAAATGTTATTCCCATAATTAATTTCATGCCAATATTGTTAAACCTAGTAAACAGAATGAAAACAACACGTAAGAGCACAATCACTAAGTTAATTGCTTAAAATATATAACAAAAATTGACATTCAACAAGACGTAAATAAACACCACAATCAAAGATAATGAAAAGTAAACAATGAAGTTGTTGTTAGTTGGGATATTAAAATATTTGTAGAACTCGGACACGCTGCGCCCTCTATGAGTGAAAAGCTGAACTAATCTTAGTCGAGATTTGAATCTACCATTCCATAATCTTGTTTTTACATTACATTATATTTTACATTATTTATCTAAACTAACAAATACTTTGCTTTCATGAAAATTTTCAATGATTTAACAAGAACTGTTAAATCATTAATAATCTTTATAAAAATAAAGTACATTCAATCTTACAATTATATTTTTCCTTTGCTTTCATGAAAATTCTCAATAATTTAACAAGAAGTGTTAAATCATTAATAATCTTTATAAAAACAAAGTACATTCTATGTTACAATTATATTTTTACTTTGATTCATTAAAATATTCAATGATTTGCAATTACAAGAGTTTAAAAGTGCGAAAACTTCTAAACTACTCCATCGATTGGGCTCTAATTTTGGCACGAATTAGCCTTCGATTATCCCTACAAGTATTGCGAGTTTCAATCGATTCGGAGAGATTAAGAAAATGGCAAAAATTGGAAAAATGCAAAGGGGTTAGCCTTGCTTTTTTGCAAAAAATGGCAAAAATTTGACTTTTTCTAAATCTCCGGAATTGAATGAGGAACGATTAGAGCAAGTGGAAAACAGGGAAAACTGCGCCAAAATCGATAAAAAACTAAGAGAAAGAGCGAAATATAAGCCAAAAAAATGGATGTGTTTAAAAGGAGTATCAAAAGTAACTGTTTGAATTTATAATTGTAGTTATTAAATAAAATCATTAAATTAATTTAAATTTGACACGTTAATAATTCAATTAATCATTAACACAAATTTGAGAATTATGTTTGATTATTGCCAAATCTTTATATTTTAATTAACTTTCAACAGTAATTAATATCATCTTCACTGTATTATAAATTAAGCGTGGATTAACTAATGCTTAATGCAATTCAAAACTGATATTGTCAAGATTAAATCGTTTTAAACAAAACATTCCTCTTCTTTCTCTAAAGATTCTACGAAAAATTGCAATAAGTCATTCATCGATAGAAAATAATACTAATAATCCCGTTTAAATCGTTAAATTCGTTCTATAAGAACCGTACAAATTCTCTTTAGGAACTTCGGTTTGTTTCCCGTTACAATCTACATTATCATCCGCGTACAGTACAGACGAATTACCGTGCGGTTCGTTCGAGAAACACCGCTCGATCTCCTCCAAAGTCTTATTTTTCGTCTCCGGCAGAAACAACTTGCACACGATCATCGTCAGGAACGTGCCGACGAAGAACGAGAATAGCGTGCCGCTAAATTGCAATTTATCTATCATGTACGGATACAATTTCACGCAAATGAATATGAAACATTGAGCTATGCAAATCACGATGCCGCTCATTATCGAACGTATCCGTAACGGGAACAATTCCCCGACTAATATCCACGGTATCGGCAACATGCCGATCATCGTGAACAGCACGTAAGTGAATATACATATTAAAGGTAAATTGGTGAACGGCAGCACGTCGCCGCCGCCGCCGCCGCCGCCATCGCCACCGTTCGAATAGTGTTCGTAATACTTGTGATAGGCGAACGCTATCAGCAAACTGGCGGCCATCCCGCCGCTGGACAGCAACAGCAGCGACTTGCGGCCGTAGAAATTGATCAGCACCGCGCCGATGATCGACATCACGAGCCGGACCGCCGCGAACACGATCGTCGACTGGTTCTCGTCCATGATGATGTCGGAGTCGCGGAAGAAGTTGACGGCGTAGAACAGTATCGAGTAGATGCCGGAGAGGGCTTGCAGCAGGAAGAGCGCGACGAGCAGGAAGAACGGCCTGACGGCGTTCGAGCTGAGGATGAACTCCTTCCTGCTCGCGTTGTTCCTCTCCTTGCCGTTCGCGGCATCGCCACCGGCGCCGCTATTGTTGTTGTCCACGATCGCGTCGTACTCTTTGCGCGCTTGCACCGGGTTCCGCCGCAGCCACTCCAAGCTCTTCAGGCACTCCTCGCGCTTGCCGCTCTTGAACAGCTTCGCCGGGCTCTCCGGCAGGAACTGCATGCTGATCAACGTGAACAAACCGAACGCGGTGCTCAGCAGCGCGACCGCGTTCCAGCTCAAGTACCAGCCGGCGGTGTACGTGTAGAGGATGCCGAACGACGCGGATATCGGGCCGAGGGCCTGCAGGAAGCCGCGGTAGTTCGGCAGCGAGATCTCCGAGACGTACGTGTAACATGCGGCGGACATTCCTAAAACACAAGAAGAAGGAGAGTTTAACGAGGAAAGAGGAAGTAATCGACGACAAGCGATTAGGAAATACGTTCGGGATTTAGCCGGAAGTCTTTCGCTAATAACGCGTGCAAGATTTCCTTGAAACTTAATTACAGAACGCCATTGAACGACGAAGCTCGCGTCGTTGCGTTTCATTGCAATCATTATCGGTTAAAATCGAACGAGCAAGAATCTCGCGAAATCGTCCTTTTTTTGCGCATTATTCAATTCGCTTCGAAGCGTCGGATCTCCTTCACGTTTCTTCGCACGAAACAATGGAACGGAATTCATTAAACCGGAGTCAACAATAATAACGTTCGCTGTTCGCGCGTTCGTCCTTTTCAATTTCCCTCAACCCGTTTAAATAATTAATTATCACCTAGAAGCCGTTCTGCGATTGTTCAAGAGAACTTTGCTACACGTTTTTTAGCGTCGGCCTTTATCTACCTCCGGCGATGCCGGTGATCAATCGTCCCGTGTAGACCATGACGATGTTGTTGGCCGACAGGGCGATGCAAAGGCAACCGACGATCATCGGCACGCCGCTGATCTGGATCGACCGCTTGCGGCCCAAATATTCCGCCAGCACGCCGGACAATATCGAGCCGATCGGATTGGTGATGGCGCCCAAGCTAGCTGCAAGAAGAATGACAATGTAATAATAATAATAATGCGTTACATAAGCAATGCTCGTATCGTGACTCTTTACTTAATTCCTTTATTGTTGCTGTTACGTTAATTATAATTACGTGTAATTACTGAATAACGCGTGTCAAAAAAGGTTCGGATGGGGCGCACGAAGGAGGAAGAAGGCACCGTCAATTAAGTCATTAATTAAGCATTATCGTTTGCCTTTGAAAGACCACCGACCGCATCGATTGTTGTTATTAATTCCGCTCGCTTTAAACGCTCTTTCATTCGCGTGCTGCACGTGGAGGCAAATCCGTTCGAGTCGATCGAATTAATTCGCGTTTTGACGACGAGCGATTTTACGTTGTTTTTCGCTTTTAACTTGAATGCACTCGGTGATTTGAAATTAATTCCCTAGCGATTGCGAGCGAGAGAGAGAGAGAGAGAGAGATTAATTAAAGAACGTTTAACAAACAAATCTCGCTTCCGGCAAATCACCTCACTTTCGTGCGATGAATAATCGGACGTTTCAAAGTGAACGGGAAGTCGAAGTGATCTAGTTTTAATTCGATATGTAATTTTTTTTTAAATAGCAAATTAATACTTTTACGATTAATCGGCGGCGTTAAAAATTAATTGCCGTCCACTTGGACATGGAATGCGAGGAGTGTGTGAGAGAGAGAGAGAGAGAGACAAGTCGAGCCGTTCAAGTACGAACATTTTTATGGCATTGGTCGAGGGACGAGGCTATAAACTTTAATAATCGCATAAAATTCAATCTAGGTCAATGTTATTCGGAATGAAATCTGTCGCGAAAGAAACGACATTCCCCGCACACGTTGCATTCTAGAGGAACGAGTGATCGATCGATCGCTACGATCCTCTGCGTTTGCATCGATCGAATTGTTTTGCGAATTGATTAACGAACTCACCCAGCCAAGAGCTTTGCTCCGCATCGATCGCGAAATCCTCCGATTTCGTCAGTTGCGGTATCAGGATCGCGCTGTATCCCTGACATATCCCAATCGATATCGACACGGAATGGGCGCAGATTGCGGCCAATATCTGCAAATACGAAACAAATCGATGCGAAAATCCCTAACAACTCTTTTGATTTGATATGTTTTTGTTTTAGGTCATCGGGTTAATTGTTGTACAATAGAATGGCGACGGATCGCTTTTATGTTGTATTACTTACTTATTTGGCAACAGAACCGTGCTATTTAGCTTTATTGCAAACGCTCACCCTTCGATTCGATGACAACTGTTTATTGCCACTTTGTGGGTGGACGATGGGCTTTTTTATCGCTTCGCTCGTTTAGTTATTTTCGTTTATTGTTATATAATGCAATGGGCGATCCTTTTGGCGAATGGTAATCGATTTTATTACCTTAGACGAATCAAATCACAATCTCCGAGGCGCTACATCATCCTCAAATCGATTACGGCCTCGTGACGCGCCGATAATCAAATTGCCCAATAAATAATTATACCATTTTTCGATTTGTTTTGCAACAATTTAGCGTTGTGCAAATTGCCACGTGCCGCGAACGAAGAAAGCGACTTCTCGTCGACGTCGTCGTTCGTGCGTGTCGCAAATTGCACACGATCCACGAAACCGTCGATCATGCTACCGATTTGTATCGTGCACCCGTTAGCGAATATTCCGCAAATGTGAATGATAAACGCACGGAAAAGCGCAACAAAAAATTGCACAAAACACAAACAAACAAATTAAACGAGCGCGAACCTTGATCTTGACCGTCGACTCGATCGCCGTCACCGTCGGTTGCGATCGAAACGCGCGCGTTGTTGTTGCATTCATTCGAACGCAGTTATCGCCAATTAACGTTCATCGCATTCGTTCATCCGATTATCGCTCGTAAGCGGCAAGACGAGCGCCTTCTCATATGGTCGATAAACGACGGTTAAGATGACGAACGCGAGTCGGGCGCGCGTTAATTTCAATTGATGTAACGGATGGACGGCGCGCAATTTATGGCTCACGTGAATCTTATGAAGGCGCACACAAACGTCGTCGTCAATGATCTCGTCAACTTCGTCGATGCTCGTATTACGTGAATCATTCGGCGCGTTTCCCGTTTAATTTTAACCAGTTTCTCTCTCTTCTCTTCGACGATCTTATTACGTTGCATAATTGTTCGCCGCTTCATACAGAATCTCCGTGCAAAAAGCATCACTTTGCTTTTGTTTATCTTAACTTTAACCTTAACCTACTTTAAGCAATTCGCAACGCTAAAATTTCTTATTCTGGGTCTTAATGCTGCCTCCCATTCGTTTTTGGCAGACTGTCGATGCCACGTGTACAAACGAGTTGATCCTTTGAAGATGGATATCTTCGATGTCCTTGCACTGGTCTTCAAGTCATCAAAATCCTCGCAGACTTTACCAATCTGCCCGTTGTTACTCAACGAACGCCTTAAATCGCAGTCTGTGGGAGCTTCGGTGGAAGAAGCCACATTTCGCCTCATTCCTTTGAGGCGGCGAACGAACCACGTGGAATTCTTCGGCTGGCATTCGGGCGGCCAAACTGTCATCCTCTTCCGCGGCTGTTCAGTCTTTCGTCCTGGCTTAACCTCCAAACACGTGTCGCCAGATTTAAACCGTCAACACTGGCAAAAGTCTGCGAGCATTTTTGACGACTCGTTGGCCTATGGAAGGGCTTGGATGGCTTCAAAGAGTCAGCGCTTTTGTACACGTGGCCTCGACAGTTTGCCAAACAAAGTGGAGTTAATTGAAGTGGATGGCGATTATTACCACGTGTTGCGATTTGCTAAAAGAATATTTAAAAGAACGGCGAATGATTATGCATCGAGCTAATGAACGGTCATCGGCGGCGTTTAACGGACTCGCCGAAGATTTCTAAATAGTTTCGGCAAACGGGAAACGTATCACTTTGCCAATTAGTCGTGCGAATTCCTCGCACGAACACTTACGGATCTCTGTTGTCCGTTGCGGAAAATGGCGCCCAGCTTCGCGAAAATCTTCCGCATGTTGCGCCTGGAAAGAATCAGAAACAACAGTGCAAATTGATTAGTCGTTCGATAAGCGAATGGGAGAACGTTCCGCTAAATCGTACAGCGAAACGGCGAGGCTGCGATGTCGCGAATGTACCGTCGATCGGTGTTTTGTCGCCGATTCTTTCATTTCTCGCGAATTTTTGCACCAACAATTTTTTGCGAACGTTTTACTTTTGTGTGCGAGCAAACTATTGTTACGATTATTATTGTGAAAAGGAAAAAACGAAACGCCACATTTGCTCACCATTAGCAATTAAATAAACGTTATGGCGCTATTCAGGCATTCCGACGTCTAATTTTTTTTTTAATAGAAACCCTCCAATTTATTTCGTTTTTTGTTAACTTTGCGCTCCTATTATTACAATTATAATTGCGCCGACGATTATGACGATGATAATGGCAGGAAATATAATGCAGTTTGAAAGAAAAATACAAATAGAAGGCAACAAACAAAATTACACATTGTATATTATTAATTGCACACGTAGCAAAGTATTCGCGAATTACCAGGAATTCAAAAGGCGATCCAAATACCGATGATTAACCGAACATTCTCAAAGAAAATCGAATAATTCTAAACGAAATTAACGAATTTTGACCGAACACGCTCACAGAAATCGATCGATCACTTGGTGATTTTGTCACAATCACAAGAGGATGCCATCCAACGTCCAAAGTCCGCTCGCGCAAGCTAAATTATTCTTTACCCGATAAATCGCGTATCAAATTAATTGATTCCTATTATCACTCACGGAGGACGTTCACCTTGTCCATGTGATCTTCACGATCGCCGTGTGGATCCTCGGCGAGAGCGAAGACAACGAATCGAACAAAACGCGGTTCGTGCGATTTCCGCTTTGTCAATTGGCGGAAATCAGAAATTATTCTGTTATTATTGCGAAAAAAAAAATTGTTACACATGTAGGACGTAATTAATTCGTTTCAATTATAATCGAAATAATCGATTGTTTTCTGCGTAACGCGAAACGATCAAATCGCCAAATTGAAGAGAACAACGGAACGCGCAAAAATTCGTGCAAAATGGCTCTCCGTTTAACGAATTATTGACCCGGCCGATTTGCCCGCGAAAATAATTAAAACGAACCGGCCGATTAAGCGGCAATTAATTTAATTAGCGGCCTCGTTCGCCTCTTATTCGTCGATAACCTTTACCTTTGCGTTTCTCTCTCTCTCTCTCTCTCTCGCCCTCCCGTCGTCATTCGTAGGAGGACTAATTGCCGTATGATAATCAATCGCAGATCGAACGCGAAGTGAAATTGCAAAAAAAAAATAAATCCCTCCCGCAAATTTATGTTTACGCTTACCGGTGAAACAGAAGATCGATTCTCGTTACCGAACGCTGCAATCACATAATTCGTTTGATTCGCACGAGTGGCGGAGGACGCCGCCGAAGAACTTTGAAACGCACGAAAACTTTCTCGTTCTCAACGGGCGACGATCGTCTGCATCGATGAATCCGCGGTGTCGTTCTTATCGTTCGCGATATTCGATTGATTGTTTGTTGTTAGTTTGTTGGTGACTCGCCTTTAACATTGTACGTTGTGCACGTTTATAAGAGAACCCCACTGCGCCGCAAAGTGCACGCCGTCTCTTTCTCACGTCGTCGGACAAGGTGTTTCTCTTTTGCGTTAACAATTTTTTTTTCGCCCCGAAAGGAAAAAAAAAGCGAAATAGCCGGAGCAGAAACTCAATCGCGACATTGGTTCCGATTAAATTGTTGTCATTAACGATTTCAAAGCGTTAATCACCGCCAGAACGTTCGCTGTTGTTGTTGTTGTTCGTTATCTGCGTGGAATGAATCGACAACGAGGCGAGAATAATAACAATAACAATGAGCGAGATTGCGTTCGATGATACGAAGACAATGAAACGAAATCGATGGTTAAATTGCGAAGCTTTTTTTTTTTCGAAAAATATGCGAATTAAAAGTGCGATAACAATTAGTCCACGTACAGGAACTAATCGAAGTGATAGCTTGTACGTAACCGGATAAGATCAAGGAATTGAAACGAGAAAAGAAACATGGAAATCGAAGGAAATTGGCGATAAATTTTCATTTGCCTCGCGTCGAACAAGTCGCTGTAAGTGCGAAAAATCCATGCGAAATACGTTAATATCAGGTCGAAAGGCTGTTTGTTCGTTTGCGGCACGGAAGGAAGGAAGGAAACAAGAGAAAGGAACGCGAATAAACGTGCAATGTTAAATCGCAATGTCACACGATCGTCGGCAATAAAAAATAACGTTCACTTTTCGTTTTCGCTCAGCGTTCGCAAAAAGGTGCGAAACGTGTGCGATTATTTTGAAAATTCCACCAATCAATCGTGAAGAGGAAACGTTTCGCAGAATCGCCATCGTGCACGAATCGTTTGCGGTCGCCCATTGTTCCCATTTAATTGTTGTAATAATCGCAAATTACATCTGCATTATAATAATCTACGAGGGGGAGATTAACACGAAGACTATCAGGTCGTCGCAGATTCTTTCCTCAACGCAAAACCCTCGTATTATACGCGACAAGCAATTTGCAATGATCTATCGCGCTCGCTATTGGCGTTCGCTTAACAATAACCTTGCACGAAACGGCTTATTAATTAATCGAACCGATCGAGGTAAATCCGCGAGTTTAAATGTCATCGGTCTTGAAAAATGGTGGAGGCGCCGGGTCGTGCAAGAAGAACCGCGAGTAATTGATTCCCGATCGTTTTCTTCGTTCGCCATATGAATAATTGATCGCCTCTTTTTATTCTCTACGTCCTTCGGCTCTTCGAATGCGGGCGAGCGCGCAACAAGTCGCTGCCGAACTTCCCCCGATCTCGCCGCGTGTATTTTGCGTTCGCTCTTTTATTCGTTTCGCGAACTTTTTTCAATTAAAACCCTCCCGCGTTTCGTTCCGGCCGTCGATCGTTTACTCAATCATTCATCGTCTGACGACAGTATTTAATTCGTAGTTTAATTCATTTCCTTTTTCTGCGCGTTCAAACCGTCGAAGGTGACGAATTGATAAAGGCAAAACGTAACGCATTTGTTATTATCAAATTCGCGAACGTTCTGACGTCGGTTCTACGAGTGGAAAAAGACAAGTTGCGACCTAAATTTCATTCTTCTCGCCGCTATACGTCGGAGATCTTTTCTAGAAAACCGGTTGTTTTCTCGAGATTACGAGAGAGAGAGAGAGAGCGAGGGAATTTGCGATCGTAAATCTTCGAAGGACTTTTTCCCTCCTCGTTCGCTCGCCGCGCCGTTTCTTTCGCGTAACTTTTTTAGATTTGATAAGGAGAAATTAAATTGTTGCGGAAATTTGAATTTAAAATGTTCTCTTCGGCCCCGGTTTTTTCGGTTTATTTTTCCTCTCGTTACGCTTACATAATTTGATGTTTCTTCCTCGCGTAATGGATTTATTATTCGGGGTTTTATGTTTACGAGAAAACATGCACAAGATCATTTTCAGGGAGCAATATGTTGGGGGAAATGAGAAACGTAAGTTCGCGGATGATGATGATGATGATGGGGGAATAATTGGTTTGGTTTATGGCCGTAATAGTCCTACGTTATCAAAGTTGTAGATTAGGAAATTGCCTACAAGAAAGTTCTTCTGACGTTTATTCGTAGGAGCAACCGATTTGTAGAAAATTCGAGTCAGAAAAGTAGTAAATTAATCAAAAACATTGTTTCTGTCGTATGATAATTACACACCAATCTCCCGCCTGAGGTTTCCGTTCAGGAGTACGTAAGGATCATTACAATTGTACAAATCGAATTATTTTCGAAGCGATTGCTCCTACGAATAAAAGTCATAGGAACTTTTTCGTACAGAATTTTTTTAATCTACAACTTTGATAACGTACAGTTTTCGTGTAAAAGTTGCTCGTCTTTGACACCCCGTAAGACCTTTAGCTCGACTCTGATCAATGGGAACTTTTGATATTTTATGAAGACAATTCAGGGAATTTTCCCGACGTTAAGCCTCACATTTGTCTATTATCACTGGACTACAACGTAAATGTTGTGAGCTCTGCTTAAGCTATTTGCAAATGTTCAATTACAATGGCCCAAATTTAATGTGGGCACATTCGCGACGAGGAGAAATGATGATTTTTCGTTGTAATTTCGTTGCACTAACGAGGGAATAACAATGAGATTTCCATAATTGCTTGCGCTCGATCATCATTTTTTGCTCCATTTTCATCGTTCGTTTCCCACCTCGGCGTCCCATTAAAGTTAGTCGGTTCTTTGTTCGCTTGCACATTTACATGATTGTTAAGCAAAGTGTCGGCTGTTGGCGGATGGTACGTTGGTTTACTACGTACAATTTCGCCAAGTAGCACCACCACTACTACTACTACTACTACCATCGGTACATCACATTATAATATTATATATAAATTTAATTAATGTAAATTCTCTTGTAAGTTGCCATCGTTTAAAAGTTAAATTTAGTTTCGTTTCGTACATTCGACGGCAACGCGAAAAGTTATTAACGTTATTATTCCACCGAGCATTCCCCCATTTACTTACTCTCCCGCACTACACATAATTACATCCAGATCCTCATCATTATCATCATCATTATTACCCGGCGCAACGAAAAAAAAAAAGGAATCAATTCCGATCATTTCGACGTTTGATTAAACATTCAAATTAAACTCACCGCACGTGGATGAACGAGCTCCTCGCCGAATGTTTTTTCCCTTAAACGACAGCATCTTCGGGCTAGAACGAAAACAAAATGATTAGCGACGTGAATTAATCGAATGGCCGTTACCGTAACGTGAACCCCTTTTGCGCGGCCGTTGAAGCGTAAATTAGCATTAAAGCCGCTTAGCGTTTTCCTTTTTCAAGTGTATTGAACATAGAATTTTCTTTTACAGAACAAACGGTACAACAGCAACTTTCCCATAGTTTCTTTTACCTTTTCTCGAATAGTCTTAACCTAAACGTTATTATCAATTACATTATCCTAATTAAAAGCGAACGATAGCGTCGGCGTCGTTAATAAAAATTTATTCTCGTTCTCGTCCGACGCGGCGTCCTCGTAGCTTCCGGCAATTTGATGCACCGTGAGGACGTTGTTCTCGTTATTGTCGGCCGACGATGATAACGATGGCACGCCGTAGCCGTTCAACTGGAAGAAAGAAGCCAGAAACGGCACGTGTCAATATCGAATCGGACCGCAACGGTAACGCATCGTAATCGGTTAGTATTGCGTGAAACCGATAACACGTAGATCGTTTCTCTTCCGAAAGCGACGCACTCGTTCGAGCAAACGAGAACGTAATTCTCTTACGTGCACTCGCGCCCGAATTTTCTTAACTCTAGTTTACACGTCCGTAACGCGGAATCGACGGCATTACCTCGCAATCTTTCGACTTGCCGATGGCGTTGCTCAAGTCGAGCACTTTGATATCGTCGTCGTAGCAGCCCGCGTCGTCGGCAGCGTTGCCCATCGTTTGATATTCGTACTTGACGCACCCTCGCCCATCGACGAACACTACGAGAGGGCGAAATATTAAAACGCATCGCACGCATCGTTCGCTTGCCCTCACATTTCTCCTCGCTCTCCACCGCATTCACGGCGTCGACGTTCTTATAATCCTCCATCTCTTCGTCCACGATCTTTCCCTCCACGTCGCTCGTGGCTTCGGCTTCGTCCTCGTCGCCGATCGCGCTCGACTCTTTCGCATCGTCGTCCTCCTCGTCGTCCTCTTCGTCTTCGTTCGTACGTTCGATACTGATCTGATTGTTGTTACTTTGGACGACGGTCGCGACGACCGGGATGCGTATCGAGACGGTCTTGCCTACGGTTTCGAATCGATTGTCATTGGACAATTTGTTCGTTATTATGCTGCGTCTCTACACGTGAGAGTTTCTCGCGCGAATTTTCCAACGTAGAACGCGAATATCACACGATGACATCCGAATATACGTTACAAGAACTCCGACGGAAGCGAAACTCGCGAGTAAACTCTCGCGTGTAGACGCACGATTAGAATCGTCCGTTTTACCGATGTCGTTGATGCCGCACGGCGACGTCTCGTTCTCCGCATTGATCGTTATGATGCCGTAACGTTGTATGTCCTCGGCCGTGGCTGGCAGCAGCATCTACAAACAGTTAATTCGTTTGGTATCGTCAGCGGAAACGTGCGTGGCCGAACGGTGTTCGTTGGAGTGTGTAACGTGTGTGTGGTGTTCGAACAGGGAGAAGGATTGGCGCCGAAACGGTGGTTTTTGGACGAAAAGTGGAAATTAGCGTGAAAATTCGTCCACTAAACTCTAAACATTTCGGCGGAAATCGCTCGTCGTCGCCCGCGTGTCGGTGCAAATGTTGTAGCGATGTTTTGCGGTGGCGAAACGAATCGAATGCGACGATACTTGTTTCTCGCCGGCGGGGAACACTCGCACCAGGACGGGAACGCCGCGCGCCGGCTTCAAAAGCGCGAACGGGATCTGGTTCTTCGACAGGGCCTCGCGCATCGCCGGCGTCTCGATCGGATCCACGACGATACTGTTCTCGTACGTTTGCACCGGCTCCGTCGCGCTGAGCAAATAAGAAACGAACGACGTGAAACGTGCACGAAAACGAACGATTATTCGAATGAAAACACGCGATCAACTGTACGATAAAATCGTTGTCGATCAACGAAACCTTACACGGACATCCGTTGATTGCCCGGTTCCACGTCGACGACGTGCTTGTGCTTGTACTGCTCGTGATTGCGCAGTCCGAACCGCTTGTGGAACTCCTCGCCGCACACGCTGCACGCGTACAACGGCTTCTCGTCCTGTTGGTGCGCCTGCGAAACGAGAGAGACGGTTGCGAGTGCGATACGCGATCGATAACGTCCGCACGGCGTTACCTTCTTCTTGTGGCACATCAGGTTCGACATCTGGTTGAACCCTTTGCCGCACACGTCGCACTTGTACGGCCGCTCGTTGGTGTGCGTGTAGACGTGATTGCGTAGGTTACCTACGAACGGAAAACTATGAGCGCGATGGCGATCGATGGGCGATCGGTTTTACCTTTCTGATGGAACGCCTTGTTGCAGATGTGACACTTGTGCGGCTTGATGCCGTTGTGCGTTTTGCGGTGCGATATCAGCGTCGAGGCGCGATTAAACGTTTTGCTGCACAATCCGCAGACGTACGGACGGTCCGTCGAATGAATGGCCTTGTGCTGTGACAGCGTTGACATCTGTCGAAAGGCTGTCGATAATAAAACAATGAAGGGTCGCGGTGCGTGTTTGCGTGTGTGTCGCGTAGAATCCGTTTACCTTTGCCGCACGTCGAGCACTTGAAGTTCCGCTCGTCGGTGTGCGTCGGCAAGTGGCGCATCAGCACGTAGAGATGGGCGAATTGTTTGCCGCCTGCGGGAGAAAACGAGGATTCTTAGACTGATCGGGTCGTCGATCGATGCGAATCGCTTACATATGCCGCATTGGTACGTCTTGATCGCCCTGCCGTTTTGCACCTTGTGCTTGACGAAGTACGTCTGATTGTTCTCGTCTTTCAACAGTTTCGTATAAAACTTGTTGACGTCGTCGTTACCGTTCGCCGGGTTCGCGACGAACTGCAGGTCGTAGTGCAGGCTCTCGTTGAAGGTCGACGGGCCGGCGGCCGCAGCGCGAACGTTACGCAGTACGTTGTTGCCGTCCGTCCCGAAGATGTCGATGCAGTCCAATTGATCGACGTTCGAGTCCGGCTCCAACAGGATGTCCAATTGCTTGATCGTCGTCTTGTCGTCTTCGAACGAGAACTTGTCCGGTCCCTCGCTGAAATTCAATTTGATCGAACGGGGATTAGTACGGGTTTCGTCGATTGTTTGTTGCGATCGGTCGATCGGATTTAATCGAAATCTAAAATCAAAATAACTCGCGTAATGTTTGTTTGTTTCTTATTTTTGTTAAACAACGGCCGCAACGAAAACAATATCGCTTCACGTGAAACAACGTTTGTGTTGTGTTTTCGGCGAGATGATGCGATGTGTTGATGTGTAGTCGCGATGGAACGTAAGAAATCCACGTGTAAACTTACTTGGTACCATCCTCGATCCCCGTCATCGAATCCAATCCCATTCGGGTGAAAAAGTATTTGTTTTGTGACATATTGCACCGACTAATCGATTAATATCGAATATTTGCTCCTTAGGACAAGAATTGAACGAGAATACGACTTCGGCAACTTAATCGCCAAATTCGCGTAAACCCAGCGAACTCGATGTGACGCCTCGATGTCTAATTAAATCGTTTTCGCAACTTATATCTAATCATACACCCGGTATCTAACTGGTTAATTAAATAACTTGTGAAATTAATGTTGCACATTCGCCATTTCAATTTCAACTTTGTCCAACCGACGTGAAGTCGTTGCGTTGACTTTCGGCGCTAATGTCACTTCGCTCCGTTTAAAAGATTACACGGTCAATTCTTTGCATTTTAATAGTATTATTAAGTATTATTTGCGTTCTTTGAATAAGAATCAAGCGTTTTTTCATATTTTACAAAAGTCTGATTGAAATTAAAACGTTCGCTACTTATCAATCAGTTTCCATAATTTCGTGCGTGCTTATGCAACACACAATACGCAGCGTGCAATGGTATTGCGATTATTCGATTGTGATGAAAATTCGATTAGCTCACTACCATTCAATTAATTGCGATTTATTCAAATTAGCGCAAATTTAAAAGAGTTAACGGATTTAAAATTTGATTTGCGATATAAAGTCGAATTGAATGGTCCAATTGGTAAAAGAGTTGGCGAAACAACAAAACGGGAGGTTTAATTGTTGTTGGTAGGTACGACAATTGGTTTCGCATTATCATAAATTAATGTTGCACGATGGCAATTAAATAACGCAAATAGCGTTCACGAAACGAACGAATATTATTTATTATTCATTACGCTCGCGTACGGAAAGTTGTTGTTGTTCTAATTATTATTTCGTGCGGTAATAATTAACGATTTTCATTGATATCATACTTTCGCGTGCTAATTATTTTATAAATAAATAAATTAATCTATATGGATTCATTATCCACCGGGAACACGGTCAGGACGATTGGTAATATACAGGGCGCAAAAAAAAATTGCCACAAACTCGTTCACTATCGCTCAAATTGTGGAGGATTCTTCCTTTTTGTGGGATATCTTCGTTTTTCGCCTTCTTCATTCGCAAAACTTGCCCATTTTCGTGTCTTAGTTGAGAAAGGCTTTGTCACACGTAGTTTGCCGTTGATATTAAGTCGTTTGTGACAATTTTAAGAATTTTCGCTAAGCCTTCGCAAGAAGAGCAATCTAATTCTGAATTAACTCATCATGCTTTTCATTCACGGTCAATTTAATGGGAAATGCCAGATAAGTCCTACGTCCTCATGCTGAAGCTGATTCCGTCAGTGCGTCTTTTTAGAGAACATTTTCGCAGACTTTTCAAAGGAAGATGCGGAGCAAGATGGAAATTTGTATCAAATTTGCAAAATCGACAAATTTAAACCCTCCAGATTACTTTTGTTTGGCGAAATTTGAAGATCTTCGTTTATGCTTCGCATGCAAAGTACTTCGAAGTAGATGGCAAATGGTTTGCATTCTTTGTACGTAATTGTAAATAAAACAAAAGTTGCAAAAGGTGCACTTCCGGATCCATGATCATTAAGACTTTTCCGCCGAACTCGCGCCGTATTATCGCCCATTAAGGTTGGCCACACGTTTTCGTAAACACCCTGTATTTATAATTCGTTAAATAATTACTATCGATGGCCCGAATTCAATTGTGCATTCCGGCAACCGGTCCCTTATTATTATTTATTACCCAATCAATCAAAGCCGGCACCAATCGAAATTTCATTACAATCAATCGAATCATCGATGCAATTTTAGGCCGTCATCGATGAGGAAGAAATCGAGCCGTTTGCTCATTTGGTGCGTTCGAGTTCGATTGAGCTGCACAAGACCTCGCGTTCGGTCCTCTTGTCGTAGCAGCGACTGATCAAACGCAAGCGGCCGATCGGCGTCGTCGGAAACTTCGGGCCCAAATTGGACGCAAACGGTAAATTCGACGTGCTGACGTTCGCCTACGGAAAAAGCAACGATCAACGGCGAATCGGCAATGAATTAACGTTCGTACGGGCGGAATGGGGCAACCGGGTCGCACGTTGAAAAACTTTTGCATGCCGTGCAACGCGCCCCGCAGGTAGAGTTCCAAGTCGGAGCACACGCTGTCCGCTCTGTGGTCCATCACTTTCAGCCATCGATTGCGACTGAACAGGAAGATTTCGGTCCACGACTTTACGCGAAGACGGCGAAAAAGTTTCGAGATTAGATTCGATTCGAAGAGGGGAAAAAAACGGACGTTACCCTCATCGTGTCGTCGAACGGTCGCTCGCTGAAGTACGACGCGTTGACTATCTGGTGCGTTGCGTTGATCGAGCGCGTTCTCACGTGGAATTTGAACGTCGGGTCCGTCGTGCAAACGTCGACGGTGCGCAGATACACGCGAGTGCCGAAGACCTGGTGTAAAGACAAAGAAATTTCGTTCGCTCGGTGTGTGAATAATGTTAAAAAAAAAGGGCGGGGAACAACGGTAACGGGCGCATTTGTAAATTGCACATTGACGATGACAATGGCACTCGCGAATACGGCGAGTTGGGGCGCGGAAACGATAACGTGAAATTTACTACGTGAAATTTACTACGCGAAATTTACTGCCATTATGCACCGTTAATGGCGGGGTGCGTGTTAAATCAACATTTGGCGAAATCGTTAAACAGCCGTTTGCCATCTTTTCTTTTTAGCAGCGATTGGCAAATTTCGCGTGATAAAGCGTCGATTATTATTCGCTCATCGTTCCCGTTCAAATCAATGGAAACGTACGATTATCAATTGATGATGGCACGAGGGGATGTTGACATCTTGAAAGACTGGAAAGTTTTTGGGACAGGAAAGTGAACGCTTTGATTACAACTAGGATGCGTTTTAAGTAAGTCGTCATGGTTTGACTTATCCAGCCGGTGGTGATCGAAGTGAGAATTTTTGGAAACAGCATTGGCCCGAGAAAATGATATTATTAACTATTAATTTTTAGTGGACTTTTGGGCAAAGAAATTCTTGCTGATCCGATGGGAATTTTTGGTCATCCGTCAGCGCCCTGGAAGACCAATTTATATGACCACTTTGGAAAGCATTGATTCTTCTGTCCAATAATGCGATTTTAGAATTCTCACGGTGGACGTTTATACTTAGCTGATAACTGAATTGCCGAAAAATAGTCCGCGGAAAATTTGCCAAAGGTGTGGTCTTTTTTTGGCGAGCCTTTTTTAAACCCGAAAAACATTTGAATTGTAGAAGATTTTCGACAAATGACGAAGCAATGTGCCGCTTGAGAGGAGAGAATTCGTTCATCCATTTCGAATTGCAATTTGATCCACTTTGTTCGTCACTCGAAACATTTAAATTGCAATGAACTTTTGAACAACTTACCATTGCCAGAATTACTTGCAACATTTAATTTGTCATTTAGAAAGATGGAATTTTACGACTACATCGAAATCTCTCAAATCTCAAGTTACATATTAAACCGCCCTCGTAAGTCTTAAATTAGATTCGAATGAATAAAACAGCGTTTTTTTTTTTCATGATAGACTAAATACTTATCAATACCCCCTCGTACACCAGCACGATGGCGATGATGAACGGGCAGCTGAAGAGTCCGTGCGCCATTTCGCCTTCTCTTCGCCAAGGAAATTAAGCGGCGATAACGCGGTCGGCGACTAATCGTTGCACAAGCTGCGTCGCACGAAGCGAATTGCGTTCGCGAAAATCGTGCAATTATTAATCGTTTAGCATTTTTAAGCGATCGAGTTAATTCTCCGCTTCCTCCCTTCGTTGTATTTCCTGTCCGCTTATGGCCGGCTGCTAATCTTCTTTTTTGCTCCTCTTTCGCCGCGGATTATTAGGTTTTTAACGGAATCGATTCCGTCGCTCTGTCTCTGTTTCGCGTGCCGCCTCGCTCGAAATAATTGGCAATAATATCCATCTGAAACGGGGCGATTACGATCTTAATTGTCTCGTTATTATTATCGTTATTATGCCGATGATAACGCAACGTTGGCAAACCGTAATTCGCAATCGAATGCCGTCCATTTATTTTATGCACGTTTCGATCAAGCCACTTGTGAATCTACCTTCTGCTGTTGCAAAAAAAAGAGAAATTGGCAAAGAGCTCGTCGTTATTTCGCTTCTTTTTCCCTTTTACTGCTGATGGCTGCTGCTGTTGCCATTGTTGTTGGCTGAAAGTTTATAAATACTTTGATACAACTTCTTTATAGTTTATTATAACGGCGAACTCACTACGTAACCACTCACTATTTTCCCCCGTGGTAAAGCATACGCGAGGAAGAGATTTGGAATCGACCCAATGAAGAGGGCGAACGAGAGGAAAAAATTGGGTTTCTTATGTAGAACAAATAAAAGAGGAGCTAAAACGTAAAGAAACGCTGCTACTTTAGTCGAGGAGACGCCCGAACTAAAAGTTTCGCCGGATTTTCCATCCACTCTTAGTGCTCTTCGTCGTCTTTTTTTTTCGCCAAGCACTTTCAGCGATAAACGTTTATAATCGACTCCTTTTCGTCCACTCCTTTTCGTTTTCCACCGTTCTCTTTCATTCATCAAACGGATGAAGAGGCCCCTCGCAAAAAGTCAGACGCAATCGTTTACTTACCTCTTAAAGTTGATTTTGAACTTCTTCGTCATCGCCACCATCATCATCATCATCCTCGTCGACAGGTGTATGTTATCGAAGACCAACGATTCTTCGATCAATCATCGCCTCTCGAAGCCGTTCTTGCGATTCAACCGTCGCCAACCAGGAAAAACTCGTCGCTTCTTCTTCAGAATCGATTTTATCCATCGCTACCAAAAAGTTCTTCGCTTTTCGCGCGGGGGATTGCTTAACTTCGCGTCCTTTCGCAAATCAAACCACGTCCGCCATCAAACTCTTTATTTCTCGCCTTTCATACAATCATGTCAATTATTTGTAAAATGAACGAAAGACATCGTAATCGAAACCCAAAAAAAAAAAAAAACGAATGAACGAGCAATCAAACCAACTTCACTGCTAATCTCGCCTTCACTTCGATTTGCTGCTCGGTTCGTTACGTTTTTACGGGGGCGCATCGATAAGTGATACAAGCGACGTAAATTGGCCTCCAAGCGGGCCACTAATTACTCATCGATACGCCCTCGTCTAATAACACTGAATTTTTGATTAATTTGCGAAATCCGGGCGGGAAGAAACCGTTACAACTTACCGATAAATTAATTAATGAACAAACTTTTTGCGATTCCTCCGCCGCGTCTCTCCGCTCTTGCCCGTTATCAGTCGTATATAAAATGCGATTCGCTTCTTTCTCGAGCTCCGTCGTAAGCGGATCGAAAAAAAAAAGAATGTCGTTGGGCTGCTGATATTTCGTGTTTGTATAAATCCCGATTCGAATTCAATTCGTTTGTGTGACGAGGCCGGTTGATGCGAATGTTTGTTTGCGAACGATTGTTTGTTTCTCTTGGAAAATGACGTGAAAGTTTGCACGAAGCTCCGCTGCACAATCGCTGCCGGATTGTTAATTGCGATTGTTCGGAAACGAACCCGCTCTCTTCGAACGAAACGACATTCATATTAAACGTAAACGTGTGTTTGCGATAACACCATTAAAGTAACAACGAACGGCGAGCAGTGTCGACGATAGCGACGACGTTTGCGACAGCGGCAGTAAGAACAAAATCGCCAACGGCAGATTATTCCGACGTCTCTCGCGTCTATCGCCGCCGCTAGTCGTCTGATTCGCGTCCTTGATCGTCGTCGTCATCGCCTTCTCGCGCTCCTTGAACATGTTTTTCGCCAGCATTCGCATCTTCGATATCTTATCGTCGAAGATCGCGTTCGTCGCGTTCGTCGGCACGTTCTCGTTGCAATAATTCTGGTCGCAACACGAGACGCACATCTGAAAATGCAAACGAACTTTAAGCGATTTTCTTTTACGATGACAGATTTTTTTACGAAAGATACGCGGGGGAGTTGAGAATTGAAAACAAAATGACGCGAAACAAATTGCTCTTACGTCGTTCAAACGTGCTCAAACCGATGTCGAATCGCTTTTGCGATGCAAACGCGCGGAAAAAAACTGGCGAAAGTCGGGAGAGTTTGCGACGAAAAACCTGACACTTTCGGATTCTTTTCTTTTTTCCACGTTACAAAAAACGACGTGAGGTAAATCTGTGCGTAGGTGAAGGGTTTTGCTTCTCTCTAATTATCTTTTCGTTCTGGGTTAAGTGGGTTTCGTTTCAATCTGCCCCTCGTAAATAAACGACGGAAATTAATTAATTAGCGAATTAAATGCGAGAGATGCGTGTACGAGGGGGACGTCTATTGAATCTTTTCTTTCTCCCGACCATTTTCTTAACTAAAAGCGTCGAAATGAAAGAAAACCTCTCGCAGGTCGTTGGCATTGAATGAAATCGGGCTTTCGCAATTTAATTGGATGGAAAGCGAAGAGGAAGATGCCGAACGAGCGAATATCAGGAAGAGGTGAGAAGAGAATTTGATTAAAAAAAAAAAAAATGAATGGGAAAAAAACGCGTGAAAATCGATCTCCTCAGCCTTCCTTCATTTGCTCTCGGCGTTTAGTCGATTGGTAAAACTTCAAGTTGAAGAGGCTATGTCAAAAAAAAAGGAAGATTTCTTCTAAAGCGGGGAAATTACAAGATTGTTTGCTGTTGTTGGCACCAGTTGGTGACTTACCGTCTGAGCATCGATCTGCACGCAACCGACTTTGCCACGTTGGCACTCCTTCTCGCTGGTGCACTTCTTGTTCACCAACACGCTCGAACCGCTCGAATCCATGATGTGCAACGTGTGGCAAAACGTTTCGCCTGCAATTTAATCGCAATTAGCGCGAGCGAAAAAACGAAATCTCGAAGTGTGAACGGCGCAGGAAGACATTTCGACCGAAACGATTCTTCGCCGCACGACGACTTAAGAGGAACCGTTTGACGTACGCTTGCACGTGGAAAAGTTTGGGAATCGCTGGACTATGGGAGTTTCTTAAACAGGTACAATCGCTGGCGTCTGGAGACCCAAGAAAGCGCAGGTGTCTGTCGACTTTCGCTCCGTCCTTTAGCTACCAAATCTTCTCGCGCCCTCGCGTTTATTAAAGACGCATGAATTATGACGGGAGGGGCGGAAGAGATAAAAAGAAATAAGTTGGTAAAACTGAGGGCGAAACTTACAAACTGCCATCGTCTTTTCCTCTTTTGCGTTTTACCAACCGCAAAGCGTCTTTAATTCCTCCTTTATCTCGCCGTATTTTTTGCGGCTTTATTGCAGGTACGGTTTTTGCTTTTTTTTGTTTAGGGGAAGGGGGGCGGAAGAAAGATGAAGGTATTTTTCCAACGTAAATATTAATTCAATTCCTTCGTTTGTCTCCTTTCGGTTCATCTGCGAAATTATACCACTTTGCATTTGAAATTCTCGACGTGCCGCCCTCGCGTTTTTCCGGCCTTCGTTCAATTTTCTTTTCCCTCTTTCGGCCCGTCTAAATAAAACACCTCGCGAATTTAATTAAAATTCATTAAAGGCACCTTTCTCTTTTCTTTTCGTTTTTTTTTGATTTGCATTATTCATAAGTGTGTTTATATCAAGAGGGAAATACGAGAGAAGATGGTTTTCCCCTGAAAAAGTACAAAAAACACACACGCAAACTATACTCCTCGTTTCTTTGCGTTTTTTTTTTTCGTTTTCTTTTAATAATTTTTCCTTAACGAGGTTTTCCTCAATTTTCTCCTTAACGAAAACGAATTTTCCACGTCGCTTGGAAATCTCCGGCGCAGACGGCTTCCTCCTTCGTCTCCTTCTTTCCTTCGTCGGAATGGTAATTTGCCTGTGCACAGCGAACGAAATTATTTCCATCTTGTTTCGGAATGGAATCGTTCGAGTATGACGAGCACAAAGAGAAATGAAATATGGCAAAAGTGGTGACTGGGAGAGAAAAGGCAACGGGCGAAGACGAAAAAACTTTTCCCTTTCGACTCCGTTCACTTCTTACTTTTGTTAGATTAACTTCGGCCGTTCGCTCCCCCACGTCGCCCCGCTTGCCTCCCGGATTTATATAACAATTAATTTAAACTTTTCGAATAAATAAATAATATGCACGATGCGAACGTCGAAACGCAAGAACTGTCGAAATTTATCCGAAAAAGAAAAAGTTGCACGGACCATAATAATTCATTTTCTGCGACCCCCCACGCACCCCTGCGGACGTCTTTGCACGCACGTACGGTCCGCAACAATAAATCAGCCCCCCTCTCGCACGTACTTTTATTATTTACGACTTAATCAACCGCTGCCAACCGTTAGTGCAGAAGGAAAAGAACCGAATCGCCGATGATTCAGTGTTGGTCACACCGAACCGATCGGGCGCAATAATTGCTATTGCAATTTGGACAAGAAGTTGCCGCACGAAATTGCCCGCAATTTCAATTCGTCATCGACGACGATGAGCAACGTTTGGCCCTTCGAACGTCCACTGCAAACTTTCGAAAAGTGACGTCCCTGCTCCGAAGTGTTTTGGCGCTCGTTTTCTAAACGTACGAGGGGTTGCCCAAAATCACGGTAACTTTCCCTGATCAGTTTACCAAGCGTCGTTCACGATGAATTGTTTCAGTCGACGCAGCGGAGTCGGGCTCGGACCAAAGAAGAAGCACGTCGAGCGAAATCGAACTTGAAGGCAACGATCATTTGCTCTTTCGACATCAAAGGAGTAGTCCTCCTTGGACGTTGCTTTTGTTTTTCAACTTACGGGGGTGAACCAAATAATGAGCATCGATCGACTGGCGATCCGAAAGCGTTCCTCGCGTATACTCACCGGGTCTGCACGGTCGATCGATGGCGAACTGATTGCAAATCGGATTGTCGGAAACGTTGACGCATATGTAACACGTGACGGCGTATCGGTCGAAATCGTTTGTTATCGACAGTTCGCGTTTGCTGAAGAACGTCGTCGTCGTAGTCGTCGTGGTCGTAGTCGAGGCCATCGAAGCGGCAGCGGCGGTCGTCATCGCCGTGGCGGCGAACTGTTTATTACTACGATCATCGTCCAGCGCTGTGTTGGTCATGAATATGCAACTCAACAGCATGCTGATCCTCAACATATCAACCTGAAACAAAACGAAAATGTCTTGTAATGGGCCTAAAAGCAACAATAAAGTGGTCAATAAACGTTCATTAAGTTGTTTTTTTTTGTTAGAAAACACCGCAGAAGCTGATTTTCACTTAAACATTCCTTGTTCGTTTAATTTCCTCCGCGCGGCATCCGTCCAATCTCTCATACTTTCTTCTTTTTCTTCCTTCCACCCTTTTGTTTTTATCTGAAACTCTACAACAAATGACACGAGGCGAAGGAGAGAAAAGAAGCAGTGACGTTCCAATCGATGTAGCAGTTCGCGAAGGTTTTCCCGTTTTCCTTTTGTTCTTTCTCTCGGCCCTAATTTTTTCTTGCCCCTCTGCAACATCTTCCTCCTCTCAACTCCACGTACTTACCTACGTCCGTCCATCCATCTGGATTCACGTTCGTTTCTCTCTTGCCTTTCTCCATTGGTGCAAGTATTAAGCGATCACCGTTCCAGAAGAAGAACGGCAGCAACAAGAAGATTAATTATGTCGGCATTTAATTGAAAACGTGTTCCGACATTCTTCCGGCTCGTCCCGGTTTATTGTTTCCCCGTTGTCCCGAGTCGTTTATTTTTCTTCTTCTTTTCTTACCGAAACACAAACGTTTCGAATGCTAAAAGCGACTCCTCCATCCACGTTCTAGATTGATCGACTTTACACGTGGCGACGAAACAAACGTGGAAGAGGAATGGACGGAAGATGCGTCGCAAATATTTTATTGAAAACGACGTGGAAACGATGGCGAAAGCAGCGGATAAAGATGTACGAGGGGCAGATGAGAATCACATCTAACGCGAATAGAATGGCTGTTTTCGCTTTTTGTTTTGATGAAAAACATTTACCAAAATTATTTTTTATGGCTATAAAAGGTATCGAGTCATTGGCTTAAGCGGAGTTGAAGGTTCTAAGCAATTTCCTTTATGGTTTGGTGGATTAAATTTCAATCCTCCCCTCGTAGGCGCGTTTGTGCTTTCGTGTGCAAAAACGCGTCTTCCTCTCTTCGTGAGGAAATTGATGGTTGAAACAGTGGAACGTTCGGTTTTTCCAGGCGTCGAGGAGGAGAAAGGGAGAAAAAACGAAAGAAGAACCGGAAGATGAAGTAGGAAAACAGGAAGCATTTGTGGAACGTAGAGGTTCGGAGCACGAGATGGATGGGAATAAAAGGGAACCGATGTTAAAGGCAACGTAACGAGTCAATTGTCTGATTGACACGTCGATTCCTGTGTATAACAAAAACGCAATAAAAATAAATCGATGTATCGCATCTAGCCGTCTCGTTTCTTCGCTTAACCCTCGTTTGTTTCTGTAGGCGAGGGCGATTCTTTTTCCGGCGAAATAGCGGGCGAAATACTGGGGGGATGGATGATGGAGGAGGGCGACCAGGTGGAAATGTTTTTCGCCCCCGTTTATTACTTTTCCTATTTGTTTCGATTCGCCGTTGACGTTTTTTTTTTTTTTTTTTTTGGTTTTATCCAGTTTCCATTCACTTTTCGCGAATTTGTTGCTGCCAGAGAATCGTCGAACTTTACGAATTGACGTTCTAACGACGACAAATGGATTTTGCAGCATCGAATGGGTCGGAACGAGAAGTAGCCCCAACGAAAAAGAAAAACAACGACGATGAATAAACCAAATTAAAAGCGATAAAAAACGAAAACTACCGCCCCATTCTCCTCCGATGGATGGCCTAAATTAAAACAAAAAAAGCATTTTAAACGGTATTCGATCGGTCAAAAAGAACAACTGAACAGCTCACGGTACAACAACAACAACAACAAAATGCCATCGAATCGATTTTTATTGTAACCGTCACGTATCCGGCGTTCGGGCCCGTTATTAATGGGACGTTGACTAATGATGGATCGCAATCGCCGCGTATAATAATACCGGGCGTTCAAATAAATTCCTGCTCGAGTATCGTGACAGAAACAATCGCTTATTCAAATAGGAGCACTACTAACTTACGCGGGGGCATTCAAATAATGAGTAATAGGCGCCGAGCTGATGCTGAATTGTCTAAATGTTCGGCTGATTATTTTTCGTAACGCCCTCGTACATCGAAGGATCGATTTTACAACTGTCAATCGCGAAAACAATCACAATCGCGAGAGTCTTCAGCAGGAATTTGATTAGACACAGTGTGTCCAATAAAACAATTTAAAGACTATGAATTCAATTGTTTAAATGTTCGGCTGAGTATTTTTCGTAACGCCCTCGTACGATCGATTTTAAGACTGTCAATTGCGAAAATGTTCGTTTTTCTTATTCATACGAAATTTTTGCGTTGCCAAAAGCCGTCGGCGCCAATTGTCTTCCAATTTGAATTCCTTTGTCTTTCAATTAGAGCCGAGCTTTCTTTTGTTGTGCAGCACGAAATCTCGTTTAATAAATGTAAATTGCGGCGGTTCGCTTATAAACATTCTTCGTTGGTCGTTTGACAGAGTCTACGAATTAAACTCGAAGAAAGGGAAAGAGAAGCAAACGAAAAAATAATTGAAAAATCACTAAAGGGCCTTCTCCTTCTTCTTCCTCGTAACATCATTTCCCGCGTCTTTCATCTTTTTCCCCTTTCCGCCCGCTCGTTCCAATTGTAATTCCATTATTATTCGGCTGGATGACGGCGGGCGATTACGTGCAAGCGAACCGTGTAATCGGTTCGCTTAAATAGTTGAAAACGGATGAATATTTAAAGGTTGCACGAGCAGCGTCGATACCATCGAAGATTCGCAATTGTGGCCGATCGAAAAAGAGGAAAACGGAGGAACCGATTTCGAAAGGAAAGGAATGAATTTCCGCCCTCCAACGCCGGATCGAACGCACCGCCGATTTTTATAAACCCATTTACAAGTTAATACTTATCCTCCCTTTATCTGCTTTAAAGAACCGCCACGTCCCCCGAGCGCTTTCGATCTACGAAACCAATCTCTCTCTCCTCGTCCCTTTCCGTTTCACTTTCATTTTCACTCCCGCCGCCGCTTTTCGTCATCGTTTCGACAGCCTCCCCTTCCTTCCTCCCATTCTCCTAACGTCCGCCGGTTCTTTCGTTCCCTCGGTTTTTGTTACACCTGAAGTGTTTGATAATAGTGGTAGTGATAGTGGATAAAGGTACTCGAGGGCGATGACAATGACGGGGAAAAACGAGTATTAAGGCGACGAGGGATTGGAAAAGCTCCTGGCGAAATGTTAAAGAATGGAAAAGTGGGTTTGTATTTTCTCTCATTTCATTTCGCTTGCTGTTGTTTTCGATTGTTTTTTTTTATGAAGTTTCCACCTCGAATTTTTCAATCGTACGTGCAATCACTGTTAACAAAGTCCGGCGGTGTGTTTTGTTTTATTCCTCTTTCTCGAGTTCATTTTGTTGTTGCCGCTGCCTGAAGGTATTAATTGTTATAAAAATATGAAAAAACAAAACTTTTCAAATCGCTATCCGCTCGCAACGACAATAAAAGCAATTAGCCGAATTATTCGCAACGAAAAAGGAACAAAAATCGGCGAAACCGTTGAATTTGGGGGGTTAAACTCGTTAGTAAAATGCGTGGATTAAACTCGGATTTATCCCCCGGTACATAAATCGTTTTAATTGTTTATGGCGGCGGCGAAAAAAAAGTCTTAAAAAGAGCTGGGAAGAAGTAAAAAGCTTTTAAAAAACTAAACGAATCTTTTACCATCCGCAGAAGAGGAAAGCAGACGAAGTGGCCGAACGAATTAAAGTCCTTTCCAAAGATTTCCTCTTCGTAGAATTTCCACCCGAGTCTTCCGCCTCGTCCTCCTTCGCCTTCTTATTAACTCGAATTAAAAGTTCTTCAGCCATTTAAACCACCTGTGTGTGTCCGTAAGACAAAAAAAAACGGCAAACAAGCGACGAGTCGAGTCGGGAGAAGAAAGAGGAAAAGCGTTAATTAAGACAGTTGATGATGATGATCGTCGTCGTCGTTTCTGCACGCGGAAGAATAACAACAGCCGGAGGCCATTTAAATAATTTATTCATTAATTAAAACCGAAACCGACCGACCGAAAGAATGCCAAAAGCGGCAAAAAAAATGACGTAGAAGAGTCTGCAATTTTTTCCTGTTCGCGTTGCTGCTGCCGCTGTTGTTGCCGGCCAAACGGATTTAGGGGATGAATATAAATTTAATTTGTTTCCGCAATTCCGTGCCTTTTTTTTCTTTGCGCGGCTGACAACTGTACGTAACTTAAGCGAAAGAACAGACGAAACTTGGCGATTTTGCGTTGTTGCCGAGGGCCCGGCGCATCCACCAGAAAACGCACGCTAGTTTGTTTCGCGATTGCTAAATTCGCAATCTTCAACTGAACCAAAAACGCCATCGACAACAATTGTAATGGCAACAACGGCGAGTAGAAGAAGAAGAAGCGGAATTTGTATACAGGGCGTTACAAAAAAGTGTCACAAACTTTATGGCCCATGATAAGGCAGAAAAGTCACCCCCTTGTCTGTAGCGCCCTGTATCTATACGGGGATCTATTTTCTATTAGATTTCTAGACCGAAACGTGCGGCATAGTTGCGATGGTCCCTGGGATTTGCTCGCATTAAAATGGGGACCGGCGAGGGCAAGAAGTTGCCGCTTCCATTTGATGTGGTTATTTTAAACTTGTTTGCGAAAGTATTCGCAACGCCGCAAAACCCCCCTCGAACGAGTCGAAGTCGAAAGCGAGGAGGAGGAATAACGAAAAACAAGCAAAAAAAAACATACATTTTCCGCGCGAAATTGCTTGCAATTTATCAATTGGCGATATTCGGGAATTCACGTGCGAACATTTCGCGCGTCGCTTTTTTTTCTTGTTTGCGACGGTTACGAATTTAAATCCGGATCATAATTAATCTAGGTTTAAAAGTTATTAATGACGGCGATTGCCAAATAAAAAGCGGAGCGAAACGAGAAAATTATTGCAAAAAAAAAAACGCGCGGAATACGCGAGTGGCAATTAATCTAATGGACAGTTTTCGTGTACGATGCTTCGTCGTTTCGAATCGGTTGCGGTCAGGAAGAATTCAAAGTCGGTAACCGCAGCAGGCGATAGAAAAGATAAAGACACAAAGAGAGAGAAAGAGAGAGGGAGAGAGGAAAGAGAGTCGCGGTTAATATTGCAAAAGCGAAACGGCAGCAAATGGATGAACGAGCGCATTGCAAAATAAATGACGAAAAAAGGGACCGACGAAAATGGGAAAACAGCAATAACAGCAACAACAAAGGCATAAACCAGCAACCGGTTGTTATTGTTGTTGTCGATGTTGATTTTTCCCGTTTTGGCTCGCTCTCGGAATACATCTGCCACGATCATTATCGATTCCTCCGGCAGCACGCTTCCTTCATTTCGGCTCGCTTCCCTCATTTTTTTTTTGTTCCTCCGTCTCGTCAATAATCTCTCGCTGTTTTCGCCCACTGAAGCAACTTTAAATAACTTTTTTTTTTCTCGTCCGGTACGTTTTTTTTTGCAAAAAACGAATACATAATTGGATTGAACGAATATGTGGTCGCAACATTAACAACAAAAAAAATCGATTCGCAAAAACAAAGACAACTTCTTGCTGAAGAGAGTGACGACTAACGCGTAAGTCTTAGCTAGCTAACGTGGATTTATTTAGACGCCGTGTTGTTAGAGGTTTGCGTCCCTGCAGTTGATTGAACCGAAGCCGTGTTGTACGAGGGTTGAGTTCACTTTAGCTGATTGAAAAAGGAGAGAAATATTGTCCAGCAGCAAAGTTATTTCTTGTTTTTGATCACAAACCGTGCGAATGGATGGTATGACGATGATTGGTCCAAACGCGCGTGATACGTTCATCTCGGATAAACTTTCGGCTTCAATTTACCCACTTACGCCGGCCGGAAACTGTTATTATTACCATTGCTACTTTCATCTTTTACCTAAAACTGTAATGGAATCAGCTGACGACCATTTCCACCATTACAACTTCGGATGTTGGCTCCTCAATCAGATAGAAATACGGTTACTTACGTCACTCTCTCTCTCTCTCTCTCTGGCCACTCGCTCTCCGCTCGCATTAGGGCTTAATGCATTACCAAATAAATTGAGTTATTGCACTTAAGGGAGCGTGGGAACGCGACGGACGAAGAAAGTGAGAGACTGAGACGAAAAGGGAAAGAAAGAAAAGGGAGAAAGAGCGATGAGGATCAAAAATGATTTGAAGGACGAAAGTGGCAAACTTTCCTGTTCTGTTCATCTCTTCTAATTTTGCTAAGAATCGCACAGTTTTTTTTTGGCAACAACAGATAATTTTTCGCTGACATTTGTTTGGATGCTTCCGCTTCTTTTTGGCTTTTCTTTCTTAAACTCGATCACCCTCAAAACAAATAACGTATCAGACGTTTATCACGCCTTTCCTCTTTGTTTCTCCTTGCGTCTTTCCGCTCCCTTCGTCGCGCAATTTCCGCAATTTTTCAATTAACTTCTTCCCAACGCCGGGCTATCGTTTAGAGAAGGTAGAAAATCGCGGTACATTTTCCACCTTTATCATAATTTAATGCGGGCGGCGTTAGGAAAGAACCGGGGCGTGTGCGAAACCGTGGGTGGTGGCTCTTCTTTTTGCCTTTGCGGTTAGTAAGTTAAATTTAGCAAACGGGAAGGGCGCGCGAAAGAAAAACGAAGAGGCAGAAGTGAGAGATATTGCGGGCGAAAAGGCAAATTTACAATCGCGCGCCGTAAGAAGATTAAGAAGTAAATGTGGATTTATGGGGCGTGCGTTAACCGTTACATATACATTCCCCCGGTTATTAGATCCTCTCCGAGGTTACCAAAAGAGGAAAAACGGAAAAAGCGAAAAAAAGAACCGCACAAGCAACCACAATTATTCTCCCCGTTCGACGACGAACGTTTCGCTTGACCAGCCTAAATCATCCCTTATCAAATTACCCGCTCGCGCGTCATCGTCGGTTCCGTTGAATTGCGACAAACCGGAAGCGGAAGAAGAGGGAAAAAAAAACAACGATCAACTGAAAGCGGAAAATCCGTCTTTACAATAACGTTCGCTTAAAATTCCGCGCCGTCGAATCGAATCGCACGCGCGATTCCGACCGGCACTTCGTCCTCCAAATATCCGTCGAAATCGCGGTACTTCCAATCGATCGGTGCCGAACGATTCGCTTTAAATACGTGCGAAATCGCGTCGTTTCAATTGGGAAGGCACGGCGCGGTTCGCGGACGGACGCAAATAAAACTCTTCTTCTTCGCTCTCGCTCTCCGCTCTTACCATTCTCTCTCTCCGTCTACGTGTTATGTTGTGTTCGTCCTCTACTTCCGTACGTTTGCCCGTCCGCAGAAGCGATCGTTGCGTTCCTTTTCGCTTTATTTTTAGCGCAAATTCCGAAAGAGAAAAGATCGCTATTTATAGACGCTACCGGGCGATCAATGAACAACTCTTTCGGCGTTGATTATTGTAATACGTCTTCCGATGCCATCATTCGATTTAAACTTTTCCGCGTTCTTTGGCAAAATTCCAGCGACCCCACGTCCTTTAATACAATCGCTTCCGGGTGCGTTCGTTCCCGCTTTTCTTTTGCGCCAAGTTTCGACGACCGATAACGTATGAGCCCTCTTGCGGTTACAACGCAAATTATTTCCGATTAGTGGCGGTAGTTCGCAAATTAAATGTCGTCCCGACAATTGTGTTTAACATCGCGTTAACTTATCGGTAAATAGATGGTAAAGTGGATAAGAGAAGAAGGAAAAGTGCTGATTACAATCGTGCGCGTCGTTCGCCAAGAATTGTTTCGGCCAGATCAACGGTCTATCGGACTGTTAAAGCTTCGGCAAGCAGATAACGATGGACTGTTAGTACGACTTTTGCTTACCCAGTATGTTTTTCGCTAGCGATTCCTTTCGCAAAATTGCCACCGTTACGAAGCGCGCGCGCGTCTGTCAATTTTTCACATGTTCCCTCTTTCCACTGTTACTTTTCATTTCGCCATTTCCTCTTCGCTGACAGTTATTATTATTATTATTCGCTCGCCCCGCATATCGATTCGCATTCGTTTCGTTATTTCGCACTAGTTTTCCCTCTTCCTCTTCATCGTCCTCTTCTTCTACGGAACGATCCAAAAAAGCTATCCGTTCGGCTATAATTCGTTAAACGTCAAAGTGACATCTGTCAACGTCAACCACATTTTAGTGAAGCACGGCTGCCAACGGATCGCTTCTTTGATCGCGCTGTAACGACGGCAAGGGGAAAGAAAATGGTGATACGAGGGCGAAAACAATGTAACCTGTCACGCGATCGGCGATTAACGTGCGAATTATGAATCGATGATGATGCTGATGCAACAAGTGTCGATGGAATTATTGCCGGCGCCTCCGCCATAATAATAATAATAACAACAGCCATCATCAACAGCGACTACACGGCGATTATTATCGTTATTGCAGGTGAACAAACGGCCGTTTGTATATACCGGGGGTTTAACGTTAACGACAACAACGCGATTGAAGCAAAACAGTATCGCGAGAGGAAGGAGAGCAACAAAAAAAAAAAGAAGAACGCGTCCGACCGGATTTCGTGCTAATTAGCTTTCAACAGCCGAGGAACGGAAAACAAGTCGTCCTCATTTGCCGAAAGTATTCGCAATTTAATAAATTTTTTTTTGTTTGCCTCACCGCCCGGATTTCCGCTGCGCCCTTCGCTTGTTTAACGCCTTAACTAATACCCCACGTACAGGACGATCAAAGAGAGGTAACCGAGAAAATGTTTTTGTTTGCGCTTCCGGCGTGGATCATTTTGGAAGCGCATTTGCGATAATTGGATCTGATTTTGATTGGATCCAATAGCGTTTTAATTAATCAATCTCCACTTCCTGTCTGTCTCGCTCTCTCTACGTAGATTCTTCACCTCCGCGAAACTTGGTTAATTAAAGCTGAAACGTACGCGAGGCGACGGTACAAACCGGAAGCGGAACTCTGGCGAAATTCTAAGCGTTAAAACGTTAGTTGTAGTGACAAGCGCTAAGAAGATGAAAAGTACAGAGAGCGAGAGAGAGAGAGGAAGGATCGTGTGACAAAGTAAGACGATTATCATCATCAGCGTTGCCAACTAAAGAGAGCGGAAAATTGCTCCTTCTTGCTCTTCCTCTGCCGTTACGTTAACGCTAATCCCATTCCTCCGCCTTTATTAGCGCCCCTCGCTTCTTGGGAATATGTGCTTAAGCGAAGGTGATTACTGTTAAACTTGTGCCGTTGCATATATCGACACGTGTGTGTGTGTGCGGCGGTATAATTTTCGAATGGATCCGTATCCGTTTCCTCTTCCACGCGATCATCAAAAGTAATTAAGTTTGCCGCACACCCCGTTACTTAAATTTAACATCGCCCTCATACCCTTGTTCCGTTGGCAAAATTGAGGTTGTCGAGTCGCAATGTTGGTCGTCTCGAAACGGAAACGTGCACGATTTGATGGGGAGTTGACAATTTGTCTAATTTCATTTCGATTCAGTCGTTCGCCGTTTGTTCTTGTACAGTGCGTGTGCATACGAACAAAGTTTAGTTTGGTAGCACTGAGGTTAAAATTACTATTTTAAATCGAATGTAATTCATAAATTGCACGTTCAAAAATGGAAAATGGTTTTAATACATCAGTGCTGCCATAATGTTTGGGAATCGTTGCCGACTTATATGAAAGCAACATCTGCATTCTCGACATAAAGTTGATGATCGATCGGTATTGCATTGGAATAATTGACAGCCGTACAACATAACAAAAAACGCGAGAAATTCAGTGTTGCCAATGCAATATGTACGAGGCGTTCCTTTTTGCGCTTTGATTATCCTCCACTTCCAACATTTCTTTTCAATTGCAAAAGAAACTTGTTGCAATTCGCAACCGTAAGACATTAAGCAAAGAATTCGCTTCTTTTCGTCAACTCTTTGTGTTCCGTCATTCGTAACTTTTCCCTTTGCACGTTAAAAACCGACAAATAAAAGGAAAATGTAAACGTGGAGAGAAGAATCGGGGGAAAAATTGGATATTATTCCTTTTCAACAAGATTATGAAAAAAAAAAAGGAAAATAAAGGAACGAAAAGAAAAACCTAGCGGGAAAAGGGATGAATAAGATGAAAAAGTGGCAGGAAGACGCTTTGCTTTTGTGCGAGGCCGTTGCCTTCGCGGTCTTCTTCTTTCGCTTCCTACCTTTTCGTTTCGCTCTCTCTCTCTCTCTCTCGCGAAACGAAATCTTTTGTGCATGCACTCGCGGGGAAAAATCGCTTATTATAAGAAGCGAGAGGGCACGGTGAAGAGGAGCGAGGCGGGCGTCGGTAGAGCCAAGGTTCGGCCCTTTAATTACACAATTTCTTTTGTGGTAATCCAACCCCATCCCCCATATGAACCTCATTATTTTTATTCCGCTCTACTCGTCTCATTCGTTTTTCTTGCGTTGGTACCGTTTATAACGTTGGTATTAATAATCGCCGCTCCAATGGTCGTCACATTCCTTCTGTTTCGCTCTTCGACAATTTGTTAACGATTAACCTTGCAAGAACTTGCAAGAACTCAACTCCGGAAGAAACCAGTTACGGTTAGGGAAAAGAGAAGATTTTATCTAGCAAATTAACGATGCCACGGGGGAAGGCGGTGGAAATAAATCCGGTCAAAAGTACTGCACGTGGGAACGATTCCATTCAATTTTTTCCGCCGGTTTCTTTTATAAAACAAGCAAGAAGTGACTCTTCGCCCCCATCGCGGTCTTAACACGAATCCCGGGGAACCTCAAAACAAGTGCGCTTTTCCTATTTTTTCTTTTCTTTTCATTCTCGGTTTAAAGTCTCGCGGTTCGGTGGTGGCGAAGAAAGCGAAGAAGAGAAACAATAGAAAAAAAGTTTTTCCCTTTTAAAGGTCTTACATTTCCCTTACAGTATTCCGCCGGTTATGAGGAGGAAACCCGAAGAATGATGCGTACTCACATTTCAAAGATGAGTCTGGATGCGAACGGAAAGTTTCGGTACTGCTGTTTGTATTGGCCTGGAACAAAAGAACGAAACTTGAGTTGTATACGAAAGAAACCGCTTCATTGAAAATTGCGAGATTCGCAACGTATTACGTCCTCTTCAGGGAACGAACCTTTCGCGCGCTTAAAAGGTGACGTACAACGAATGAACCTTTAATAAAATGCTCCGAACGGGATTTTCAGGTGTTAAGCGCGAATGTGTTCGCTTTAAACTTCTGAAAAGTGCTCGTTAAAACCGGTCCCACTAAACCGCGATATTAAACGAAGATTACTATCGTTTTAAAGTCGAAACAATCGTCGGGGTAAGAAATAATTTCGCATGCTGTTGTTGCTGTTGTTTGCAAATGTTCTTCGAATGTACGACAGCAAAACGGCGGTAATCGCAAAGGTTGTTTTGTTTCGGCAGTCGACGAGGTTTTGAAAAGGGGCCATTATTATTATCATCATTATTATGAGAATGGTAAATAATAACGATAACATGGAAGTTGACGTTTTCGTGCGACAATTAAAACGTTCAAGTTCCAAAACCGAAAACTTTCGAACAACTACCACCACACGGTTACGGAGCATCGTGTGTACGGTGCGATCGTAAGGGGATCGATTTAAGTTGGTAACAGCGACAGCCGTTAACGAGCGACCAACTTCAGATCGTTTTATCCGATTGTCGTTAATAAAGGGTCAATGATCGTGTTTTGGTGATCTTCCTTTCGCAGAAGTCGGCAACACTTTGCGAATGTCCTCAAAGTTCCCCCCAAAGTTCCTCAAGCTTGCTCGTTCTTTTGCAGAAGTGGATTTCTTAAGAACTCTACAGCACGACGATGCCCGCCTCCTCCCAATCTGTTGCACCAACTGATGACTTATTTAATGGCGTCAAAATCATTAGAGCATCCATCATAGATTTCAAGAGATGGTACCTTGCGAATTCTTCGTCTTTCCTTCATTAAAAGGATAAATTGTGCTAAAAACGAATTGAAATCATTTGGGAAACGTTGCCAACTGATGCGGAACAAATCATCTATTGATTTACGCACGGTATTTACTAACGTACGAGATTCGAATTAACTGTTGCAATAAATTCCGAAAATTTGTATTATCAAGTTTACCCTTTACTTCTGCGATAAATAATCCCTTAAAATAGCTAATCGGGGGGCGGCGTTATACTAATTGGAAATTATTAACTTGCCTCTTTCTCTCTCTTTCTCCTTCTCTCTCTCTCTCTCTCTCTCTTTCTCTCTGGCTCCACACGAACCGAACAATAATAGCAACTATTGGAACAATCCAAACTTGATATCGGAATTAATTGCGGGCCCCGTGCAAAACAAAAGCGAATTCGTATTAAGGCAACGCGAGAAGAAAATGGCTGTCCGCAAAATTAATGGCGAATCTGATGGATATTGCGTTTGACAAAAGGACATTTTTCATTTTTTCTTGTTCGTCATTTTGCTAGAACAATTTGTCCTTTATCTCTCAGCTTCCTGCTGCCATCCCTCTTATCTTTAACAGCGGATGATGTGCATACGCCGCATGACACGTACGAAAGTTTCATTTTGGCCTTTTTTGCGCGCTTTGTTCATTTATATTAAATCCGTTTTTTTTTCGTTGCCCTAAATTACTTCATTAACCGTCCGCAACAATTAAATTGAAGTGGGCGAAGAAAAACCGGTTTTTTTTGTTAATTAAATTCTTTTTTGTCAGAGTTGACGATGATTTTTTTTCTGCCTTGTTTTTCCTAACGTTGCAAAAATTTCGAATAAAAAGATGTAAAAGATACAGAGCGAGCGGGCGAGAAGGAGAGCGCGTAGGAGAAGCGAATTTTCTGCGATAACGAGATTCTCTTTTTCCCTCTCGTGTTTTGTTGTTTCTTTATTTTTCCAAATTCCACTCGGTTCCTCTTTTTGTGTTGTGCAAAACGTTAATTAAAATCGTTATTGTTAGGTTAAGAATGGATGAGATGCTTTTGTGTAAAAGAATCCTCGCCGAAATGCACGCGAATATGAATGCGAATTCGCAAAATCCTTGCATTAATAGATGTAGCACGTGAAAGATGCAATAGTTGGGAAACAATAACTGGCGAGGTTTCTTGGTGGATGCGCCGGGGACGCCGCTATTATTCGCGAATGTATCTATAAAATTGCGAAACGTAGCGAATTTTCGACTACTCGTTAGAAACGATTCGAACAATTGACGTAATGAAATAATTAGCGAAAGTTTTTCGTTTTGGCGTCGCATTCAATTGCGTTCCTGCGAGCGCGAGATCGAAGCGACGACAACGAATCGCGTAAAGTTTAAACGTTGGTACACCTGGGATTTATAGTTTATTAATTAGATTCGAAGGAATCCCTTAATCGGATTACGTGTAACGTTAGTTTCCAAACGGAATCTAACGTGATTTCGCGCGCGAACGAAAAGTTTGGGGAAAATAATTCGCGAAAAATCAATCTTTCGCCCCCTTTCGCTTTTGTTTTTGTCGCCTCGTTCCGCCACATTCGCCGAACGAACGTCGTTCGATCTAATCGATTTAATTGACTGCAACGTAACGATAATTGAAAGCCACCAGAAACCACTCGCAGCATTCGCTCCGATTGTAAACAAATCGCATTTTGTTGCAAATATTCGATTTAATTACCTTTCGCCATTCTGCGGTGGGGGAGGGCTAATTAAACGGGAACAACTACGATCGATACTGATTCAAACGAAAAGCGAATTAAAAAGTCGTTCAGTGGAAAACAGCAACAATTTGCAAGGGGCAAATAAATAAAAACGAGCAATTTCTGGATTATTTACTGCTCCCGTTAATTGTTTCTTTCCATGTTACGAGATAACTAATTAAAGAGCGGAAACGAACCGGAAGGAAGTAGAATAGCAGTAATAAATGCGAAAAATTGGCAAACTACTTGCTATCATTAGGAAGAAACGGGAAACGTACGAGGGTCGGATGAAAACAATTCTTCGACTAAACTCGCTAAAGAGTAATTCGACTTTGCCCCGTCAGATTTCGGTTGATCCCCAAGCTAAAAATCACGTTGCCAAAAAAGAAAGTGCAAATTTGGGGCAAGTGCGTCGCGTGAGAGTCGCAAATTAAAATCGTTGTTGACTCGATCGTCGTTTCTTGTTTCGCTAGTGCTTATTTTTCAATTCACCCTCGTATGCTTCATATACGGGGTGTCCCAATAGACGCCCTGTACAATTATTAATCCCCATCTTGTCTTTGCCTCCATCATTTCTCTCGTAATTTATCATCCGGGCCCTGCGTTACAAATCCAATAAAAATGAAACACGCACGTGAAAGGAATTTCGTGGAGACGTGCGAATAAGAAAATGATGACGGATAATTTTCCTCTTCCGCTTCTTCTACTGTTTGTTCACTTTTTTACTGCGTTTAATTAACCATCGACCTTTTCCACCGTCGTCCTCATTCCTTTTCGCAAATTAAAAGCTTTTCGTTTGTTTTCTCCTTTTTCCTTTATCATCGAAGATCTCGTTCTTAATTCGGTATTGTTTCCTCGAACGAATTGTTGCGCGGAAAAGTTAATTGATTAATTAATTAATGAACGCCAAAGTGGAGAACTGTGAATAGTAATGAAGAGACGGGAAAAGAAATAAAAATAAACGAACTTTGTTGCTCGCCGAAATGGAAAGTGATACAAAATTGAAAAATATAAGAGACGCCAACACCGAAGAATTCTTGTTTTTTTTCCACTTTCTCTCTTCCATTATTTCGTTCGCGTTTAATTATAAATTACTTTCGCGGGGCCATTAATTCGTTAGGAACAAAAGGAAAAAGTGGAAAGCGGCAGATCTGCAAGAATAAAGCGGAAACGAGGACGAAAAATAAAAAGAAGGAAACGCGAGACGGAAGAAGCGTTTCCTTGTAAAATTTAGCCAATTCCCTTTATTACGCCCGTTCGCAGATTGCCGCATCCTTTAGGAAATCAAAACTGCAACGGCAGCAGCAGTAACAATAACGACGAAACAAATTAAATATTTATCAGATGCAATCGATGTGGATAGTGGTACCGGGCGATCACTTAACCCTATCGAAACGAATCCCTCCAAGCGCCAGTGAAAAATTGCAGAAAAACAAAGAACAAAAAAAACGCAGAAGAAGAATGCGAGGAAACCTAAAGTGATCCATCTTCGAAGCATCCCCCCCCCCACCCCCTCTCTGCACGCCACTACTCGAGATTAGTTTCCCGATGTTTCTCTTTCGCTTTGCTACTGTTTCGGTCTGTTTACTTCTTGTTTATTTAGATCGTATCAGCAGCATCATCACATCAACCCACTCATCCCCCCTTCCGGAAATTAATTACTTTACTACGGCAAGCCGCCCTTTACTCACGTCGCCCCCCACACACCCCCCCTCATCCATTTCGCTTGTTCTTCATCATCTTATTCCTCCGCACCCCACCCAAAAAACAGACTGATGTTACTACTTTAATTGTCGGCTGGGAACAATAGCAAAAACAACAGCAACGCAGCGTTAAGATGCAGAATAATAAGGGGCGATGGTTGGTTGCTCGTTTGGCAACCCTTATCTCTTGAATATCGCAGGATAACCTAACAAATAAAAAATTCAAATTTCCCCTTTGATTAAGCATGAGTCGGGTAAAAGTTCTATCGAGTCCTAACAAATCCAAGAGTGCCGTATACTTATTTACTAAACGTACGTCTTTGATAGCAACTCGGTGCCCATTATTTACGAGGCAATCAAAAAGTAATCCGTTTGAAGTAGCCGCTGACGCTGTCATACGTCAAAAACGTACGGCATTTGTCAAAGTAAATGTCAATTGGCAAAGCCTACTCCAAACGGATTACTTTTTGATCGCTCAGTATCATCGAAAGATTCGACAAAGTTACACTCTCTGATGTTCTTAGCTAAGACCTCCGTTCAGCAAAGAAACTCTTTGCCACGGCACTCTTGAGGAGGACGTTGATAGTTTCGCTTGCAATTTGCGCAATTATTTTGTTATTATCCATTATATTCCAATGAAGAGACGATTTAACAATAGGGTTAGGAAATGAAGAGGTGAAAATGTGGGAGACTTCGGTTTAAATTATAGTTGGTGGTGGTGTTGGATGGCGTCTTCGTTGGAAATCGATTCGTTTAACGTTCCTGATAATAATCGTTGCTCTACTTTTTCCCTTTTCGCACCCAACAACTACCAATAGATAAAGAGAAGCCAACAACATCGCCCAGTTATTGTCATGTTCATGTTTTCCTCGGCTCTTGTGCATACAAAATGGAATCCTTTCCGTTCGACTTTGCTCCTTTTTATTCATCGTACTTTTGCTTCGAGAAGAACAGCGGAAAATGTTAGAGGAAATGAAAATCCTTGGTCTCCTCCGTCGTCCGTTTTTATTAACCTCGAAATGGACGGTCTTTCACGGCGAGAACGGCGACGACGAAGAAAACGATTTCTTCTCGTTTATTGGGCACTCGCTAATCAAATAAAGACGTACGTTTGTTTTTTTTTTCCTTTACGGTTTCGGTTTTAGTGCGGACTTTTTAAAGTCCTCCGACCGTTCAGCAGTTTCCGTCCGTTCGTACGGTCACTAAAAGGATTTTTTATTCCTTCCTTTTGAAAAACCTATTAATTTCCGTTAAGACCTTTGTCCCTCCGAAGAAAGAAAGAGACTAAGACGGTCTAAAACAGAATGGAAAACAGAAAAGAAGAGTTTTTTTATTTAAAGTAATACGCCTCTTAAACATAATCCCAATCTACAATTTTGTTGGTTCTTTTTTTTTCATCTCCAACGAGAAAAAGCGGGTAACAATTTACTGAAGGAAGTAAATATCGACGTTCTCTTGGAGAGTCGGTTCGCTTTTTTTTCTCATTTTTATTTTCCATCCCGTTGGTGAGGTTTTTAAAAGGTCGTAAACGGCATTAAAACGTTCCCCCGGCCGATAGTAATAAACGATCCGTCCGGCGGAGATTGTAGGAGCGAAAACGGGGCGAAATTGTGGGGGTTTACTTGGGGTGGAGATCTTACCAAAGTTAAGGTAGCATAAAGGGGTTGTTTATATTCATCTATTCACCACTACCGGCGATTACCCTCATTTACTTAGCGCACAGATGAATTCGCGATTCGAGAAACTCCTTCGGGCGTATCAACTGTCGAACTACGTTTTGATCACCCTGTACCATCGATATTAGCAAATAGTGCACCGTGTAATCAACAATTTTTCACGATTCATCGGCTTCTTTTCTCAGCTGACGGCCGGTATAAAGGGGCGCCCACTTCTTTATGGGACGTACGTGAAGATGCAAAGAAAAGAAGCAAGAGGACAAACTATAAAAGGGAGCAGTAAAGGGGGGCCGGGAAAGTGGGGTTCACTTGTCGTCGCTGCACGGACGTGACTTTGTTATCAGATTTAAGGACTTTTTCGCGCGTCTCTCTCAAAGGCTCGCCTCTTAGACGTCGTATACGTTAACAGTTTTTTTGACTTCATCATCGTCAGTTTTTAGTTATTTTTTTTGCGTCTTGCACTTCTTGAGACCGATCGATTTATGCGCTCTAACGCCCTCATTATCAATGGGTCGTGTTTAAGACGTGTGGAATAATACGTGGGTGGCACCGAAAGTCGCTGCAAACTACAAGAACAAAACTAGTTTTTCGAGAATTTTTGTTTTGTTTTTCGAAATGCTCTCGTCTCAGCTCAACACACTTATGCATGGCGATGGAACCAAAGCGTTAAAGCAAGCTGTCCATTTCTCTTGAGACACCTGAAATAGCAAGTTTTTCAAGGCTTTCAGTGCTTGATTTGCATTACAAAATCGCAAACCACGCAATTTATCCTTTTAATGAAGGAAAGAGGAAGAATTCGCAAGGGGCCAAAGTCTTCGGCTCTATGATGGATGCTCTAATGATCCCCCTTTTGACGCCATTAAATTAGTCCTTAGTTGGCGCAGCAGAATGGGAGGAGGGAGCCATTGGCGTGGTGTAGAGTCGATGCCAATTTTCGCAAACGTTTTCCAAAACTTTTGGCAGACCACAGACAATGAAATTCCAACCATAACTGTCAACGTACAATAACAATGCACTTTTGCTTTGTGATGCATTTTTTTCCCATCCACCTTGATTCTATTAGTTTGCAGAAGCTTTCGGTGCTACGAGGGCGGTTCGCTAAATAACTGATATGCTCATAATGAGGTTGGATGATTTGAGCTGGCGGATTATGACGTGAAACGATTTTCGTGTAAAAGCGTCGGCAACGGAATTTTCACCTCCAAAAAAAAAATTCCATCAGTTCCTTTAAAGGTTGGGGCATGACAAATGGATTCGTTTCTCGAGTTAAAAGTACGAGACGAAATTGAAATATCTATCCAATTGAAATTGCGGAATCAAAATTGGCACTCGATTATGATGGATACGGTTTCTTTTCGTACTTTTCCCTCTGTCACTTGCAACCGTTGCCAGTCCACGCGTTTGTTGGTAAGATGAATTCCGTTTTCTCACGTATTATCCACTTAACCCATAAAGAACGACGATTGATGACGATCGTCGACGAAAAATGACGCACGTTATTCGGTGGATGCGCCGGGTCTATGCAATAATTTCGCCAATTCACCACAAAAAGAAAAAAACAACAACAACAGCTCGCACTTTTTCCTCTAATCCATTTCGCGTCGCGACAATTTGCGCCGACGGAATTGCTTCTCGGCGGCCTTTTGTCTAAACGGCCATTTGTTAACCATAACGGATTTATTGCCAATCGAAATACATACAAAGACACACAAACGTATATATTTTTCACTATCGTTTGGGCCCTCGATTAGAAAAAAAAGAGACCGTCGAGGATGCGAAAAAGTCAGAGAGAGAGAGATTTCCTCGTCCCCGTATCGCCCCTGTCGTAGGTACATAAATTAAGGTGGGAAAATGGGGAAAAAACGAGTGAAAATCGTGGAGGAAACGAATTATTTATCGCCAATTTCCTGCACACAGCCCTCGCTCTTTTTCTTTGCTCCAGCTCTCTCTCTCTCTCGCTCTTTGTATCGTGCCATTCGTTTCACCTCGCGACAGTTTCGATCTTATTATATTGCCGCCCGTTTCCTCTACGGTACCGACTTTATTCGTCTGTTTGTTCGGGTTATTTTTTTAATTTCTTTCTTTGCGAGCCCATCACGAGTTTTAAATTACGGTAATCGCGCGTCCCTTGAAATTTAGACGTCCAATCGGCGAGCGAACGTGTGCCCAAGAAAGAGAGAAAGAGAGAGACAGGGCCGGCGTAATAATAAAAACATACAAATAATGGGGGAGCACGAGAAGAATGCGGAAAGACTTAAATCCGTCGCGGGATCAACAGCGTCTACGAGGACGGTGGCGAAGTAAGAAAGGAAACTCGCTCGTCCTCCTCCTCCGGGTATTATAAAATGTATATGATGCCGAGCCCATAAATTGACTTCCACTCCTTCATCTTATCTCTTTCTCCGCTCGTTATTTTCCTCATCGCCGCGTACGAGGGACGCTCAGTAAATTGTGGGGACGGCGCAGGAAAACGTTAATAACGAATCGCTTGTCACGATCGATTTAACGAACGCTTGCTTTCCCGAAATGTAGGCGAAACTACGAGACGTGGTTAACAAACGACGCTTCGATTCCCCTTTCGTTTATCGAAACGTCCAATCCACAGTGCGAGGTTTACTATTCGTTGTTGGAAACCCCTCGTAGCTCGGCAGCGGCGTCGAGTCACGCTGACGTTGTTGTCGTTGTTGTTGTAACAAGAGAAATCGCGGTGGCAATATCCGAAGAAGCCGCGGGAGGAGCTGCAGCAGCAGGATCTGTTACGTCATCGTAAACTTATTTTCGCAAGTTAATCTTCGTCCCTTAACCTCCACCCCCGCCCCGTTAACTCTTCACTTCGCTTCTTCTTCTTCTGCGTCTTTTTCGTGTTGCTTCGCTGTTGTTGTTTGGAGATGGGATTTCGTTCGGAGCGAGCAGATTACGACCGCCTTTTCGACACTCGACACACGTTCTATACGGCCCGGATTTAACCGCTCAGTAACATGTTAGATACAGTGCGATCAAAGAAAAAAAATTACGTTTTCTTGTTGTCATTCCGCTGTCAACCGAATAATATCGGGACGCGATTGATGGTGGCACGGTGTCGTTTGGCGCGAAGCGTTGCCAAACGAATGCGAAAAGCGTGCGAAAAACTTTTTCCATCATCATCGTCGTCGTCGGCGTCGTCGTCGCCTGCGTCATTATCATTCCCCGTCGTTTGCATGTATGTTTTTGCAATTTCCATCACGTACCAGCAGCTCGCTCCGGCCTCCCGCCCTCCCTCCCATCCCGTCGTGTCCGGGGCTCGTTTCCCTTTATTAAACTCGCATAAACACGCGAGCGTCGCGACGCGGTAAATTGCGAATTTGCGAAACGACGACGACCCGAACGACCGGCGTCGTTTGCACATTGTCACGACGTCGCATTAATTTCCATCGGTTTTCCGAATTGATTCCGATCGTATTCCGTTCTTCGCTCACTTCCTCCGAGTCGATTTGTTTCTTCTTCAGCGCGAGCAAGAAACCGAAGCCGATGCGAGAGCGTAAAGAGATTTTGACCGTAGTGATTAGCGAGTTTCAGCGACGAAAGCGCATTAAACTTTCCATCAATCACCGACCGACGAATTCGTGTCCTCGAGACAATTCGGGGTTGTTTTGTTTAGGAATCCTAATGAGCGAATCTCGTATCATCGTAATCGACCCTTTCAACGTTCCGTAACGTCATCCATTGTTTTTCTGACGGACGCGCTCCCAATAGGGTTACGATTTATTATTAACCTCGAAAAATGATGGTGGCTTAAGAAAACGAAGAATGCTGCAAGAAGAAGATCCAAATAAATATTGGAACAGAGATTTGGGGTCAAAAAACAAACCGAATCTCTTTCTCTCGGTTTAACACCAACAATATCTTCAGAGACGTCGCTCTTTCTCTTTCGTTTCTTTTCTCCACCACCGCCCCATCTAATTGATTTCGCAGCAAACCCTCTTAATACGACCATAATAACGAACATTCCATCCACGTCCGAAGACGTGTTACATCGCCTCTTCGCCCATTCTCGGTTCGATACGTTGACCCACGTGGCAATTGATCGATCATCCTTTGTACGACCGTCGTCGTCGTCGGTTGCCCTCTCGTTTAATTGAATCAAGATTAATGTTGACCGCAGAAGAAGCGGCCACCCTTCGATTCGTACAGAGACAAGGGTTGCGATGGATGGAAAAAGGGAGAACGCGAATTGGCGAGAGGACCATTTGTAAACGTAAATCCTGCCTGATCGAGAACAAGAAGCGATGTAAACGCAGAAGAACGATTTGTCCATTTGCGATTGATGGACGGGCAACAGGACCCTGCGCGAATGTTGAGCGATTTCCCGGGAGTTAATTAATATTCCGGAATTCAATTGGTGAAGGCGAAAAAACGAAAAAAGAATACGAGGGCGAGTCGCAAAATTGCGTAGACTTGATCGTCACGTTTTTAACACGACCACTGTGAAGTCGACTTCTTGTCGAGTGTCGAAAAGGCAATAGAGTCGCTTACAATACCTCGAACTATAAAGCTCCTTCATTAGTTGAAATGACATTTTCGCCGAATGAAGAGTTTGAAGCCGTAATTTGCGGCTTTTATTTGTCTTAAGAGTTGCCAAAAGGTGTTTTTTACGCGTCGCATAACGAGATTTTCTTTTCTCCACTTTTCTGATTAGTTTTATTGCATTTCGGTCTGCCCCCCGTACGAAACGTAACGAGAAAATTCGTTCGACGTCCGCTCGTAATTAAATTTCAACTTTATTCTTTGGTTTTTCTTTTTGCCACTCTTCCAGCACCTTTGTCCCACGTCATTTTTTGCACACTATTACTCCATCGTTTCCTATGCATTCCTCGCCATTTTATTTCCTTTTGAACACGTCCAACGTTTATTCTTCTGTGCCCTTATTTCATTTTTTTTTTTAATGAACACGTCCGTTCGTTTAACCTTTTTCCCATCGCGAATATTATTCGCTTCCATCAGTTGCAGATAAAACGTCCGTCTTTTCTTTCCATTCATCGCCTCTTTTTTTCTCGCAACGTGCAAAAATAATAAATTCATTCTTCGTTTGCCAAACGTGTGCAATTGACAGCTTCGCATGGAGGCGAAGAATGAAACAACAACAACAGCAGCAGCGATTGCATTTTGCGAACGTTTCGCAAAGTGGATTCGATGCAAAAATTGTCCATCGACGATTGTTGAAGAGAGTTATTGGTCAATTTGTTGCTAAAGATTGAGGATTTTTCCGATGCAAGAGATTTTAAACAGATTTCAATATGGAATTAACTCGTTTCAATCGATCGTCCTGCAGAACCCAGTTTCTTTCGCAAAATCCTATTTATATTTCTCTTCATTTGAAGCGTTTTGATTATTTATTTTTCGAAAAAAAAAAGGTTAGCGGATGAAAGAGGACGTGTGGGCGGGTTTAACAGGAAGTCGAGGAATGTGTGTTAACGCAATTTTCCAATTTCGTATGTAACGCGGCGGCGGTAGAAGGCGACAGAAGATGGCATAAAAGAATTTCCGGTCTCCCTCATTTATCCCTCCGCCGCCACTTCCTCTTCACGGCCGCTTTTAAATGGGAAACGCCGGAGAATTCCGTTCGGTTATATCGTACACCAAATTCAATAATGTTACAATTTCAAATTAGATTTATTTTATCTCTCTCTCTCTCTCTCTTTCTCCATATCCTTTTCATTTTCCTCGCTGTTCCTCAATTTTATAGTCGCCGTTCTTTTCCCTCTTCAGCGCTTTTCCATTTTCAACATTTTTTCTTCTTCAGCGTTTCCTTTTTCTTCCTTTTAGTGTCCTTTTCCTGTACGTAAACGTGTCACTGTTTAAAGCTTTTAAATTCATCTCCCTCATCCAGTTCCTCACCTGCTTCTCCACATTTTTCTTTTCGCAGAAAAAATACGTTCGCAATTCCTGCATGGCCAATTCGTCTTTCGCATTTTTTGCTCCTCTTCATTTTTCAACGTACTTTCAATATTTAATGATAACGTTAATAATGATAACAAGCGAGGAGCGAAGAAGAAAATGGTGGTAGAAAGCGATGGGAAATTAATGGAAATGCAAAAGACACGATGCTTGCTTGCTTGCTTGCTTTTAAGGAATTTAATAATGGACTTTTGCCGAAAGGACGAATTAAATGGCGATGGATTTATTAGCTGTTTTAAGCGACGTCGTCGCCTCGCGTTGTTCGTTGGCCATTTGCGAATGTTTTCAATGAAACGTGCAAAAAAAAAAGGAAATCAGACATTCGCTTGCGTTTCGGTAGAAATTTCAATAAGGGCCACAAGTTTTGCGAGCTCGAAAAGCGATCTTTTTTGTTTAATCAAAAACTAAAAAAAAAGGAGGCAAGAAAAAGACGACGAAAATGTCGCTGCGAAATTCAATTTCCCCATTAAAGCAACTTTAATTAACGTTCAACTACAACGTTGATTATTTCGGAAGGAAATTAATTTTAATTTAGCGAAAAGAGTTTGTCTCTCTCTCCGTTGTGCAATCGTGTTTTTTTTACTCCGATATTATTTACAACAAACTAACAAGCGAAGCAATTAGTTTCCCACCATCGTCCCCCCGCCCCCATACCGACACGCCGCCACTGGCCTCTCTCACGCAGCGAAAGAGAAAAAATTACCAACAACGGCACTGAATAAATAAACTTTCCAGCGGCGTGTTTAATCGCGTTAATTACCAACCCCCAATTCAATGGCGAACTAATTTCACGTCCTCCTCTCGACTACTTTTCCGACTCCGAGGGTGGTATTGGCGAAGATATTTGAATGAAAGAAGAAAAAACAATCGAGCTAGACAAAATTGCAATAATATTAAATAAAAGCCTTCAATTAATTTCGATCGGAGGTTTACAAATTAACGAAATAAATTGTTCACTCACCAATTGATCATTGTCCTCGCACGAAGCTTGTGCAAACGAAAACCAAACAAATCGCAGGTAAAACAGCGGAGAGAAGCAAAGAGGCGGTCGACGATTCCCAACTAATTTATTCGACGCTATCGCACGCAATTCGTTCGAATGAATCGAAAAACGAAAACGGGTGCACCGCACAAAAAACACGTTCCATCGAAAAAAAAAAGGTAACTGATTATTGCACCGAAACCAATCGACACATGTCGTTGAAGCGACAATAGAAAAAAACTCAATCACTTCTGTATCACTAATTATCGATCGTTTGCACTCTTTCGCTGTTAATTGTTCTTCAGTTTTTGTTCGTTTCGATTGATTATTGTTCAGAAGAAACGCGCGTAGGTTAAACGACGATTCAGCGAACGAACTTCGACCGTCCGCACCCACGACCGCCCGAAACCGAACTGATGACGACGATGACGGTGATCGCGAAACTCGACAACAAAAACCGGGATGCCCTGGGAAAATCGAGAGGTTACGGATTTTCACGAGGCAACAACGTTCGAAGCGCGTTCGTGCTCTCGTCTTTGTTGTTATTTGTACCGCGAAAAGTCTTTGAAAACGGAACATCAACGCCGCATTGAAAAGGAACCCAAAAAAAGAAATCGCAAAAGAGGAAGGATTAAAATGGAAGATTGTGAAGAGGAAACATTATAAAAACGAAGGGGGAAATGCGGAGACGACGTCGAGATAAAATTGTTTCGCACGCGAAATTGAAAGCCCCCAAATGAAGAAAGAAACGCGGCAGGTGCAATCCCCGAAGACGTCGACAACTCCGCACAGTTCTTAAGATGAATTTTTCCCTTTCGCTTGTTTCTCAACGCCCCGTTTGCATTTATTATTCATGGATTTGTTATTGGCGTACGCGAATTCGATTAAATCTACCATACGCAAAGTTAAAAGCAATTCTGGTGGAGGCGCCATGCTAAAGTAGCAATAAAATAATCGTTGCTTTTTTGTTAGCAATTTTGCCAATAGTTTAAAACTGAATTGGACTAAATCCTCCATCTCTATTCGCCACATTCAATCTCTTCTTCTTGCTGTTTTCTTGTGATCGGAAAAAGGGAGCATGCCAATTCTGGTGGAGGCGCCATGCTAAAGTGGCAATTAAAAATCGTGGCTTTTTTGTTAGCAATTTTGCCAATGGTTTAAAACTGAATTGAACTAAATCCTCCATCTCTATTCACCGCCATCTCTATTGAATCTCTTCTCCCGGCTGCTTTCTTGCGATCGGAAAGAAACGAACGTGCGATGACGATGATGATGATAATAATGTTTGTCGAGAAATACTAAACGGAAGAAAGGAAAGACAAAAAGCGATCGCAGGAAAAGGGAAAATTGAATCGAAGCAAAAACGCCGGGCGAACGAGGGGCAAGTCAGAGATGAAAGGAAACTATTTACTCGAATCGAATATAGTTTCCCATTTCAGTTTACCATTTTCTTTATTACGCTTTTCCACACATTTCTCCTCTTCACTTCTTTTTCCTTCCTCCGTCGCGGCCGTTTTTCTTGTCGCTTTCTTCTCATTCTTCCTCCTCCATCGCAAGTCCATTTGCTTCATCGCACGTATGAATGTCAATAAAGGGAAAGAAAAAAGTGACGATATATATATTGATATGGATAATTTTTTTTCTTTTTTCGTCGGGGGGCCATCCCCGCATTAAACGTCGTTATAAAGCAAACGGGAAGGACCCCGAGGTTTCCCACTTATATCTATTAAATTGCTCCGAGGAGCGGCCCGAAAGAATAGAAGAAAAAAGTGAAATTTATACGTTTCTTTCCTCTACGAAACGCAGGGAGACTGTGTGTCAAAGAGAGAGAGAGAGAAAATTGAAGAAAGATCGTTTCGCTCGAATTGCCGTCGTTCAAATATAAAATAGAACAAGACGAAAACTTGAAACGAATTGAAAATAGGAGACTGGAGACAGAGGCTTTTCGTCCTCGCCCTCTTCTTCTTCTTCTTCTTCTGGAGTAGGTGGTAATCAGATGATAGACGCGGATGCTGTTGATGGTGGCGAGAGGAATTTGTAAATGAATTTCGCGGAGAAAGTTGGAGGATAATAAGATTGTGCATTGAATAGACTCGATTATCGGATTTAGTTCTTTAACTTCGCAGAATTAGCTTGCGGTGGAAAGGATTCGATTAATAATAATTATTTAAAAAAAAAACAGAGCGAGCATTTGCACGTTGCTGCGAATTAGATTTTTAATTTCCCGCGTTTCTTTCTTCCCTTCTTACGTTTCCCTTCCAAAGAACCGGAAGGACGACGAGACGGCATTAGCAGAAAGCGTATTAACTTTAAAACGAGACCGGCAACCGGATACGTTCGCATCGTTATTCACCTCTCGGTCCTTATTGTTGCAATTAGCAGGAAAGCGAATTAAGTTTAAAAGTAACGAGAGATGCTCATCGCCACGATGATGATGATGATGATGGCGGCACTCGTCTTTCGGTTCGAAAATGATGACATATTAAATTAAAGCTAATTGGATAAGTTTGCGAAGAAGAAAGTGGATTCGCACGAAAACGCCGGTGGTGAGTAATATTGAAATAGGACGCCGGTCGTTATTGCGAAATCGCCGGATTTGCTTTTGGCATTGTTAAAATAATTGCCACGCAGATGCTAAAAGTACTTTAATTGCGCTAATCCAAAAAGTTGCAGCACTCGCTCTGAAAATAATCTTCGACTGCAAAACAACGATTTACAGCTGCGAAGACTGCATCAAGCGACTATTTTGCCGCACATTTTGTTTTATATTTTTACGATACGATTATGCTCCTTTTCAGCGAGTAAGTTACGTGAAAGTAATCGGAAAAGGTCGCACGATCGACCGAAAGTTTGTCCCCGCTGTCGTCCCGTTTCTCCCGAACCGAAAGTGTCATTTGTCACACGAATTTCCGTCTTCTTTCGCCACTCACTTGATTAGAAACTTTCCTCCTCCGCTTCTTTGTTTTTCTTCTACGTATACGCAGACAAACAAGAAACGGATTCGAAAGGGAACCAAGCGAAATTAATGAAACGGCGCGATCAGGTTCGCGAATTCTCGCTCGATCCGTGGGTTTTAGGGAATTTCTCGCATTTTATTCGCTAATCGAAGTTCAAGGATCGCGAAAGTGACCGAAACTTTCGCTAATCGCCATCGAATCTACGATCGATGCTAGTTGTACGTAAAACGAAATTATTGCGGAATTTCCCGTTTACAACAGAAATAAAGAAGCAAACGAGTCGGTCTCCGGCCCCCATTTCTCGCCAACACCCGCTATCATAAACGCTGTCGCTCGCAGTAAATATTTTCGAAATCGAAAGGAATTAAACAGGCCGCGGCACAAAAAAAATAAATTAAACAAACATCATTAATAGAACGCGCTCGTCATCACCGCAATAATGATAATAATAAATAACCAGTAATCCTGAAAACAGATAAATTTAACCTCGTTAATGAAGCTATTGGAGACAAACGAGAGACAAAAGAGAGAGCGAGAGAGAGAAACCGCACGGAAAAACCCACAAATCCACACATCGTCGTCGTCAACGTGCGACCGGTTCGCAATAATAATAACAAAATACAGCAGACGTTCGCAGTTTGCCAGTTTGCGAAAAGAAAATAACGCGCACTCCGCATTCGCAATTTGCCCGCACCAGTTCGTCGTTGTCTACGTTTTGCACTCTGTGTTTCGTATTTACTTGTGTTAAACTCGGCGCCGAAGAAGAACGAGAAGACAATGTGGAGGAATTCCGCGTGTGCGATTCTTTTCGCAATATTCGTCGCCCAATGCACGTTGCACATTGGTGAGTGTCGATCGCGCCGAATATTAACTAAAAAAAAACATTGCGAAGGTTAAACCTTCTCGCTCTGTTTTTCTTCTCGTTTTTTTTTATCGCTAACTGATTTCTGTGCAAAAACGGATTAAACGACAAAATAATAACAACAACAAAGCAACGAACGTACAGTGCGATCGCGAAACACTGACCCAAATTCGTTTGTTCTCATCTTGTTTTCTCTCTCTCTCTCTCTCTTTCAGGCGACTGTTACTACACGAACGCGATCTGCGACGAGGAGACGGAGGAGTACTCCAAGTGCGTGACCGGTTGCGACGAGACGTGCATATGGCGCGTGCACGGTCTGTGTCCGCAGCGGTTGAAAAAGTGCCGCGAGGGGTGCGCGTGCAAACGGGGCTACGTCAGCTTCAGCGCGTGGAACCGCGACTGCATACCGCGCGACGAGTGCGAGAAGATTCGCGCGACCCTCGACAAGACGCACTTTTATTGATATCGTCGATCGTTGATCGCACGTTACGTTTGCATTTGTATTATATTCCGTTGTTATCGTGGTGGCAATAAAGTCTAGCGTTCGCTCGTTTCTCTTTTCGACGTGCAATCGTTTCATTCGTGACAAACGATCGCGAAAAAACTGATTAAAAACTTGAAGAGTACGAATTCTTGATCAACAAGCTTCAACCTCAATCCTCGTTTGTTTCTGCACCGGTTTCGTCCTCCTCCTCCTCTTCGTCGTCGACGTCCGTCGTGTAATCGGTGGCGAGCTCCGTCGTCGTGGCGGCCGTTTCGTCGTCGTCGTCGTCGCTACCTGTTTGTTTGTCATTGACTTTTTTTGTTTTCTCAACGTCGAAAAAAGTTTAAAACTCACTCTCTTCGCCCATTATCTCGGCCAACTTCTCGTCCCGCACCTCGTACATCTGCTCGCGATCCTCGACGGTGATCGTCGACTTGTTGATCCGTTTCAGGTGCGGCAACAGCGCGAGAATCGGGATCCTTCGGAGATTGATTTTGAAGCGATTTCGGTTTGCAAGAAGACCGGATCGAGGGAAATAGGCAAGTTTCGCCTAAGAATTCGAGCGGGTCGGGAAACTTTGTGGCGAAAGCAAATCGTTACAAACAATTCGTCCCCGGTCTTTGTTTGTTTACTTGTTGTTGTCGTTGTTTTGCCTGTGGGTTTGTTTCAAAGCCGTATCGTTTTAATGCGACCGTTTCGTTTGTCCGTTTGTTTGTTTGTTTGTTCGTTCGTTCGTTTGTTATATGTAACGTGGGGCCTTATGGAGAGGGGGACGTTCCAGTCTTATTTAGCAATGATAACGATTGTACGGGGGCCGTTCGGAAAGAATGGATAAATATGTTGTTTGGCACGCTTGCAGTAGGCGCTGAGAAAAACTTTCGAACTTTCTTCGATGCATATGGCAAATTTAATTTTGCAAGCAATTCTGGCAATAGTACCTTGCGAAAAAGTTCATTGCAATTTACGTGTGTCGTGTGATAAACAAAGTGGTTCAATATTTCATGCGAGTTTTCGTCCATTGAACGGCTTGCGCGAGTAACTTTCAGAGGCCTTTAGACACGTGAGAGTAAGTTTCATGCCGTTTTACGCGTGAGAGTTTCACTCGCCGAGAGCAAACGAGCGCGAGAGACTGTCACGTGAACAAACGCACCGTAAAATGGTGATTTCCTTCCGAATTGCCCCCCGTAGCGATAGTCAAAAAGGCTCGATGGTTCAAAGAACGTGCGGACAAAGTCGGACTTTCTTTTCGCATTCGCTCGCCATATCATTACCTCGTCACGTCTTCCGGCTGATCTTCACCCTCCACTTCGTCGTCGTCGCCGTCGCCTCCACCTTCGCCCGGTTTGCCGTCGACGTCACCTTCGAAAAGTTAACGTTGTTGGAATCGAGTTCGTTTCTGTTTGGTTTCCCTTTCGAATAAACGATGACGATGGTAGGAAATCCGGGGACGGGGGGCGTAAATCTACACCGTGCGGCGTGATAATGGTGATGAGGAGATAATGAGTGAGCAGAAGTAGCGAGCATCCGCGCGTTTCGCAATAATAATTATTATTGATCAAAAGGGAATGGCGAATTAACTGGATTTCAATTAACCCTATACATACATACACAAACATACGCAAAACTAACAAAGCCATCCCTCTTACTCGCTGCCTCCCCTTTTATAGCCACCAGAGTTACTTACACCACCACCCGCAAACCCCTTTAATAATGTTATTTTATTATCCACACACACACACACACACCTACAAGAATGTCTGTTGAGCGTGTACGTAGAAAGCCATTGATATGCAAACATATTTGCACGATTCAATGAGGCCCGATTCCTCCTTCTTCGCCTCCTATCCCGCCCACGCTCGGATGTTATCCCCACATTTAGGCCTCCCGCATTTATGTGTGTAGCATGTATACAGGGTGTCGCAAAATCATAGTGCGGGCTCGGAGGATTACGGCCACCCTTTTGGATTTAGAGAGAAATGTTTCGGAACAAAAAGTTTTCTATTGCGTGGCACCATAAGGATTTTCCAAGGTGGCGCATTTCCGGATATACCCGGAACCGCTATTTTTTTTTATTGCATTTTTGGATTCCTTATTGAATTTCAACGAGAGGTTATTCAAACAATTTAAGAAAATTAAGTTATGCACATTTGAAAATGTCAAAGTTTAACCGGCCGCAAATTGCAGTCAGTAGTACTTTCAATTAAATATAAGTAAACTAAAGTCTTCGCCATTTCTTGCTTAAGAGAACTAAAACAAATTCAACTCTCTGCCTCGCATAGTTCCGGAGATACTTGCGATTTTCCAAGACCTTCCAAATGACATTTTTCGCAAAAACAGTGAAATAACTCTGAAACGGTGCATCTTGGGCATGCGATTGTTTCAATAAACTCCCCCTAAAATTCAATAAGGAATCAAAAATTTCAATACCAAATAGACCATTCCATTTAAAATAACTCGGCAACTATCGGTTCCGGGTAAATCCGCGAAGTGCGCCATCTCGGAAACTATTTGGACACCCTGTACGTATGTTATTCGACTCCGCTAATTTAAACGCCCGAACCGATAATCCTACAAATTCCGATTACGCCGTTCCCTCGTACGCGCGTTTCTCTATAAGGCCCACTTACGAAAATCGCTCTTTATCCGGTTCGAATTTACAGTCGGGATGACGATGACGACGATGATCGAGATATCGAGGGTATTAGCAAACACGAATTTGAATCGATCCATTTTCGCTTTAGTGTAGAACAAAGCCTTATGAGACTGTTAAGAGAATTTTTTTTGGTGGATGCGCCCGGATTTTAACTTAAACTTTACGCGTCCAAAGAAGTTCTTCGCACGCGGATCTCAATTGCGAAACATTTTTGATTTAAAAGCGAACTAAAGCGTGTTTTTGTTCTTTTCCTTACCGGCGACCGGATTTTGTAAGACGACGAGGACCTCCAAGTTGGGCAGACATTGCAACTTGCCGAACTGTCGAAACTTATTGATGCGATTCTGTCGCACGTTGAGATACTTCAAATTGACGAGGTCGGCGGTGAAGCCGTTCAGTTTGCGGATGTGATTGTCGCGCAAGTGCAAGACTTTGAGGTGACGGAGTTTCGCCAGGTCGGGCGACACGAGTTTCGCGATCTTGTTCTCGGCCTGAAAGCAGAGCGAAAGAAAAAAAATGAAATAAATGGAAAAAATTATTATTGTTATTATTCGTAAACGATCGCGAAGAGACGCGGAAACGAATCGCATTGGCGCACGATCGATTCGCCCTGATTGTTTTCCACTAAGGCCCATTAGACGCCATAAACGGCCGTATTGAAACGAACGAGACCGATTTTCCAGCTACTTTTTTCTTCCGGTCGATTTCTTCTCTTCCGGATTCGACCTACTTCGGGCGACTACCTGATATAGGATGAAATCGGTTCGGTAATATTTCATCTTTACGGCTCGCCATCACTTATGTGTGCGCCCGTGTACAAGGGATGGAAATGATGATGAGAAGGGAAAAAAAAGGAGGCGAAAAACGAGGGAAAAGAGTCGCCTTTTTCCCTAAAAGAAAAACTGATCCCACAATAATAATAATAATAAAATAAAGTAGAACGCACGTTGCGTTCTTCTCTTTTTTCATTCCTTCTTTCCGTTTCCTCTACGTTCTTCCGCTTGTTTTTTTTTCTTTTTTTGGTGCAAATTTTCCCGTTGGAGCAACAAAAAAAGAGAGAAGCAAGGAAACTCTTGTAAAGCAAATTTATATGCATACGTGTGCCAGCCCCGAACGCAAAACTTTTTTATTTTGCATAAATACGAGCGTCGGCCCTCGTTCCACGATTTGCCGCCGACTTTTTCGTACTTTGCCAATTTGCTCGATATGTAACACGGCGAATATAACCGGCGAACTTGTTATCGAATTATCAACAATTAAATCCGCGAACCGTGACGATGTATTTGTTTTCTTTTGTGCGAAATTCGATACGTACGTGAACTTTTTAAAGCGTTGCAAATTCTTCCCGGTTTTCCCACTTCGAAAGGCGAAAGTTTGTCATAACAATGTGCGAATAAATCTACTTAAAATTGCACCGATTTTCGCTACTACTATCGGCAAAGCGAAAGCGTGAAACGCGAAGTTAGCGACGCTGCCGATAAATTGAATCGAGGTACAGCGTGATCAAAGCGTTTAGAAAATGAAAGCGATTGGCGACCCTGTTTCACATCAATTAAATCGTCAAACCAAATCGACGTTGTCGAATAAAGTTATCAAGCGGATCGAATCGAAAAGTTTCGCGAACTTTCGCAACAAATCCCCCGACTCGTTCCTTCAACTTGCAACTTCTCTCGCGACGTTTACGGACGTTAAAAGGCCATTAATCAATTAACTTTCAGCGGATATTGCTGCTGTTATTATTTTTAATAATAACGATGACGGCAACGATAACAAGAGGACGTCAAAATTAATTAGGTTTCCCCCCGCATTTCCTTATCAAACTCCCGCATCTCTCTCGCTTTTCGCATCAAAAGGTTTTCCGATTCGCGAAACTTTTCCATTTATTACTTATTTCTTTGTTTTAGCGACCCGTTTCTTTTGCAAATTTTTATTGCTTCGAATAAAATAAATACGAGACCCTCCCGTAATCTACACCATCATCATCATCATCGCCACGATGATGACGATCATTGGAAGCTTTTTATTACCATTTGCGCCGCCATAAAACACTTGACGACCTAATTCACAGAAACAAAGAAAAAAACGGAAGTATCACGAGTGGTAATAAAAGGAAATTCATTCTAAGAGGATTACAAAGTTGGCGCACGATTACCCTTTCGTTTTCCGTTCAAATTCCTCGATTAATTTCTGATTCTTGCTGGTAATTAAAACGAAATTAATTACCAGATAGAGCGACTCCAACGTTGTCGGGAAGACGCCGCTCAAATCGAAGAGATGATTGCCGCGCAATTCCAACTGCTTCACGCTAGGCAATCGGTCGACGTCGAATTGCGCCGTGTAAATCTGGTTGTCTAAATTAAATTTGATCCTTAATTAAATTAAAATTAGCACGCCAATTAGAGCAATTCGGACGGGTAAGCAAATTAAGTGCATGCGTCAAGGCGTCAGCGTTTAAAACTACGGTTGCGGAACCAATGCAAATCTTTGAACATTGGCAATTTTCCCTTTAAGCAGCAAATTTGTTTATTAATTACAAGAAAATTACATCATTCGCAAGCAATTACTTGGCGAGAAGTTGATGATTGAATTAATTAAAAGTTAGCTCGACTTAGAGTTATCTACAGAGCGCACGTTTGCAACTTCCACCGCAATGCAACAGATGGCGAAACGGGTATCCGAGCGGATTTATTTCCCAAAACGTCCAAGTGATATGACTGAGAAAGTTTTAAATTTTGCATTTTGATCCGTCAAATTATTTCGAATCGATTCAACAATCGATTTGGGTCTCTTCAACAAACCATTAACACCTTTTCTCTTTTGTATTTTGCGGCGGTTGCAACCCTTCGAATACAAAAGACCCGGAGAGAAACGTTGATAATAAAAGAAACGGCGACGACAATCATTTAGATTTCGCGCTTGCGATTTTGCAATTGACGCGCATAAATTACGATCTCAAATCGAGCGTTAAAAAAGTCGTTAGCGAAAAAAATAAAAGAAAACGTCTTTCGTGCGAAATAAATGATCGTCCGCCACGATTCGTTCCAACCCTTCGCGGATGGTAATCCAAAGGGCCGCCAACATTGTCGATGCTGCTAATGGAAGAGCAGCGAGCGCAGAAATGCATTCGTTTGGTTTTCTGTTTTGCAAACCCTCGTTACGTCATTCAAATAGCATTAGGTAAATGCAAATCGTTCCATCATCGACATCATTAACATCGTCTCGCGCTAAAGAAATCCCTTAAAATTATTGGACCGTAATAACGAATAATTATCGTTGCACTTTTTCGCGATACGAAGAGCGAACGAACAAAACATCCATCAATCAAACTTTACCATTAACTTAACCCTTCATCTGGCTTCATTTAGCAAAAAATACTTGAAACGCGTAAAAATTGCGAATAAAAGAACGCAGGAAGATTAAAGAGTTTCTCATGTTTCAGCAATTAGAATCTTCAGGTAGATGCATCCGATTTTTTTTTGCAACTGTTTCCGTCTTTGCGCTTTCTCGTGAAAGTTTATTATCGTTAATGCAAAAGGAAATGTTATTTTTGAGACAGTGTTACAACAACAACAACACAAATTGAAAAAAAAGAAAACGGCGAGGGTTCTTTACGAACAACAACCCTTCCGTGCTTCCCCTCTTTCCCCTATTTTTTTAGATGTTTAGATACTAAAAACCCCTATTCAATTTGCGATGAGGGAGAAAAGGGAAATCGTTAGCCAAAAAGATGAAATCTTACTACTTCCTGCTCAATGGACGAAATTAATAATTTTCGAGGCTAATTAGTTGCGGATTTTCTTTTTGCATTAGAATCGTTTGTTTCGCATTGCGAATTGTGAATGTAACCAATAAAAAGTACTGAAGGCGCTTTCTTGTTCGTCATTATGTGAGCTGCTTTAGGGATTGTTGCAAAAAGAACCTTTCCTCCAACCAAAGAAGGAAACGCAATTTCCAGCTTTTTGCAGCTGCGTTAACTAGACATAGAACGTAAAAAAAGAGACGAGGAAAAAATTGGAGAAAAAAAGAGGTAAAAGGGTTTAAATCCCCGTATAGGGTTACTCGAGCTCGAGGAATATGTTAAAGAAAAAATCAGTTTCCGTCATTCTTAGCGCATTATTTACTTTTTTATAATCCAATCCTTTCCCCTTTTCTTTTTTGCTACCATGAGAAACATTTGTGGAAAAAATAATAATAAGCGATAAGAAGAAGCGGAAAGAACGAATGGAAGGTACTCGAAGGGTTGACAATTACGAACGTTTGAAAAGATGGAGAAAAAACTCTTGCTACCCCGATTTAATAACTTTTTTCTTCAGTTTTAAAAGGCGAAATACGAAAAAAAGAATGAAAGGGTGAAGTTATTAAGAAACTGTGAGAAAATTCCCTTTTTCTTTCGCCTTTATCCGGAACCTAAACAGAAATAAGAGAAACAGGGCACTCCTTTAATTTCAGGGATCCTGTTTCTTTCTTTTCATTTCGTCGCCCGTTTGTATCGTGTTACTTAATACCGCCAACTTAAGGAAATTAGGTTTCGTTTTGTGCCCTAATCGACAAAAAACCCGACTTTTTGTTAGTTTACTTTACGCTAATTGTTTGGGAAACAAGCAAAAACAAAAGAGATTGTTATGTCAATTAATTGATTAATTAATCAATCAAATCCTCTCTTAGGAAGTATTCTTTTGTTTTAGCCAACAATCGCAACTAAAAGCAAAAGTCCCTTGAATGAAAACAAATCAATTGATCAAATTGCGTTTTATGTTTCGCCCAACCGATTGATGCAAATCAAATGGAAATTCGTCAAGTTAACCCTTTCTAACCGAAAAAGAAAAAACCGTGGGATTTTCAGAGACGATCCCCCCTCGAGGAAATTTAATGTAAAAAGAAACGTTTTTCTCACGAATAAGATAAATGACTTGTTTTGGAATTATTATTTATTCTCCTTTTTTAGGTAAAAGTCACCCCTTTCGCTCCATTCGTCTCGAAGATGATGTATTTCTCTGCGGGTAGAGTTTCAGGGAGAACAAAAAAGACCACGAAAAAAATGTTGTTTTTTTTTTACTAAAAAAAAGTTTCTTTCAATGGTGTTTTTTAAATTCCTTTTTCATCTTTTTGAAAATGTGTTTTTGAATAAGGAGAAGAACGATTAAGAAATCCCGATTACAGTAAATAAACGATCAATCAAACCAAAAAACCAAGGGGAAAAAATGGGGTGTTTTTCGAAAAGGAAATGTTGAGGAGAAGACAGAGAAGCTTCCTTCGGTCTTCAATTAGGAAATAACCTGGCGATGAAGGTCTTTTGGTAACGATTAGACGACAGACACTTGCCCTTTTCTTTCCATTCATCGAGCAGGTAGATGCTGTTAATAAAAAGCTAAATCAAACTAAAGGCAAATCATCGATTCTTCGACCAGAAGGTCTAGCACAATCGAAAAACGTTTTGATTAGAAAAGCAATTAACAATTTGTTTTAGATTGTTAACTTTTCTTACGCAAAAGTAGCGATTTTGATATCGATCTCGAGGGTTGTTAATTGAAAAAAACAAAAAAAACAACCCCACCGAAGACTGCATTTTCCAATTCGCCAGCTTCTTCATTCGATCCCTCGGCCAGGACGTTTGTTATTAATAATCCGCACCCTTTTCCTCTTTGCACTTTTGTTGCAATTTCTCTTTTCATTTCGTTTCTTCCGCACCTCTTCATCATCTATCCATCATTGGCGCAAAATTATACGTGAAAAGCGTTATTCGCAAACCATACGTCTAATAGTTGCAAATAATACGTGGCAAAAGGAGAAGCGGAAGGGGGACGAAGAATGATTCTTTGTCCCTTTTTTTAACAATCAAATGGGTTACGCAAGCAACCAGCGCCCTTTACAGTAACCGGAGACGTTCATTAAAACGCTTGCTTCTACCTGCACTTCCGGTATTTACGATTGCGAAAATGTTCGGAAAAGAAAGAAATGGCAAAAAAGTGTGAGGATACGAATCTTTTTTTGTCGGGAAGTAAATTGATGAATTGACTCGCAGTGTGATTGATTATCGTCTGATTCTATCTTTTTCTAAAATTTGCAATGATGTTAATGATTATGATCCTGACGATCGAAACAATTGCAAAAAGTGTACGAGCATGTGATGATGGATGATTTTTCGATTTAGTCCTATCGAATTGAATCAAGTGGAAAATTTCTGTGAGAAACGCTGAAATAAATGCGACGGTTACGGGGAACGTTATCGAAAAGTCGTTGATCGATTGCTACTATCGACCCTTAAAAACTTTAAACGTTTCGAAATTAAAGCAAAGGAACGAGCGAGCGAGCGCCGTTTTTTAGATCAAGAGAAGCAATTTCCCAAGCGGCAAACGAAATGATTACTCACAGTTTAAGTCGATGCACATCAGCAACGGTTGATCGATATCGCACGTTTCCGTTATGCGGTTCCGGCTTAATGATAACACCTGAAGAGGAAAAGTCGGATCAAATGACGAGTAAAACGGCGTCCACGATTAGTTTGGAGGACACGGAGGATTGGAGATGAAGCAAACTTCAATTAAGTGTACCTGTAAATAGGGCATCGCATTCAAAGCCGCCGATTCCGATCGATTCGATGCGGCCTTCAGGAGTATCAAGAACGGCATCTCGCTGAGCACATTCAAATCGTCCAGACGCAAGAAGTTACGGCTGACATCGACGAACAGCAAATGCTTAAAGTTGAGGATCGTTTTCACGTCCGTCAATTTCCTAACGAAAAAAGGAAAAACAGAAAATATCACTCATAAAAGATGCACTCCTAAAAGATAACCTCCTAAAAAAACAATCTTGTAGAAGAGAATCTCCTAAAAAAAACAATCTTGTAGAAGAGAATCTCCTAAGAGACAATCTCTTAAAAGACAGTTCTAAAAGTTGATTTCCTAGGAGACAATCTCCAAGAAGACAATCTACTAAAAGATAATCTCCTAAAAGATACAATCTTCTAAAAGATGATCTCCGTGAAGACAATCTCCTAAAAGTTGATCTACTAAAAGACAATTTCCTAAAAAAGTCCTAAAAGATGATCTCCTAGAAGACTAGAAGATTCCTTAAGAACCAGTCGACCGTGTTATAGGAGGATTACTTGTACGTTATTGATATGGAAATTTCTCGATTGGTACCTGTCGGTGGCGGTGATGTTTAGATAGGCGTAACGCAGACCGCTTTCGTCTTTGCCGAGAGTGTTCAAGCACTCGGAGGCTTCTTGAAATGTTAAGGCGCGATAGACGATCACTTCAGGTTCCAGCAGTTTCAAATGCTTCTCGCCATAATCGACGACCCTAAAACGAGGCGAATGTTAGAGAAAATTCGACGCGACCGCATATTGTTTACGCTTGTTCCGGCGCTACTTCTTCGGCACCTTCGCCGAGCATTTTTGCTCAAATCCTGAAGATTAGACGGACGTTTATTGCTATTTATGAATCGTTTGGTTTTCAATTAATTATAAAGAGCTATTCGAATTATGATTGGAAATCAAAATTTAGCTCCGGCAATTAACACTTCTCTTCGCTCGCTCGCCTTCACTTTCCTCTTTCACCAATAACTATCGGTTTTAATTAATTTCCTGATGCCTCCTTCTCTCTCTCTCTCTCTCCCTCGATTCTGCTTTCCTTCGTTCGTCTTTTATTAACTGGAAATTAACTAATTTAAATGCAAACGATTTTTTAAATGACAAATTAATACGAGTATAAAAAACGTCATTAACGACGCCGTAAATTTTCACTAAAATTAGTCGGTTTCCTTCTCTTTTTGTTTCTGGTTGCTATTAGTATCATTTGGCTACTGCTACCGAATCGTTTATTTTTTATCTTTCCATTATTATTACCATTAAAATTCGACTACAAGAGTTTAATAGGATAATAATGATGATGACGACGATATAATGGATCGGTTAATTACCAGCATCGTCTTCTTTTAATTTCACGTACACGAAGAGATGAAGATGATTAAGAAAGAGGATCCAAATAATAAATGGGAAGAGCAACGAGAAGAAGATGGAGGAAAAAAAAGCAACGAAATGTATTAACGAAAGAAGATGAAGAAATTCGTTAATGTCGCGGCTTCAAGTCGTGCAATTAATTCGCAGCGCAAAAACAAATTACGGAAGAGGATCGAATTCGTAAACGTTCGAGAGCGAAACTTTCGCCTAACCCTCGACCACCACCGTTTTTAAGTTCAATAACTCGTTCCAAGCAGTTTTCTCCTCGTCTCCCCAAGAGCCGAAGAACCTCTTCTTCGCCTCTCCAGATATAAATAGATTTTCATTTATTTCGTTTCGTCTTACTTAATCTTCACCCCTTTTTCTTTTTTCGCTTTGGCCCCTTCCTCATTCTCCCTCCATTATTTATTATTAATTCATCTTTTTTAAAAAATACTTCTACCATCGTCCTCATCGAGAGAAGTGACTTTTTACGATCGAAATGAGTCTGTAACGTTTCCGGTTTTTTAACCCTTTTGCTCCATTTTTTTTGCGCTCTTATCATTAATTTTATTCCATTTTCTCGTCTCTCCCTTCTTCTTCGTCTTCCACATAACCATTAAGCGTTGCCGCACATCTGTCCCACACTTTCCTCCGTTAATTTCAATGCTAATCCCTCGGTATTTCTTGCTTTAAAACCGATAGTCACTGGTCTATCAGAGTTTCACCAAACCAACCAACTTCAGATCGATAAATGTCGTCTTCTATTAATGTTAAATTTGATTTGCGTTTCTTGAAGATCGCTGCCTTAATGGCGAATTGCTTTTAGGAAAGGAGACGTGAGATGTTGGAGTAACATGAGACTGGGGCGAAGAGAAAAAGAAATGCTTGAGAGTATTAAAAGCGTTGAAAAAAAGAAACGAACGAATCTTGGCCACATGTTACTGCTGCCGCTGTTTCTCGTTGGCATTTTTTAGTTTCTTCATTTCTGAAATATTGTTCGTGGTAATTACAAGGGAAAGGATGTCGTTGCCTTCTTTTGCTCGTCTGTTTTTTTTTCTTCTTCTGCTCGCTCTTTCATTCATAACGTCGGTAGATTTTCAAATTTAACATCTTGAGACTTTTAACTTTACGATGCACTTTCACCAAAGCAACGTTCGATTTTTCTATTCTTTTGCTGGTTTGCGAAGGCAGCAATGGAACCTTTCTTTTGCCACAATAATTAACAATTTTTTCACCCATTCTTCTTCCGTTAAAAACTCGCCATCATCATCGCATTATAATTTTCCATTTTCTCTGCCTCCTCCGCCACACTCTTTCTTCGCCATAAATGATAGAGGTCCGATATATAAAAGCGTATCATCGTTATTATTATTATTAAGATGACGATGATACTTACCTACCGTCATTTCCCCATCATCATCATCATCATTACAACATTTAAACAAAAGATGCAAAGATAGGTTGGTGTATATCTCTTATCCTTTGTTTTTTTCCCTCTTCGATTCAACGCATACAATTAAAACCAGTTATCAATCACACATTTGTGTTAAAAGTGATGAGGCCGATGGAGGAGGAGGAAGAGGAATAACGTTAAATGCGAAGAGGATGATCAAGATGATGATGGATCTTTTCTCTTGTTTCGTCCGTTTCAAGCGAGATCTACGTGTACGAGTTTAATTATAATGGATGATTGGTGGGTTTCTATTTAAGCAAGAAATACGATGGAATCGCGGCAACCGATTCGTGAACAGTTTGGTAGCACTGCGACGATCGTTTCTAAGCCGGAAACGCAGTGAAATTAGCGCGTTGTTCTCGTCGCGTTCGGCGATAAAATAGATAATTGAATCTCGTCAATTAACGAGCCGGAATTCTCCGCTCCTTTCCAATTCGTTTCTCCATTTTAAGCAATAACAATTTTATGGGCCGCTCTTTATTTATCGTGCCATTATTAAACAGCCGTTAGAGCTCTTTCGACTCTTCGCTTCGTTCGCTATTTCGCTACTTTTAACCTCGAATCCAATCGGATTCGGAGAGAACAAAGACGCCACGCTCGGTTGTCAAAAAGAAAAAAAAACAAGGCTGACAGTGCTGCCAAACGTTACGTTGTGATTAATTAGCTGATCGCACCGGTTCCTCGGACGATGATCATCTTCGTAATAGAGACAAAAAAAGAAGAAACAAAACGAGATCTGAAACGCAATAATAATCGATATGTGTGTGTATGTATACGTTTTCAATTCATTTATAACTGAATTGTTCGCTCTCTCTCTCTCTCTCTCTCTCTCTTCGTCTCTGTCTTTCTGGCAAAATGGAATTCAATTTGTAATTATCTCTCCGCTTCTTTTTCATCATCGTCGTCATCATCTTACGGTCCACGCTCTTCGCCCCGCCGTTTCGTTTCTTTCATTTTTCTGGAATGTACCACAACTGAAGGAAAGGTGCAATGAGAGCGACCGAGAGAGAGAGAGATAAATGAAGAATATGATAGATCGAAGTAGAAGTGGAGGAATTTCTGTCCGGTCTCTCTTGCACATCATCATATTCATTTGTTATTATTATTTATTCCTCATCATCAATTTTTATTTCTCGTTTTCGAATATTGTTGTTACGATGTCGATGATGATGATGGACCAAACTTTTTTCTTAAATCCCTTTCAGTTTATTTGGTTCGTTTCTTTTTATTTCTTTCGTTGTTTTTTTTTTATTTATTGAAATTGGTAAAAGAGGAGGAGGAGGAGGAGAAAGAATAATACGAAACGTTCGAATGGAAGGAATTTCATTCTTTTTCTGTTAATAACAATTCTTATATTTCATCATCATCATCATCATCTTTTTACCAAACAACATCCCAACAACAACAACAATCCGCTCGTCCGTTTCGTTCTTTATCTGATCGAAATAAGATAATTAGTATTGGAGGTATTGAGGAATTCTTAAAGTCATCTATCTCTCCATACGTACGGCCGAAGAGGAGATATTTATCGACTGGTAAAGGACGAAAAAGAGAAGAAGAAAAACGCACGAAGAGCTAGAAAAATGTAGCCGACGACGACGATGATGATGATGAAAAATTAAATTCGGTTTTAATTTGAATTCGAATCGAGTTCGAAGATTCTCGATCCCTCCGTCGCATCAAATGGGAATGGATTAAGACATTAAGATCGGTGGAGACGATTGAGGGCGATCGTCGATTTTTCTTTTAAATTCGTTTTCGACGAGCACGAGTCCTCAGTAAAAAAAAAACGAAGTTACTGTCTCCGGAGGAAGAAAAGTGCCACCGTTCGGATGATGATGAAGAAGTCGAGAGCAGAAGCTAAGCTAACAACAATAACAAGCGTAGATCGAAAGTCAATAAATAGATGTGGACGATGATGGGCAAAAGGTTCGTACAAGAAGTGAAACGGATTTAATGGGCAACAGATCGAATTTAACGGAGGCGTGAACGGGTTCCTTCTTCTTCTTTCTGTTCTCGTTGCTGTTAGAGTTGGTGTTAACCAAACAGCAATAATAACGATAATGGCAATCCATCTCTTTTTGTTCCATCGATAATTCGTTCTTTGCTCTCGAGTCTCGCAGATTTTAATAAGCTACATTGTTGTTGATACTGCATAAACTTACTGTCGCAAATTGTCGCAGATTAGATTATTACGTTTTGTCTGTTTCGCGTTCGCAATTTCTCGCCAAAAGCCTAAATTCCGCTCGAACGCGCGCATTTCTTCTTGCTTTTGCATTAAAGAGCGAATAAACTACAGTTACAAGCCCATAAAAATGTTGATTGTTTGTTTGTTAGGAAATGTGAAATTTGAAAAGCTAATTTTATGATTATTATTATTAAATTGTCGACTCTCGTATAATAAAACGTGTCATACTTTTAGGTTATTACCGCCGCTAATAAACTTGCGAATAAAAAGCTCCGTTCCTCTTTTCGTCTCTCTCTTTCGCTCTCTTTTAATTCGATTCGTTCCTCTTTTTCTAATCGTTTGGTATTCCAAAGAGAAACAATTGCTCTTAAGCACCATTAAAATGATAATTTATTATCGACCATTTATATCCTCGATGGTTAAACGGAATGAGCCAGAAATAATAACGAAGATAATGAGAGCGTTATCCACACCAAATGCAATCACTCGATTGCCAAACGGTTATCATTGATCCAGTGGTGCCAATCGCGTCTTTCGTTGGAAAAAAAATGCCTCGATCGCCCTTTATCGTTCGATTCCTTTTTATTTCGTTCCAATCTCTTTCGCCGATGCGTTTCTTTCACTATTTACACGTATGAAGCCATAAAATCGTTTAATAACAATCCTAATTTCCTCATTCATTCGATTACTTTTTTCTCTTATTATCCCACTTTTTCTGTTTCCTTTTCTATCGCTTCTTTTTGCGTTGCGTTTTATTGGCAACGACACGTATGTACTAAAAACTAACGGTTTTAAAAAGACGTTAAAATACTTTCATTATTATCATTATTATTATCATCGCGCTAAAAACTTCTAACGTGAAATAAATAATCGCAATTTGTCAGTTGGCACGACCGAAATTTGACGGTTCAAACGGCAATTTGACGGTGGCGAAAAACGAAGAAGAAGTGGAAGAACTGAAAGCGAGCAGTTACGCTGTTAACGACGTCCTTTTTGGCCGTTTCTTCTTCTTCTGCAGAACGCTTAATTAGAATAATCTCCACGGCGAGGTAGTCGATTTAATTAAAACAAACGAATGCCACCCAATTGCTAATGGCCGAAGCGATTCGCAAATAGGCAAGAGGGGAATATAATTGCCAATTTCAGGTAAACCGTCACCGACAATCTAAATCCTCGCATCGTTCTCTCGCTTGTTTTTGCCTACTCCACACTTCGTATCGCCTCGCTCGGTCTTAATTTAATCGATTCTAAGTAACTTATGAATAAATTTCGCATTTTCACGTGCAAGAACAACGACGACAACGACATCGGCGACGGCCAACAGCAGCGCCAACCGATGGGCGAGATGATGAAAGAAGATGGGCACGAGGATCGCCGATGTACGGGGACGATTTAGAAAATCTGCCCTCAAGAACGTAACGAAATCCCCGATTTTTTTTTCAACATAACCTTGTTCAACATTCAATTCCGTCATTATGTCGAAACGAAAACTTTTCTTAAAGTTTGCATTTACTTCTTTTATAAAAGAAAAAATGCTCTCCGACATTATCAACGTTCGTTATGCTTTTTGGCAGTCATTAACTGACTCATCGAGTTTTCTGGGAGCGATCCGAATTTCACCATTTCGTTTCCCTAAATGACCCTCGTACAGCGGGATACGATTACTTTTTCGTTGGCAGCGTCCCGAAAAATTGACTCGCTCATCTCCGTCCTTATTTATTATGTTCCGTTTCGTTCTCTCAATTGTTGTTTGGTTAAATTTCTTTATTCATTAACACGTCCACGCCGCGGAACGATTCCGAACGAAACGATGGGAAATGAGTTGTTTCTGTTGTTTCGTGAATAAGAATCAGTATCCCGCGGTGAATTTATTTCTCCTCGATCATCGTATAGGTGTATTAAATTTTTTTGTTAAAATAAAAGGAACGAAGAAGAGGACGAAGAAGGAACGAGATGAATATTCGATCAGGAGAAAACATAATGGTCCAACAAAACCGTCCATTAATCCATCGCGAGGTAGAGAATGAGAGAAAGCGAAAGAGAAACAATCAATTTCTTGCCCCCTCGTTATTATTTTCCGTTTGTGCGAGATCGCACCGGAATTGGAACGATAATATTATTATTGTCTCTGATTGAAGGATGTTGTTGAGGACCGAGGGAGGAGATAAAGGCAATAATAATAACGACAAATTGGTGAAGAAAAATGGGTGGAAAGTAACTAAAAGAAAGAAGTAAAGGATAAGAAGGGCTTTCGGGTACGTAATAATCGATGGGAACGTACGTGGGATTTGTGAGACATAATAACGAAGGAAAAAAGCCATCTCACCATTATTTCACCGATACCATATGGAGATGATGAGCGACGGAGCGAGGCAAAGAAGAAAACAATAAACCAAATTGTATGAAATTAGTTCTCGTTCTTTTACGATTTTCCTTTTTCCAAATAGTCAATAATAATACGGGGACAAAAAAACGCGCTTGGTCGGACAAATGATACGTTACGTCGCCCAGCTTTTGTCTTTGCCATTTTCTTCCATTAACATTTCCATCGATTCTTCTTCATCCTCCATCGGATGGGTAATATTGTACCATCATGTACATCGACGTATAACGTATAATTAAATTTTTTGAGACAATCGCAAAACGAACAAAGCGAGGGTGAGGGTTTTATTATTATTTTCGAAAATCGAAAGAAAATTATATGTATACAGTGCGTCCCAACCGTACAGGGGAATATTATGCCGATAGGGTTGTTTTCCTCTAAAAGAAAACTTTCCCTTCCCTTCTAAAATCCACCGCTTAGGCATAATCTTACGTCGGGACAAACTGTATACATCATTGATTATCAATTTCCAAACTGAAATTCGTGCACGAAAAAACCGTTTTTGTTGCTGTTTCAGTGAAATTTTCCTCAATCAAAAGTGCCAACGTTCAAAGCGAAATCCACCCATCGACGCTTCCAGCTTGCGTTTGGTTTAATTAGAAACTAATGGAGAGAACGAGATGGGAATGAATCAAAACGAAATTGTTTGGTAACAAGTTCATCGTCCGCTCTTTTCTCTCGTTTGTCTTTTTTCATGTCGCCGAGACGTATTGAGACCAAGAGCGAGACGGCTCTCGCGCCTCTTCGTCGTCGTTTATTATGCCGTTTTCATTCGTTATTTATTTAACTTTTCTTTCTCTCCATCACCAACTTCGTTTATGGTAAGACGAGATGAATTAGAAAACGGCTCCGATCGGAGACCGAATGGGGATTTTCGAGCAGCAAACAAAAATAAACGCGATGATGCTGCTGATGATGATGATGATCGTGTTCCTTTTTTGATTTGAGAAAATTTCAAATTCGAATTTCTATAAATTACGCTTAGTCAGCCCACTACCGATTAAATCTTTTACTACTAATTAGTGGGTTGTTTGGCTCTCTGCGTCTTCCATTTTTCGTTTTTTTTTTCTTTTTCTTTCCGTTGGTCCTCCGGAGGCTCGCTCGTTTGCCCCATCGTCTTCTCCTCGTTTTCTTCTATTATTATTTTTAATATCGAAGCGATTGGTTTTAATAATGGAAGAAACGCATCGCGATTGGAGACGTGGTTAAAAAGAAACGAAGAAAGGAGAAGAGAAAGATGGGCGAACAAATTGAAATGGATTGTTTTTTCGGATTGTCGATCGAGGTAGGAAACGAAGAGAAAAACGAGCGAAAGAGAATTAACGATTTCGATTAACCCTTTTCGAAAAACAAAATAATGGGATCTTCTGCTTCTTTTCGTGTTGGTTCCTTTTTTTACGTTTTGGATTGTCTTATTTTATTTTTTTAAAGAAAAATAATTCTTCTATTCGTCTCCTCCCTGCCCACCCATTTATCCCCCTGTCCTTATTCGAATTTATTAAGGGAAAAATTATATTCCCAAAACCGATCGTCCATTTATGAATTATGACTCGAGATTCCCACCTTTGGCTTCGTGAAAGTTTTCGGATGCGCGGCAAAAAAAGAACAACAACAGTATCGGTATATTGGGTAGGAAAAAAATGAAGAAAACCCGCCGATCTTCTTCTCAGCTCTTAGTTTCGTTGATTAATTTCCACCAGCGCTTCGGTGGGTTTCGATGGTTTATAAGGAATATTTAATGGAGAGTGGAGGTCCCTTAAAGGTATAGAGGAGCATACGACCCTAATAAATCTATTAGATCTTATTCTCCATACGTTTTCCTCGTCTCGTTTAATTCCTCGTCCATACATTTTAATTTCCTCCGCGTACGGCCTATAAACGAAGTTTAATAACAATCGAGAGAGACAACGGGCAGACAAGATGCGAGGCCGGCCGGAGGGGAAAAAAGGACCGAAAATGTGAAAACGAAAGAGTTTGGCCTTTTCTCTCTTCTTCTTCTCCTTTTCTCTCGTAAAGAGGAGCAATCGTGCGCATTAGTTTCAAAGAAATATGAATAAATGAATAAAAGACAATATAAATTATATTAACGTGCCCACAACTACTGGCCTGCCTCTTCCACCATCCATCTAAGACGACCAAATGGCTAAGAGAACGCTCACACGGATACACACGGAGACGAAACCGGCGAGAAGGCGAGGAGAGAAACAACGAAAGAATAAGCGTGTGAGAGAGAGAGAGAGAGAGAGAGGGGGCGCAGCAGAAATAAAAGAAACTGAACCGCACCCAATTATATGGGGTAATTATTATCATGGGTAATACACGGGGACACGTTGAAATAATAACAATAGAAGATACGAGGCGTAACGGCGATTTCAAGCGAAAAGCGTGCAAACGCAAGATTGACACCATTCATGATCGCCCTGTATGTGCTGTAAACGTAAAATCCACCGTACCTACGAATTAAGTGGAATTACAATATGACAATTGAATAAAGCACACGTGGTTTATTTTCTTTCCTGTTCATTTTTTCTTTCCTTCGAAATAAATCTAAAAATAACCTTCGATTGGAACTCTTAAAATATTGTTATTAATTTCCCATCTTCCAAACATTTTAAAAATATTAACCAGCATTTAAGTTTCGTTCCGTTCGTCGTACGCGTTTATTTTTAGGTTAAGTGGTTTGTTGATGTTTTTTTCTTGTAAGAGACTTTTTGAAGTTACTTTAAAAGGTTAAAAACCGATTAAGATGCACGTATTAAACAGATATAAATGCACCGAAAAGAAAAGACAAAAGAAAAACGAACCAAAGCGGCCAGATGTTCGCGTTTAATCGTTTATAAAACAACCGCAAAATTTTCCCTTCGACAGATTTCCCACCCGCAAGCTTGACACATTTCCCACTAGATAACGAGGGTTGGCAATCGTTAAAGATCGATTTTCCTTTGACAGATTTCCCACTCGCAAGTTTGACACGTTTCCCACTAGATAAAGAGGGTTGGCAATCGTTAAAGATCGATTTTCCTTTGACAGATTTCCCACCCGCAAGTTTGAAACATTTTCCACTAGATAACGAGGGTTGGCAATCTTTAAAGATCGATTTTTCCTTTGACAGATTTCCCATCCGCAAGTTTGACACGTTTCCCACTAGATAAAGAGGGTTGGCAATCGTTAAAGATCGATTTTGCTTTTGACACGTCACGTCCGAACGATTGACATTTGACAGGTATACGGGAAACAAAGTGATTGCAAGTGACGTGGACATGACGACGATCGCGATGACGACGACGATGATGAAGGCGACGATCGATTGCAATGGACACGAGATAAATTGGATTTGTCAACGATTTGACGACGAGATCGAACGAAACGAAAAAAAAAAAGAAAAACGGGAAATAAGAATCGAGCGAATAGAGTTTTGTTTTTGAAATGCGAACAAGTTGATCAATAAATATAAATCGATTTTCGAAAGGTTGTCGGGCCCTGTCGCATCTCCGAATCTCCTCTCTTTGTATCAGTCGAAAGAGATGATGATGTACATCTTTTGGGTTAATAACAAAACAAAATCGTTCGCCTATCATAAATCCTACGTCCTCCCCAGCATCACTGTTATTACCATTCTTTCGGTTCTCTTCGATTCCCCTTTTATGTTGTTTTCCTTTTTAACATTTCTTTGTTTCTCTCGCTCCCTCTCTCTCTCTCTCTCTCTCTGTCTCTCTGTCTCGTTACCTTCTTGTTCCAGTTTGGAAACGAATAAATTCATTTCGATTCGAAACTCACCTTTTCCAATACCATACGTTTCTTCTTCTTATTAAATAAGTGAAAGAGAGAAAGAACGAGATTCTTTTGTTTCGTTCCATCATAATCCCCGTTCTCGGTTTCGCTTTTTCTTCCATTTTTTTATTACGAGCCGTTGTCTATAGGGCACTATAACACGTATAAATTCAATACTAGCTCCTCAGTCTGTCGCACTCGCTCTTCACTCTTCGTCCCTTCATATTCCATTCTCCATCGGGCCGACAGACAATAGGTATCGATACAAAAGAGGGAACCGGTTATTATTATTTATAAATCGAAGAAAAGATGATGATGATGATGATGATGATGGAGAGAAAGAAACGAATTCCATTTGTTTCATTATCCAAGAACAATTCCTCGGCATCTCCACCGTGCGGTATATGAATTTCAAGAGAAACAAACGAGCCACAAAACAGGAGAATATTGCTAAGCGTTTTACGCGAAGAAGTCTACCAAACGATGCACGTTAATCTCGAACGATTAATAAACATCATCATCATCATCTGGTGCTTGAGTTTGCCACCAAAAGAAGCAGGAAACGATTCACGTTTTGCGACCAATTTCGACGGTTTTCCTTGCAAAAACTCCGTTTCCTGTTTCCTCATCCACGACCATTTAGTTCGCGCACGTTCGATCATTAATTTAATTGATGATTGCTAGTCGCACTTTTTTGTTTCGTTTCGTTTTGGGAGCACAAGTGATAAATGACACCAACGGAAGCTCTTGGAGGATTCGAGGCAAAATCTCTTCATCGAGCGAAGGATCATTTCTTTCTTGTTTAATAGGTATAAATGCTCCAGGTGCGATTGTCATCTGTTTTGTTTTCGTTTCGAATCGAATGGGTTAAAAGTAAGAAGTGAATTTTCTTCGTCTAACAACGATTAAGACTCTTTTAGTGCTCTCCAACGCCATCAACATCTTATTCGATGGTGACGACTTATATTCATTTATTGTATAAACAGCCGAAAGAAAAAAGACGAGCGGTTATTAATGATAATAATAATTGTGCGAGTGCGAGGCGAAGGAGGAAGATTTAAGAGCGAAAATAATGAATAAATAATCGAACGTAAGCGGTCTATTTAAAGAGTTCGAGAATGGAAAAGTGAAAAAATTTATTAATATTTCCCTCGATTTTTTTACTTCTGAGTTTATTCAACCCTTTCCACCCTTCTGTTCGATTCGCTTTATGGATATAAAAGTTCTATTTTTGAAAAGGACCCTAAAACGTCTCGTTAATATTTTCTTTAAAAAGAAGTTTCGAAAAAAGTCGCCTTTAATAAAGGGGTAGCGATTTAATTATAATATTTCGTTAAAAATAACACCCTCGAATTTTATTTTTATCTTCCTCCTTTCCCACTTTACTCCCGATTTTTTTTGTCTCTGCGCTTTTTTTCTTCTACCAACTAAAAGAAATCATTAATTAAAAGTTGGAGAACAGGAAGGGAAACAGTGAACTACGAATTCACACGAATACTCGCGTTCCTTTTCTTATCCGTCCCTCGGGAGAACAGGGAGGAACAATTTCGTAACTAGAGGAAGTTATGGTAATTTCCGAATGTTTGACAAGTGTTTAAGCCACAAGCTTCCCAAAAACAACTAATGTGTGGGAAAAACATTAAAAAACACCCTAATTTACTGTAGAAAAGCAAAAAAACTGAAACCTCCCTAAATTTAAAAAGACGCTCTCGACGAGGCTAAATTACTCGACGTTAACAAGACGAAACAACGTAAAAGTGGCAAACAAGTGGCGAAAAGGCATAAATCTAACCGATGGGAAACGGCGAAATTTACGTGCGAACGATTGCAAGGAGAACGAGGGCGGTTTTTCTTCCTTAACGGGGCTGCGAAGAAGCCAACATTCCTCGCGGTTGTTTTACAATTTCTATGGATTTCCTCGCGAATTATTGCACGCTCTTGATTATTCCTCTCCGTTCGCAGAAATTGATAATTGAATGCAATTTATGCAAACCGCAATAACAAGTGAACGGGCAGAGAGAGATTCCCTCTCTTGCACGTGTAGATAAGCGGACCACCACTAGAGAATCGAGTCGAGCCGTTCGGAAAAGGTGCAGAAAGAAGCTAGATGATGACGATGAGGATCGTGGACGAGAACGAGGAGGAGATTGGGGAAGAGAGAGACGGCTCAATAATTACGACGAAAGGACAAACAGACGAAGCGAAGAAGAGGCTGATGATGGTGGTGCGAGCGAAATGGGCACGATTCGCACGGAGAACGAGGCGAAAAGGTCGCCGATGACCGTGAAACGAAAGCGAGAGTTAATGATCGTCCGGTAGCGGTTATACGTGGGTGGGACGAGAAATAAGCGATTTCACTAACAAAAACACGACGATATTCTATAACGAAACAAAACGAAATTTTGATGTCAGCTGAGCGAAGGTTTGATAAAACGATTGGCAATCGATCAAAATTCCAGCGACTTCCGGTATTTTTCGTCTACACTTCGTACGCACAAGAATCTTCTTTGCCAATCCGAGAGAATGCAGATTGTTTTGGAAACAAGGCAAAGAAAAAACGAAAGTGACCGAGCGAGCGAAGTGGAGATCGATGGTTCAATTTGCATCCGAAACTAACCAGAGATAAATTGAACGCAAGAAGTTGCGCTTGCAGGAACATTTCGGGCATTTTTAACCCATTTTCACTTTTGCAAAAAAAACTTGCAATTCGCAAAAACTCAATCAACCGCCTTCGCGTCCAAATGACGATGATGGCGAGGTGGAATAATGAGAGTGGGAGATGCAGAGATATTGGCCACCAAAGTCGTGACGTGCAATTCCCTTTGCGATTTCATCGATTCGTTTGTTTTGTTTTAGTTTGTCAACAGTTGGTAGCAACTCCAATTTTAATTGCTTTTAATGAACGTGGGGTAGATAACGAAAATCAATTACGGTGCGATCATCATCGAATGGTTACTTCCACTTACCGTTAATATGATTGTTGTCCAGTTTCCGGTCATTTCGCGCGCCCATAGTTTTCCTCCAACCGAACCTGAAAAAGAAACAAAAAATTAATGGAATCGGTTCAATAAAACCATAAAAATCACGATTGCGAGAGAGCCGAAGAATCATCGGACCGCATGACGAACAATAAACGGATTAATTATAATATAAAATAATGATGTTAATGATGATGATCGTAGATTGTTTCGTAATAATAATGAGAAATAACAAAGTTCGAAAAATAAAAATCGAGTTAAATTGCGGCACTTTTCGAGCGAATGAACGGGAAAAATGAAAGGAAAAGAAGGGAAGAGAGGAACTCAGACAAATGACGATCCGCACCCTTTTCCGGTTGTTATTATTATTATTATTATCATTATTAATACGTTACATATATACGTGATTCTTTTGTGCCCGAGGAAATTACATGAAAATTGGTTATTTCTTGGTCGACTAACCATCATCATCCACATCGCGTCCAACGATTACCATTACACCTCTTTTCCTTTACCCCCCCCCTCCTCCCTCTCCTCATCCTCCTGTATGTTAATTAACATATTCTTCTCCGATTCCCGCTCAGAATCCGTTTAAACGCACAAGATGTGAACCAAACAATTTCGGTTGGCAACAAGACGATGCTTTTACGCTTTCGATTCGCTTGAATCTGGTCCCGTTTCGTTTGACAGGTGACAACTTTGACAGTCGGTGGACTGTCAACGAATCTAACGTTGGCAAACGTGCAGCACCCGATGATATTAAATAAACAAGTCACCGTAGCTCTACGTGGCCGAATATGATGAGATAATTAGTGAAGAGGTTATGTAAATAAACACGCCACTTCTACGTCGTTTATTTCTTCCGCTCATCGCAACTATTACGATAAATCGTCGAGTGAAATGTTTACGTTTTAGAACGGGAAAAAGGCGGACGATTCGATGACATTCTGTTTATTTACACGAGCGTTGAGTTTGGTTTAAAGATGAAGAAGAAAAAACGATTGCCAGCACTGCGCTAACGTGATTGCTGACGATTAAACTGCGATATTAGTTTTTTAAACGAATTCATTTCGATTACATTGCAATCAGATTCGTAATTTGGTATTAGAGAAAGGCAAAAGGGGAACGTCTTTTTGTAAATTCCTCAGTTGGTAGCATTTCTTGTTTGCAATCGTTCTTTCAGCGCTCGCCCTTCGACCTTGCGACCGCGAACAATAACCAAACAATAGAGATCGTGTCGTAATTCATAGGCAATATGATGTAGATGGTTACGTTTAGTTTTATTAGGTTGGCAAAAAGGAAATAAAAGTTGGTACCGCTGCGGCTACCACTCATTGTTCCACCGCTCGTCTTCGAAGTACCGGGCGAGCGGCGAAAGAAAGAACGAGATAGTGAAAATTGCCAAAGACATCGTCATATTACAAACGGTCTCCGCGACTTATTTCATCCGACTAACGTCGCGTCGTTCCTCGTTTCACGTTCATCGCCATTGTTCTCGCTTTCACGTACATCGCAATTATTAGAATTCATATTATTATTATTGTTGCTATTATATACGACGATACATAAAATAAATAAATTAATTTCAAGGGACGTAGATAAACACAATGGACAATAAATAAATGAGAGGTAGGGAAGAAAGAAGCGAAAAAGTGCAGCACAACCGAACCTGTACTTATCTCTCTCTCTCTCTCTCTCTCTCTTTCATTTATCTCTTTTACGTTTGTTCATTTTCTTGTCTGCTCCCTTTTTTTTGCAATTCCCAAAGAGATACTGGTAGCCAACAATGACGACAGCAGCAACTAGCGGTAGCAAGAATAAATCATAACAATCGAGCAATAAGTTGAGCAAGAAGAACTGAACGCAGCAACAGCAATGAAGAGATTAACGTTAAACAACGATCCAAACGTTACCCGTAGAGACGAAGAGGAAAACCGTCGAGCCTGACAAATTTTGGATTGGCAATTAATTGCGAAAACAGTGGCGTTTCGTATTTGCGTTTACCCCGACAGAAGGAATTCGATTCGAATCGCCGGAGCGTTTTCGTCGCCTTTTTTCTTTCCCTTTTTTGCCACAGAATGTACAACGGTTTTCCCACGAATTTCCGATTGGCGAACGGCCAAGATTCGTTCACGCCCGGTTTACGTACGTCGCCGTACGCCATTGGATGGACCCCAAGAGACACTCCAACTGACTCTCACTCTCTCGTTCTCTCTCTCTCTCTTGAATAACATTTAATTCTCGAACTACCGGAATTCCAATAGGATTCCAATTGCGTCGGCGGTTTGTGTTGGCCAGCCTGATTGATACAAAACACGTGACAGGTAAGTAATGGTGATATTCGATAGTGTGACGTATGCTACCAACCAACGCTCTCTCTCTCTCTCTCTTTGTTTTTGATTTCGTTCTTTTTTGTTTTTCGTTCTTGAATGAACGCGATCCCACTATCGCATTCCATCACAAGTTTAAATTGAAAATCTTCGCGGAGGAGGAGGAGGTAGACGAAGAAGAAGTGGCAATAATCCAGTGGACGAAGAGACGAATGATAAAATGGTAATAACAATGAAAAGAACGAGGAAAACGGCACACAGCACACTTACAACACGTGCTCGCGCAGAGAATGGACGGACGTGATCGTTTTTCTTCATTTACATACGTTTTATACGTCGCCTTCGATTGCATTATTTATCAGCGACACACGTCCCCGGCCGTTTTCACGGTTCGACGCCACTCTTGTTGCATTTTCGTTTCTTTTCTAGCGATACTTCGTAGTGCCCCAATCGATTCGGAAACGAGTTTTCCGAAACGAAAACAAAGTTTTCCGAATAGAAATTGAGTTTTCCGAGCCAAACACAAGCTTTTCTAACTGAAAGCAAGTTTTTCCGAGCCGAAGAGAAGTGCTCCGAACCGAAGAGACGTTCCCGAAAACGAAGTTTTCCAAATCGAAAAGTTTTTCGAGGCAATTAAATGTTTTTATAACTGAAAACAAGTGTTCTAAACCAAGAACAAGTTTTTTTAATTCAAAAGAAATTTGTTGAACTCAAAAGAAGTTTTCCAAACCGAAAATAAGTTTTCCGAACCAAAAGCAAGTTTTCGAACTCAAAAGAAGTTTTCCAAACCGAAAGGAAGATTTCTTTGTTTGATGCCAAGAAAGAAGAAGGTTAATCGAGTTGTCGTGTTTTAATAATTTTTCACGGTAGAAATCAGTCTTCGACTGTTAAGCGTCCATAAAAAAATGTCAAAAACCAATTACTAATTGACAGATTTGACAGCCAACCACATTCACTTAGATGCTTCCAGTTTCCTGTTTGTCGCTACCGTAGAGCTCTCGATCGAGAAACTGACCAATTCCCAAAAAGGCTATTTTTTCGTTTCGTTCGATTGTTGCAACTTTTGAACCCTTTAAAATGCTCTTCTTCTTGTTGTTTTTTTTAAATATCGTTTGTTAGCGATTGTTATTTCGAATTAAGGGAGACCGATGATGGATGACGTTAATAATAATAACAAAAACCTTTTTCTCCTTTAAATAGAGGCGAAACGATTCGATACCCGATGGATGATGACCGGGGATTTGAATATGAATGCGGGCATTTAAATGAGAGCGAAGAAGAGGAAAAAAAACGAATTTAAAAATAAAACTCGTTAGCATAAATTTAAGGGTCTTTCGCTGCTCTCTCTCTCTCTCTCTCTCTCTCTCCGTTTCCTTTCCTCTTCGCCACTTTTCCTCCTTATTATCCATCCATCGTTGCACATCTGCATGCACAAAAGAGATTTTTTTCGTTATTTATTATTAATGTCTGTGTGTGTGTATTTAGAAAAAAAAAGCTGGAGACTTAAGAGTAATGTAATAAAAATAATGCCCCAGAGCGTCGTGTAGCGAGCGAGAGAGGCGGCGGCGGTGGTAATCTTCTAAGTTGGTACCCCTTTTCATTTTTCATTTCTCTCTCTCTCTCTCTCTCTCCCTCTCCATCATCCTTTTACAGTCGTCGTGCCAAATTTATTATAATGTCAATTTTCGAAAAGATTTAAATGCGAGCGAAAGAGGGAGAAAATGAAATATAACCAAACAGAAACGGGAATCAAAAGCGTAATTTGCATATTTTTAGATTTGCTCCTTTCTTCTCTCAACCATTTTTTATTATTAACATCATCGCGAGGGGAACAAATAATATTCTAATCTCTGCCTCTCTCTCCTCTTTTTCATTACTATTTGAATATTAACAATAAATTATATTTCTCTCCAAGTTTTTTTTTTCGTTCGCCGCCATCGATAAAGGGTTCGCAAATAAATACGCGAACAACAACGGCGAGATCGGACGGGCGAAAGATCGAGTTTGTGAGGAGGGTGCGCGAACGTTATTAAAAATGGCAACAATTAGCATATTTTTCCCGAAATAAATTGCGAATCCGTCGACGATTTATGGCCGTTCGATGCAAATTCGAGATTCGCAACGGATTCGGGTTACACACGATCGTTGCCACGCTTCGCCGAACTGCAAACGGTAATTGGCCAAACGCGAATTTTGACAAACGCATCGACAGATCGACAGATTTATTCGCACGGAAATTGCACGTCGTTGTTATGCAAAACAAGAAACACAATTCGATTTTGGTAGACGAATGGAAAAAGGCCATTAGAATTTGCGAAATAATTTCAACGACAGCCTTCGTCTTTATGGTTTATTCGCTTCAGCTACATTCCTTTGTTTTCTTCTGGTCTCTTTTAACATTTATGGCTGCACACGAACCCATATAATAAAATGATAATAAGAACAAGTCGCAGAACGGCGAGTCGAGGAAACAAAGAACGCAAACGTGAAAGAGAACGCGGAGATCGCAATTTGCATACAATAAAATATGATCTGCGAATTTTAAATTGATCCACTCGTTGTTGTTTTCGTTTGTTCGCGTGCATTTTGCCTTTTTCGCAATAAGGACGGCCGCTGCGAACGCACGTAAGTCGAAACTAATAATCGACCCTAACGAAACAAACGCCACGAACGAATATTGCTTTAGATACTTTTAGCAGCGATTGAGTCGTTTAACAGCTGAATCGAAGACGAAGAAACAACAGTCGAAGTGGCGCTAATAAAAGTTTACTGCCAATAAAGATAACGGTAACAATAACGATCGGACAAAAGAGGATTAGATCCGATTGTTTGACCATCTACGCTACTGGTGAAATGCCTAAGAGTTGTCGGTGGTAGACGCAGTGGACGAAGAAGTCGATGGCAAAGTGTGCCGCAGCGGACTCGGCAAGAGAAGCAGCGATAAACGTTGATGATGATGATGGTAGCCGCACGATAGCACGTGTCTTCAACAACAACAACAATGATGATGATAATGATAGTAACGCAATAATAAACCGACAATCGACAACAACAGCGCAAGAAGCCAGCGAAACGAGGAGGAAGACGAAGGAGAAGAAGCGGTTTGCTCGCGCGAAGAAGGAAGTCGCTCTTCTGCGTTTACGTTTTGTTCCTCATCATCGCCTCTGCTTCGTGTTTCTTTTTGTTTCGAATTGCTTCCTCGAGTTAGCACTCGCAACAAATAAGAAACGCGAGCGCGAAGAAATAAATCACACCTCCTCCTGCGTGTGTTACTCGAAACGGTTGCTGATGATGATGATGTTGTTGGCATTACTGCAAAATAATAAAGCAAAGAATGGCGATCGCGTCCATGAGAAACTAAAACGTATTTTTAGTTTGTTTTTTGAAGTGGTAATTGTTAGTGTGGGGCCAAAGAGATCGATGGCCTTCTTCGTCGTTTTCGGTTAAATGCGACCGATTTTTTAACACTCGAAGATTGATGCGTGGTTCCAACAGACGGAGGGTTAATCAATGCCAAAATGCGTCGAAAAAATGGTTGGCACAAGCAGGGCTGGGAAACTTTAGCCAAGCAACTTTTTTGGCCCAATTTTGTTGCGAAACTGTTTTGTCAAGACTTTTTTTACGAATCATTTTCAGCACTTATTTTGACACGTCCCCGATTGCTAGCAATGATTAATGCCCATAAATAAACGTATCGGTTTCCGAAGAGGAGGAAGAAAAAACGTCCCTCCACTTCTTCGTCCGTCTAACACCATTATCAGTTAAAGTGCCCATTTAAAGTCGAGAAAAAAGAAACAGAAGAATGGTCAGCAGGTAGCAAGGGCAAAAAAAAAGAAAGCGGCAGTCATTTGACCGGTGGCACTTCACCACTGTCCCTCGATCTTTTATTTGGCTTCTGACCGCATCTTCCACTTCCTCCTCTTCTTCTTCTTCACACGTCGTCCTCTCGTTATTATTAGAAAAATAATGGCATAAGTGGCGAATTAGACGGACAATGGGACGGTTTACCAGCGGCAGGAAGGACAAAAGACGAACGGGATTTAAAGGGACTCTCTCCGGTCGTTCTTTAATGGCATCAACACCTGTTATTTATTGTGATTCTGCCCTTCGAAAGAAGACAGAGAGAGAACGATATCGGTGATGGCAATTGTGTTAGAAGAAAGATCTTCATTGTCGTCGCTGCCCTAAAAGCGGTCGACGCGTCCAAATATTTAAATCGACTTATTTATTGCAGGGTCAAATACGTTTAAACGATCTCGCTAAACCGTTTTTTTCTTCTTGCGCTTTTTATTGCAGAATTCTCTGCTGATTTTTTACGACTAACAGTTTTTATGTAATTTTTTGCGCTATTCGAGGCTGTTATTAGGATTGTGGGTTTCGCTCAATTTCACACGTCAACAATGCCGAAGATTTCCTTTCCCTAGCGTCGAGTGGAATCGTTTGCATTCGAGTTCAGAGGTTAAGTGAGGATTCCCACACAAATTACGCGAGTGCGAAAAAAATTAGCAAATTGTATCTTGAATTTGTTCGAATCGAGTTTCGCGTTCGCTCTTCCATCAATCGAGTCCCGCGAATCGGCCGGATTAGGATTTTATTGCAAATTGTTCGATTGCAAATCAGCCGTGCGAAAACGACAACAACAACAACAAAAACAACGAGAGATGATTTTTCTTCTCAACGCACGTAGCTGAAAACAATGATTAATTTCATTGAAACAATTAGATGGTTTACAATGAACGAAACAATAAACATGCTGATTATTAATAATAATTTATTAATTATAATAAAACGACGCATTTCATGGCAATTAATAACAATAAATAATAATGCTCGACGAAAGGGAGCGATGGCGAGGGAGAAATTGCACGTTCTCTGTTGGCAACTAACTGTCTATGAAAAGAAACGGTTTCTCGCCAATTTAATCGATTCCCTTTGTTTCTACGATTATTTGCACTATTATTATTATTGTTATTAAAAAATGTGCGATGCTTTCATTCAATCATCGTCGCTATTGTTGTTGCTTTTGCAATCGTTCGATTTGTCCTATCGATGTGCAAGAAAAGAACGCTAATAGAGAGAAAATTTCGCACCTCAATACGACGGCAGGGAACACGTGTGCAAAATCGTTTGGAGCGTTGGTGTGTTTTTCTCCACTTACAAACGCTTGCAAAAAATAATCAACGCGCAAAACAATTGCAGATAACGATTTGAATTAACGAGATGAGCGAGAAGAGAGGCGTCTTTTGTTATTGTTGCTGCGCTTTCCAGAAATTCCGCAGACCGCAAAAACTAATTCCACGTCAAATATACCGTGCAATCATCAACGTTTTCTTGGGCAACCGCAGAAATTGCAAGTACAGGACGAGCAAAAACCCTCTGGCCATTATATCGATCGCACTCTCTTTTTGTTTACTTTTTTTCAACTTTTGTTTATAACTAAACATCACATTGACACTTGACAACCTGTCAAACGCGCACATACTTTTTGATCGCCCTGTACTTTAAATTACTCAAACTTTTTACATCGTCCCCTGTAGTAGCATTAAAGTTCGAACATAAAGGCCTCCTTGGATTGCAAACCGATACTTTCTGCAGGCGAATTTTCCTTGAGGTCCATTCAAACGTTTGCGTCAACGATCCCACCGTATTTACGTTCATTATCAAAGGTCGTTCGCACATTGTAATCCAACGGAATTGCAGAAGCTCTAAGCAAAAAAATTGCGAGCAACATTTATTAATTAACGGTCGTTTTGCGATAACTAGATTTGCGGTGCGTTTTTGCAATTTCATCGAATCAATTTTGCACCGATAACGCGCCAATCGATGAGCGTTATCATGTAACCGAAAGGTTTTCGAGAAATCCCTTTGATCGCGGTGGTTAATGAAAGCGATTCGATTGTTAATTGCATAATAAGAGAATTCGCAAAATAATGCCTCTCGCCATTATTAAACGCGCCCGTTCGCTTATTCTTAAAATAATACCAAATGGCAATTGCAATAATAATAACAAACGAAGAAAGGGATCGCGTAAAGGCGCAAACATTTTTAAGCCGAAAATCTTTACATTCGATACGGCGACGGCAACGAGAATTAAAATAAAAGTTTGATATAACAGTGGCGTAGCAGTAGACTAAACAAATGTCGTATAAAAGAGACGGAGAGCGTGCGAAGAAAGGAGAGATTAATCTTAATTTAATAATTCGCGAGAATTTCGCAAACAAAAAAAAAAGAGAGAGAGAAGCGAAATTCGAACAGAATTCGCCTTAATGGCAACAATAAAGCGACGGTTTTTTTTAAACAGCGAATTCGTTGTAGTTTTGTTTAAAATGATGATGGTAAGTAAATCAAGAAGTACGATTATTATTATTATTGTGGTAATGATGTGGGTGGTCTTGAACCGTTTCCGTTTGCAATTTAATATATTGTGGCGAATTAAAGAGAGTAAAAGAGGAGGAATAAAAAAGCAGGAAAATTTCGCACGTATTCACATATTCTTTGCGCAATGCTCGCGATTCCAACTCAATGATATTTCATATTCTGATGATGGGTTCAGATACAAGCAAAGAGATTTCAAATTCAATTTGTCTTGCGACACTTGCCCCCCCCCCCTCCAATTTTATTGTTCTTGCAAATTTGATTTATCGTTTTTTATTAGTTATTCGATTAAAGCAAATGTTTGCATGTGAGTCAAAAAAAAAACAGAAGAACGGATTGTACCGGATGAAATTGAATATTTGTATTGGATATGTACCGAAAGAAAGAAATCATTTGGTCGATAACGTCTGTTTGCTTTATGGCTGGCTGCATTTACATTCCCTACGTTATTATTGTGAAAAGAAGGGTTCCACCGTTTCAGGTAAGAGAGGGACCTTTCATAATTCAAAGCGAATTAAAAAAAAGAAGGAAAATAAATAAAAAATAATACGAAATATACGAGATTTATTTATATATATATATATATATTTTCCCTGTATTATTTTTATTCGTTATTATTTCGCAGAGGGACCAACCAGTTCTTCGGCCATTCGGTTCACTTCTCTCTCATTTTTTTGTTGTACAAAATTTTATTATTATTATTATTATTCAATCTTTTGCGTTTTGAACGTAGTTTTTTGCGGCTTACTTCACCTTCCATCCGCATCTAACCCGCAGCAACGAGATGTTAATAAAGCAAGAGAGAGAACAAAATTTTTGCTTAACCTTTTAACAAACTACTAATTTTCTCATTTACGAGTGTGAAACGAAAAATAACCAGTCTAAGACAAGAACAAGGCAATTATTTTGAGCTAACATCATTTTTCGTGACATTTTTTCTGGTTTGACCCAGATTAAGCCACGCAATAAAAATGTTCGATCGTTAGACCGGGACGCAAATGATAATAATTGCAATTGGTAGCGCAGATTTCACACTTTTGCCTGAACGTTATTAATCCCTCAGACTTTGGCAGTACAAAAGGTCGAAAATCGAAAAGGAACGAAATAATTTCCGCAAAAAAGAAAACAGAATTCTAACCGAAATAGAATGGTAAAAAGAAGGAAAAAAAAACCCGAAGAATCGAAAGCGTTAACATTCCTCGTGTTCTCCGTGGATCCATTCATTCTAGTTCTGCCTTAATTTGAAATCAAACAACGACAACAATCTGACCGGTACCGCGTGACGAATGGGGTTTATTATCGTCGTTGGGGTGGCACTATTGAACTTTTTCCGATGATATTTAAGAAAAAATCGAACAGAGAAAGGATAACAATAGTCGCAGATCCCGTCAGATTCCTTTTCTTGCAGAAAAACGAGTGAATCGACACAACAGCAGCAACAACAACAACAAGAAAAAAATGAAATAAGAAAAAAATCAAATAAGACTCGTGTGTCGATGATCGTGGGCAGAAATCTAAGAAGAAGAAAAAACAGGGTTAAATATGAATGAAAAATAAACGGTTCGTTCTTTTCTGCTGTTGGCACCACCTGCTCGAGATAGCAGTGGATCTTTTTAATATCGATCCAACGAACAAAAGGTTAAGATCTATTGCGAACGCGCGTTACGATGACAGCACTGTCAAACGTCATTATTATCGAGTCAAACGTCGAATTGATCAGTACGGCCAACGTTGTCGTTCATTGTTGATCTTCCAGTTACTTTTTCCGGGGGGAAACGCGTCGCAACTGCGGGAAAATGATGGAAACAGGAAAACGATGGACACGTTCCTCGAATAAAATTATAAATTTATGGAGAAAGAAATCGATATTAATCGAGGTAATGGTCTCTGCTAATAATCGTTTTGCCTTAAAGACGAATGTGAATGGAAATAATCGGAAAACGCACGGTTCGAGATTTCTGGAAATTTGTGCTCGCGTACGAATTGTCAATTAAGTTGGTGCACGTAGAGAAATACGCCTTTAAAGAATTACTTTGTTATCGTCATCATCATCGCTATTATTGTTATTATTGTGAATAAAAATTAAGTAGTAGTAGGAAATGAACGGATTTTTCCAACGTTTTGAATAATAATAATAATAAACATTATTGTTAATATAATAACATATAAATTACACTTAGATTATTAAATAAATGGCATGCAAAATGGCCGTTTGTTTTCGCCACATCGATCGAAACTGGTCAAAATTAAATTCGGCAAGTAAGTGAACGTGAAGCAGGTACTGCGCGATCAAGAAACGAATTAACCACAAACTATCGCTTAAAATGCACCATTTTGACAGGTCCCCTCCCCAGCCCTTAGTCGGTGACTATTAGAAGCAGCAACTTGTTGGATTTGCGAAAACCTCGAGCGCGATTTAATTAATTTCAATGGGATCGTTTAATGGAAAAGCGCAAAAAAAAAGACGAAGGCAGTATGGCGAAAACAATGCGATTTAATTTTCGTAATAATCGAATAACGTCCGCCTCGCAGTTTTTTTATTGTTATTCCTCTCGTTATGCGGAGTTTTTATTTTGCAAATATTAATTTCTCTTTTCATTGATCGTGAAAATTAAAAGAAAACGTGTTCGTTATATATTAATTGCCAATTAAAACAAAAAGCGAAATAAATCAATAAATGCACAAACGAAAACGCAAACCGTATATTGTCGATTGTTAATTAGATTTAGTTCGTTATATTATTATTATTGCAGGCAATTAATATTATTATTATTAATAATTGTGATTCGATATTAATTTCAAAAGCGAAGTTAAATTAAAATAAAATCGAATGCATTCATTATCATCGTCTATGAACTTTTAAATAATAATAATAATCGACTCTATGAATAAATCATTTTTCCTTTTCCCCATCTCTCTCTCTCTCTCTCTCTTCGTTTGTTCATTCAAGTTCTGCAATAATAAATCGATTAATTAATTAATTACAGGTAAATAAACTATTAGAATTCAATCGATTAATTCATTAACACCAACTTCATTCATTTCGCGATACGATTTATACGAATTGAATCGCACAATTTCTGCAAATTTCTCGCCAATTTTTAACCAAAATTAGCATTCGAATCACCAAATGAGTGGATTAATAGTGGGCAATCGAGAGTCCCTCATTTCCAGCTAAACTCTTCGTTTTATTTTTTAACGAAAATCAATTTATTATGAAAAACGTATAATAGTTTATCATCATCATTATTATTTTCGTACGACTTCCTGCAGCCAGTCGATTGCCAGCATTGAATACGAAATTATTTCAATTTATTTTTATTTTCAACATTATTTTATTGTTAATTCGCATTTTATTCAATTTCTTCCATTATTTATTTCTTTCATCCATAATTCTATTGTTCGTTATTTAATTTCGATTAGTTTTTGGCTCGTTATTTATTTGCACTTCGCGAAACTTCTTCCGTTATCAAATTGACAAACGAATAAAGAACAACGGGTGGTACGTGGATCGATAATAAAATTAAATAAGAGTATGGAGTTATTTTGGTGAGAAATCCATCATTTAGTGACAATTTCAGTGAATAAATGTGTAATTTTTGGGAATAAACACATTATTGCCCGTAATTAGGAAGATGTTTCGGTAAGAATTTTGCATGCAGATTTTCGTAAATGCGGTAACATATGTTCGAAAGCAATCGTTGACATCTGATATACGCAAAATGCTTCTTGACGATTACTTTTGTTATTTTGGTGAGAAACAAATTTAAAAAAATAATAACTTTAGTTTTGTAACGGTGGTACTAATGGTTAAAAAGAGTTTATATGGTCCAGCATTTAATTACTCGCAAGTCTCGAATCTTCTCGTTCTTCTCCGACCACGTTTAATTTTGGTTTCTCGTTCGCACACACACACACACACACGTTAAAATGTCGAGGGGGTGACGCGGAGGGATGGGGCGCGTTCGTTCCTTTTTTTCGAGAACGGGTTTTCGAAAAATGTTCAAAAAACGACCGAAAATTGCAGACGAAATAAATCATATATATGTGTGTGTATATAGTGGATGTGTATGTATAATAAAAGCGGAGAATTTGAATGGTACCACTGATATACAAGAACGGGATACAAAAAAATAAAATGAAAATAAACGGAGAAGGAAGGAAGGAAGGCAGTGCCGTGGAGAAAGAAACGAATGCGGTGGTAGATGGCTGGGAGGGCGACGCAGAAGGGAGATAGAAAGAGGACCAGATTATAAAGAAAACGGACTAATGTAATAAATGAATGTCTGCATGTTCTTGTTGCCGTTGTTGTTGTTGTTGTTCTTGTGGCATAAAGCCCAAATGGAAAAGAAAAATAGCAAACCGGCGATATGAAGAATATGAAAAGGGGCATAAAAAAGAACGGAGGTTTATATATATATATAAAATTATTAATAATAATAATGGCTGTGATGGTGAGGAGAAAAAGTGCAAGAATGGCTCGGCTTTGGTATTGTTTTTGGTCATTATTATTATTACCATCATCATCATCGATGCCAGCAGACGACATATACCGAATTCTTTAGCGAACGTTCTTTAATTGCTAATTTTTATTGCTAATTAATTCGCAACCTTTCTTTTCGTCCTCCGTCTCCTTCTCTTGCCATTCCCATGGCGACGTTGAGTGAAGAGCGAGTGGAAGCGAGTCGACGAGCGAGAGAGCAAAAAAATTGTTTTTAATCTCTCTCGATCGATCGATTGATTTCTGTTTCGCACGAGAATTTAAATTCGATTGTTTTTTTGTTGCAGTTTCAGAAACAGAAAACACCGTTGCGGTGATTCGACAACCTTAAATAGTCAAAGGAAAGATCCACGATAATCCAGAAATCTCCGAAAAGTTCGCAAAAACAACAAAACAAAATCCCTAAAAACTCGCTGCTCTCTTTTACTTTTTTTCTTTTTGTAGTCTACTGACAATTTTATGCCTTTCCATTTGTTTGTTGCTATTCTTGTTCCTCCTTTATTATTGTTGCCAGTTCTTTTTGCACGACCATCAATTCCCCGCTTTTATTTTCGTTCGTTCTTCGCTTTTTTTTTTGTTCTGTCGCGCCTTCTTTTTGAATTTATATAGGTTTATTAAATTTTAATTTGCCATTTTTGTCAGGGAAGGGTTAAGGGCCCAGACGCAACCCGCGAATGAAAAAATCGGACGAAAAGAGATAGACGCAGAATTAATTGGTTCGTTTTCGCAAATTCTTTCCGTCCGCTTTTTCGCGTTCTTGTTGTTTGCTCCTTTTTTGCCTTGTAATGGGGGTACCAACAAAATAAATCAAAAATGAACAACGCACACACGGAGAGAGAGAGAGAGAGGGAGGAGAGAGAAGAATGAGAAACGAGGCAAAAGAACGCGAACAGCCGATGATGCGAATTTTTATGTTCCTCCGCATTGAGGATAGAAAACTGCGTTCGTTGTTGTTTTTTATTTAATTTTCTTGTTTCATTCTTGTTTCGTCTTCATTTCTTTGTTTTGTTTGTTGTTTTTTTTTTCGATGGCCATCCCCGTCCATATTTGGACCACTTTTAATTATCTGCCCGCAATTTCTATTACGTTCCGATAATTCTTTTTTTTATTTTCGGTGGGGCCTCCTTTTTCTTCGCGAGAAATATGAAATGAAGAACTAGAGGAAGACGCAGAGGAACAACAGCATTTCTCGTTGGTCTCCTTAATAGTTTCTCTTGCTTTTTGTTTGCGCTTATTTCGGGTTTGTTCGTCTCCAAAAAAGAAAAGACATAAAAGAACGAAATTTTACCATCTCCCTTTCTCGTTTCGTGTAAGTTACCAACCGAAAACCAACTGAAGAAATAAAAGATTGTTGTTAAATGAGAGACGATGAGAAAAGGAGGAGAGATAGAAAAGAGAATAAAAGGATTGTTTTTTAAATGAAAAAAAATTATATTAATAACATCTGCTTGGATCTTCATCATCTCTCACTCGCCTCTTTTATTTCTTATCGACCACCTTACTCTACCATTTCTTTTTCTTTGACTTATTAAACAAAAATCTTTCTTCTTGTCTCCCGAACAAGAAAAAGTCCCCATGTTAATTCGTTCGTATTATTCATCTTTCTTCGTCGAGTCTTAAGAGATAATAAGAACGTTTTCATCGTCATTGTTTTTGATGTGTTTCGATGAGAATGAAATCGTTTTGATTTTTTCTTGAACGGAAATCACCTATTTTAAACTGAAAACACACCGAAACGGACGTCGTTTCATCGAGGCCTCGATGTAATAATTCGTTTAATCGATACAATTTTGTATAATTTTCGTGGACTTTTAAAGAAATTCCCAGTTTCTTTTTTGCTTTTCCTCTCCAACTCGAAGCTTTAAATAACGACTCGATATCGTATAAATTTCTTTAAGTAATAATAATGAACCGCTTGAAAACGGCCGATTAACAAAATTGGTCCGCTCCTTGTCATAATAAGTGAGATAATCGTCTGTAATTTTCATATTATTCACCCATTTTCGTCGGCCCCCAAAACCAAAACGTTCTCTCTTCTTCCTTTTTCTCCACGTAACTCTCGTCGAGCTTTAATCAGGCTGAACAATTTCAATTTAAAATTCCAGAAAACAATTTTCAAAGTTTTATGACGACGAACGAGGGAAAATTTAATTTAAATCGATCAGTGTTACCAAACGATTGCTTTTTCTTTCACGATCTCGCATCAACTTCACTCCACGTCCACGTACCGGGGAATCATCGATCGATATAACGGTCGATCAATAAACGAATTTAATTCCTCAGTTGTCATTAGCGCAAGAAAATCAACGTGTAGCAAAAAATAGTTGCAAATCAGTGTGCGAGTGCCTTTAAGTCGATCGATCGATCGATAGTGTTTCTTCTTTCCTTTAGAATCCTGAACGAACTCTATTCCGTTACGCGTGCATGTACCGGACATTCATCGCCGATAGAAGTACAAGAAGTAAATGTGACAACATTACGACGCATTATAAAGTAGTTAAGCCTAGTCGTGAATTAAATTAACATGCCACGCTGTCACACAGACGCACACACGCGGGACAACCAACAACGGTCGGCCGTCGTTGTTCTTTCTTTTATTATTTTTAACACACACACACACGATCGTTTTATTAACGTGCGACAACGAAAGGTGTTACAAGCGGCCAAAAAGAAGACGTAAAAAAAAAGAATACAGATGAATGAATGTCAAACACAATAAACAAGAGAGGACGACAGAGAGAAACGTTAATGTTTGCTTCTTTCTTGGGCACTTAATGAAAACGTTCGATGCTTCAAGTTAATGAACGCTTTTTCTTTCGACTGCGTTTATGGCGACGGAATTACTTCATTTCCCCCTGTATAATAACAACAATAGCAATCAAACGGACTTTCCCCAATACTTGATAACTGTAAATTTCGTTTTATTTTTCTCCGTTGAATAGCATCTTCTGTTATTTCGTTAAGTAAACACACGAAGGAGAAGCGAGCAATTGACGGACGACAATAAAATTTACGAAAAGAAACACTTATACGGGGCCCATCATCATCATCCTCCAAAAAACCATTCGAAAAGTGACGAAGAGTGCGCGTTAGAAATTGTTTGTTTAACCTCCATACGAGAGTTGGCCACGTGAGCGTCTTTATTGATAAAAAAACAGTGAGATCTAGAATGTGTCTTTGAAACGCACAAAAAACTGCATTCCACCGTTGCGATACTAATACTTTCATCCCCCGATTGTCATACACGTCATTCGTCTCGCTTAATTGACAAGCAGCGCGGCGGGGTGTGTGAGTGACAGTAGGGGGAATAAAATTTGATAAAAACGGAAAGTAGTTTTTTGTCTTATATTTTCTGAACTCGCTGTATCTACAATAATTGGCACAAACTTTTTATCGCTCGCTCATTTTCTTTTGGTGGGATGGCTTTCGCGAAAAACAAACCGATTTCATGCTAATGCCTATGTTAATTAGGTTCGGTTACACGTTTGGGGCTGGCACGATCGTGCGCTACCGTTGTTACTGTCGCTGACAATGACTAATAATCGTTTGTGATAATGACGATGGTAATGCCCTAAAATTGTGGTAAAGTATTTGGAAAAGGGGAAAACAGAAACGAGAAGAAGAGCACAAACAAGCGGGAGGATGCAGAGTGAGGAGTGGCGTCGGCGGCGGCGTCGGCTGGTGGTTGGTCGATTTTGCGATTATTCAAATTTTGCACAGTTTTTAACCCGTTTATTAAAAATTGCGACCATTTAACAATGTGACAACGGCACGCTCGTGTAATTTCGCGAACAAACAACAACAGCAACCGGCAAATGCGAATTGAAAAAAAAAAACGGACAAACAAAACAGTGCCGAAACTGGGTTACGTTTGGTGCGAGCTAATTTTACAGTCTAAAACCATCCCCCCCGATATTTTCTATTCGCTACTACGCAACCCTTAAGAGGTGTAATCGAAAATATGATGATAACGAAACACAGGGCGGCAGTGGGGCGAATTAACCCTTGAAAACCATCCCCCAACCCATCCACCCACGTGCAAAAAAACGTACGATCACGACCACCCTTTCAATGTTCGCCACCTAATAACCAACCGCCGTTGTAATTATTACTGTTACTGCTGCCACTGACGACACTTTTGGCGTTCGTTAAGTTGGCATTAATTTTGCATAATTGCCGAAATGCGACTCGCTTTTTGATGGTTTCTATTTTTCGCGTGTGCTAAACGTCGTTGTTACACATTAACACCACGAACAAACAACAACAATTGAAACTCGAATTGCAGAATCGTCGATGGGAAAACAAAAAAAAAGTAGAACACACGAGAGCATGTAGACCGTCTTGTTTATTGGCAATTCACGCCATTCGCAACCGGACGATTGTTACCGCGCGATCAGTTATTTTCCCCCAGAAATTCCCGCGAAAAAAGGCAGAAAAAAGAAGCGGCCATCGACGACACGTACAGAAGAAGAAAAATAAGGTATTTGACCCAAAGTAGCCCCATATACAGAAATATACGCGCATTTTTTTTTAATGAATACAAACTTATAGAAATTAATTATTGTTATTCGTTGTTTTGTTTTTGTACTTCATTTAATTTTTAAACGATTCGATTAAACGAAAAGGGAAACGGATAATGGAAAAAGAATGAACGGCGATCGCAAAAGGTCACATGTTTCTTTTAAAAGTTTACATTCTTTTGTTGGAAAACGAAAGAATGAATTCTGTTTCTCTCGCTTCCTTTTCGAACGAAATTATCATTCTTATTTTTTTTTCCAACGCGTTATTCCGAATTTATAAATTTCATTAAGAGGACGACGACCACCGGCAATCAACCACCTTTTTTCAATCGTTCGTTTAAACTCTACATCTATGTCTTTCCCTCTTTGGGCTTTTCGTTGAAAATTCAACTTTCTTCGCTCTTTGTTTTCTTTTCTCTTTCGCTCCGTCCACATTCTTCCTGTCATTTACTATATGCGTGTATAGTAATAATAATATGTGCGTACGGCATATTGAATAAATTTAATCGCACAACAATCATTAAAACAATGATATTCATATTTTACTGTTATTCCGTTTGTTTCTGACCTAACGTCACTTTTGTTCGCTACCACGCTAACTCAATGACCTTCTTCATCCCGTCTAAATGCCCAAATGAATTCATTTTGCAATATTACCAAAGCATTTAATCGAATAGATGATCGCACTGTAGACTTCGCTTGATCACAAATACCGCGATTCTATTTGATTGTGATTTTTGCGCCTCAAATTAGCAACGATTCTCCATCACTCCTTCGAATTACATTTTCTCTCGGCTCCGCTTTCCCAGCAAATATCGTCAATTTAGTTATCGGCGCTGACAAGGTAAAATTTGTGAATCGTTGCCAACTTAAGGCGAAAAAAAAATTGATAATCATTCATTGACTCGCTGTGTACGAATTCAAGGGCGTCCATTAATTGATGAATTATAAGCGCGACGACGATAACCGAAAGAGAAGTAAAATAGATTGAAAGAAATGTTTTCTTAGAGAAACAAGAATCACTTATCTTAAAGAAGAAAATAAAAACGAGAGAGAGAGAAAGATGGATTTGCTGCTGTCAATCCGTATATTTGACACATTTAATTTCCTTTATCATCGTCGTTCGTGAGAGAGAAAGGACGACGTCGACGAGGAGAGAGCGCACCAACTGGTTACCACAAGTGTAGGATTAAACGCAGGCACTAAATGTGCATTTCGGGGACGAGGAATTGAGAGAAGAGAATTGATAAGGGCGAACGAAAAAAGAGCCAGGAGAAGAGAGAACAACAAAAAAAAACGACGACCGCGAAGACGTGGACGAGAAAAATTGGTGGAAACGAAGATAAAAGAGATGGAAGAGGAGAAACCACTTTGATCAATTCCAATTTCACTCGTGTGTGTGTGCGTGGGTTCTCTTTTCTTTTTAATTTCTTAATCCTTCCACTCCGGTCTTCTCCTTTTCATTGCGCCCCCAGAAGACCGAAAGAGACGGAGGGACCATTTTACTTTTAATTTAATGGCCGTTAATTAATTATAAACACGTTATCCTCTGTTTTATTCCTTAATGTGGACGCGACGTATAAAAAAAAACAATGGGGGAGGACCAAAAACGAAAAGAAACCGAAGTGAGAAGAGGCAAAGAGTTTTCGTTTCTTTCTCAAAATTGTTTGACGATCGATCAGTAAATCAAAAGACGAGATAATCCATTGATTTTTGGCGAAAAAACTGAACGGAGACGAGAGCGAAAGAGGCAGGCAGCTGATCTTCGGGTTTAATCCGATCCCGCAAAGGTGCGATGCGTTCGTTTGTCCCAAAACATAGGAAACCGTTCTTTTCCCATCTTATTCTCTTCGCATTGTCAATATTTTGATTAAATCGTGGAAAAAAGCGAAAGGATTCTGAGCCCGGCGAAAGCAAAAAAAAACCTTTATCTAGCGAAATTACCTGCACGATCTTTCCCGTAGTTTGAGCAATAAAACATCTTTTTCTTTTCATCTGTTTTATGTAAACTCATCTGTTTACCAAGCGAAACTTTTTGCCAATAAAAAGCGAAATGATTGTGAGCAAGCGAACGCGAGAAGGGGGTTTGTTTCTGTCCTCGTTCTCTAATCGCAACCCCTTCGGAGAACGAAGAACGAGCGATACAGGAGGATCTTTAAGGTTACGTCACACACGAATCGTCACCTCTTTGTGTCTGCAGGTAGACGGAGATCTCGCAGTCTCCCTCGATTCCTTCCCATTTTCGTTTACGCCGTTTAATAGGATTTGTTTCGTTGGGATAATAGTAAAACGATCCTCGTTTTTTTTTGCGTTCCTTCAGATACTGAACGTAAACAGAAACGGTAGAAGGAATAAACGAAAGAGAGCGCGAGACGCCGTTGTTCCCACATTCGGTCATTAAACCAGGTGCGCTCCTCCCCGTCTCTCTTCCGCCGAAGACGTTAGGGTTAAGAGCGAAAGGCGAATGCGAGACGAGAGATTGAACCGTTTCCGCGTGCGGCAGATGCGATTTTACGTCGTCATTTCGGTGTTTTATTAGTTGCCAATCGTCGTGATTTGCCGATGGTCAGTCGGGGCGAAGAATTGGTCGACGAGATTGAAGGGGAAATTGCGAATAATCAGCTTTTCGCCGCCCTCCTGCAATCATTTTTCCTTTGGCACCTACAATCAACGATCGGTGGATTGATATTGCCAATTTCGCCGACGATAAACGAATAAATAAATAGCCGAAATCGAGTTGATATTCGATTACGTTGCTTTTTTTGTGATCATCCGGTAGCTGGAGGAAAAAGCAAATGTTGCCGAACGGGAGCGATCGATCGAGGAGTCGAAACCAAAAGCGATTGTCGTTTAATGAATGAACGTCTCGCCTTCATTCACGCATATTGTTTCGATTGTTTATTGTCGTCGTTGACATTATTCGTTGCAAATTGCTCATCTAACAATCGATTAATGCCGAAGGAATAATTAAATGGAAACACACGATTTCGCGCGCAGAGAATTGGTCGTAATGTTTTCGCGCGAAAGAAGTCTTACTTTCCCACTTTCAAATTGATTCCCATAAAGAAAAATTGAGATAACGAATATTCCAGAAAAATTAAGCAAGAATTGGCAAAAGACAACGTAAATAAGTTGAAACGTCGAAAAGCATTAAATTCTTCGAGAATGGTGCAAGATATCGCTTTCCAACAAGAGCACCTTTTCGATTCAGAAGACATGAGGGATCCTAATTATCCACTCAAAATTGTCAAAACTCTAAAGACAAAAAAGTTTTGGCTCTGGAAAGACGTAGGCCATCGAGAACACCACTTTCCAGCAGTTTTTCAAACTTTGGATTAACGTCAAAAGATGCTCCTTAACATGAAATTAAGATCTCAAAGCTCAATAGACAGTCAGTATTCCAACAGTCTATTTTGCCTACTCGGCTAATTGACTTTTTGCGAAACTTTGCGCGTAGGTGGATGAAAAACAAAACAAACGCAAACAAAGAGTTGATTGTTTCGACGACGATCGAGTGCCGCAACCCGTTCGCTATGAACTTAGGTCATAGTCGCTCGTGGCGATTACAAAACAATAAAAAATCGCACGCACTTTGCAAATTAGTTGTTGCCAACTGACCGAACGATAAAACGATGTTTGATCGCGCTAATAAACAATAAGAACGTTAAGAAGGACGATTCGAGATCGAAACGATTTCGACAAGAAAAACGAAATTTTCGCAAGGAATGTACCGTATTCGCGAAGGCAGCCAATAAAACATTTCGGTTCGAGTGTGTGCGTTTGAATTGAAATAACAAAAAGAAAAACAGAGAGAGAGAGAGAGAGCAAGGGAGAGCGAGAGGACCAAAAAAGAGGGGGATCCCAATGAAACGAGGCGCACATATTTAAATTTATTATTAAATTAATGTTACCGAGAAGAAGTAGAGGACGAAGAAGCAGAAGAAGAAGAAGTGGCAACAATGATGATGGTTCGCTAGCAGAGTAGGAAGAATAGAAGCGAGAGGAGGACAATGTGCCAATAATGCAAATAACGACGGGGCGAAAACTCGCGAAAAACGAGGAGAGGACTTCATTTCCTCCTCCACCTGCCGAAGCAAACCAATCGAGAAATTTGCCAACGACAAACTTTAGTTTCGTCCTTTCGGTCACCAATTTCCCCTAAATTAAACGTCCCATCGCCCGAATGAGTTTCGTACGATTTTTTTCAACTTTTTCTTTGTTTCTTTTTTGGTAGCAGCAGCAGCGGCAGCACCATCAACAGCAAGAACCCGTAGAGGGGGAGGATCTTTGCACTAATACACGCACGCGAGTATTTCCTCCGCACCGAAACCGAATGAAAAATGAAGAGCGAGATGAAGAACTAACTCTCGATGGTAATATTATGTGTGTGAATGCGCGCGTGTATATATACAGAGTGTATGCGAGTAGTGGTCGATGTAGTAGAAGGATTTCGACGGCCGATGGTGGGGGCAACTTGAGATTTCAGGATCAAAACAATTGCCAGTCGGTTTCCACCAACCGCTGAAAGTGCGTTAATTATTATTATTATTCCCCAATTATTATTATTATTATTATCATTATATTACGTTTTTTGCCAATTCAATTTTACCTCGGCTTTTTCTCTACGATTCGTTTAATTTCGCATCGATTGTTCATTTTTGTTGTCGCGTCGTTCTTTCGATTCCGGTTTTGTTTTCGTCCGTAATCGATCGCTTTCCCGATTCCGGTTCCAATAATCGATCGATAGTTAAAAGTTTCGACAATGTTCCGAAGTGCGATCGAAGTTTTTGGGCGGACCGTCGAAGAGAGCTGGACTTTTTCGTTGTAACGAACTTTCTATTGTTTTTCTCGCCGCAAAGTTCTTTAGTTGGAAACTCGAGTTTTGATCGACGTTTTGCTGCCCACACAACAGTTTAGGATCGGCGAAAAAGTGTCGAGACATCGCGGCGCAAAACAACGAGGAGGAAACCGGCGGAATTTTGCGTAACCAACGTGCGAATTTGTTCTTCGCCCCGGGAAGTGTCGAACCGTTTATTTATCGAAGTTGGATTTAACGTGGGTGTTGTGGCGACTTTTCTTTGCGAGTGGAAAACGTATCAGTGAAAAGTGCGAATTGAAATTCCATAATCATTTTTTCGTTGTTTGGATTTTGGGTTTTGCAAAAGATAAGAGTGATGCTATCGGTTAAGTGTTGTGATACGAAGAAGATGGGGAAGAAGATTGGCTGCTGAGTGCGCAAGAAGGCCTAAGGAAGAGCCGCCGTCACAATCGAGGTGAGCGACGATTTTCGCCAACAAAATTGCGAACTTTTCGCGTTTTTGTTTTCGACTCACGTTTAAATAGCATGCGATTTTTTTGGCATTATCCTTGTTGTTTTTTTGGCTTTCCTACAATTTCCAAAACCGAAATAAAATCGCAACGTTCGCAAACTGTTCAAAGTCGACGTCTTTGCGCGACATTTTGCCATCCTTCTTGTTGATCGTCGTTTAAATAGAACCCAATTGATCGACTCCAATTGGAATCGATTGATTTATAAATAGCCGATCGAAATGTGCGATGATTGATGGCGAAAAGCAAAAGTTAATTCGTCGAAGATCGACGACGCTTTTCGATCGTTTCCCATCAATTTGTCGATTTGTTAAAGTCCCTCTGTATTCGCGCGATGTGCACGTGTTTTGTTTTTATTGTTTTCGTAGCGAATGTCGATGCATTTTTCGCGTGCATCAATTTAAACCGAACGACGACGTCGACAAATTCGTTTGACCCACTTCTTCTTGGCGTCCACCAATTAACAATAAATAATCGCCAATGAGCAACCAGACGATCGATTTGCTAAACGATTTAGGAATTTGTGTTGGCAAAACTGCTGCTTGCATATTGGCAACGACTCGTTTCAAAAGTAATCGCTTCCTGTCGATTCGTGTCGCTCGGTCAGTCAGTCGACCGATCAGACGTCCACAGTTTGTATCAATTTTTTTTGCAATTACACATTATTTGATCGCATTGTAATTGCCGCAAAATACGTCATACGTGAGAGTTTGCAATTAATTACTTAGCAACAACAGCATATTATTATTGTTGCGTAAAGTGTGGAAAAAATGGAACAATTGAAAATTTCGCAGTTGTTCGAATCCTAAATACCTACATAATTGTTTAGGTCGATTTGATTTCGAAATTTGCAACAAAAATGATTTCGTTTCGTCCAGTCACAGACGTGCAAAATAACGCTCTTTTGTCTGCTTCACCATCTCGAATTCGATTTTTTAAATTAATTTATAGATCGATTTGCCCATATATATAGACCAACCCTTATTTGTATCGATGGATATCGGTGAGAAGTGGAGAAGAAGGGGGCTGCCAATCTTTTGTTTTTTTTTTCGTTCGTTAATGATCGCACGGTAACAACAACGTGCCGCACCGGAAAGACGATAAACGATTTTTTAATCAATCGCTTTTTGTCTAATAGTTTCCAGTTTGAGCATTTTCTTTTGATTTCTTTATTCGGAAAAATAATAATTAATTTAATTCTTCGGCCGAGAATAATGACGACGCAATCGTAATAATAATAATAATGAAAATTGAAGTAATGAAAGAGAAAAAGAATCAATATTGCCATTATGAGAAATTCAAAGAACCCATACATTATTAAAAGTTATTATTTACTTTTGTTTGCTTCTTTAATTCTTTCTCTCGCGATATCTTTTATTATTATTTTTTTTGGAGAAGGTTTATAATGAAAAATTATGTGAGTGTGTGTGTATTATTAATTATTATTTTATGGATAACACAAAGACACGCACACACACACAGAGAGAGAGAGACCGAGAGAGAGTGAAGTAGAAGAGTTTGAGAGCAGCAGCAGCAACAAAACACCATCGAGATGAATAGTTCTTCCTCTTTCCATTTACAAGGCAATTCTTTATTTTAATTCAACCTTTTTCCCATTTCTTTCTCTCCAACATCTCGATTAATTCCCCCCTTTTCTTCCTGCCTACTTCGCCGCCTCGTTCGTTTTTTCGTTTCTTGCAGTTTTCAATCCACATTTTCTCCGTATCCAACAATTGCACACACACACACATGCCTCTCCAAAGATTTTATTCATTATTATTTCGCATTTAAATCGCAACGTTTCCTTCTCGTTCCCGCAGCTTATTACGCTGTGCGACTTTTTCCTCTTCTGCAAAACGTGGGCCGAAAGTTTATATAATTATTAGCCATTATTATTGCTATTTTAACGGCCCCGAGAACAATAACATTAAAACAACGTGTCTCGCTCGTACGTGGAATGCGGAGGCCGGCCCTGCACGTAGCGAATACGTTGCGAAAATTGCGAACCGAAGGGATAAAACTCGTTCGCAAAATTCATCGCCAATCCGGGCGACGAAAGTCGTGCAAAACTGCAAGGAAATTCGCAAGGGGCGACCAACCTGATACTTCAAAAGTTCTATTCTTGTGGTTTTGGGTTAAAAAATGTATTTTTTTTGTTTAATAACCGATTTGGTTTAATAAAGCGTGCGAATTAATTGAACGAGACCAATTAATTTCGAGAGCGAACGAGCGAGAGAGAGAGAGGGAGAGAGAGAGAGAGCGTAAACTTTTCTGTTTTCGTGAATAACAATGGGAAATTAACCGTAGCAAATTGATTCGTCGTTTTTCGTTTCTTTCTGTGGTACAACTTTAAAATTTCATTATTAATTGCAATTAAATGCGTATAAAACAAAAAAAAGCGAAATTATCGTTAATAATGTCGATAAATTAACTGCGCTTATACGTGTGTGTGTGTGTGCGTATAAATTCAATTAATTTTTCATCTCGAGTACACGAGCACGTGAATTTCTGCGCTAATAAAAGTAAATTGATAAATTTATTTATTGATTGCAAAATGAAATGCGGCGCGAATAAGTGGATGGAGACAGATTATTATGGGTGGAAGAAGAAATGCAATTAATTAATAATTGATATTAACAACAAATTATTTTGCCATCGAGCGCGCTATAATAATAATAATGAAGAAGGAAACGCTAATGCTAATCGATCGATTAACGATAGAGAAATAAGGAGGTGCGAATTAGGAACGGATTATTATTGCAAAACAAAACAAACCTCGCGATATCTTAATGCCACTTGTTCAGCAGCAGCTCGACAGCAATAACAGCGGTACCAACACTACCGCACTAATAGTTGGTTATTTAGTTGTGTAACGGCGGTAGCAAGAAGAAAGTGAATTTAATAACGAGCAACGAAGAATAAAACGAAGTGCGGTCGAACCGAGGAAGAACAAGAAGCAGCAGCAACGCGAGTAAAAGCACTCGGACGACGATGATGCTGATGAAGAAGAAGCCGAAGATGTTGTTTCGCTTCTTAAACGGTCGCTTCTCTTTCTTGGCTTCGGCTTACTTCCTCCGATAACTCGCCTAGTTTGAGTTACGATGGCACGTGCAAAAAGCAACTAGTCATTATGAAATTGATAATCGCACTTTCTTCACGCCCGGCCTACTCTTCTCGCGCGCTCTTTTTTCTCCCCTCGGTGTTCGTCGTCTTCGTTTTTATCTCGCCGTTGTTAATTTCAATTTGTATCGGCGCGCGTGTAATTTAACTGGTGATACCATGCGATCAATTCATCTGAACGCCTATTTCGCGTTTTTTTTTCGTTATCGACGCTACTTCCCATGAGATTAGGTTGGAATTTAAATTTTTTTCTTTTCCAAATCTACGATTTATTTTAACGGGTATGTCAAAATCAAATAGATTCTATCAAATGTAAGTTCAAAAATGAGCGCCCAAAAGTTACTTTGGTAGCACTGACGTTTAGTTTATTTCCTTTTTTAAACTTTCAAAAACTAGTTTAAAAATCAACGCCCAAAAGTTAAAAAGTTACTTCACTGACGTTTAGGTTATTTTCTTTTTTAAATACACAATTTATAAATTGGTGTTTGTTAAAATGACATTTAGCAGGAAGCAGATTCGTATCAATAGTAATTTAAATGTCACTGTTAACGCAGTAACTTCTGGGTAACCTCTATGCGACAACATCGCAATCATTGACAGATTGTTTCAACATACAGATAGTAATTGATTTTCTCGCAAGTTGGTAATGCACCTAACGTTATTGACGGTAGAAACTGGCGTGTACTTGAAAATGAAATGAAATTGGTGCTGCCACAGGAAGCATTTGGTAATCGTATGCGTATGAATTAATCTAATTTATTGATCACGGTGTAATTTTTGCATCCGTTGAATCTTTCGAATACGAATATTGGGTGGAATCTTTCGATTTGTGCATGGAAGTCGATCGTATCACGCAATAATATCTGGTTACATAGAATAATATAAGTGATAAGAAATTGTGGCAATATTGAAAAAAGACGAAAAAAAAAAAAATGAAAACGTAACCGGATGTTTGTAGTAAAACAATCGTCTGTTATCAATAAAGAACAAAAAAGAATCCAGAAAATGAGAGAAACTGATTACTATTACAAGCTCGTCAAATTACTTCATTTTCGTGTTAAATCGTGGCAAATAAGAAGAAACGAGAACGAGGAAAACTGTTAAGAGAACAACAACCGACACTCGTTGAGTGAATGATTATTAAATAAACATCTTTTTGCGTTGACAGTGAGCGACTAACGACGAATTAATGGCAATCCGTCGACGCGCGTGCATCTCACGTCAAATTTTCGCAATGTCGCGATTATTACGCGCGCGTTGCAAAAGGAGGAGAAACGTGTGGAAATTAGCAGAAATATTTCATCCAATAAAAGGTAATAATTATGTCAGTTTGTGCGCGAGGAAAAAAAATTGGTTGCAGAATTGCCAACTTTGTTCCTTCTGTAAAATTGACTCGCTCGTCTCGCCGTTCGAAAATTACATTAGAGCAAAGAGAAAACACGAAAAAAAAAAAAGAAAGAAGAGGACCCCAGTGAAATATAGAGCAAGCGAGAAAATTTCCATCCTCTCTTTGGAAACTATTTCGTCTACGACGACCAGACGTTTTCACTTAATTCCTTTTTTTTTTCGCTCTCGTTGTTGTCGCACTTGCTTTTTTGACAAACGGCTCGCATCTGTTGCTGCGCTCACCAAAAGTGTTATTACGATACCGGGCGATCGTTCGACACGATTCCCACCACGTTCGCTAATCGATTCGTCGTCTTCGGAACGTTATCGCCACTTCCTCACGTCGATAGACGTCTAACGCCGAAGATTCGCCGTCAAGAAAGTCCGATTGACGTTCTTCAACTGCGTCGAACATTCGAATCGACTCGGTATTAAATTAGCGTCCTTTTTGTTGTTGCTGTTGTAATTATATTTTAATATTATTAATAACGAACGAAGAGGTCAACGTTAGAGCGCGATGGAATAAAGGACACGTTCGGTCTGCGAAAAATTAAATTAAAATTAAAATCGAGGAACAAAACGGCGAGGAGACCGTCTGTACGCGTTTTGCAATTTGCTTTTATTTCAATTTTTTTTTGCACTAGTTATTATTATTATTATTATTACGCCGTCTGGTTAATATCTTTGGAAACGTTTCAACTCCCAATAATCTACCTCTCATTAACTAGTAAACGGTCGAGACTTGTTTAATTTGGAACCACGGCCCAGTTTCCGGTTCCGGGATTGCGACGATAGCTTTTCACTGTTTTTGGTTCCTAATGAATCCCGGGGAATTGTGGCGTTTGTTGTAACCTTTTTTTTTTCGGGTGGTATTATCACGCGCCGATTATTGTTGTTTGTTAAATAATCGCTAACGTAGCGTTTTACGGCGAAACGAGCCGCACGATTTGCTTAATTAATCGCATTAATATCTTCCAAGCAATTGCGATTATCTACCGGGCGATCAGCGTTAATTTATCGCGTAATTGTTGTTGTAAAAGGGAAATTTGTCGAACGCAAACAAAACCGAACGTCGCCGGGATTAAATTAAATTTGACCGAAAAAAATATAAGTCTGTGTGTGGATAAGAAGTGAATCTCGTAAAGATAACGTCGGTTGGTTAACGTAATCGTTGTTTTCTCATCTCGTTTGTTTAAGCCCAATTTCATGAGCGGCGTCTTTGGCAGATTTTCCTCCTTTTCGTTCGCATTTTTTGCGTTGTTCGTTTCCTCGTTAATTTAATTACCACGCACGCCGGTTTCTTAAATGTTTAATTTGAAATTTAATAATCGTGCGATTATCAGCAGCGAATGCAAACAATCGTTTGTTATTATCATCGTGTGCTGCAGTAATCGCGTTAGATTAAATGCGTTCAAATTGACGTTCACCCGGTATATTAATCGTGGCAAATTAACGGCGAATCCGTGTGAAACTCTCGATTGTTTCCAAACAAAAATGATTTAATTCCCTCCCGTAGTTTCCAACTAAAAACTTTTAACAATATCAAAATTGTTCCAATTTCGTTTTTGTGGAAGAAAAAAGCGATTATAAGTTCACATCCGCAAAAGGTGGGCGTGGAAACGTAGGATTTTCAATTTAAAAGTTCGTTTACACGAAAAAGTCTTTTTTTTTTAAATAATCTCCGCAACGATAACGGCCAGAAATCGCGCAACCGTTAACGAAGGAATTGTCGAAATGCGAACGAAACGAAATCGAACGAAAACCTTTTTTTTTTCGCGCTCGCTTCTTGGCTCTTTAACTTCCGAATGAACTTGTTCGCCGCGTCGCTCCTTCTTTTGCTAATCGATCGCAAAAAAAACGACGCACGACGAGATTCTTGCGGGGCAAAGAATTCGCGATAAATTTGCGTGCCGATCGCTCGACCTCTCATTCAGTTCGGTGATGACCGAATTGAATGGGTCAACGGTAGTGGATCAAAGAACGAGAGAGGAAGGAAAGTTTGTTTCACTTTCGTTGCTTGTTTGCACTCTTTTTTTTTGCAGGTCTCCATCTACGAAATAATGTGAAAATCCTTCGATTAACTCTTTCCTCGACGGTTGCTGCTCTTATTTCAAAGAAGTGCATTCCCCTCCCACCATTAGTAGCAAAGAAGAAAAGGAAAAGAAAACTCTTTAACAACAATAAGAAGTCTTCCTCTTTTACGTAATTCCGTTCACTAATTTCGATTTCGTTCTTCGAAGACTTCGTTGGTTGTCTTCCCTCGCGCCATTCTTCGATTATTAATTGGACGTGTAATTTAAGACGGTGTACGTGTAATTAATTGTTAAAATACCAAATACCTCTGACCCGTTTCTTTTCTGTTTGTTTCGTGCTCTTAAACGAGCGCCGGGAGCTGGAAGAAGATTAACAAGAAGGAAACGAAAGAAAAACGCGCGGCGTGATTTGAACGAGAGAGAGACGGACGGCGTTCGGAAGATGAAAATAATTAATAATTTTTAATTTACGAGAAGAAAAAAAAACACGCTCGTGTTGCCGCCACGGATTAAATTGCTTTTTCTAGTCCATTTATTGTCTTCAGAGTTGATCCACTTTTAATGAAATGCGTTTGGATCTCGTTTGATCCCGTGTTTCCAAAAGAATTTGCATGGATTGTCAAAAATGGCAATTGCTGTTAACAGCTCCAGATTGTTGTCGAATTTATTTGTTGCTTTGCATGCGAAATTTTGCCCAAAACAATTCGTAAGGGGAGCAAATGAATTGGGGAAAAAGTGTGTGTGTGTGTGTGTGTTGAGGGGTGACTCAGAAGAAATTTGCATATCGAGCACATGTGCAACGGGCCGATGATGATGAAATATAATTTGCGCGCTGAACAGAGATGGAATCGAAAAAGAAGAAGAGAAAAAGGGGATCAAAAAGGATTCCCCCCGTTTTTTCTTCTGACGCTGAAATTATTCATCCCTCACGTTCAAGATTATTGTCCGTCGCTTTTTCAGCGGGAAGTAAAAAGGAGAAAGACTGATTATTAAATAATAAAAAGAAAAAATAAACGAAAGAATTTTGCATACACGAATTTAAAATTAAAAGGTAGGGGCAAGTAAAAAGCAAAGGAATACAGTAATAATAAAAAAGCGAGAGGCAAAAAATCGCGTTTGGGGAGCAGCCGGAATAATGGAAAAGTGGTTGCGCGAACGAGACGACGTTATCGTGGGGGACCGAATTAAAACTGGATTTTGAATTATGAACGCATTAAAAAGTACAATCGAAAGGGGACTCTATGCAATATAATAATAAATACGGTCGAGTTTCTTCGCTGTTTGCACGCACAAAGCCCGTTCGGGATTAAAGGCGATCCGAAGTAAAAAAAAAAGCCGAATAAGAGGCGAAAGAATTTTTTAATAATGACGAATAAAGTCGGCGACGATAAATTCGAATTTCGCTCCCAAACAGCCGCAGGGCGAGTTCGTTTGCTTACCACTCTTTCTTCTTCATCTAAGTTGAAACAACGACGAGGAAAAGTGACTCAACGACGTCCAAATTGAATCTTTCGTTGCGTTTCGGAACTTTAAAAGTGTTGCCAACTACGTAAACTTGAACGATCGTCGGGTAGATGAATTGAATAGAAACATAAACGGCCGAAACGTTAGACGCGATGATGATGATGATGTTGCCGTTTCTGCGTTCGCGATGATGCGGCACAATGATGAACAATAACGAAATTGTGCGATGGGGACGCGATAACGAAGAACGAAATGGTGAAGAATCAAGGCGAGCCGAGTGAAAAAGAAGAAAAATTGTTGAAGAAACTGTTAGAAAATCGAATAAAAATTGTTTAGATTTGAAGACGAAAAAGCGATTGATCGATACGTCGTTAATAATTTATGATTAATTCGATTTCTCGGTACGAGGAGGTTCGAACGTTTGGGCCAAATTGAAATTTTTTCTCCTCGCTCATCATCGTCGTGATTACGTCGATCCAAGCGGAGTTGCCAACCATTAGACGTAAATAAATAATAAACGCCTATAATAATAATCGCGACGATCAATTTAATTCATAACAATTATTATAATTGTTATTTGTGTGGATTTCTTCCTCGAGTTCGAGCGAGACAACCGCGAAGTCGGACACGAAAGATGGAATTAAAACTAGTTTTTGTTGTTGTTGTGTTTTTTTTTTTTGGAACTCAAATTCGAAGAGGAAACCGAAAACGAGCGGTGAGAATAAATCATTTGAGTTTAAAAGAACAAAAACTCGCTGCTTTTCGGAATGCGATTGAAAGAACGGTGCCCAGTGAATCCCAACATGTTCAGAAATAAACGTGCTTTCGAGCAAATTGCTTTCAGAAGGGCCGCGACGTGGAAGAACCGTTTCGCCGTCACCGTCGAAAGCGGAGAGGAGACAATCGAGTGAAAACATCATCAACGTCATTCTCGTCTCTTTCTCCATCAACATGCTGTTCGCTTTAATGAAATGACTTAATAAATACGAAATCCAATTCCCACGCGATTAATAATTAATTATTCATTTGACTAATTTGAATATCGTTATTAATATTAAAGCAGTCGGAGAAGGACGAACAAATGAACCACGAGAGAGAGCGAGCGAGCGAGAAGAGATAATTATTTAAAAATAAACGAATGAAAGAGGAAAGAAACCATTTTCAAAATTAATTCCATATTTCGATGCGGTGTACGAGTGGGCGATTTTTTCGAGGGCCCACTTCTTCGTCGACGTTTTCGGCCTCCGTAAGAGTCGTCCCCATAAGATTCCGATTCGTCGCTCGAATTCGCACCGACCGATCCATCATGTTTCGATAACGCTGATGACGGTGACGGCGATAAATTCATTTAGACTCGATTGTTAATAAGATGCAAGTTAGAGCGAGCGATCGCGCGCGCGAGAGAGAGAGAGACGCCCGATCGAAAGAATTTCCTTCTTGTTGCAGCGCATTTAATATAAATAACATCTTTTGCCATGTGACAAATTGGTCGCGTAATTTATCATCGAACATTAAACGACGAACGGTCGTTGTTCGAGAGCTTTTGCTCGCTTCTCTCTGAAATATCAATTACTGGACGATCAATTAAGCGGAACAAAATCCAAGAAACCGAATGCGAGTTGGCTACCGTACGTTTTTTCTCCGTAGGTAAATGTCAAAGGGAGCAGAAGTAGTCGAAGATAGGGAAAAAAATGAATACGAATTCGTCAACCTTGAGGGATTGTAATAAATTAGTGTTAATAATTTATGAATAACGATAGATTTTTCGGTTTTTTTCCCTGTGGGTTATTGTCAAATTATACGTCTGTCATTGTTCGTTATGTAATTACGGATTAATTAATTATACAAACATACACGATTCGAAAATCGTGTGGTATGTGTTTAATCTCGACGTGGAATCTAAACGTTTAAATGGACTTGGAATTGGATTAATTTTTTTGTCTCTCTCTCGCTTAAAGTCGAACAAGAAGTAGGAAACCTCGTGGAAAAACTGACATTTAAATATTTTCCCATTTAAATAATTGCCGCAACAATTTGCTTCTTATTATTCTCATTAAACGGTTGTGGTAACGAGGAGGCCCGTTAATTTTTCGTTCTAAAGCTGTGGAATCGATTAGATGAAATCTTCCCGTTTCGGAATCGTTTCTTTAAAACACGAGAAGATTCCAATTGGATTCGGCACGTGAGCGAGTTTCATGCTATAAACGCTTAATTTTGCGTTCGATTGCTCGAGATTGATCTGTTCGATCGAACGGACGTGTCATGATTAATGTTCGAGTGTTTTCTTTCTTTTTTTTTTTGCTTGCTTAAGATTGGCAACAACCTAATAGAGTGCGTCGTACACGTCGATAAAATAACAACTAGTTAATAGAGTAACAAATCATAAATCTAGCGTGAAATTAGTTTAAAATCCTACCTTGCTGCCGCTCAAATCCAGTCTGATGTCTGAAGCAAAATCCGCCTGAAGTTTCACACCAATCTGGTCTGAAGATTTCCTCCAATCTCATCTGAAGCTTCACACCAATCTCGTCTGACGTTGTTCACCAATTTGATCTGAAATTTTACACAAATCTGGTATGAAGTTTTGCACCAATCTCCCCTGAAGCTTCACCTCAATCTCGTGTGACGTTTTCCACCAATCTCGTCTGAAGTTTCACACCAATCTCGAGTGAAGTTTTTCACCAATCTCAACTGACGTTTTTCGCCAATTTAATCTGAAATTGTACACAAATTGGTATGAAGTTTTACACGAATCTCAACTGAAATTTCACTTCAATCTCGTTTAAAGTTTCACACCAATCTCGAGTGAAGTTTTTTACCAATCTCAACTGACGTTTTTCGCCAATTTAATCTGAAATTGTACACAAATTGGTATGAAGTTTTATACGAATCTCGACTGAAATTTCACTTCAATCTCGTTTAAAGTTTCACACCAATATCGTTTGACTTTTTCCACCAACCTCGTCTGACGTTTTTCACCAATTTAATCTGAAATCGTACACAAATTGGTATGAAGTTTTACACGAATCTCGACGGAAGTTTCACCTCAATCTCGTTTAAAGTTTCACACCAATCTCGAGTGAAGTTTTTCACCAATCTCAACTGACGTTTTTCGCCAATTTAATCTGAAATTGTACACAAATTGGTATGAAGTTTTACACGAATCTCGACTGAAATTTCACTTCAATCTCGTTTAAAGTTTCACACCAAGCTCGTTTGACTTTTTCCACCAACCTCGTCTGACGTTTTTCACCAATCTCGTCTGACGTTTTTCACCAATTTAGTCTTAAATTTTACACAAATTGGTCTGAAGTTTTACACCAATCTCGACTGAAGTTTCACCCCAATCTCGTGTGACGTTTTCCATCAATCTCGAGTGAAGTTTTACACTAATCTCGCCTGAAATTTTCATCAATCTCGTCTGAAGTTTCACATAAATCTAAACTAACGTTTTTCACTAATCTTGCCTTAAATTTCACACCAATCTCGACTGAAGCTTCACCCCAATATCCTGTGACTTTTTCCACCAACCTCGTCTGAAGTTCTTCACCTATCTCGTCTGACGTTTTTAACCAATTTAATCTGGAATTTGACACAAATTGGTCCGAGTTTCACACCAATTTCGTCTGAAGTTGTTCACCAATCTTGCTCGAACTTGTCTACAGACTTTACCTTTACTTTAATCAAATGTTACCACAGACTGATTCATATGCTATCTGACGTCTGCCGAAAGTTAACATGAAAGAAATTTTATCGTATTGTATCGTAAATGCAGAGCTGTTGTTGTTTTTTATCGTATGGCATTTTTTCTGCGACCGCAATTGCACGCAATCGAAACTGTGCGTCTTTTAAATGGACGTTAACGAACGTCAAATGGTGGATGAGGGCATCTTTTGTATTTCAATCGCTTGTTTTTTTTTTGGGCTATCGACAATTTATTACGAATAAAGAGTACGTAAATATGCAAAAAATGCTAAAATCCAAGGCTAATTAATTAAGGTTGTGTAATAGTGTTGAACTTTTTTCCACATTGTTTACGTTTCATTAATTTTTGGTTAATTATTCATTTTTCACTTTTTTTGGTCGTTTTCCACAAAAATAAATAAAACACACGACGTAAATGGTGCCAATAATGTAGAAAATTATTAAACAAATGACTCATAAATTAAATTTAAAAGAAGAACGTAGCAAATAAATGGATTATTTGGATTCTCATTGTTATTCCATTTGAGGAGGCACACGACTGCACGACGTAAAAGTATTTGAACTTTTTATTATTAATTTGAAATCGTTTCGCCTCTATTATTTTATATGTTTTCTTCCATATACCGAATAGAACCGTACGTTTCCGGTACACTAAACGAAAAGTGTCAATCGTCAGCTTGGCAACACTGATTCGTATAATCGCTTTAAACAATGCTGTGCCCAAAGTAATTAACGAAACAATGATTTTTGTGAACACCCAATTTAATAAACACCGTGTTATTATTGGCAAATGGTACGAGATTAATTAAACCAAGTGCGAATTCAATTATTTTCGTTATTGACGGAACGGTTAATTAATCTCGCAGAAAGCGTGGAACTTTTCGATTTTGCTTCTTCGGTTTTCTCTTCACACGCACGCGAAAAAAAAAAGTGGATTTCCGCTTTATCGATTAGATTTTCTTAACAAGAATTTCGTTTAATAAGAGAGCACCGTTTCTTTTTGTGCTCGTCGATGATGAACGCAACAGGTGGGTTTTCTCTTCAAAATCAACGTTAAATTTGGTCCGGTGAAATCAATCATTTCGAGAGGAGGAAAAAACTAGTTTAAATAAAACGTCGCTCGCTCCTTCGTCTCATCCTAAATTATTTAGAAATTCTTACGGATTTTTAATTAATTAATATCGAGTAGGAAGTGAATTTAACAGTTTCTGCTTCTTCTTCTTGTTGTCAAACAAGAAGTTAATTGGAAATGAGCGAAATACAATTATCGAAACACACACATTGTTTATAATTAAAGATTCATTTTTCTCTCACCGAAACTTATATTTATTGCTCGCAAGATACGTCTAATAAAAGTGTGAAAAAGTGCAGGAAACCTTAGGAGAAAGAGTGCGAGACCAATAAAAAGAGATTTATTATTAAGATAAATTCTCGGGAAAAAATAAAGAACCAAGAAGTCGAAACGAACCAGTTCTCCATTCCGATTTTATTATTTTATCATACTGTAATGAATTCATTTTTTCTTTCTTTCTTTCGAGCAAAGCATTGAAAAAGAAACATTCCTAACCTTGATCTGATTCGATTACCATTATTACCCACGAAATAAAGGGGGAAAAGGAAACACGAAGCAGCAGCTAGCGAAGAAAAGAAAACAAAATTAATGGGCGAGAGAGCGAGAGCTTAATCCGGAAATTTCATGTCATTCCTCCAGTTTAGATAAATTTTCGTTTTTAGTCCAAAAATTGTGCTCCAACAAAATGTCAATCTGATTGCAGTTGGACACTTTAAACTTGTCGCTGGTTCTTCAGCGATCAGAATTCTAACCGAAAGCAACGAAAAAAAAAAGGATGGAATGACGTAATCCATCGATTCGCGATTGATTGGGATCGACTGAGAAAAAAAAAGAAATAAATGGAACCAGCAAAGAAGAAAAAAAGGATTCTTTTTGAAATTAATTAATTAAAATCTTGTCATGTTCGTTTTTTGTACGACTTTTTTTTCGATTGCCTTTTTTCGGCTATCAATCTCCGCGAAAACAAAAAGTTCATTTTGAAAAGATCTCCGCAATATCTGACAATACTACTCGTAATAATAATAGAATAAGTAACCTTGGCGAGTGGAAGGTAAACTTGTTAAGAAACGCCAATAACAACGAAAAAAATAAATAAATTGAACAGGATTATTTTAGCAGAAAAATGATTAAAAACCAATACCAATTTGCGACCGGCATCGAGCGATTTCGATCAATCGCCAACCTACGGCCAATTGAAGTGGGCGATCTCTAATGATCGTCCGGTAGCACGAGACGATTTGGCAATTTTCCCGCTCGCGTGTCTCGCCTTTTCGTTCTCTTCGCGGCAACAAATGGCCTTAAAACGTTGCCGAGGACTTAGATATCAATATAATCGTGTGACTAACGCTTTTAGGTATGCGGTGAACCTTAAATTAAGTCATACATTGCGTTTAGAGAAAAAGTTGATAGAGAACGAAAAGTTAACGGCGAACAAAAAAGAAAAACGGAGTGGGGGGTGTTACCAACTCAATATTTACACTTAACAAACACATGTGGGTTTGCGTACTCCAAGAACCATAATTTTCTGAATTTTTTCCTGGTAGCACACACACACACACACACACGAAACGTACACATGCTCGTTTCTTTTGTTATTATTGTTATGTTATTACAATCGTTTGCCTTTTTTCTCGTTAATTTTCGCTTTGTTTCCTTCGCTTTTTGCCGTTTTGCAATTTTATTTATTGCCCTGTACAACAACGCGCATAATTTTCATTGCGTTTCTTAACAATTGCCACTTTCCTCTTGGATTTAGAAGCAATTGCCCCGTAGAGTGCGTCGATATCGTTTTGTTAAAAAAAAAAGAAAACAACATTCGCACAGTACTACCAACTTGCTGTCGATGCAGGAAAATCTCCCTCGATTCGCCGTTATACAAGAGCAATTGATTTCATTTCTTTCGGGCCATTTCTTCGGGGCCAAAAAGGAACGTATAACGATGCAATGCGATAGTTTGGGAACGAGTAGCGAAAATTGAAAGAGAATCCGGCATAAATTTCGATTCTTGGCCGTTTTGTTTGCGCGCCGATTGATTAAAAAAGCGACACGAAACCGATATACACACATATGCAACATTTGTGCCATACAAAACGAGCGAAAAAGAGAGTAAACCTGTGTGTGTGTGTGTGTGTGTGTGTATGGGTATAAATATTTATGACATAAGTTACTTATTGTTCTCTCTACATATTTAAGGTGTGACCGTCGTCATATATGCAAAACTATTTTTACTTCGATAAATTTCATTTTAATAATAACAATAACAAAAGAGAAAGAGCGAGCGAAGGAACGAGTCGAGGAGAAACCCGAACCGGGCAGAGAATGGAGGAGGGAAAGAAAACGAAGAAAATAACGAAATGTAATAATAAAAGAGAATAAAATGAAATACAAATTTTTCTGAACAATAATAATGAAAAGCAAAAAAGGGGGCGACAGAAAGAATGAAGTAACAATAATGAAATTATAGACACACACACGTACGCGCAAAGCGACTAACGTGCAGTTGTTAGAACGAATGTTGGCAATCCGATTGAAACGTTCGTGGATTGGCAACGCTTCTTTTTTTTTTTTATTCTTCCGTCGAATAAACCGTCAATCAATGCGAAGAAAGCCGCAGCAATTTCTCCGCAAACACAAAGACGAAGTAGCAATATTTAAACTGTACACGCATGCCAACTGATAAAAGGAAAACAAATCATGGTGACAAAATTTCGCGTACTTTTTATCCCGTCAATGTTATGCTACCGTGCGATCAAGTTTTTTTCGAAAATTACCCAAACTTTTTATAAAAATTCGAACCAAGGAGGTAAACTTTAGCGTTGTTTCTTTCTTCTTCAGAAATTAGCCAAAAAACAATAGAATCTGCATACGATTCCAAATCATTTTGTATTATATTATTTTATGTTATGATACCGTGCGATCAAAAGTTTCTTTTCGAAAGTTAGCCCAAATTTTATGGGGGATAATTTCGAAGCAACTAACGTGCAGTTGTTTGAACGAATGTTGGCAATAAGATTAAAACGTTCGGGGATTCCTTTTATGGGTTGGCAACGCTTCTTTTTTTTTTAATCTTTATCTCGAATAAACCCTCAATCAATGCGAACAAAGCCGTAGCAGGTTCTCCCCGAAAACAAAAGGGAAACAGCAATATTTAAACCGTACACGCATGCCAACTGATCAAAGGAAAACGAGCAAATCTCTATTCACGTAACGCGGAGTTATGATTGATGGAAAGTGATTTTTTCTCGATCCTCGAACAATGCAACGCCTTTTGCTTCCATTAAATTCGCCATCAAGCATCATCATCGTCATCTTGCATTATGCGTTATCGATAAGGTTTGCGAACGACGATAAAGGGAACGAAATTGCAAACACAAAAGGCGAACAAAACGCAGGTAGATGGATCTTTTTCCATTATCATCATCGTCTCCCCACATGCAAACGTGACGTGTAATTAATAACGAACGGGGACGACAAATTGAATGAAAGACGTGCTAAAAAAGGGTCCGCGCAAACGAAGAAATCGCGAGTCGAAGACTAATTTTCTGGTCTCTGTCGTTGGTAGCGGAAGATGAAGCTCGCTCTCTTCGTTAATTTAAATGCGCCGTTTAGTCGGTTAGTTGGTTTGGGTAATAATAGTAATCTAACGTTAAGCAAATAATTGATATTTCGCAAATGCGGCCGGTTTCTTTTAACGATTCAATTTTTTTCACGATAATAACGTAAACGAGAAACTGGCCCTCCGGGGCAATCGTGCTTTGTTCTCGAATCCAAAACAAGAGAGGCGAGCAAAAAAAATCGCCGTAATAAACAACAATAGGAAAAGTAGGAGAAACGAGCATGCGGGGAAAATAGAGAAATAATTATAATGAAACAAGAAACGCGAATTCTTGATCTACCGGCCGGATAAATAATAATTATTACTGCCAACATTATTAGGAGGAAAACAATCAATTTGCGTATTTACGTACGATTAGAATTGTTTCCACGCCACGACCGGCCGATTACTACCATTGCCAGCCAGCGATCGGTTCATTAGCGTTCGTTTTATCGAGATGGTGTTAAGGTACCGTGCGATCAAAAGTTTTTCTTCGGAAATTAGAAATTAACAATTTGAGAACGATTCCAAATCATGGCGGCAAAGTTTCGCGTTGTTTTTATCCCGTTAATGTTATCGTACCGTGTGATCAAATGTTTCTTTTCGAAAGTTAGCAAAAATTTTCAAAATTTGCTTAAAAGTCCAAAACGTGGAGGTAACCTTTAGCGTTGTTTGTTTCTTCTTCAAAAATTAGCCAAAACAATAGAATTTGCATAAGAATCTAAATCATGGTGGCAAAATTTCGTGTTGTTTTCGCTAGGCTAACGGGGGATCAAAAGTTTCTGCGGAAATTAGCCAACATTCTAAAAATTTGCATTAAAATCTACACCAAGGGGGCAAATTTTACTGTCATGTTAATCTTATTGCACCGTGCGATCAAAATGAACACGAAATTGTTCGCCAATTTTCCGTTTGGTCTCGAATTCGTTATAGAAACTGAGACATGTTTCGACCACTTATTCGCGTGATTATCTCGCGAAATTTGGATACCTACAATTCGCAATTTTTGCGGCGGATCATTTCGAATTTTAAGCTCGAATTGCTCAACGTTTCCGTCTCTCTATCGAGCTATATTACGAGTTATAAGTTGGTAGCACAGCCGAAACGCAAAAAAAGAAACCGTTCGCCGTTTGCCATTATTATTTGCTTCAGTAAAGACCGCATTCATTTGAAAATAGTGAACGAAATGCATTTATTTACGAACAAATAAAACAACGCGTTCTGCCCATTACTCAAAGCCGGCGATCGATCTCTATCTTTGCCCTCCATTATCCATTTGAATTCTTTGCTCTCTATTGAGACAACAGCAACAACAACCGAAATAATTAACGAACAGATAAATTGCGCAACCTTATCATTACTATCGCCAATTGTGAACAGCGCTCGCTTTCATTTCGCCAATTTCCACGCGTTTGTTTCTTGGCTCTTGTCGCTGTCGTCGTCGTCGTCGTCGATGGCGATTATTGTTGGCAAAGAGGGAAAACAAGAGTCCGAACAATGCGTTTGGCGATTTTATTGAAATTATGATTTACTGCTTCGCGAAGGAAGAGGCGAGGAAACGACGAGAAACAAGAAGTCGAGAGACTGCGAAGAAGCAAAAAACTCGTCCGATCTCATTTTATTATTATTAGTTTCTTATTTCTCCACGATGCTATTCAATTCTCTCTCTCTCTCGCGCTCTCTTTGGCTCTCTCTCTTTGGCCATACACATACTGTGGGGCATTATTTTATATTTTATTCCATATAAGTTTTTAATATTTGTCATAAATTACTCGATACTGCCCTAACTCACTCTCTCGCATCGCGTTCTTCTTTCCCCGTCGCTCTTTCGACCTTATTATTCGTTCATTTAATTTCGTCTTTGTCTGTCTGTCTGTCTACACACACACACACACGCTTTTAGTTGCGATTGTTGTTGGGCCCTTTTTTTTTAACTCTCTCCTTCTCATTAATTTCTCATTCTCGCTTCCTCCTTTTTGCTCTTTCTCCCTTCGGACCTGTTCTTCTTGCGATTTGCCCATCCTTCTTCTCGCTTTTATAGGGCGCACACACGGAGATATAATAAAAGCGTACGCTTATTTATTGTTATATACGCGAGTTTCGTATTCGCAAAAATGAGAAGGAGACTCGCAATTTTTATTACCTCACCAAAGGATAATAATAATATCGCAGTGGTTAGTGGTGCTTTTAACTTTTCTCCTCTCTTCGCCTAGCTGCCTCACCAATCGTTACATTGTTCTATTTTAATAAATAAACGAATAAACGACGAAAGTTGCATTCGTTAGCGTGCCGTTTGCTTCTTTTTTCGCATCGCATAAGGCTAATTAAAATGTTAATTAACTCGTTAACGATCCCACTGGAAGATCGTTGATCTTCGTTATCTCGTTCTCTCGATCGTTCGGTCGACGACGACGATGAGAGAATCGAATGGAACTAATCCTCAGAATTTGTTGCAGGAATGACTGGATGTTGGCTACAATGGCGACTGTCACAACTGGGCTGCTGTCCCCGAATTCGTACGTCCTAAATACAGGTAAACAACGGTTTCATCGCCGTTCAGTTCTTAGCCAGTTGCTAATTTCATTATTTCCGCGAGGCATTCGTACTTGTTGTTTTTTTTTTGCGAATACGATGTGGCCGCTTCGATTTACGGCCAAATGCCAAATTCAACGGGCCAAGTTATTTGCAATTAACGAAATTAACTCGCCATCCTTGTCGCCCGCTCAATTTGCGTAACGTGCAACGAACACGTGCCCTTGAACAACGGAATCGATTTAAAATTAAAAGATTACTATTATTAAGCAATTAAACGCTTATTTTTTTTGTTTTTCACTATCATCATCTAGAGATTATGTGTTTATCCTCTCGCCTTTTATTTTCGTTCACTTCTGTTGGCGCTCGTTTAATTGCTCGTTGCCGTTTTTTTTTTTATCGCTCTCCTCTCTTCTCTCTACCGAAGCAACGGAATTTTTCTGTTTTAATTTTCGCAACGTAACGCGGATTTAACCGCAGTGGAGTTGTACGAAGAGTCGTAAACGAATTTCCAATAATCCATCAAGATTTTTGCGTTTTTTTAAAGTGCTTTAATTGCAACGAAATCCGTTTCTTCTTTTGCACGTATTTCGCTCGTTATTTTTTTTGACGTCAAATTTCGCTTAAAAGAATCTCGCATTTAAACGAAAATTAAAACGAAGGAAAAAAGGAGGACAAAAAGAAAGAACTACTCCGCTAGAAGATTGACAGCCGCTGAATAAATACCGAAATTATTTACTTGTTTTCGTTAATAATTATCGACTTGGACTTATGTTTACGCTCTCCGACGTTTTCATCGTTATGTAATCGCCTTTTTTCTTTCCTCCTCCGATTTATTTTTCCCCATTTATTATGATTTCCAACAACTAAAATAAACCGCAAGAAACAACGGGAACGTTTATTTAAAATTAACGCAAACGGAAGAAAAAGACAAACAGAGGAAGGCAGCAGAAGGAAATGACAGTTTAGAGAACTGAACGAGGTTAGCTGTCAATGTACGACAGCTTTTAAAGTGTCAAATGTCTAGAGTTTATTGCGCTAGTACAGAGCGATCGAGAACAATACATTCGTTCGGAGAGTGGGCTTTTCAAATTGGTATGCCTGAATGTCTTTACTTAAATCAACTAATTTGACAACGTCAAGTCTGCTGACGTTGACAAATGTCATTGATGTTTAACGAATTTCACCTTTTGTCACTAGTATTTGACAGTTTATGTCACTAGTATATGACCAGTACAGGTAACTAGATTAAGAGTAATCGTGAAGGAAATAATCGAGGCAATTTTGAAATATAAAAGCTACACGATTTTGTCTGTTGAAACATTCGGAAAAGAGTTAAAAGAAGAATAATAATGAGGGGAGAGGAGCTCGTAAAATTAGCGGAGACGATAATCGAAAAAGGAACGTTACAATAGCAAGAACTAAAGAGGTCTGTTTTTAAGTAAGGGAGAGAGAGAAAATGGGATATATTTGCAAATAAATTCGCGACGTGATACTATTACGAAAATGATCAAAAAGAGTGGACATCGTCGCTTGTCCTCCTCCTCCTCCTGCTGCTGCTACTTTTTCTTCAGTTTGGTGGCTATTGTTGGGGCAATTAAATTTTTCATTTCTGGGAATATGAGATGAAAGATGACCAGAACCAGAAAAAATTACAAAAAAGGAAAGTGACACAAAAAAAAGCGAACCGAAAGAGGAATATGAACAGATGCTGATGATGGACGGTTTTTTCTTCTTGTTTTTCAGCTTCAGTAGTCGCAAACATTTTTCGGAATCTCCTCCGTTTCTTTTTCTGCACCACTCATTTTCGTTATTAAACGTCGCATATTTTCAAAAGAGTTATTCGAGTTTAAAAGCAACGGAAGCGGGAGGAGTAAAAAAGTGGTAGAAGAAGAAGAAGAAGAAACGGAACAAAAGAATTTTAAGCAATTCACCGCATTTTTTGGCGTTTTTCGTATTAAATTCTTTGTACGTCCACCGCCGCTGCAAAAGCCTTTTCTCCCCAAAAAACAACTACTAATCTATTATTGTGTTGGTAGTCTTTGCTCCTTTTTTTTCAAACAACAAATTCTCGTTTATTTTCCCCGTTTGAAAAGCAATTCCAAACGGGAATACCAACTTAAATTGCGAGGAAGATCGCTTCTGAACGCCCCATTACCGGCCGTAATTGATGAATAATAATAATATTGCTCGCATACCGACCGACCCGAAGGAAATGAATTCGTTTAGTTTTAGTTGAAAAGCATGTAAAAGAAAACAAACGCCAGTGCAACTACTGTGTCACATACCACTAATAATAATCATTTTTAACTCCTACGCTAGCCTTTGAAAGAGCCATCAACTTTAACATTTGTTTCAACACTGTCTTACGAAACGAACTGTTAGAGCAAAAGAAGAAGAAAAAATCGATAGGAGGAAGTGGAGGAACGCTGGCAAGAGCAATTATCTATCGCCAATTTTTGAAAATCTTTGAAAATAAATCAGAACTTTCCGAAAGATTCGGGTCTTAACAATCTTCGGAACATCTTTCATTTGCTTCACCTCAAACTTAAGCCGCAAATTTCGCTAAGATACGAGGGCGCGTTGAAAAACTCTTAGCCGACCACAGAAAAAAATCCTGTTCCCGAGTGATGATGGGACAAGAGAAAATTTGGAGCCGATCAATTAAGGAAGCATTTTATGGATTTTTTTTCCCAGCAGATTAAAGATCCGTTCGATCCGCTGGGTGGCTCGCACGCTCTTCTTCTCTTACTCTCGCTTTCAATTATTTATTATTATTGCACTGCGTGCGCGAGCCATCGAAGATGGATGGATGCGGTCGAGGCAAAAGGAAGACGCCGAAGAAGATCGAGAGAAAGAATAGGGGAAAGAGTGAGAGCTAAAGAGAGAGAGAGAGAGAGAAATCAATCTCCGTTCGGTTACCAGTGCAGTGCCCACCTATTCGAAATTTGCATATTACAAGTTACGACAAACGGGACGGACAACAATAAGAGACGAGGAAAAGTAGAGGCTGATGATGATGAAGGATCGTGGTGGAATACGTGAAACAAACGGCTACTGTCACGGACGACAAAATCGCTTACTTGTTGCTACCATTATTATTATCAACGTCTCTCGTACAAGAGCTACGACAATCTGCACGACTGTCCGCGCGTTCGGTCTCCGATCGCCTTTTCTTTTTTAATTATTTCGCTCGCACGCATTCTACTAAATGTAACTAAACGTTAAATCAAATCGCGAAGGAAATAAATAAGATTCGTCGCACCGTGTGCGCGCGAGAGAAAGAGAAAAACATCTTATGGCAGCACTGGTTGGTTGGTGGTAGTATATCATTTGAAACAACATTAGAACGATTTACTTTTTGCTGTTTCGCTGCTGCTGCTGTTGTTGTTCTTGAAATTGGTATATGAAACAATTTAAATCTCTTTCTCTCTCTTTCTCCTCATCTTTGCCATGCAGAAATCGCAAACACGCCCTTTATTATTACCATTAATATTATTATTGTCAATCCTAATATTATACCAATGTCATATTTCAATGAGACGTATTGCGAAACGCACGGCAACAATGATAATAACAATAAACTCATTGCGATCATTAATAACGTCGATTTTTTTTTGTTCGAAACATAAAATTCATTCCACGTGTCTCTTTCTTTGTTTGTCATGATTTTCAGAAGTTATTAATTCGTTAAAAAAATTTTGATCGATCAATGTAACGTAAAATAAACGTTCGCTTATACTGGGCGAGCAAATCGCAAGTCGTTTGGCTCGAACGTACAAAGAAAACAATCCGAAAGCGAAAAGAATGGGAAGTAATTAAAAGGCGCGATTCCAATAATTCGCATTCGTTGGGTAAATACTTAAGCGAACACGAATAACCTTGTTTTTAATTTTGTATGTGGATTTTTTTTTCTTCTTTAAAGCAAAATTTGCCTTTATTGTAGCTGCCTCGTTCATGATTATTTATGATTAATATTAATAAAAATTCGTTTAAACAAGCATTATTATTATTATCATTATTCAATTAGCAAAGCAAATTCGCCTCCCGTCATTATGCAATCGCTTGTTTTTCGTTGAATTTTGTTAATAAATACCAAACAATAACTTAAAAAACGAAAACGAAAAAGAATTGGAAACGTTTTAATAATCGACCGATTTTGTTGTTTCCTTTAATTATAGTTTCGTTACGTACAACTATGTCAAAGGTTGTTGTCGGGTAATTGTTTTATCGTCTGTTTTCGTTCCTTTTTTAATTATTCATCCAATTAAACGGAATCACCTCAAAAAATGTTAGAAACGAAAGAACGTTGGCCACACTGGTCGCCGGTAACGGTCTGCTACAAAGCGATCAAAGTCGGCTTTGCAACTTGCAATTGTCTCCACTTAAGCATTGACATTGACAAATGTCACTTTGCCGCCAAATTACGAAGTTCGTTGGTCAACAATGGCCGCCCGTTATTGACTTTCGTCAATTGTTATGAACTGTTTTACGCGAATTCTAATCCGTTCATTTGTTGTTGCCGCATTCTAGATCAGGTAGCAGTCAAGAAAATGTCTTCGGAGCCGACGGAGGTGGTCGACTACGAACGGTACATGAAAGCGTACAGAACGACGACTTCTTCGTCGTCGTCGCCGCCGCCACCACCACCACCACCACCACCACCACCATCATCATCGCCGATCCAACAGCAACAACAACCGCAAACCTCGCAACAACCTCTTCCGAATCTGTGTTCTTCCGCGTCGACAACAACAACAACAACCGCTTCAACGACGCGTTCTTCCGCCACCGTCATAAACTCGACCGATTCGGAGACGGACGAGCGCACGAAGTCGCACCGCTCGCGTCGGCAGCAAGCGACGCCGAAGCGGAACAAGCGGAAGAATTTCGAGCCGCGTTGCGCGAACGTCGTCGTCGCCGCGTACGCGGAAAGCACCGCAACGAGCGGCAACAACAATAACAACAACGACGACGACGACGCTGCCGCGAACAACGGCGGCAAGAGTCGACGGAGGAAACGATGTCCGCCGACGCGACTGATCGACGACCATCGCTCGTACTCGCCGATGGATCTGAGCCGAACGAACGAGAGCGACACGGACGTGGACGACGACGACGAAGAGGATGGCGAGGAGGAGGAGACGGATTATTTGAGCGTGGAGGAGGAGGAGGAGGAGTGCGGCGGCGACGCCGACGACGACGAGGACGGCGTCCGCGGCGCGCGAGGGCGCTACCGTCGCCGGTACAACAGGCGCCATCACCATCACGATCCGTTTCACCAGCAGCGTCGCTACCGTCACCATCATCATCACCATCGCGCGCGACGTTACGGCGGCGAGGAGATGGAGACGACCGACGACGGGAACGAGAACAACAGCTCGGAGAACGATACGCGGGCGCCGAGCGGTTTCTCGACGCGGAAGAGCCCGGCGAAGAAGTCGCGTCTCAACAACAACAACAACAATAACGATTACGTCAACAACAGCGGCTCGAATGCGATCTTGTTGCAACAGCAGCAAGCGGGCAGCGGTTGCGGCGGCGGCGCGACGACGACGTCGAGTTCCGCGGGGAATTTGGGGGTTTTAAGTGGCGGCGGTGGCGGCGGCGGCGTTCAACAGGTGTTCGACATGCGGGAATACGCGGTGAACACGATGCGCGAACTGTTGGGGATCTACGGCCTCACCGGCGAGGTGGCCGAATCGATTACCAGACAATTGCCGATAGCCGCATTCAGTACCGGTGAGTTTATTTCGTTTTTTTTTGCGCTCTTTCTCGTCTCGTTTAACCGTCGCCAAAGATTTGCACTAGCAACAAATCGGCGATTGTTATCAAGAAAAGTTAATTATTGCGATTATTTTTTACGACTATCGTCAGCAAATTTTTTGCTGAATATTTCATTTAAAAGAAAACTGCATTCTTGTTGTTGATGTTGTTGTTCTTGTTGGAATTGTTGCTAATTAATTAATTTGCACAATTCGTAATTGTTTTCTTAATGAAATATTTACATACGACCAATAATGATAATAATAGTGATACTAATGACCCAATTGCACGATTACTGCCACCATAAAAGCATTATCTTTGAGCTTAATTAACGCAATTTGTTTCGAAGGCAAATAAACGAAAAGCTCTCGAAACGCTTTTTCTACAGGGTTTTCTAATAAGTGCGTCAGAACTTTAAAATGTTGCACAATAATTGCAATACGAGATAATCCGGTGTCTGCGTCCACCTCGACTTTGTCTCACCGAATGCACTCTGGAGGTCCAATTTGCGACTACTTTTTCGCACATATCGCGTGGTATGTTTTGATTTTGGTGCATTAAATGCTCCGCTTGAGGTCTGGTGGCTTATTTTTATACTCCAGAGTCTCCACATGACCCCATATGAAGGTGTGATATCGCATGATCTTGGGGGCCAATTGACATTGGCATTCTTGGAAATGACGCAATAAATCAATGGTTTTACGAGGTGTATAACGTATTGCCAAAAGAAGACATTGTTTCTGTCGACGTTTCTCAATTTAGGACTCCTACACCGCTCACCATTAGCCAGTATCACCGGATTCTAGAAGATGCGAAAATACTTTTGGAAGTCCAGAAATTTGATGTTGTATGGGAAGTTTCTCTTCGGTGTTATTTTCGAATTTTTCTGAAGAAATGAAGAGGCAAGTTCATTATCCACTTAACGTTGCACTTTTAGTTTTCTCGTCCCTCTCGCTTAATTATTAACGTTTTTTTTTATTAATAATAAATAGCCGAAAATAGAGTACCATATGGCCGTACGTATATCTGATCAATTGTAATAATCGGGAAAAGTCGGCGTCTGCTGTTGGTGCATTACCATTTCACATATATACAGAGCGATCAGAAAGTTTTTACAGAAAGTCTTTACTTAAATCAACGTCAAGGCTATCGTTAACAAAAAACGGAATTTTCGTAATTTCTTGATCGATAATCGCGTTTTTGATGTTTGACAGCATCGAAATCCGTTACTTTCTGATCGCTCTGTACTTTTATGTACCGAGGGTCTAATTAAATTCCTGCACACGAGAGAGCATTTGTCTGTAAAAAGTTAGAAAACAATTGTTTCTTGTCAAAGTACTCTAGGGCACAAAAGGTTTATTTGGTGTAATAAGTCTTCTTAAGTTGCATGTTCGATCATGCGATATGTTTTTGTTAATGTTAATTGCAAGGATGTTAATATTCGCTTGGGTAACATAAATGCGTCCTCTTTGGTTGTTGCAAATGAAATTGCACCGATGAATTATGCAAATGTGCGAAACGTATGTCATAATTATTTATTTTATTTTGCCGTTTAACTTCGATTACGTGGACATTTTTTTGTGTTCGTTAAAGTTTCTATAAATATTTCAAAATTAATTGTTTTATTATTATTTCTTTAAATTATTCATTTTATTTGTATTTATTAATTATTTCCATGGGAAATGTGCGAAGTAATTTGAAAATCAAATGAGGCAATTGGGAATTAACGCAATCGAAGCGAGCGTGTGTGTGTGTGTGCAATTTAATTGCATAATTCGATTAATGCAGACGTACGTTTTGCAAACAAAAACAAATAAAAGATGGAAAAAGAAAGCGAATCGTCCAATTCCGAAATTGGTCGTAAAATAAAATTGTTTCTTAACCCTACGCGACCCTTTTCCTCTACGCTCTCTCTCGCTCCGATTATTTGCGCGTCCCTATTTAAGGGAAATTACCACAAATTATGTCACAGAAATCATCATAAAAGCGAACAAAAGAAAAAGAAACGACGATTTTTTGCGTCCTATATTCCGAACAGCAGTGGCCCATTGGACTCGTTTTAATCAATTCATCTGCTCTAGAAGATCGGAACTTTAGCTGGCTCACACGTTTGCGAAGAAGAAAAAAGGAATTTAGCGAGAAAGCAATAAATTTCCTCTTTATTTTTCTGGTTGGAATAAAAAAAAACGCAAGGATAAAAGAGGGGTCAAAGTACTTTAACTGTGTGAAATTCCACGTTTTCTGCACAATTTTTCATTCGTTTCAGACCTTTTTATTGGATCTTCTCATCATCATCGTTTTTTTTATCCGTTTCGTATCCTTCCTCTTCTTGCAGACAATGCGATCGATAGAACACTAGAGATTAGGACGTCGTTTACGATAATAATAATAAATAAAATAGGAAGAGCAGATCGGAAACGGGGAAGAAACGGACGGAATTCTTTCTTCCTTTAACTTTCGCGTATTTTTTTTTTCCGTATTTTTAAGGGTTTTTTTACCTAAAAACTATATAATAACATCGAAGGGCGAACACAAAAGAAAAAACCGAAAGCGAACGTGTTTTGTAAGACGATACCATTATTAAGAAGTAAAGAAGTACGGAAACGTATGGAGAAGAAAGGTTTTATTCTTGCTTAACGGGTGCGGTTCCACTACAACTATTTACCACTGCCATTGACACACGAGAAACTACCCGAAGAAAAAGCGAAGGAAAAGGGGAGAGAAAGATTGAAAAAGTACGGGTAAGAAGGGGTGTAATATACCTGATCCCCGACGATCGCTAAAGCACCAACCCCTTTTCGCAAATCGCGACGAAGGCGATTCCTCTTTAACCGTGCGAATTTTATTTTATTTTTTGCCCTCCCGATAAACTCCACTTAACCACAAGAGCGGCGGAGCCCCCTTTTTCATCTTCGACCAGTTTTACGTGCATTTCCACGAGTTTCAAGTAATCCGATCTCTTTTATTTCAAACCCAAGCCAAAATGAGCCGGTGACGTTAGTGCGAAATTAACAGTTGCCAACATTGATTCGGCTATTTCTTCGTTTTATCTTCGCCAAATTAACATTAAGTAGATGATTGCGAAGTCGTCGAAGTTGAAGATGACGCGAACGATATTAAATGCTCAAGTTTGTTTTTTAATTTTAGGAAATAGAATGCGATTCTTTTGCTAATATTGCTATAAAAGGGGGCCTTTTCCTCGCATTTTTTTTTTGCGCGCAATTCTTCTTCAGAGGTACGCTAAATTGAACAATTTTTCGGCAACTTACCGGCACAATGGGGGGATGAATAAGAGACGAATAATAGGGGACACCGTGGGGAATCATCCCATTGTCTCCAAACTACTTTTTCTTCTCTCCGCTTGCGATTTTTAACCCAGAAGACTCACGTTTTTATTATTGTTATTAACGAAAATAAATAAAGGGAATTTCCCTTAAACGGTTCCTCTTGTTTGAAAGACGCAGAAAATAAAATGCAATTTAATACTCACATTAAGTTATGGGGTTATTACGCTGAGACTGTTGCCGAAGAGCGAAACGGGGGGACTCCTCATCTTCAGCGCCGTAACCGCCTGAAACCAACGAGGATTGTGAGAAAATTGCGATTCCGAGATCGAGGGAATTCGTTGCAAAAAAAAAAAAGAAAAACGAAAGCGATACGATTAAGCAAAGAAAAAAGCAACTCCTTCGTCTCTTTAAATTTTTGTTGGCCATAAAAGTAATCGTCGTCACCCTGTAACATAATAAAACGAGTCAACGGACGATAATAACGACGACGACGACGATGATGATGGCGATGGTGATGACCACGATGATTTCCAGGTAGTCAAATTACCATTTAACAGGTCAATTTATATAAATACGTGGCCGGGGACCTGTTTATTGTTGGTCAAATAAAGAAAAGGACACACTTTTCTTATTCTTATTCTTCTTCTTCTTTATCGTTTGGTCCTCGTCCACTAGGTGACCGTTGCGTAACCGATAATTTGGCACACGACCCTATGGAGGCGACTTTTAATTGTGGGTTTTACGATTAATAATTAGTGCCTTTCTCTCGATCATATGCGAAATTCATTCAAATCACAAGCACAAAAGGAAACGTGAATAATAGCGCAAAAAAGAGATTATAATAAATGAACGAAATCGCTTTTCATGAAGTCGCAGATATTTTTTCCTGAAACTTTGGAAATGGATGGTTGTGGAAACGAAAAGAGACGTGGAGGGCTGAAATTAAGCAAAAAAAAAGGATAATTAAGGGTAAAGGCGAAAACGAAATCTCTCACGCAGTTCACGTAAAAGAACTGCCTCGCCAACATCATCATCATCATCAACCAGTCATCCAGCGAGTGACAGAAAAGATAAATGATTAATAATATAATCCACGCTGCGTCTGATGCAGTTTCTCTTCTATTTTTTCCTTCGAGGGTCGTTCCTCATTTTTATTTTTTTTTTAATAAAGAAAAAAACGGAATACCTAAAGTTCTTTTTCTCTCACCCTCTTTTCTCGCTTCGGCCTCGTCATTAGAATTTTTTTAATTTTTTTCGAAATTGAAATCCTTCAACGAACGAACGAGGAAAAAAGAATTCTTAACGCGCTCAAGTTACCCCCATGGAATAGGAAAGTGGTTTGAATGACGGTGGAGGGAAATTTCGATCATTAGACTTTCTTATCCGTCGGGGTGGCTTAAGAAAACCCTTTTTATTTCGGGTAAAAATGGAAAGAATTCGCTGTTATTGTTACGGTTGATGGAATTGGCCGTTTCGATTACGATTCGTACCTGGTTTTCCATCAACGGACGTTTGTTTCGGAAACCGGAAACCTTTTTTTTCCGACGTTTCCACCGAAAGAAAAAAATCGACTTTTATTCGCGAACAACGTGGGATTTTATCGGGTTTTTTTTCCATCCTTCCTCCCGTCATTAAAACGAATTTTACATGAGACCGTGGAATCGGATTCGCACCCTTCCGATTGGGAGAAATTGGTCACATTTTAATTTAAATTTCCCGTCCCTCTTGCATACATAATTTTAATCACGGTCGATATTCTTATTGAAATCAGTTAGTCAAGCGATCGAATGAGTGAGTGACTGTTTGTTAACGAAAGGGATTCGTGTAAAGTGATCCTGTCGAAAAAATGAGAAAGAAAAATTCAAATTTTCCAACCCTCGTTCTGCGTTTTGGCGTTTAGGAATAAATTAATGAACCCGATATCGATTTTTCATTTATATTTCAAATTGAAATTCTTATGGGAAAAAGTAACACGGTCGAATCGATGGGGTAGACGGCGGAGAGAAATGGTTTATTAACGTTTCTCCCTGTATAATATAAAATATGGCTTATTAAAAATTCCAATACATATATTAAATTTTAATAAAAGAGACGAGAGAAAAAAAAAACACGAAATCCAAAAATAAACGAGATGCGTAAAGGACCGAGCAAGCGAGAATCACGGGCTTTTGCTCTCAGGTAGAAGACGTTCCTCCAAATTCCGCTCTTTAAAGAGTTGAGATTAATTTGTGGATGGAAGTAAATAAAAAGGAAGAAATAACGAATTCCTTCGCTTTATTATTATTATTTTTTTTAAATAAAATTTCTTATGGCCAACAATTAACCATCATCAATCACCCGACCAACCCTTCTTCTTTAAAAAGAAATAAACGAATTCGACAATAAATTCCTTAATCAAAAACGGTTTTTTATTCGTTTATTTCTTTTTTGGGTGGATGATTATCAATTTTTTACATATTTATGAAATATTGCTAAACAAAAGGGAATCCAGCAATTGCTATTTCCAAAAAATCTTTAAAAAGCGAAGAGGATTTTGTCGCTTTCGCCATCTATTGAAATCGATAGAAACCACCCGTTTTTTATGCTTAATAAAAGGTGCAAAAAAAGGAAATTATTACGAAGCCGAAAGGACCTTGTAAAGGTAGAAAGAAATTAAAGGTGCAAATCTTTAACCCCCCTCCCGATATCTTTAGGGCATTCCACTTTTCTTCCCCATTTCCTAATTCGATTGTTATTCTAATGACCTAATCCGAAAGGGAATTACCTGTATTTAATTTCTTTATTGATGCTGCCCTTTCTCTCTCCCTCTCACTCACTTTCTTCCCTTACTCCGGTTCACTTTCTTCCCTTTCTCAGGTCTTTTTCGACGTTTTTTAAAGCATTTTTTTCTGAAATAGAGGGCAAAAAGCTGCACGTGATATTTCGCAATAGGCCGTAGAAGAGGTGGGGCGTTTATGTGTGATATATATATATAAAAGGGCCTTTGAAAATTTTTTTCAATTTCTAAATTAAATTCCATCCGACCAGCCAGCCAGCCACCGCTAGCTGATGTTAGTGGTGCGTTTTCACTGTCGCTCCAAGACTTAAAAAAGAAATCATTTTCCAATTGGGAAATCAAGTTTTTCCTTTAAGGACTCCTGTGCAAAAGTGTTAATTATTGGTGTTTTCTCGGGGGATTGGTCATTTTTTTTTTCTTTTCGGATTGTATTTTTTTAATTATCAAATCCAAATTGCACGCTTTCGCAAATTTTATTATGCCAATATCTTCAAACGATTCGAACGAGACGTCGCCGGATTTTTTGAGGATCTTACTGGAAATCTACGAGAGGAAACAACGCACCAACAACAATAACAACAACAACAATAATAACAAGAATAGTGATCATTGTGCCGATGATGGTGATGACGATGAAGTTTGCAATGTTAATTTGCGTAGCGAAAATCGAAACGGTGGTGAGTTCGTAGCAACTTTTGCATTTGTTTTTTTCGCCTCATCTTGTACAGACATTTTCCAATCGAGAAATCATCTTAGCGAATTCCACGAAAACGCTCGACGAACATTTCATTTTCGTGCGTGTTCCACTTAAAGCAGATACTTTTTAAGTTCGCTTTAAAAGGGGAAACAAATCAAAAACAAATTAAACTCGGCGAGGAAGAAGAAAAAGTTAAGATTAGAAAGATGAAGAACAACGGGCATCCGGTTCGTTTACGATTTTCGGCCGAAAAAGTTCCGTCTGCGTTTTTCTGCTCTTGTGCGTTCATTATTAAGTTATTATTGGGACGCGTTTTCACGGCAATTTCCTGCCGTTCTCTTATCCATTAATTCTCTTCAATTGTTCCTCATCAACAGCTAATTAGCAATAACGTGATTTTCGTCATCCTGCTTTGCAACGTAACTCGTACTTAAAGGAATAGTTTTGTTGGTTAAGGACGTCAATTGAAGCGAGGTACAATTTCGGTGATGATTAGTACTTAGAGTAAATTGATAATAATTAGTTATTGATTCAAGAACAGGCTGCTTCAAGATGATGATAATTGAACGATTAAAGAAAGAGCGAATGACTAATGACTAGAGGATAACATTTTAGTAATAAAACTTCAGTTGTTCGTCTTTGATTCAAAAAAACAATTCCTCACGTACAGATCGAGAATTAAATGATAAGGAGGGAATTTTGTTGTAACCAAAACGTCAAGGGTGGTCCGGAATATATCACAACAAACACCCCGTATATTATTTTTCTCTTAAAAGAGAAATAACCATACACACAAACCGGGAGATGCTCGACGATGATAATAAAGGAAAAGGAGCAGAAGAAAATGACAAAACGAAACAAATCATTTATCATTTCGTTGGAAATAAATTAATAACGTTCCTTTCCATTTTATTCTCTCCTCTGTTTCTTCTTCCTAACATAATGCATTCGAAACGGGAGGCAACCATCTCTTTCTCCGCACAGTCCATCCATCTCTTTTAGTTTTTTCCTTCTTCTGCTGGATCTTTCTGTTTTAAATAAGTTGCCTCTCGTTTTTGTTTTTTTTTTTGGTCGAAATGCAGCATTATAATAATAACAAAGGAATAATATAGACGAGGAGGGTGAGCGAGTGGCTACAAATGGACGGAGAAGAAGGTCTTAATAAAAAACGAAATGAACGGTGATTAATTCGCATACGTGGACGACTGGTGGATGCGAGAAGTCGTGCAAAATGCGAAAACGTATATATACGGAGGAGGCATAAAAATTAATGACGGTTTAACAGTGAACGAACCGAAAGAGAAAGAAGTAGAGAACTAGATGGGATTTCGTGCAGATTAATTAATAACGGTGGTGGTTTTTGTTTTAATTAATGATCGCTCGTTCTTCGCTCTCGAATCTTCTTGCTCTCGCAACTTATGATGGTAGACAGATTAACGAATGCAAGAAGCTTCGTTGTTTTTCCATCAGGAAAAATCTCCTAAGCAGAATCGTCGATGCAAGTGCACGGGCGAAGGGAAAACTAATCAGGTAGTCGACGAGAAGAAAAGTGCAAGAAGTGAAACGGTTTCCCTCGGATCCGTCACCCGAAAGCCTCGGCGTCATCAATCATCGCGCTCGATGTCGTCGTTTTTTCTTTCGTCTCTCGAGTTCTCCTCTCGGTCGAAAATTTATTCTTCACTCGCAAGATAATTGAACGATCCAAATTAAATTCTAATTAAGTTGGATGGAGGAATTCGTTCGCTCGCTCGCTCTCGGTCGCCTCCTCTCTTCCTCCTCGCATTGGTAATTAATTATATTCCAGTCGCTTAATAGGAGGCGAAGAACAAGACGAAGAGGAATTCACGTCGCGCTCTCTCTCTCTCTCTCTCTTCAATTTTTATTTCTTCATTTTTATCGAAAAGAAACGAATCTTTTTACGTACGTACATTCGAAAAAAGATTAACGACGTCAAATCAAATCAAATTAAAATCATTCAGGAGGAGATGGAGAAACTGCGCGATGGATGGGTAACAAGAGAGAGAAATTTGAAGAATTGAAGTCGAGTGAATGAGAGAAGAATGGAAGACGACGAGAGGCGCATAAGAATCAAGTTGTTGGAATGTAAAGTGGGCAAGAGCGAGCGAGAGCCAGAGGAAGATCTTTCGATATTAAACGAGCATTTTTCTCTCTTCTCCATTTATTTCTGTTACGTTTTTTTTTTGTTCGAATTCCCTTTTCTCGGTCTCGATCTTCTTCATCATCATCATCATCATCATCAGCGTTTTCGATTTGAATAAAGTAGTTGGACGAAGAAGGAGAGGCGAGACACGAAGTAGGGAAGAAAAATGATTTAAAAAGGAGAATATTTGTGCTTGTTGTTGCGTGGTTTGTAGTAGTAGTTGATGGCGAAGGAGGAGGAGGAGACGGCGAAGAAGAAGAAGAATGAGAAAAGAGATGTTCAGGTATTTCAATTTATCATAATCCTGATATCCAGTGATTCTTCGTCTTTTTCTAGATTACGATTTTCTGTCCCGTTTTCTTTTTACTTTCGATACCAATCGCTTCTTTAAGCTCCAGTCGTTTTGTTTCGGTAATAAACCAAAAGGACGATGTTGGTCGTTTGACTGACCGGGGGGGAAAAGAAATTAAGAGTAATTTCGTAACAATGAATGTCACCTTCTTCGCTTCTAACAAGAATGAATGTTGGCGAGCAATTGAAATAGTTGATTGTTTTGCAAAATAAATCTAGTCGATTGTTACGAACGCAACAAAAATTTGTTAATTTTCAAACTTAATTAACTCTAGTTTATTCTTGGTCAAGATGACTGACCTCTTCTCCTATTCTCGTCGGTTGTCCATCCATTTCTATTCAGACGTTTTTTTTTTTCTCGCTGGTGCTTTAATAAGCATCGCATAAAAGAAGAGGAACTCCACCGTTATTTTTTAATAAACCAACAAAAAAAGAATCCTTTCAATAATAGTAATAGCAGCAGTAATCATAAAATTACTTTTGTACCTGTAATTAGATTTTTTGTTTTCATTTTGATCCTCTTACTACAAAATCGTCGAATTTTCTAGGTTAACAACATTTTGTGGAGGAAGAGAAGACAAGAAGTATATGCCTCTCTTTTTTACGAAGTTTTCCTTCGATAACAATATCAAAAAAATCAGTTTTTCTTTCACGTCCTCTCGTTTTTAATTCTTTCTTAAGCGTACCAGAAGATGTTAAGCAAAAAAAGAAAGAATTATGTACTGGAAAGATAGAGAAGCGTAGAATCGAAGAAGACGATGATCTATCGTCTAACCTATAATTACGTCCATTATAATTCCTCCTCATGTTACTACTAACAACTACTACTACCATTTAGTGCTCCTACATTCACCTGAAGAGAAACGACGAGGAAGTGGCAAAAGAAAAGAACTCCTCGTAACCCTCCAGCAATTGGTTTTATTATCGTCATTTTCGTTGTACGATCTGTTGGAAACTATTAAGAAATTGTGTTTGGTGATGACGAAAATTTGAAAGAGTTTAGATTGGAAAATTTGATTTGCAAAAGAGGAGCAACAGCAGGCATTTAGATTCGCAACGAAACGACAAAGAGGAGACAAGTTGTTAATTTCTGTTCGTGTTCTTTGTTTCTCGAAGAATTCTTTTCCACCAAATTCCAGTTTAATACGATTATAATTTTCATTCTACATTATTTTTCACGCCCAAATTTTTATAATTATTCTTTTACTTCGAGGTGAATTCAAGTTTTGTCTTCCAACATTTTCCCCTCGTCTGCATAATTTTTCAATCTCTGACGGATCTCCAATAAAAACTCGCAGAGATGGTGATTTTTCCCCTCTTTTCATTTTTCGTTTGTGTTCTTCGCGTTGTCGATGTCGATGATGATTGTGTGATGCTGTTTAGATGATGATTGAAAAGGAATAAAATAATAAATCATGTTCGGTCGTCGTTTGGGCTCGCTGGGATGATGGGGGTCGATTGGGTGATGGGTAGGAGACGAAGAAAAATAGATGCACGTACGTGAGACAAAGATGATGGAGGAATGTCAGGGCACAGACAATAAAAGAAAGAAAGAAGATGAACAAGAAATAAACTAATGAAAATGGTACGTTTGTAGTTGGTTTCAATGCTTTCCGTCTTATTCCTCATCAACCATTATTACCATTACAATTTACAAGCGTTTCTTTCTTTCTTTCTCTACCAGAGTACCATTGCCACTCATCATCATCGTCTTTCTCTTGTTTTCTTTAGTTTTACATTAATTCACGTCGTGCTGCCACCACCACCACGAAATTAATACTAAACTATTTAAGAAGAAAAAGTCCATAGAGCTATTGGACGGATGGTTATCGAGAGAAAGATATTTTTCAACGGCAACAATAAAAAATAATAATAAATTCGTCCAGTCATCCTCGATGGCCACGTTATCTTCGTTTTATTAATACAAAAAGCGAAATCGAATCGAAATAATAAGAGAAAGATAAAGACCGATAGCAGATGATCCTCATATTTCTACCTTTTTCAGCCACCGGCCATCATCATCATCATTCTTCTTGTGGTCATTATTAAAATATTTAAACATTGTTCTTCATTTAATTCCGAAATGATTTTATTTTAATTTAAGAACGAGAAAAGGCTCGTGGTCTACCAACGATTGCTGGTTAATTTTTCTTGAAGATGAGTCGAATTAAGTTTCCCCCCATAACCGAATACAAGTATCCTTTTTCTGGGTTCCATAAGACATTCAAATCTCCTTTTAATCCTTCGGTTGGTACACTCGCCGTATATACCAGAAATTTAAATGAGAGAATAAGCGTGTAAGAAGTGGGCATTAAAAATGGTGACGGAGCACATTCTTTTTCACTGGCTTCTCTTTTTTTGTCCCCTGTTTTTTGGTTTATTTTTTGTTTCTACTTTTGGGCTCGTTTTTTATCTACTTTCAGTTTAATTTTTTCTTCCATTTTTGGGCTGGAAACCGTGTTGATGACGGTCGAGACGTTTATTTGATGGGAATCGTTGTTATTATAGAGAATCAAATGGATTCTCATTATCATCGTCATCATCATCAGCATCATCAACGGTTCATTCATTTGACTTTTTTTCGGTAAGGGGGATCAAGTAATAAAAGATGGGTACCATAAAAAAATTGATGGGCAAAACGTTTCCAAGCAGATCCAGGAAGGAATAGTACGTTTGGCATTTAAAATATGTGCATATTTAAAGCAAGAATTGCGAAAGAAATGAATGCAAACCATCATCAACAAAAGAGGCGATCAAAAGAGGCGCAAATAGTTTACGAAGGTATTGCATGATCAAAAAAAAATCCAGAGAAGAGTGTGGGATTTGCAAATGAATGGGGTTAAAAACGAACCGTTGAAGAAGGGACAAGAAAAAAGTTGCGAGACAATATGAATGCATAAGGAAGACACATACGTTTATATAGAATGCGACAATCTTTTAAAATGTTGCATTCATAATAATGGCTGCGTTGCTTACTTCACTCCATACAATTTTTCTTCCGTTATTACAATTTTTCCTCGTTCAAACTTTTTGTTTTCAAATTCGTCAACGGTCGACAATAAATCGCGAAATCTGGCAACGTTGTGTTGAAATAAATTGACAGCAGTGTCACTCGTAATTGCCAATTACGATTATTATCGATCAATTTGTAATTATGTGTCGATTAATTAATTATTCATTAAATTCGCTCCGCGACGTCTGCGTCTCTCTTTTCTCTCCTTTAAAACATTTCCACGTTATTAATAATTAATGACGTACCAATTGACGCGCGTGAAGTGTGCAACGATTATAACGCTTGTCGTTGTTTCGCGCGCGAAACAGTTACGAATCATTTTCGTTGTAAATGAAAAGATCGTAATCGTTTCGTCGTTAGGAAGAAAACTTTTTTGTTCGCCTCTAAGCCGAAATTCAGATTAGACCACTGCGTTTCCTCCAAACACCAAACCGTATATTTAAGGATAATTATTGTTAACGAAGTACACAGCGAGAACGAAGAAAAAAGAAGTTTACATAAGAGACGGAGGTTCAATGCTCTTCTTCGTCCGCGGTACCATTTGCACCTTCTTCCTCTTCTTCGTTCGTCGCCGCATTTTCCTACTAATATCTAAAACGCTAATTGTCGAATTTACGACCAACAGTTGTTATAAATGGCGAAACGATTATTTCTCTCGCAAAGGGGAACGCTTTCTAATAAACCTACTTTGAATTTTATTATCATTATAATAATAACGACGGTGACTGCCACTGTTAAATTATCGCACAGCCTAAATCAATTTCTCGCACTTACTGTCCACAATTCAGCAATATTCCTCCAACTATTCGGAACTCATCGAAATACAGTGCGATCAAAAACATCAAACACGTATGTCTGCCACACAACGTTTGACAATTGTCAATACCCTACGAGCTCAGCTGATCTAAGTAAACACATCACGTATGTCAAATTTGCAATGCCCAAAAGTTTCGTGTCGCAATTAACAGATGTTTACGCATTTTTGGCCAAGTCATTTTCCTCCAAATTCGGAATTAGCCCTTCACGCATTTATTTTATGGCTAATGGGAGATGCCAGAGGAGCCCTACGTCTATATGTTGAAGTTGATCCCAGTCGCCACATTCTTTCAGTGCGTCTTTTTAGACAAAATTAACGCAGATTTTTCAAAGGACGATGCTGAGGAAGGAAGAAGGTCCTTGCAGCTAAGATGTCGTGACTACTGTCAAATCGAAGGACATCTTATTGGAGTTATTTTTCCTTTGTTTTTTCTTGCATAATGGTAAATAATGTTTCGCGTCTCCGAAACCGTCCATTTCCGGAGTTAAGTTAAAGTTTGCGACACTTTTTTTAACGCTCTGTATGCGTGAAACGACGCTGCGGTAGTCATCGACTATCCGTAACATTTCGTCTCTTCCTCGGTCGGATTAAACACCACGAGTTACGCGATAGAGACGCGCGAGAAAGATGGAATACGCGAGGCTTTTAACACGGATGCGTCCATCGCTCTTCGTGCACTCCAAACACGTGTTATTTTACCAACAGCTGTGCACATACAGAACGTCATCGCTCTCTCTCTCTCTCTCTCCGTTTGTATTTGTACAAAGCAGATTTTTATTGCCTTTGTCCACGTCTCTCAATTAATTCCTTTTCGTTTCCTCCGCAGGTAAAATCTTGGAGAACCTGTCGCTGGGTCCCCCAACTCGTCAGCCGAGCAATCAGCAGCACACGCCGCCGTCGCAACCGCCGACGCCGCCGAGCACGCCGCTGTCGCCGAACAAACTCAACGAACTGAACAAGTACGCGATCGGCAACAATCCGGGCGCATCCGCCACAACGTCGACGCCGTACTACTCGACGTCTTCACCGGCGACGGCCGTCAACCTGTTGCTCTCCGCCATTCCTAACAATCATCATCCTAATCAAGCGACGACGAACACGACGACGACGACTTCTTCGTCGCTATCATCTAGTCCTAACAATTCCACGTTATTGCTGCTACCTCAGAACCTAAGCGGCGCTAAGATCGGCGTCAACAGCGGCATCGGCATCGGCATCGTCGGCGGTACCAGCAGCGGCAGCGGCCAGCATCAACAAAAGTTGCCGCTGAATTTGGGGAAAAGAACGGTCGCGAGTGCCGCCGCGGCGAACTTTGGCAAGGACTCGACGGCGTCGTATTTGAACGGGAGCGCGTCGTTCAACAATAACGACGGCGATGGCGCCGGTCTTAACTTGTCCATCAACTCCGATTATCTTCAACAGCAGCAGCAACAACAACAACAGCATCACCAACAGCAACAACAGAACCATCCCTATCAGATCGAGTTCGAGCTGTTGCGCAGCAAGATGGAGGAGAAGTCGGAGAAGATTAGCAACAGCACGAGGGTGAGTTGGGTTCGTACAAGAAGTGGAGGAGTTTTCGTCCATCGTTTGCGCGTCCAAAAAGCAATTAATTCGCGTTAATTAATGGGGGAATTTGAAGTTTGCTCGCAAAAGAACGGATTAAACGGTGCCTTTTGTTTAATTGTCTTCGCCTTTGTTTCCAGTGGGAACTTCGTCATTTAACATTAGCAATAATTGTCGCCCATCGTTTCCGTCTCTCTTTCTTGCGCGTTTGTTTTTTTGTCATCTCTTCGCCAATTTCGCACTTAATTCGTTTTGTGTCGAAGTTTTTGCTAAATAACGGATTCGGTTAAATTAAGAAGCAAACCTCGGAAAAAATGGGGGATTTTCTCTAAAGAAGCAATTTGATTCTTTTCTATTGTTATTTCTCGAAAAGATTTAATTGCGAACGCGAATTAATTGGGAGGAATAAGAATGAAGAAGGCGCACATTTCGTGTCGTATTAATGAGAATTCCGCTTAAACGCGAAAACGAAATAAAAGGAGTACCAACGTCACATCCGGATGAAATAATGAAGCGAGCCTCTGTGTAACAAGCGTTTTGTTTTTCTTTTTAAATAATTCAATTTCGTCGCGGATTTTACTTATTTGTAAACACTCAAGGCTAATTAATTAATAATTGTGTTGAATTTGCGCGTTTTCGTGTGTGCGAGCGGAATTTATTATTCATCAAATTGGCAATACGTCCACGTAATTTTTTGCACGACGATTAGTAAAAATTTTATATCGCCATATCTACTCATGAACAGTTTTTGTCGCCAAATTACGCCAATAATTTTGTTGAAATCGCAGAAATAAGCGATTTCGATGGATCTTAATTTCCCATTGTTCGTTGAATTTGATTTGGTGCCAAAATTGACGTCTTTTGCGCCGAATTCCAATTTTAAACTCCGCATCGAATCGCTCCGTAGATTATTATTATTTCTGTTTTTAAATAAAACGATAGATATCGTTCGTAAAAAGAAAATGCTAATCGTTATATTGCCAACGCCAAATAAGGATTCAAATTAAAATCGAGGAAAATGTGCCTAAACGACACGGAGGACCTTGAATCGCGAGCGAGGAATAAGGTAAAACGTGCCACAGGAAACGAGACCACGCGCGCCGCAAAAACGATTAATAATTCGCTCGATTAGCGACCATTTTATTTCGCCTCTTTATCATTTTTTTTTAATTTCGTTTCCTTTCTTGCAGGGCATCTTCCCATCCAATCTGACGCTCTTCTCCGGCCTCAAGTCCGAGGACGACAGTCCGCCGCCGATGGACGCCAGTCCTTTAACCGGTAAGTGAAACAATTTGCCATTCGCAAGGGAGAAAGAGAAATGTCGTCGGAGGGATTAGAGCTTTTTGTGGTCCGGTCGTTTTAAATGAAATGTTTGCGGTCCGTTATTTGCGTGCCTTTTGCTCGTTTAACGTTTCGTTTGCCTTTCGTTTCGTTTTATCTATTTTTTCCGTCTTTCTAAATACTTTTCTAAATTTTCAAATGCCAAATTTTTGGCTCGTGCGACACAGAAATGCCGTTTGCGAGAAGAAGCTGGCGTTGTCTGCAGAAGTCTCTCCGTCTTTTTTCGCGTCCTCTCTTTCGCTGCGGCCCTCTATTGCAATAATACGGGGAGACGTCGGGAAAACGCGGCGGAGGCACGGGACGATCGCTATTATTAAACGAAACAAACCGCATTTAGACGCTGAAAACGCATTATTATATATCCGTAGCGTAAATGTTAATGGTTTCTTCATTATTTTTTTTGCGTCTTTGTTTCGCTCTCTTTTTGCGTAAAATTTATTTCCAAAGTAGTTGTTGCGTCCACTTCTTCGTCCCTTTAGTCTATTTTCCCCTCTCATTGCCTGACAGTTTCGTCTCTCTCTCTCTCTCTCTTTCTCTCTCCTGTCGCTCCCTGTTTCCGTGTGTGTAGCGCATTGTTGGGCCGGTTTGCACGTTTAAAATTAGAATTTATTCCGTTAATTTGCGCTTAATTAACGGTACCGCGTTTTCTACTATTATTGCTATTATTACTTCTCGACTTTTTACTTTGCAAATTATTTGCTACTACACGTAACATACTGCACGATCATCGATTGTTGCTTTCAAAATCACATTAATCCGATGCATTTTGTCATTCTGCATTCAATAAAATCGATTCGGTCAGATTGAACCACGAAGAAAAAGCAAAAATGTAGTCCTCTTATATTTACGTGTCACGCCATATATATACAAGAGTTGCATGAAAAATATAGGCACGCAAATTTGCGCTCGTTTTATTAAAACGACAACTTTGCTTCAGTCACTCTCTACGGTCATCGATTATTAATCTGAACGACAGAGATTAAGGACGTCACACAAATCGATTCCAAAAGACATTTGTACGAGGGTGGATCGAGCATACTTTGATAGAGATTAGCAACTGTTTTCTTAAACGTCAACTCATCGTGTCAGTCTGACATTAAGTATTATTGCTACGATTAAAGTTCTACAAGCCGGTTAGCGATTTCGGTTGCTTGCCTAACCTGAAATAATTACAATCTGACGTCGGTTTTCTTTCGTTTTCGTGAACATCAATTTTCAAACGACCCTTGTAGTTTACAAAGGATCATTTTGACCAATGTTGCAAGCAAAGAGAGAGATGGGGAAAAACTAGTGGAGATTCCTTCCTCCGTTTCTCTCATTTTGTTGGCAACATTTCCTTCCTTAACATTCGACGCCTCGATCGTCCTCCTGTAAGCTGCTGCTCGCTTTAAACGACGTGACAAATAGATTTTCGCTTTAAATTCGAATCGTTCCGTTTCTGTTCTCTTTGTCATCTATTTTCTTTTACGTGTATGCATTCTTATTTACGACGTTTAATGTCAAATTCTTAAATTTCTATTAGTTCGATCGAGCAGGAATGTGAAATGCAAAATAGAGAGAGACGGAGGGAAGGAAAATAGGTAGAATTCGAATACGAAAATAAAGAAGAATTTGTCCTCGTTCTATTCTTTCCTAACTTTTTTGTTGTTGTCGTTGCTGCTGCCGCCGCCTTTATTTCCTATTCGTTTTCTATTCGATTCCTCTCCTTCTCCAACGATTATTGCAATTTGCATAAACAAAAAAATAGAGGCAAAAATAATAAGCAATGGAAAGTTTCAAAACGCTCTTCGTATAAACACATACGTATCATTTCGAGTCGTTATTATTACAACTACTACCTCTTCGGCTCTAAACTTTTTTAAAATCGTTTTTCTCGTTCTTTATTGTTGTTGATGCTGTCGTTTGTTGTACCTTCGACTCGACCAATTGCAACAAAACTGTTACCTACCCAGAATTCAAATGATTTCTTAGAATTTTAATAGCAATAATAATAATAATGGTAATACAATGTATTTAAAATACGGCATCAAATTGTTGTTAAAGGCAACGGATGAAGAAGTGAAACAAGAAAGAAATAAAGGTTATATGATCATTATTATTACCATTATTACGGCCGTTATGATCTGTTATAAATTATAAGCAGGAGAGAGAAATGGTCGTTGTTAATCTTTTCCTTTTTTTGCCCATTTCGCTCAGTGACTTTATTATTTTTGCGAGAGTGCGCTGTTTTAGTGCGATTATAAAACTTTTTTGCTTCTTTTTCTCTTTCTGTCATTTCGCTCTACGACAATGTATGCGAAATAATCGATTTCACTCGTTTGTATCGAGGCGAGGATAAGTTACGAGCCATGGGCGTACGTCGCGAACGCGCGATTCTTCCTTTAATTTGACGCGGAAATTTTAACCTTTTCCTACATCGACACAAATTGCACTTATTCGCCTTTAAGTTGCAAATAGGAGGATGGGAAGGGAGGATTTTGGGCCGATTGCCCAACGATTCGCGATCCAGGTGTTCATTGCGCGAATTCGAACGTTTGCAAATTGCCAAATTACAAGAGAGTTTGTTTCTTTCGGTTTTCTCTTTGTTTTGTTTTTGAAAATAATTCTTGATGCGGCCTTTGCAAAAAGAGAGAAATGAACAATTTTCGCGGGGACACTAAACGGCCGCACCTGATTTGCAAATAGCGATAATCGTAAATGTGCCTACATTGTTTCGCGGAGTTAGAGAAACATCGAACTGGCTAATAAATTATGATTTCTATAAAAAGGTCTAATAATAAAATTCGCGAGTTTCTTTTTTTGCATTATTCATCTGACGGTATTATCGCCCTTTTTCTTTACGTTCATCATCTTCATCTGTTGTTGCCGTTGTTCCTCTTTTCTTTTTTCGCTCGTTTTGCACTTTATAACGCTTTGACGTGTAATAGAGTAATAAAAGCGAAACCGTAAAAAGATTCGCAAATCGTATAACTGTCGGTGGTAAGAAACAAGAAAAAACGTGAAGACAGAAAAACGATTTTGCAAAACGTTTCTTGCAAAATCGTCGTAGTTCAAATGACGCAGAAATTGTTAATTTTCAGGCGATCAAGCAGCATTTTCCTTGTTGCTTCCTTAGTCTGTTCAATCAGTGTTACCAAAACCCGTACGATTTCGTTAAAAAAAATTTGATTTGATCGCTCTATAGTTTCCGAGTTATTAAATTACGTCTACGAACTTTTGCAAACTTTCGAAGCGCATTTGACAGTGTCGCAGTTAATTTTTCTATCTTCCAATACACAAACACACACAAAGCGATCACAAGGAAAAATCCGTTTGGAGTACGCTTGGCAGTTGGCAACCATGTCTTTACGTAATAAATTGACAAATGTTCTGACATTTAACGAATTGACGTTTTCGACACTGTCGTCGGCGCCTATATGCTAACCCGATTTCTTTTTGATCGCTCTGTAGTTTACGAGTTATTAAAATAAGTGTCTACGAACTTTTGCGGACTTTCGGAACGCGTTCGGAGTTCATTTTTCGATCTTCCAATACGTTTCTTCGTGATCATTTTCCTTCGCACACAAAATATTTATCCGTTCTCCTCTATCCTAAATATCATTTAATTTATTAAAATTACAACAGATGATGATGATGATAATAATAATAATGCTACGTTTCTTTCTGATGTCGACCCATTCTCTGCTCTATTCAAAGTTTTAAATTACCATAATCACGTCAATTGACGCAAATGAAAAAATCTCCTCTTTCCATACACACACACACACACACACACACACACGAATGTTCCGAACGTATTATTTGTTTGAATTTATATTTGTGTATGTGTGTGTGTGTGTGTGCCGGTCTCTCCTCATCACTCTCACGACAATTGCTCTTCAATTTAACCAATTTAAATCTTTTTATTATTCATCAAAAAAAATTTATACGTACTCCATATAATATGTGTATGTGTGTAGATATATAAAATAATATTTTTATTTTATTTTTTTATCGTTAATATCATCTTCGCCGTCAGTTTGGTCTCGTTTCCTCTCCTTCTCGCGCAACAAAGTGTCCCTAGTAATCGACGTTCAAAAAAAAAAAAGTAAAAGGAGAAGAAGAGGAGGAATGAGAGAGATTTACCGCAGATGGTCTCATTTAAATTTATCATTTATTATTTAACTGGTCCTTCTGCGTTCGGCCCATTATTTGTTATTAAGAATTCCGCTCTTGGTTTATTTTAGCTTTTTATTTCCCTTCTTCTCCCATCATCATCGTGGTCGTCATCCCGCTTTTTCCTTTTCAATCCGATTCAATCATAAAGAAATTATTGCTGCAGCAACAATAATAAAGCGAGACAGAAGGAAACCTTTTATTTAACTCTTTTCGTCTTCATCATCCTGATTGAGGATAGCGACAAATGCGAAAGAGATTATAAACGCCAAACGGGCCGTTTCTATTAAATCTTATTATTATTACGGTTAACAATAATAATAATAAGGTTTTTTTTCTGTGTAAATAGCATTAATAGCAACAATAGCAAAACATATACGTGCCAATTGAGAGTTTATTTAAAGCGATTGTTAAAAGAGTGCGCGAGGGAGAGGAACAAAGAAATTATGTCGTTAATTATGTTTAATCAAATAACGGTCCATTATAATCAACATCATCATCATCATCTTGATTATTATTAATCCCCACCACCACCACCAACCATTCGTCGTCTATTTAAAACAATTAAATTAGAGCCGGTTAATTGTCTTGATGGACAAAGAGAAAAGAGGAGTAAAGCGCGATCAAAGCGAACAAAAAGAAGCGATTTCTTTCTGTCGATCGTAGACACCAACTTCGCCCCCCGTTTTGTCAATTAATTACTAACGAGGAAATTGACAGATTCTACACTAAAGCGAACGTACGCATTAATTGCCAACTGGGGAAAGAGAAATACACTGGAAGTGATTTATTGCGCGTTTTACCATCGATGTTTGGTTCTTTTGTCTTGCGGCCGTAATAATATCGGTTTCTCTCGATCGACCCAAATAATTGGAATTGCTCGGTCGACGTGTGGACGAATTTAATGCACGACAATGGAATTCCTCCATTCTCTCTCTCTCTCTCTCTCTTTCATTCTTCGGCAGTAATACCAACTAAATGTACTTACGGTACGTAATGCGAAAAGGGAAAAGGAAGGAAAAACCAATAACCGCTTCTTTTTTCGTTGGTTTTACCACGATTTTTCATTCTTTTTCGAATTAATTGAAACGTTTGTATTCCACGTGTTGGTAACACGTAGTGCGTTTGTTCGTCGTATGGACGATGATGTTAAACGAAAAGGACGTAGTAGGAGGAAAATAATGGAATTATGCGACGATGGTTAGTTTCACTTCGAGTCCATATATATATTTTTATTTAAACGTCGTTTATTTATTTATTTAGAAAATGAAAATAAATAATGTACGTGAAGGAACGTCGTTAATAAATTTCAAAAAGAGAGAAAAAGAATGAGTCGAAGAACGGCAACTTCCGTTTCGATTCGTTTTAGAAGTAGGATTATAGTTTCTAAAACGAATAATAATTATTTTTTTGTTGTTGTTGCAATTCGAATAGAACCAAGTCGTACGTGGGGATTTTAAAACTTATTAAACTAGAGTAAAAAGGATTGGAAAAACGGCGCAAAAAGCGTGTTGGCAATACTAGCTAGCAGTTGGTTTTACGGTTTCACGGTATTAGGACGAAACGAGGCGGATAAAAGGAAAGGAAAGGCAAAAAGAAATCCAATTCGAAAATGAAGAAAATAAATAAAAAATAAAGAAAAGGCCGTAAAAACCGCCGAAATGCCGCGTTTTCTCGGTCGTTATTGTTGCGGTTCTGGAGTAAATTAACGTGCGGCTAGGAAGAGAAAATAAAAATTTGATGAAGAAAGAGCGGCCGAAGATGGTGGTGGTGGAGGAGGACGACCGAAAAACCCCCGACCGCGTCTTCGTCGTCGTGCAACAACAACGTTTGCGAAAAAACGATTATGAAATGGCGATTTATTTGCGAGAGTGAAAAGATGAGGAGACGCCGATGATGAACAACAATGGAAATGGCAAAGAAGAAAGGAGCAAAGAATTAACGGCAACAACAACAACAATAATAATAATGAAGAATTATGGAAGAGGCAACGAAGATGGAACGATTTCTTCTTCATCTTCGTCTTACCATCATCCTCATCATCAGCAGCATCATCGACAACAAAACCCTTCTTTTGTATTCTGCTAACTTTTATTATGTTCGAGACGGCACGTTCGATGGGATTCCTTTGATACTTTTTCTACTTCTTCAGCATTATTATTATTATTGTTCCCTCATATTCCTCTTTCGGTTTCTTCTCGATCCTCGTTCATATTTTCTTTTTATTGTCCCTCTTGGCTAAAACCGAATTCTGCGCGAACGACGAAACGATTCCTTAAACGAGTCGCGAAGAAAAAACGTGGGGAAAAATGGAGCCAGAAGCAACCGAAAACAATAACTCTAAATGCGGAATATATTGATAATAATTAAAAGAGGCTTCTTGGAATCTAACTTCTTCTTCGTCGTCGTTTCGCGAATGCGTTCAAGAGTTGCGAGAGGAGGAATTTTTGCGATGGCAATAAAAAGATGCGGAGGAAAAGGCACTTAAAAGTGTAATAAACAAATGAATAATATCTAAAAGAAAATGTAAAAGAATCGTCCACGACGACGACGAATATTAAAAGGTGATGGCGAAGACGAACAAGTGACCACAATGTAACAATAATAATATTACGAACAATTTACGTCGATCTGCATGTAATAATGACAATTTTATGGCTATCGAATTAATGTCCTACGTCTTCGGCGCTGTTTCCATCATCCATCTGATACAGAGCGAGCAAAAAAAGTTTAAGTTGACGACAAATGTCGTTTTGACGTTATTTTTAACGAATCTCGTAACAATAAGTTTTTATTTTCGACAAGGTTTGCTTTTTGATCGCACAGTAGTAGATATTTGTAAAAGAAAGTTTGATCGTCAGTTCTACCAACTTAATATTTTGACAAATTCTTGCCCACCAAATATCATTTTGACAAACGTCTATTAATAAGATCGGTATAGAAGGACCGAAATATTTGTTTGACGGATTTGTTTTTGATCGCACTGTACAACTGCTTTGTCTTTTGCTCTTGTTTCTTAACTTTTAACTAAAAACGACGTTTTGCAACAAACAAACAAACAAACGACAATACAATGTAATTTGCCGGTATTTGGTTTTGCCAACAAAGATGAAATAATGAGAATGATAATAAAAATTAAACGCTAAATTACGGATGGACGTTGGGGAGATGGATTGATGATGATGATAGTGGTTCGTACTATCTCGCTCTCGAGAGTCTTTCAACTGTTCGAGTCCCCCGAAGGATCTTTTTTATGTGTGTACGTACGTCCGCGACATAAAAGTTCTTTTTCTTCCTCTCTGTCGTTCGAAATGAAATTAAATGAAGAAAGAAATGAAGAAAAAAGGAAGGAAACGACGGCAACAATAAAAGATGGATTGTTTTCCATTTTTCTCTTTTCTCTCTTATACGCAAATCCATAAGAATAACGTGGCAAAATTGGAAAGAGCGAGAGATGGATGAGAGACAAAGGAATAATATTAATAAAAAGGAGAAAGACGAGGAGGACGAAAGAAGAGAATGAGTAACGAACGACGTTTTTATTAGTTTCCGAAACGAGAAAAATCAATTTTATGCCCTACCTCAATGTAATATAAAAATAATGCATATGTAAAAAGAGAGAGAGAGAGAGAGAGATAAGGAGAGAAAGGGAAAGGAGACGGACGCTGTCTGGACTCTATTTTACGACTTTTGCCACTATTTGTTGTTTTCGCATTGAAAAGGAAACCCCGAAGAACTGCAATAATAATAGCAGCAGCAGCAGCAACAATAGCAGAAACTAGCAATCAAGAAACGTCCGCGAGGCGATACGAAAATCTAACAGATTTCCATCGGACCAATCGTTTCCTCCCTCGGATTCGCCAAAATTTCTTGCCGAAACTTTATTTCGATTTATCTTACTCACAAATTACACTTTTGCGTCTAAATTACAATCCGTTCTTCACGATTCCTCGCCAGATGTTTATTACACACACGCACACACATTCTCTCTCTTCATTACGCAGACGTTTATACGAGGGTTGTTCAATAACGACCGTGGCCAGCAAAATTATTTACCTTGCGAAAATGTCTTTTAGGACGACCTAATCGTTTTTGCAGCCTTCGCGCTCTTAATTTATGCATCGAATAATTCGTTTATGACAGCTTATTGGTGCAGTCCAGCCAATTATTGAAAGCCCCCCGTATAAATAAAATACGGGGCAATTTGGGAAGACGAAGTTGACGATGAAGGAGGGACGGCGGAGGGACGTTGAATTTGTTTATGCGATTATTATTATTATTAGTACCGTTTTTTTCAATTGAAATTGAAAGGCGAAAGAGAGAAATTAAATTAAAAATAAGAAAAAGGGAGAGCGAGAAATGGATCTAAATGAAACATGTTGATTTAATAAAGAATATAAATAATAACGTTAAGAATGTGGAGTGCGAGGAAGTTTCGAAAATTTCTTCCATCGTTTTGGGTTCATCATCGACTTTGTCATTATTATAACGTTTTTTTTGTGCTTACAAGTGGTTTTATTTGGAAAAGAACTCACGAGCACTCGTTTAGATTGATCCTCTCTCTATCTACTTGATCTCTCTCCGGTCTTCGTTTCTTGCAAAGCTTTCGGTGCCAGTAAGAGAAAGAATGGGAAGTTTCGTTAACGAAATGAAACGAGATCGTTTCCTAACGCTTCTTCTTACGAGGTTATCATTTGTGTTTGCTGGGATTTCTATTTAACAATTTTATTATCGTTCTCTCTCCTTCTACTTCGTTTTTTTTTCTCCATTAAATCCTGAAATTACATTAGCATGCACGCTACGATCTGTGCGTTTTAATAATAATGGTTTCCTTATTATTAAGTTGAAACGTTTGCAGGAAGGCATATAAATTATTACAAATAACAATAATAGTAATAACGCACATTATTATTAATTTTAATTCAAATATCGTCGTCGCTCTGCTGGCCACGCTGTTAACCATTAGTTTTACTCGATTCTTATTTATTCGCTCTCCTCGTTTCGCAGACTGGCCCCCTTTTTAATTCAATTCTTTTCCTACCAAACACGCCATCCTTTATTTAAACAAATAAACCTATGGTGTGACACAAAAACACTTTTGTGCTAAACGGATTCAGGATTTTGTAGTAATTGGATTCAGATTGACAAAATGCATCGAATTAATGCGATTTTCTCATAAGAATTTCAAGACATTGCAAATAATTGCAACTTCACTGACGCAGAAACATAAGATCACTTAAGCTGTCTTAAAACATCTGAAAATCTTTGAGAGTGAACTTTTTGTAAGATGACAGGTCATTAATCAGGGTTTCTATCAAAAAGTCGTCCTCCAGTTCTTTATCTAAGATCGAAAGAGGCCAAAATCGTTTCGAAAACCGTCCTCCAACATTTCTTGCAAAATCCTAATAAATATGGAACAAAGAAACGTCTTGGACGTCTCCAGCTCCACGTTAAGCCCCCGTGAATTTGTTGCCACATTTACGATCTCCGAAGTCATGAAAGGGCTTCGAAGGGCAATACGCAATTGTGGCTATTCAGTCTATCGTCGTGGAGTAAAACTCACCGAAGCATATTAATTTCGCTTTGCGAATCTATGCAGAATCGTATTTTTCAGTTAATTCAAAATAATGGAGCCCCAACTAACTATGAAAACTTTTACCCTCAAGTAATCTTATATTTCTGCGTCGGTGAAATTCCAATAATTTGCAATGATTTTTTACATTTCTATTCAACAAAATCGCTTGGATTCGATGCATTTTGTCATACTGAATGCAATAAAATCGATTCGTTTCACATTGATCCACGAAAAAGAAAGTTATGCGCAAAAATGCAACGGTCACACCATAGAATCAGTGCAAAAAAAAATATAAACGAACGCGTCTGCGAATTTAATTCTACGATACCTATTTGACAATCGGTTTAATTTTCGTTTTTGGATTGAGACGCGTATAACTTTCCGCGATAAAATAAAGCAAAACGCAAATTTGGCACACGCAATAATACTCGAACAAGAGTTTTCTATCGATAATAATAATAATAACATTAGCAGCAGCGGCCAGGAGAGTGGAAATTAATTTTGCAAAATCGTAAAATAATTCTCCTTTCCACTCGTTTACTTATTTTCGTTGCTGTATTCTGATGAAAATAAGTTAGCAAGAAGAATAATGGATGGAATGAATGCATTTTCCGCGAGACCAGATTTATGCGTTCCTGGATACGATCCAAAAAAACGAAGAAAGAAAAAATTGGAAAGAGCGAGAGAAAAGTAGGAAAAACGGCTCCGAAAAAAAAAAACGGCGTATTTACGTTAATAGAAAATTCATTTCGAAAATGAAATAAATTGCTTTACCGTCCGCACTTTTTCGTCCATTTCTTTTTCATTTTGCGCCGTATAGGACGTATTGGATTTCGTTTTTTTTTGCTCTGCATTTCCTTCACGTTTTGCGTTCATTTATTATTTTACTTTTATCCCCACAAAACAGTTTTGTATAACAGTTTGGCAGCAATTTTCCTTCGAGTAATTGCAAAAATTACAATTAGAGAAGAAGTAGGTTACAACTAGACCATATGTCGTTGTTTGTCAAGAGAAAAATCCCCAAATTAGAGGACGCCCCATCGAGTCCGATCGATTTTATTTATCTGCAACCCTTTATTGATTTTTTCGTTCATATAAACTCGATGACCTCTTTCGTCAAATTGTTGCTACTGCAGACGGAAAAACACGTGAAGGCGAATAAAAAATGAGGGCACCCTTATAATAAAACGAGATTCTTTCTGCGCTCTTATTTCGTGCGATTTAATTTCAATATTAACACAAAAAGAAGTGAATAAAAGTAATAATAAAATGAACCCTTTCATCGCACGATCCAGTTTTCGGATCCCCAGCTTGAATGCGTACGGTGGCACCCCTTTATCTCTTCGCAAGGGAAATCGCTCGAATAGGGGGCGTTATGTAATACAAAAAAAAAAGAAACGAAATTATAAAATTCTGGATTAGGATTAATTTAAATCAGATTTTTTGAAAAATCGCAATCCGCGAGTTGTTTCCATTGTGCTTCACAAAAGAGGGGTGCACTAAGTTCTTTTCGTCCCTTCAGCAAGCGCCCTCTCCTCAATTTTCGACGGCGAAAACTTGCAAAACGCCAGAAACCCGATTGGGGAAGGGTTGTTGTTGCATAAAGTAAATACCCTTTTACCTTAATTTTCTTTTTTCGAACGAAAGAAATTAATGCACGAGGGTGCGGATTGCGTCCTTTAAAATCGAATTTTTTAATCCTTTTCAACAAAAATTTTTGTTCCCCCTTTTTTTTTGTGTCGTTGGGTTAAAAAAAACGAACGAGAAATTCTATACCCTCTTATTTTGATACGTTCCTTTTGTTCGTACTCGAAAAAAAAAACGTTATTCCTCAACCGTGCAGATCCGCCATGTGTGTTATGGAAACACACGTGCATTTGGGCATAAGAATAATACGGCCAAATAAAGGATTTATAAAAAAGAGTTTGGGAAAACGATGAGGAGCGAAGGACCGTCAGTTAAACTCTTTCTTGCAAATTCTCATTCTTACCTCTGCGAGGGCTTCATTTGATTTTGTTTTTTCCTTGACAATTGTTTCTACATTAAAAAAAAATCTGAAGTCGAACATTTTTATCGAGACTCCCATATGAATATCGAATAACAGAAGAGAAGTCTCGTAAATCCGAAGAGAAGAAGGAATTCGGAATAATAAAATTAAACAGAACCGAAAGAAGTGGAGGACTTTTTGAAAGAGCACATACAACACTTCATCCTCTCGAATAATTCATCATCATCATCATCATTGGTCGCCATTAATGCAGACGTTTACTGTAGTTTCTCGTAAAAAAATAACGCTCTTTTATTCTCGACTCGGAAAAGGAAAAAATGGAATCCTCGCCTCTTAGAATTCGTTTCTTCTTCTTCTTCTTCTTCGCGTACCTTTTTTGCCGCATGAATGTATGGATAATTCCATATTTATATATTCATATATTTGTATTTTAGGAGTGGCTCATTCAATACGTACTATAATAATAATAATAACGGCCTAATCTCGTTCGTTTCGAGAGAAAAAAAGAATGTAAAGTTCACTCTTACGAACCATCCATCTTTCCCTCAGAACGACGAGTCTGATATCGAATAGTTAATTCACTTTTTGTTGTCGTCGTTTTATGTCTTTAATTATGTGACATCGTCATTTGAACACTTTTTTTCGGCCGATGAACAACGTGTACGTGATCGAGAACTTCCGAAAGCGTTCTTCACTTCACTCGTTCGAAAGAAAATCTCGGTTATTAAGCGACGAGAATCTGTTTCTTTTCAAATTCGTTGGGTTTATCAAACCCTCTTCGTTCCATTTCATAACTCCTCGCTCGACCTTCTTCGCTCTCGTTTTGACGTTAAGAAGAAGAAGGAATCTTTGTGTACGATTTTCGTTTATTAAGAGCACACAAGAGGAGGAGGAATTAACGATCCAAGGACGTTTAAAAAAGAAAGAGAGATGGACGTCGTTTTAATTCATTTTCTTAAAATCCTTTTTACCGCATTAAAACGATGGAAAAAAAACCTAATTCTCGTGGTTATTTACGAAAAAGCGAGTGAGCAGAGGAGGAATACGAAAAAAAAAGAGTAAATTTTTTGACAGTTCTGACAGCTGTCTAAAAAGATAACATAACCGGATAACACACATATATGAATGTATTTAATATGCGCACACATGTATATTGTGTCTGTCTGTGTGTGTGTATGAAGAAATCCGAAAATAGTTTGTGGATTTACATAATGAAGAAGTTATTCCCTCTCGGTAGGCTGAAATCGAAGAAGTAGGAAAAGAGGAGTTTTCCTCGTTCTTTTTTTTTATCACGGAGTTCATATTATTCAACTTCATTTATTATCCGCGCCTCAAAAATATAAGCAAAACGAATTCACGTTAAGAGTTTCCAAAAGTTTGTTGGACTTTCCAATAACCAGCCTACATGATGCTATTCAATTTAAACAATGCCTGGCACAATCGAAACCTCGTTCGCGAATTTAATTTTTGCGCGATCGTTTTTCGCGAACTGAATTGTTCGTAAAGCGAAACTAATCAGTTTGGATGAAACATGAAAAACGAAATTCGTTAAACGTCAGTGACACTTGTAAACTTGCAGTGCGCACTTTAAACGCATCTTTTTTTTTGATCGCTCGGTACTTTCTGTCTGTAAAAATTCAAGCAGTTAGAGGAAGATGATACAGTTGTTTCTGTTTTGAGAAAAACTTGACTTTCGCTAATGTTGCTAGAACTCCAAACAATAATGGTCGAAAGAGATTTGCCCAAAGTGATAGGCGAGGGGAAACTTTGTCTGTGCTTACATGAAACATTAGCAAATATTTATCTGTTTGTTTTTCGTTTTTTTTTTAATTATAAATATTTGCCAAAAGAATAAACTTGCGCATCCTCCCGTTTTAATCACCCCATTCTTCCCGTATTGTATATTGTATTACTCATCATCGTTGGCTTAATAACACTGTACGACGATGATGTTGAGGCGACGTAGGGAAACGAGAGAGCGAATGGAAAATACGTGAAAGTGAAGGCAAACCCCGAATCTATCGTGGCGGAGACGCAAAGGAAAAAAATAATAAACGTGCATAAAGAAACCTCTCCAGCAGTCGGCCATTCATTCCCCTTTTTAATTTTAATTTAAGGTCCCTGGATGTGGGGAAAAAACAAAATAAAGTGGACGATGCGTGCATATCTAATAATAATGGCGACGATAATAAGAGGGCAAAAATATGCGACGCTTCTTCTCTCCCCCATTTATTTAGTTTTTTCGAGTCGTTATCTCCGCTTTTGCTGCATCTCAGCGCAAACAAAAAAACGCAATCCACCCTTATTCCATTCATTCCCTTTTTCGTCGTGATTAATTCGAGTAAAATAGATTTGATAACAACAATGTTGCCAACATGCAAAAACTGTTCTGCTAAGACGAAAAACAAAAAAATCAATTCAGTTTCGTTATCGTTGTTCTTTTCGTCGATAGCAATGATGGCCCAATCGTTGATCCCCGGCCAACAGCTGAGGGACGCGCAAGGGAACCTGATCAAGCCGCAAATCCAAATCGACTACTCCAAGTACGTGAAGAGGTTCGGCTCGTCGATGGAGTGCGGCAGTTCGTATTGCAAAGATCTGAATTACCGGTGAGTAGACGGGAGCGGAAGAGACAAACTTTCGACGCTCTCGCCGCGAGTCGCCATTGCGCCCTTTCCCTCTCATTCTTTTGCTTCGCCTCGACCAGGGAGCACTTCCACTGCTTGGACTGCAATTCGCGCGTGTTCATCAAGAAGGAGGAGATGATCCGGCACTTCAAGTGGCACAAGAAACGCGACGAGTCGCTGCAGCACGGCTTCATGCGCTACAGCACGTTGGACGATTGCGGCGACCGCTACGCGAACTGTCAGCACAATCGCAAGCAGACGCACTACCACTGCATCAAGGAGGGCTGCGACAAGGTCTACATCTCCACGTCGGACGTGCAAATGCACGCGAACTACCATCGCAAAGATTCGGCCATCATACAGGAGGGATTTCAGCGGTACCGCGCGACCGAGGAATGCGGCGCCTCGTATTGCGGCTTCTTCGGCCAGCGGACCACCCACTTCCACTGTCGACGGTCCGGGTGCCGGTACACGTTCAAGAACAAGTCGGATATGGGTAAGAGAGCGAGGAGTGACGTGTTGCGAATCGCATTCGTGAGAGTTTCTCGCGCGGGTTTGCCGACAGAAGACGGTGGAACACGAATATCGCACGACGCCATCCGAATATGCGTTCAATCGATTAGAGACGGCGCAATAACGTGCGAGAACTCTGAAGTGAACTCTCACGTATAAACGCGCCGTAACGGTCGTTTTCGTTTGGTTTCTGCTCTTATCGGGTTCTCTCTTGCAGAGAAACACAAGACGTACCACATCAAGGACGAGCAGTTGGCGCGCGACGGCTTCAAGAAGTTCATGAAGAACGAGGCGTGCCCGTACGAGAGCTGCCGCTTCTCGAAGGTCTGCAATCACATCCACTGCATCCGGCCGCAGTGCAACTACGTGCTGCACAGTTCGGGGCAGTTGTTCTCGCACAAGCGGAAACACGAGCGCAAAGATTCGGAGCTGGCGTATCGAAAGTACAAACTGGCGCAGAGCATGATGCGGACGCTACAGGACGGCGGCAGCGGCGGCGGCGGCCCGTTGAACGCGAGCGGCAGTAATTTGTCCGCACGGGATTTCGAACAGAGCGCGGAGAGTCTGAGCGGTTTGGGCGCGTTCAATCTGAACTCGAACCTGTCGAACTCGGAGACGCTCAGCGAGCGCAACTCGCCGATCAGCTACGAGGAGAACGAGTCGACGTCCGCCATCGATTTGACGGCGACGGAGTGCGGTAACGGCGGCGGCGCGATCGCGATCGTCGGCGGTTACTTGGACGCGAACGAGCCGACGGCCAATAGTAATTGGCACGCGAGCGGTAGCGGGGCCGGATGCGGCGGCGGCGAGGAGTTCTGGCGCAAGTATTGCCAACCGTACGGGCGACGCGAATGCTGCACGTCGGATAGATGCGATCTCAGCTACACGGAGCACTATCACTGCACCGTCGATCACTGTCACATGGTCTTTAAGTAAGTGAGAAACGGTTGGAGAGGAGTTTTTTTTTCACTCTTCAACGGTGAATGTTTGTCACTTCGAACTCTTGCTGCAACATACGAGGGCGAATTGATCAATAACTTCTTAGTGGGCGCTGAGAAAAAACTTTCGAGGCGGCCATAATGTTTCATCCTTGCAAATGAGTAATTTCACGTTGCAAATAATCAATAAATTCAAGTGTTTCGAGCGGGCAAATGTTGATAAAATTGACCTTTTTTGAAAGGGCGAACGAACTCGTTCCCTTGTCCGATTGCAAAAGATCAATTTCGCCACCAAATTTCGCATCGGTGGATTCCAACTTCCAATAGGTGACTGGGTTTAATGACTTTTGTTGAAGACATCCACTTCTGCGAAAGAATCAGAAAGCTGGAGGAACGCTGGCACGTGCTTTTTGGACCGAGTCGAAAAATTAAATAGTCGATAAAGCCGAAATTGTTGTCTGTCGTATCGAACCAAGTTCTTCATCAATCCACCCTCGTATTTAACCCGCTGTCCGTCGAAGATCGATCGATATTCCGAAATGCCCGGATCGCTTTGTAAAATTAAGATCTCTCTTAAGATTCGAATGTTTTCATTGCCATTAATCGCGACGTTCTTTCGTTTAAAGCTGCAAGGACGGCGTTAGAGAGCACGCGAGAAACCACGAGCAACAAGAACAAATCACGGAGAACTATTTCACGACGGTGACGTTACAGAACGGCGGCTGCGACGACGGTTGCATCTATCAGGACAAGGAGAAACACTACCATTGCAATTGGGTAAGAGTTGCGTGCGACTATTTTTTAGTTTTTGCTGAAGAACTATTATCCTCACGGTGCTTTTCTAAATTGTCGTTCGCCTAAGAGTTTTTGAAGGTGGGCCTTATTGCAATCACTCCGGAGTTAAAAAAAAATCTTGTACGTCAAAATTTTAGTCATCTTAATTTGCTGTTATAATTCCGCGAAATAATGTCGGCCCTTATTTGGGTCAGTTACGTCACTGGTCATTCTTAACACTAATTCCGATTATTCCTCTTCAGGACAATTGCAGGGAAGTGATCTTGCCGACGGACAAACCGTTCAGACGATTGGAGCATTACAAGATGCACGAGTACTCGAAGAAGTTGAGCCTCACCAAGGACCCATTGACGATGACGCATCTGGCAACGTCGATCGACGGCATGTTCTGCCGGAAGCGGGGCCGACCGCCGAAGAATCGCGTCATCGAAGTGTGGAACGATTACGTGAGTGGTTTAATAATCGTAAATCGACCAGCCGCTAATTCGTTCTCGTTTGCCTCCTTGCAGTCGCCGATCGGCGGACAGACTATGATGGACTCGCCGCAGGCGATATTCACCAGCTTCAAGTTACCGAAACCGTCGACGTCGTCGTCGGCGATCGCGGCCTCCAGCAAAGAGATCGTCGAGCCGATGGATTCGAACGACGAGCGATCGAACAGTCCGACCTCCAGCGTACGTTGTTCTTCGCTATTTCCTCCAGCGTTTCTTTAATTAATCCGTTTTCTGTCGTCGAATGCAGATGCAAGATTTCAGCTTGCAAGGCTTCGACGTCTTCACCGAGAACACCAAGTGCACGGACACGCTGTGCCCGTACTTGGGCAACGTCCATTACCATTGCAATCAGAATCGCTGCCTGTACGTGACGGACAAGGAGGACGTGCTCATTTTGCACAGCAAAGATTTCCACGACAACATCGACATCTTGGACGGTTTCGAGTTCTACGATCGCAACGTCGACTGCCGTCTGCCGCAGTGTCCGAGCAACAAGATCAATCGCCATTTTCATTGCACGCGGCCGAACTGTAACTATTCGTTCGTTCAGTACTCGACGATGGCCCAGCACAACCAGAAGCACGTCGACGAAGCGTCCGGCGCAACCGGCGGCAGCAACAATAACGTCGACGACGGCCGCATCGTGGCGGCTGACGGTAGAGTGATTAAGAGCGAATTGATGATGGACGACGTCGTCGTCGTCAAACCGTTGGCGGCTGCGAAAGATGTGCAGCAACCGGCGAAAGAAACGAATCCGTCGTCGAGGCCGCCTTCTTCATCCGCGCATCCGTTCAAGGCGATCAATTTAATGATGATGGCCGGGCAACAACAACAACAGAATCAAGCGGAGAGCGGAAAAGTTTGCGGTAAGTTTTTGTTCGTGATTTTTGTTGTTGTCTTTGCGATACGTTTTCTCGATTAGGTAAATCGCGCGCAAAAACGCTATCGATTGATGCGAAATCGTCGCGTAAGTAATTAAATTGGCAAATGGGCAAGAATAGAGTGCGGTACGTTTAGTTAGAGGAAGAGTTTTAGCGAATTGTTTTTTGTTTCGTTCGGCCACACGGGGTATCTCTTAGTTTTCGTATTTTGGTAGAAAGAGTAAAGTTATTATTTGATGATGATGATGAGCAGATTTTGTGCAAGACGTAAGGAACAATGTGAAATGATTTATCGTTTGTGTTTTGTAAATATGTTCATGTATAAATAGAAACACTGTATACTTATTTCTAGTGGTTAAGGCTTCGGGGACTTTTTATCCTCTATCGACAATACCAAACGACAACCAACATTCACCAGAAAATCCTAAAACCGTTTCAGGTATGGTTTGTCTTGTTATTGTTGTAGAATTGTATTTTTTTTTATGGGGAAATTTCGATTTGATGTTGAATTTGTGCCGATATAACTTATTAGGGTGAACCAAAAGTGTTTTTTTTTCCACTTTTTTCTGCTCTGTTGAAAAATCATTTAATACATGTTAATCCTGGTTATCACTTCTTGTGCAGACGTAGCTGCCATAATTTGAAGGACGTCAAAAGGAGGTGCTGCGAATGCTTCCCTTCTAAAGACAAGATATATTCATATTAATTCATTCACATGGTCTTCACCGCGTTTTATTGAAATTGACATTTGATATTTTTGTAAAAAGAAGCGGAAAAAGTTTGGTTCACCTTAATAATTGAAACTTGCGGCCGGAGACTTTAAGTTGAATGAAATTGATTCGATGGCGCCGCCACAAATCCAGCATCAATTGATTTTGGATTGCATGCCGATAAACATTTAAAAGAATTGCCGGTTTTTTTTTGCGAAATTACATTTTAATTTGTTGTCCATCGATTTTTTATTGGTTCTATGTCTTATATATATATCTCTCCTCTCATCTCTGTTTTTTTGTTTCTCTTTATGTTTTGTAGACTCGATTGAGGGCGGTAATAATACTAGTAACGTACTGTACGGCCTGGAAACGAGCTGTAGTAGACCGTTTTGTAAATTGAAACGGAAAAATCATTATCATTGTAATGCATGCAATCAGGCATTTTCCGATCGCGATCGACTAGTCGCTCACGTTGCTAAACATTCAACAGGTGCCCTGCACAGTCAGTTGCAACAGCAACAAGAAGAAATCAATTGCCAACAGCAACAACAATTGAGCGATTCGCCGAAACCGCCGCAAATAGCCGCGTCGACGACGAAGATCGAACCGAAAATTAACGTGGCCCCGTTGCAATCGTTACAAAACCCGCCATCGTCATCGACGACAATTGCAACGACGACATCCTGCACGTCGCCCTCGACGGCGATAACGTCATCCTCCACAACGACCGTTCAAAAACAACAACAACAACAGCAAGAATTTGAAACGGCCGCTTATCTGACGTCGACGTTCGACGCTTACAATCACTTCGCGAACTTCCCGAGCAACTTGGCCGCCCAGTTCGCGCTCATCTCGCAGCAGCAATCGATGCAGAACGCGTTCCTGCCGCAAACGATCTACCAGAACGCCGCGGCGGCCGGCATCTCCGCCCAATTGATGTTCCAACACACCGGCCTCATGCAGGGTCCGCTCTTGGCGACGCAAGCGGCGGCCGCCTACCATCCGCACCACCACCATCATCACCATCACTCGACGGAGAATCTGACGTCGCCGTTGGCCGCGATGGCCGCCAATTTGGGGAAGCGCGCGATCAGTCCGCAGGATATGTCGCCGGAAGCGAAGAAGGCACGAATGCAGACGTCGATGCGCATCTTGAAGGACGAGCCGGTGCCGGAGGGTTACTTGAGGTTCAGGTGAGACAATCAGTCAAAACAAATCCTCCGCGTGGATCGAAAGTCCTGCAACTGTCACGTGCATTGTTTCGCAGGTTCAACGAAGACTGTCAGTATCAGCACTGCGGCTACCGGGAGCATCAGACGCACTTTCACTGTCAGCGACAGGATTGCGGCTACAGTTTCTGCGACAAGACGCGTTTCGTGCAGCACACGGCGCGACACGAGCGCCTCGACACGCTGATGGGCGGCGATTTTCAACAGTACAGGGCGAACGTCTCGTGCGGCCGCAACGATTGCGCTTACACGAGCACTTTGGGTGAGTTGTTCGCATCCGAAGAGATCACGGTTCACCCACCTGGTGTGTCTCTTCCCAATTTCTTCGGAAATGGGAGGGCGTCGTATAAAAGCCTTCGGGCTACGTTACAAAGCACACGGGCACTAGACCAGAGAATCCGAAGAGGAATACCGTCCACGATTCAAACATAACAATCGGACTAATTTCCCGTTTTTTCATTTGCGTTCTTTAACTTTCAGGCTCGACGCAGAACAAGGCGTCGCACTTTCACTGCCTGAAATGCGAGTTCGTCTGCACGGACACGAACAAGGTGGTCGCGCACCGGCGCCAACATCAGAAGCTCGACTCGATACAGGCGGCCGGCTTCGAGAAGTTCACGCCGAGCCAACACTGTCGCTCGTCGAATTGCCAGCACAGCGGCAAACAGACGCACTATCACTGTCTGTCGTGTCAGTACGCCGTCTTGGGCTTGGCCCAGATGTCCGCCCACAAGTACCGACACATGGAGGGCAACAACAGTCAACAATGAGCGGCGACGAGTGATAACCGTTTATGAGAGAGAGAAAGAGGACCGTTTCGATTAATTAGTGTTTGTTTGTTTGTCTCCTCGAAACCTCCACCAACGAGTGATTATTACTACTCGGTTTGCTTGGTTTCTTTCCTTTTCTTGTTCTCCGGTGTAAATAGATTGTAAATTATTGATAAGAGAGACGGAGAAGCGGAAACTTCGAGCAGCAATTGTTCATTTGATAAAACTGTACATTTTCCACTTGAATTCTTCTTTTAAGCAAATTGTACATAGTATGCGTAAATTGTACAGGGTGCGTGCTAGACGAGAGGCATTAATTAGATTAACGCCTTCATTTAACGCTCGTCATTTTATTTTTTAATTTAATTTAATTAGGTTTGTTCAACAAAAAGAAAATGAGATTTTTAAGCGAACTATGTGCGTCAAACGATTGAGTAATCCATCGCATTAGTATTAAGAACGGTGCGGTCTTTGAGAATCGCGGAAATCGAGGCCATTAATTTATTTTAATATATTAATCATCATCATCACCGACTGTAAGTAACAAAGTTACGATGATGATGAGGAGCGAATCGAATAAAATTAAAAAAACAAAAAGACACCAACGAGAGAAGAAATTAGGGAGTTTGTTAGATGAATATTTAACAATTATATTTTTTAGCGATATATATCTGCGAATAAAAAGGACAAATTATTATTAAAAACAGAAGTTGATAATCGAATTTTGAATGGATTAATGAAGACAAAGTTAGGAGGACTTGGAATAAGTGTGCTAATCATTTAAACGAAAACGATCCTAAGTTTCGATCAAATTCCTTCCCCATCGCTCCTTTTCACCTTTAATCGTTAATGAACGCGAGAATTTCTATAGATCGATCGAGTATACGAAATTATTCTATTTTTTAAAGGAAGAGGAGATCGTAGTGATTAATTTAGGGAACAATTAGTTAAGAGAATGTGCGAAAGCGAGGCAAAAGTAATATTTTAGATATTCCCCGGCCGTAGTTTGACTAGAACGATAGTTGACCGACGACGTAGCGAGAGGCCTTCAGTTGAAGAAAGCATTTTTTAAATAGTGCCTTAGAGAAATGAACATATTCAAAAGAGGACAAATAATATTGGATAATAAGAAATTGTGTAATGGAGAAATAGTTGTGCCTTTTCTTTCATTTTCGTTTTTCTAAAGTAGCAATTCGTCTCCTCGCGCCTCCGCCAATTTTAATTGTTATTTTCGCACTCAAACATTGAATCCCCCAACATTCGCAATTGTACATTTGCACTGAATAATTCGTAATAAATGATGGCAACTGAAGCAAACGATGATAATAATTAGAACGTAAGAGATATAACAAAGAAAATATTATTTAACGTGAATGTTTCGTTTAGAGTATTAGTCGAGTGTAGATCCTTTTTATATATTGCATATATACAACAACCGTATGTTAGTTAGAGAATAAGCGAATTTGATATATATTATTGTAATTAAATTCCATTCCGAAAGTGCCATAAACACACACGGTTTCTTATCCGATTAGAGTTTCGCGATATAAAATAAAGTTTAATAGAAATAAGAGTAGATGAGGAAGTTAATGTGTGTTATCCCACGATGACGATGTTCAGATGGGAGAAGAGAATTAATAAATGTACATGTGGTAGATTAGTAAGAAGTGGTATTTGATAAAAGAGACTTAGCGATAAACGATTATACATATAGTTTTCTAGATGGTGATTAATTACGATTTTTAAATGAAAGAGCGTTTTGTTTTTCTATATGTGTGCGTGCGTGCGTGTGATAAATCATAAAGTCGAATATTTTAAGAGCCAAATTGCAAAAACAAACAATAAGAGTTCGCAGCAAACTAGAAGTTTGCTCGCTCGAATTGGCGAATTAATTACAATTAGAGTTCGTGCGATTCCTCCCAATTCTCGCACGTATACGTGTTATGAATTTAAAAGTTATTATTAAAATCTGCTCAAGTAATTTATTTCGTCGTCCTTTCTTCGCCCTCTCTATCCTCCTATTATTTTCATTCTGTTTTATTAATTAATTAAATTATTATTTAGCGAATAATGTATAGACGCAAGGATTTATGATATTATTGTGATTTTTTCCTCCGATTTAATTACACTTAGCAATTATCGTTTTAGGTAGTTCGACGTAGTCTTTCCCTTAACTTTCTGCTCACTTTCGCCCCCCTTTTTTATAAGTTAACAAGTACTACGTTTTATTGTTTCGAATTCGTCGTTCATTTCATGATGTGAATCGTATATGCCATAAAAAATATTTGTGTATATTTTTTAATTAATTAACAGTTATCATTATTATAATAACTATTATAATTATATATATATATATATATGTATGATAGAGAGAGACCCAGAGAATATTATATCGAGAGTAAAAGAAACGTGTAAAGAGAACATAATTAAAAAGAAATTGCGCAGCAAAAAAAAAGCAGCAAAAATAAATAATTGGATAATGAACGGTTTTTGTTTCACTTACCAAACAGAACAGGATAATTCGCAGGTAGAGAGGAAGGATTCGTTTTTAGGAACTCCGGTGATGACTTCCTCTTCGCGGTTCTCTGTCTGGGACTGGGTTAATTAACTGGATCGGTTCAATTCGGGTGCAGGAAGTCGGGTTCTTCGTTTTCAACTTGAAAAGAACAAAAAAAAAAGAAGAAAATAGTATCTTCACCCTAACTGTGTTGGCATGTATATGTATAAATACTTACAACAAATGAGAAATAATTGAAAAGTTAATTGATAATGAATGATTGATTGATAATGTCGGAAATAATAATAAAGAATTGGTGTCGATGCGGGGAAAAATTGATAAATAAAAAATTTATACACGCGCACTTCTTTTCACGTTTGTTTCGTTCGGCGCTGCTGCGTCGCGGAAGCCACCGCAACGGTGGCCGGTGCGGAACACGAGGAGGTCGCGGAAATCGCCGTCGGTCCCTGCGACGCCGCTTTCAGTCGCGTCGTCGTCATCGTCGCGGCTTTCGCCGGATGGTACATCCGGAACTGCGTCGTCGTCGACGTCGTGGCTTTGTAACTGGAATAATTCGAATCCGCGATGCTGCGTCCGTCGCCGTCGTCGCGTCGCGACATCTCGAAGAACGGCGACAACCTCTTGCCGGACTCCGCCGATTCGTCCTTCTGCCGATTCTCCGACCTGTTCGCGGAAACGGGAAAAGATTAATGTTGCAACTCGCCCACTTGGTTATTATTTCATTGTTACCTTAACGCCTTCTTATTTTTTACCTCGCGCTCCAGGATCTCCGCCGTCGTCAGATCGGCGTTTTGTATCTGCTGCAAAGCGCTCGCGTTCTCCGTCAGCCACGGTTTCGGTTTCGAACTCTTGCACGTGCATCCGCCGCCCGTCGTCGACTCGATCTTGCACTTCAAACAGTTGGCGCTCTTACTCAAATCGACGCCCAACTCCGTGTCGTCCAATAAACTCAACGTGATCTTCTCCAACACGCCGCCGTTGCTGTTGTCCGTTTGCGGTCCGGCCGTCGCGGCAGCAGACGTCGCAGTCGGCGTCGTCGTCTGCTGATGGTTCATCTGGTTGAGGAGTAGTTTCGATAGCGGCGGCGCCAAACCCAGTCCGATGTTGCGCTCGTGATAGACCTCCGAAATCGTCGGCGTTAATTCGCGATTGATGTGACGCAATTGCGTCGCCAAGATCGTGTCGTGCAACGAAACGGCCGCATTCTCCTTCTCCACGCCGGAGTCGCCGTTTTTGCTATCGTGCTGTTTCACCTTCAGCGGGCTCGTCTCTTGCAGCAGCGCGTCGTTCGGCGAGAAGTACAATAGGTTCTCGTTGGAGATGTTCTCTTCGTTCGGCAACGACACCAGTTTCCGGTTACAAGCGTTGCCGGCCACCAAGTTTTGCGCGGGTTGTTTCAGCTCCGTTCGCACGCTCAATCTATCCAACGTCGACATTACGCTACTGTTGTTGTTACCGTTACGGTTCTTCTTGTACGACAACTTGCCACGCGGGCCGACGGTGAACAGTTTGCTCTCGATCTTCTCCAACTCGCTGTCCGAGCTGTTCTCGAAACTGTTCGGTAAGTTGTTGTATAACGGTCCGGCGATCGTGGCGGCCGACACCGGCAGATCGACGAGCGGTTTGGCGCAACGGCGCGGCGGTGGCATCGGCGGCACGTGATTTTGCCGGCGTAAAACGGTTGCGTGTCCGTTATCCCAATCCGTTGCCGAACTGGCCGACGACGAGCTGTCCGGCCGTAGCGCGTCGCATTTAGTCTCGTTCTGCGGGTACAGGTTGCGTATGTGAGTTTGATGCGCCAGCGTCAGTGCGATCGTTTGCGTTTCCGGCTGCAAGACGACCGGCGGACTCGGCGTGAACGCGGCATCCGATTCGCCGCCGCCCGGTCGCGCCAACGTGCCCGTCTTCCTCGTCTTGCCGTTATCGACCGCCTTGTCCGTTGGATTGGCCGTTCGGCCGTCCGGTTCGCCTCTGCGCCGCACGTAGCTGGTGAACGCTCCGCCCAAACGTTTCGACGGGAGTACGGCTCGAGCGAACGGCGGCAACATTCGCGGTATCGTTTTACTCGCCTGCATCGGCTTCTGCTTGCACACGTCCAGTTCGTTGTCCGAGTGCGAGAAATCGTTCTCGACCGAGGCGAGGGATTCCAGGCTGCTGGACGAATCGATCGATAAACTTTTCGGCGCTTCTTGCGTGTCTAAATTAATAAATAATTTTTATACATTAGTTAAAATTATCGAACGATTTCAATTTAAACGATTAACTTACCAAAAAGTGCAAGAAGTGCTTGCAGCGTAAATTGTATGTTCCTACGATTCGCCTGTTTCCCGGTACGTAACGTGACTTTATCCTGTCCGACGTCGCACAAATCGAAACCCAACGAAGCCAACAATTCGTGACATCCGGCCACGCGCCACAATCTGCAAATTATATCAGTTTCTCATCCGCATCGAGGACAGCACGATCAATTTGCGCGCAAACTCTCTCACCTCACATTCAACGAGATTTCGATGCTCTCGTTTTCCCCGTTCTTAGACGAAAACTGCGACAGCGCCGATTGAATGACGCCAATGATATCGTCGGCAACGTCCGAATTCGATGTCAGCTTGGATAGTGCTTGAATCGATGTGCTCGTCAATCCCAATAAGGCTTGCAAACTGGCCGAACACTGCGTGAGCCGTTCGTCCGGATCCGATTGCGGGAAGAAAACGCTGCTCGGTATACCGTTGGATGCCGGCTCGAAGCGGAAACCGACCGACATCAATAACTCCTTCCATCCATTGACATTACCAACCTGAAGATTTAAAAGATTTCATATTATTGAAATGAAAGTATTAACAATCGTATCTTTGAACAACTGTTAGACATACTTTATTCTCAATAGATTTCTGCGTGGTATACATGGCGTTCTTTTGGCCGCGATGAATGCGCTGTAAACTCTTCTCGACCAGATGCAACGTGACCCGCATCGCGTCTCTACATTTGTCCGGCATTCGGAGTAATTCGCACAACGCCTGACCCATCAGAGCGACCTTATTTGACAAACGAACGTTGAGACCGACGAGCAGGAAACCGGCCCAATTGGCCGGATGCGCGAAATGCTTCGTATGCTGAACGGTTTGCATCGCTTCAGCTAACGCCCTGAAGAAATAGAAAGTGAACAATTTTCAGAGATCGTTGAGAGATGCGAGAAAAGACATACCTCGAAGCGCGAGTTCCTTGCAACAGCGACGAATAAAACGCCCTCAATAATATTTTGGTGGCCGTATCGGGTACGGGCCAAAGGGATATCAAAACCGCTTGCGCACCGGCCGCCAATAACGCTTTTATTAACGTTACCAAACCGTCGGAGGTGGCCCAACCTTGTTGATCTTTCGTGTGCGACGAATTGACGACGACCAGTCTGGCCGATAATTTTAACGAAACGATTTCCGGCGACGTAATTAGAAACTCGGATAACGCGGGCAGTTCCGCCGACGTCGAGACTTCGTTGCTGTCCTCCTCCTCTGCGCTCTCCGTCATATAAATCCGTTTCGATTGGCTCTGCTCCAACACCTAGACGAAATGTGTTTTAAAGGAATACGACTTCACGTAGATATGGATGGTTATTACCTCGTTGGGGCTCAATATAATGGAGGACATCTTCCACGAAACGTGCGTGGCAAAATGAATGCACTCGGCCTCTTGCATCTGCTGCATCACTTGCTCTTTCGTTGCTTGCGATCCGACGACGGCTTGCCCTTGTAACAATTCGGCCACCATGTTTGCTTCCTGTTCCGCCTGCGAGATATCTTTCCAGCCCCAATGCTCCGTCAACGTGTTCGGTAACTTTGGATTACCAACGATGAGACTTCTGATGTTCTGATCCGGATCTTGTTTCCGCAAACGAGTCGATTTCAATGCGTAAATGTTGGGTATCGCGAGTAAAGAAAATCGTTCGCACAAATACTCGGAATTATCGTTGGACGAGCGCAACACGGGGAACGGAACCAAATATAAGTCGCCCTCGAGCACCAGGACGAGTTCTCGTCTGTTTGTCGATTTGTTGTTGCTGTTACCGCCGTTGTTAGTGGACGACGTCGTCGCTAGTTTATTGTTGCTGTTATTCAAGAAATACTCTTCGAACGGCTGAATGAGAAGCGTGTAGAGTGAATGAAGGCAGGTGGGCCCTTTCCAAACTGACGGTTTCTTCGCTATCCTCGTCGAGCCTTGAGCGCTCGTGCTCGATCTCGTCGATCCTTGTAACGAAGCGATCGAACCGCTCACGCTACCCAACGAAAACAACGAGCTCAACGAATAATTACTCGAATTCATCAAGTGTTGCCGATTGACCATCCTCAAGAAACCTAAAGGCAACGGTTTAGTGTTTAAAAAGATTTCTTATGAACGGAATAACTTGAAAATACCCGTGCGTTCAGATAGTCCGTCCTCCGGATACTGGTCTTCGTTTATAACGGAACACGGCGAAGCTTCTGCGCCTAAGCTATCGCGTACGGCAAACACTAATCGTTCCAAGAGACCAGAACCGTGGGGCACGCGGTCCGAATTGTTCGTCTCGTTATCCTCGTAGAGCGACGTCGAATGGAACTTGATGACGCCTAGAGGAAAAGATGCGAATTACACAAAGCAACAACAACAGCAACTACAAAAAGAAGAAAAGGAAATCCTCATTTACCTTTCGTTGGCACGATTAACCAGGTGTATAAAAATCCGGCGGCAATGCTAAAGTACAAGACGGACGCTCTTTGTCTATTAACGATGTCCGTAATCTGGTCGATACCGGTCGGCGTGAATTCGTCCGTCTTACTCTGACGGTTCTTGTTCTTGTTTTGTTGATTAGCGGCGACTCGTTCGGCTTGGCTTTCGGACGCGATACGATTGCGACCGCGTTCTGCAATCACTAACGCTTCGTTCTCCCTTTTAAGGGCTGAAATTATCAATGGACGGCCAGGTTATTTCACGTTTGTCTACGACGTGAAGATTTATACTCACCGACCAAGATCCTTTGTAAAATTTGATAACTGGAAGTTTGTAATTCGTACAGCGATAACTTGTAATCGGCATTGGTCCGGCTCTCTTTGCGTATGGCTTCCAACAATTGCGTGGTCACCTCCAGTTGCTTTTGGGCACCTTCTAGATCGCCATCGGACCAGAGAGCTACGCCCAAACGGTTTCGTATGCGCGCCTATAAATTTTAAATCACGCAAATTAAAAGTTGCGCTGGACACGACTGGAGAGATACGCACTTCTTCGTCACGTCTACCCAACAATTCGGCAATGCAGAGTCCTTGCGTTAGATAGGCAATTGCTTGTTGCCTATTACCCAATAGCTGATGTATTCTGCCCAATGAGCTATAAGCTAACGTTTTAGCCAATTGATCGTTTGTACCGGCGGCTACTTGTAGATGTTGTTCCTGATAGCGGACGGCTTGGTCGAAGTTTCCTAACGCTTCGTGAACGATTCCCAAATTTCCGCACGCTCTACTCTGCAAATTCGGCATGTTCAAGTCTTCGGCGATTTGTAAATCGTTTTGATGATATCTGAGCGCCGTCGGGTACTCGCCCATGTTATAATAAACGTTTCCCAATCCGCTGATCGCGTCCGCTTCCATAATTTTATCGTCTGCGGATAATAATTAAATGTTATAACTCATCTAACAGTAAATAAACCGATGATGAACTTACTCAATTCTCTCGCGATTGTCTGCTGATGATCCAAGCAGGAAATCGCTTGTTCCAAATTGCCGAGGTTGGCGTGCAGCTGACCTAATTCACCGTAAGCGGCGGCTTTAGCATCGGGATTGCCGAGCTCGTGCGAGACCACCAGGCGCTTTTCCAAACAAACGAGCGCCTGCTGTAAATTACCCAGCGATTTCTGGCACTGTCCTAAACCGCGATACGCCCTCTCTTGGTCCCTCGTACTTTTCAACTTTAACGCAATCGCTAGATATTGTTCTTGGCATTTAACCGCCTCCTCCGGGTCTCCGAGGGCGTCGTAACAGTCGCCCAAACTTCCGAACGCTCTGCCTCTGTCCATTTGAGCCGTTGGCGTGTTCAGTCGTTCGAGTGTTGCCAATTGCTGCTCGAAGTAGCCGATTGCGTCCTCGTAATGCGACATGTTCAGCCTATAATCAACAATTTCCGCGTGAAAATAATGAAATATGCATGAAGCAAAACAAAGTGTTACCTAGCTATACCGAGATTGCCGTACGCTTGCGCTTCTACGGCACAATCTTGTAATTCCTGAGCCCGTTCCAATTGCTCCTGATAGCACTTGACTGCGTGCGTGTAATTACCGAGCGACATGTGGACGGCGCCCAAGTGCCCGTGGGCGCGACACTCGCTGGACAACTCGCCCATTTCTTGCCTGAGCGTCAACTCCTGCGTGTGATATCCTAGAGCTTTGTCCAATCGTTTCAGAAGACGATGAGCGATCCCTAGTGCACCGCAGGCGGCCGCTTCCATGCCGCGGTCGCGATTACTGCGAGCCAGCGCCAATTGCCGATGATACATCTTGATGGCCTCCTCGATTTCGTTCATCTTGATTAGGACGTCGCCGATGTTACCCAACGCTCGAAATTTGCCTAACGATCGACGATGACAATCGTATTAGAGTTTAACAACGTTAACTAATCGTAAGGAAGTCTAACTTTTACCGGACAAGTTGTTCGTCATGTGCGCGATGGCCAAGAAATATTTTTGGCATTCGAGGGCGGTCTCCAATTGTCCTAGCGCCAAATGTGCCAAGCCCAAATTGCAATAAGCGCGTCCCATATTCATTTTGTCCTGCAGATCCTTCGCCAGAGCGAGATCTTGATCGTAATACCGCACCGCCTCGCGATAATTCCCGATGCAGTAATGCGCGTATCCCAAGAAATGGCAAGCTTTCGCCTCGCCCTCGATATCGGCCAATTCCTGCGACAGCATCAGATATTGTTCGTAGTACGGGATGGCCTCGGCGAATTCCGATCGCGAACTCAAGCAGTTGCCCAAGTTTAGCAACGCGCACGCCTCGCCGGCCGTGTCTTTCAATTCCCGTGCGATTCCTACAATTTTTAACGATTGCAAATCGAACGAAACGTTTAACGTGCAAACGATTTTACCTAAATGCGCTCTGTAATGCAGCAAGGCCATATCGTGCGCCCCGATCGCCTGATAAGCGACCGCCAAGTTACCGTGCGTGCTCGCCTCGGCACTCCTGTCGTTCACCTCCTTGCTAATCGTCAACTCCTGCTTATGGTACTTGATGGCGGATTCGTAGAAACCTGCCGCCGAGTAAGCGTTGCCGATGTTGCCGTAAGCGCGGCCCATGCCCGCTCGGTCCTGAAGGCTGCGCGCGATCGCCAGATGAGCCTGGTGCAATTTCAGCGCGGAATCGTACTCGCCGAGCAGCTGATAGACGATGCCCAAATTCGAGCACGCTCTGCCCTCGCCCACCTTGTCGCGCGTCGTCAACGCCATGTCCAGCTGTCGCTCGTGCCAGTGCTTCGCTTGCGTGTAATCGCCGGCGCAGCGGGCCGCGTGACCTAAGCCAGCGTAGGCGCGGGCCTCGACGGACTTGTCGCCCATCGATTGAGCCAATCGTAGGACCTTCTCGTGGAAGACGATCGCTTGCGCAAAGTTCCGCCGGTAGTGATGGCTGCTGCCCAAGTTACTGTACGCTCTCGCCTCTTCCACCTGCAAGACGAATCAAATATTAAGCGATGCGCGTAGTTTAAAACGAGAAACGTCGAACGGACGCACCTGGTTCCCTAATCGACGCGCGATACGCAGGTGTTGCGTGTGACAGTCGACGGCCGAATCGAAATCGCCCATCGCCAAATAGACGGCGCCGACGTTGCCGATCTCGCGCGCTTCTTGCAAACGATCGCCCATCTGCTTCACCAGTTGCACGCATTGCTTATGGGAGGCCAAAGCGTTCGGATAGTCGCCGATGGCGGTATAAACGTGACCGAGCGAGGTCAATGCGGCGGCCGCCGCTTGCGTGTCCTTAAGAGAAGAACGATTTCGTTAACGACGTTAAAACGCAAAGAATCAAATCGTTTGTTTACCTTGCATTTCATCGCCAGCACCAATTGGTATCGATGCGCGGTGAGGGCTTCCTTGTACGAGCCCTGACTGAAATAGGCCGAGCCCAGATTGCCGTGGGCGCGACACTCGCCGGCCGTGTCGCCCAGACTCTTCGCAATCGCGAGATCCTGCTGCATGTACCCGATCGCTTTGTCCAATTGATTCAAGGCCCAATGGGCCGAGCTGAGCGCGCTGAACACCGAACCACGCAGTTTTAACGAACAGGAACCGATCCTGAGAGCCGACTCCAGCACGGTCACCGCCGAATGGTACAAACCGGCCGCCAGTAACTCTTGGCCGACGACCGATATCAGTACAAACGGACTCTGGTCCAATTTCATCAGTTCCAATTGTTGAAACGTCGGCTCGAGATTGTTTCGCAGCGGCGACTTAACGGACGCTTCGATTAGAGCGGATAGCAGCTGTTGCGACGTCGGATCTTGCGCTAGTCCGGCACTAAACGCCGCCAGCGCTTCGCCGTGTCTACCCAAACATTGTAGAGCGACGCCTTGTCTGCAAACGTTTAAATGTTTAGACATTTTTTGTTTTGTTTGCGATCGTGTAATACCTATAATAGGCTTTGGGCCACGTCGGGCACAAATCTCTGGCCGCGATCGCATCTTGTAGCGCTTGAGCGAAGAGTCCCTGTTTCAATTTGGCCGCCGAACGATTCGAGTACAAGATGTGATTGGTGGGATCTAGCTGAAGGGCGTCGGTGTACAAGGCGACGGCCGTCGCGAAGTCGCCGTTCTGGCAAGCGGCATTCGATTGTCGTACCTTGAACCGGAAAAACGGAGTTCGATTATCGGTTATGTAAGAATAAACGGTTGCTAGTTCGATACCTTTTCGAGGAAGACGGTTTTACTAGCTGCCGGCAATTCGGAAGTACCTTCTGGTTCCACCTGGAAAAGAGAGGAGAAAAATTCCATCACAGACGCGGTTTTAATTTAGGTTAATAGCCTTATCTAGCGTTGAAGTCTACGGTGTTGCAACGCTATCGAAAGTAATTTTGCGTTTCCTTGTAAATTGGACGGTTTTAAAATCAATTTTAGCGGTAATCGACTTACCTCAGTAAAGTCCCTATGAGACATCTTCTCCAGAACATGGCATTTCTTTTAATAAACGCATTTATTTCCTTAACCGAGTAAAATCACGTACGCATAACATGCCACAGGTAGGTTATTAACGAAAAGAACTCTCGCAAGTCGTACAGCGTTTGATGTTGTTGCCACAAAAAAAGGTAACAGAAATCGATGCACAAAAAGTCCTAATTCATCCGTGCACTAGGAGGTTCGGTCGGTAGTAGTAAATGTAGCAGCATCCTTCCGATTGGATTCAATTTCGTGATGAAATCGGGTGAATCGAAGGTGGAAACGTTTCGTAAAACCGGGAAACAAATCTCCTTCGTTCTCTTCCGTTTCGTTAACAATTAATCACGGGCACTTCTTCGGAGTGCAAGTGCACCAACACACGAAGCGAAGTCTAACAGTTATATTACTCGCATTCCACCGCCATTTTGGAATGCAGGTAAAAACAGGTGCTTTTTTATTCCGGCAAAGATACAGGTAAGAAGATACGTGCGTCTCTCTTGCTCTCGCACACGCAGAAAGTTCTTCGTCCTCTTCTACTTCTCTCGCTCGGCAGCTCTTTAATTTATCTACGAGTACAGTTCACACGTTTTAAATTCACGTTTATAATTTCTAATTAAATGCACGGTAAACAGGATAAGATTAATCCTTTTTATTTCCATTCTCTCGAACGTTTGCTGTAAAGAGGGAATAAAGCCAAAAGGAAAACATTCCTGTATAATCAATGGCGGCCTATTAATTAGGGGGTACACGTTAATTGGAATCCATATTTAAACGGAAACAATTTTTTGCAGTAAAAGAAAAAATCCGAAATCTTGTGTTCCCAGAGAAGAAAATTGTGAGAAGAGGATTAAATTATTGGTTACCTTGGACATTCTTCATAAATTAATTTTAATTCAAACGAGCATTCGATTCCGCGTTTCCTCCAATCAATCCTCTCGTTAATATCCTAAAAACAAACAAAAGGAAAAAGACTGTTAGATGGAAAATGAGTTGGGACTATGTCGCAAGTTCTTTTTTCGTATAGAGAAAAGTACGATTGACCTTCATTATTTTCTACTTTTATTTTCTCATCACTTTAATTCTTTTTACGCGATGCGGTAAAACGAATTATACTTGAATATCGTAAAAAAATGTAATTTGGTATCTAAATTTAAAAAATCTAATAAGAAAGTTCACTAAACTTCCTTCAAATTTTTTTTCCATTTGAAAGAATTCCAATTAAAATCACGACGACATGCGACTTCAACGAAATGTTCGCTTGGTACCTGACAATTCGCCTATATTAAAGGGTAATTTAACATTACATCTTGTCTAGCTAATTCTAACAACATCGGATCGTCGAAGAATTTGTTTATGGAGACGTCCTGATTCAAGCCTTTCCTCCGTCTTGTTTTTATCATGAACTCGCGTGCCAAATGCGTCGCCGGCTGCGGTTCCAAAGGCCTAATCACTATGCTCTTATCTAACGGATCCCCAGGTACGATCTAAACGATACATTTTTAATTAACTCCTTGTTCATTGCTTAAATACCACATTTATCCTCTTTGTTAATCATACCTGCCAGTGATGGAACACCGAGAGGCAAAACGCTTGGCCTTGCGTGTGCGTCCTCAGATCGGTTTCGAAACCGAAACTGTCGATGGCCGGGATGAAAGCTTTGATCGTGTAGAGCGGCGAACCGGGTACCGGAGCGTCTTGAGTGACGTGGCCTCTGCAATTCAATCGTAGCCGTTACCGTGGTCAAATCGACATTCAGCAAATTTACCTTCTCTTCGCGAGTACCGTATAAACGGCCGACACGCAATCGGCAGGCGCCTGCACTTCGACGAATAAGTAAGGCTCCATCAAACGCGGCGTGGCCATCAGGAAAGCCGAATAAACAACTCGCCTAGCGGTCGGTATAATCTGACCACCGCCACGATGTAACGGCTCGCTCGCGATGACCGCGTCCAAGATCTTGAACTTCGTGTTTCTGATCGGTTCCTCGCACAACGGACCCTCTCTCGTGCCCCATTGAAAGCCTTGCACTATCGAATCCTTTACGGAATTCAGCAGACCTTTGTCCACCTCCGAAGGTAGCGTGTCGTCCACGAGAATATTCGGACCTAACGAATTGTTATCGTTAGATCGCAACAGATTGGCGAAAACGTTAAATCTCTTACCGGTCGAATCCGGTCCGAACGCCCAAATGCTCCTGGCCGCTAACAAATCCCAGTCGTATTTCGTCTGGAAGAATTCGCCCAGCTTCTTCTTGTTCCAAGATATTTGAACGTTGCAATTCTCTATGTCTTCCGCTAATCCTTTCTCTAACGGTTCGGCGATCATCGTGATTTTATTCTTTTTGTTCGGCGTCTCGGCGAAACATTTCAAACTCGACGTTTCCACGACGGTCTCGCAGAATGCAACGACCGGATCGGCCACTATTACGCGAACAAAGCAATTAAATCGATATTCATTAAATTGCTATTTATTTACCTTTTATATCGATTTCCGAATACATTTTCCTTAAATCGTGCATAACGCAGTCGAGATACAGTTCGCCCGTACCAAGGATAACGTGCTCGCCGGATTCTTCGACTCGCGTCGTTAGCAGAGGATAAGATTTGTTCACCTTCCTCAAGCCGTCCAACATTTTCGGCAATTCAGACGGATTCACAGGTTCCACTGTAATTCAATACATTTTTTACCAAATAAACTTGCAATTAACAGTAAACAAAATTACCGGCTATTTTGATGATACTTTGCGTGTTGAACTTTAACGGTCTGAATATGTACAATTCCTCGTGGATCGTTAAATCCGTAATCGTCGACGTTTTCACTATCGACTGATCGATGCCTTCTATTAAAACCCAATTACCTGCCGGCACTCTGTTCAATTCTATTTTATATCTAAACAAATTTTAAAGCATGTAATGATTGAAACAGGAAATTGTTTGATTGTACCATTTACCTAGCCTCATAAATCCATAATCTACCAACGGTTAGTATCCTCGAGTCCTCTTCGTCCTGTAACGTGTAATTTTCGCCTAACACTCTAACGTCGGTGCCGGCGTGCAATGTACCACTCATAACTCTACCGAGAACTTGAAAGAATGTGCAATCTTCGGTAGGATACATCTTAGAGCTATGCACCTAAAAGAGATGAAATTTCTGATTAAAAGAAAACGTTTGTGCCATTTGCCATTCACCATAAGTTGTCCTTCTTGATCGCATTTAATCATATCGTCGTATATCTTGCTAGTCGTTAATCCGGTATAAATGTGTTCAATTTTGGTCTTGGCATTGTGCAACGGCGAGCTTATGTGTTCAACGCACATATTAACAAACCCTAAAAGTGACAATTTGAAACTTTTCCGTTTTTCAAAACAACAGCTTTACTAACCGCTAAAATCGCCCAAAAACTTATTACACACTAATCGCAGTAAAGGTCTGATATTCAACTTCATCTCAAGTTTCGATAATCTAATTCCCAACTCGTCCAAAACGTCTGGTAACGTGGTGTCGACGTCACCAACGACTTGAGCAAATATCTTATACACCGGCTCCAGGATAAACTCGACGAAACTCCTTTGCGCCGAATTGTGCGGAGCTTTCTTAGTGAACTTTCGCCTGAAAATAATAAATCAATTAGACCTAGATTCGCATCCGGCGACATCTGAGTCTATTACGTTTTACTGTTGAAATAAATGTCGCCCCAGAGTCGTTTAGCGAACTCTTCGACGTTCACGTCTCCATAATATTGGTTATAGATGCTGGCAAATGATTTTAACGTGAAACAGACACCATATTGCGAACTGGCGAAGCAAACGTTACCCAAGACCGGCGATACGATGTACGGATTGACATCGTCCGAATATAATCTGTAATTGTAGCAACGTGAAATTCGATTTTCATGAAACTGCAGTGGAAATAGCTTACGTTAACAAACCGTTGATTTCTTCAACAATGTGCCTCAGTTTGTAGTAAGCATCTTGTGGTGGCAACTTTAGCTCAAGTATTAGCCTATCAATCTTATTAATACACACTGTTATGTGCATCTTCTCTTGGACAGCATGCTTTAATAATCTTTCGGTGTTCAGCATTACTCCTTCGGCCGCATCCACAAACAATACAACACCATCACACAGTCTCATGGCAGCCGTAACTTCATCACTGAAGTTAACATGACCTGCAATTAAGTGAAGCATATTATTTCTGAAATTATTGCGTTCATTAAAACACTGTGATTACCTGGAGTATCAAATATGTTCATCAAATAATTTTTATTCTTCACATCAGGCAAAAGCAATGTGACTGGTATGGATTTGATGGAGCAGCCACGTTCCTGTTCAGTGAACAATGTGTCTGTGTAACGTAAATTCTTCTCCTCATAATCTTGATAACCAGGATGAGTTTGTCTGATGAGACAATCAACAAATGTTGTTTTGCCGTGATGCAAATGTCCAACAAGTGCAACATTTCTAATTAGTGTAGTATTATCCATCATATCAGCTAAATACCTAAAAAGAATGTTATTAATCAACTGAAGGTGATACTTTTAAGAAAGAAAAGTACTCCATGTTATATGTGGTTTCTGGTAAATCCTGTTCTTTCAATTGAAACTTTTTCTTTTTGACCGGTTCCACCAGAGGCACATCCAATGGCTGTGCATCCTCCTCTTGAACGATCGTTTCCACGTCTGGTCCATACACTTGCAATGCAGAGGGATAATAAGTTTTGTCTTCATGTAAAACTATTTGCATTGGCTGTGCATCAGCTTCTTCCATTTGCTCTTCCTATTTGTCAATTAGTAATTATAATCTATTATTACAATGTTATTGAAATGCCTTACATCGTATTCTTGCTGTTCCTCTTCATCTCCAAAATGATCAGGCTCGTCATCTTCTTCCTCTTCGCTATCTAACTCTGGCCCGATGTAATTACCGAACTCGTCATATAAATCGGCGTCCATATTAACAATTAATTAAATTAATCCAAAGGATAACACTTAATTATAAAGATAATGCACTAGAACACTTTGAAATTATTTTTCTTAATAAAAATGGCGCCTCTCACTATTAAAATTCGAACGAAAACGTTTCGCATTTGTTTAGGTTATAAATGCAACATGAAGATGGTTACACTTATGGTCTGTCTATGCAACCGCCATTATAAGCTAATTTAAATACAAAAATGCACAATAATTTTACTCAAAAAGCCCACAATTTTAAATATTGGCTATTAAACGAGTAACGTAAAGAAAGTCTATTTAACCGCTTTGTGATAACACAACAAAAAGAATTATTAGGGAGACTTTATTAATATTATTTAACATTAGCTATTTACAGCAGATAATGTTTCTGAAACACTTTTCTTTTTCAATTTAATATGTTATCGTTACTAATTAATAATTACGTTTCATTTTAAATTTGTCTCGACGAAAAAAGCCCTAAAAACTGAAGAAATCATATATAAAAACTGAAATGAAACTTAAAAAAATCCTTACAAATTAGATATTCGCGCGATTCCTCTTTCATATTTGCAATTAATCGCGGACAATTAGTTGCAATGTTTTTTTAATTATATATATTTATATAATAAATGTCCATTAAAATTACTCACTAAAAAAGAAACTGTTGCCATTAATAATATTAATGAATGGAAATAATAATAAAAAAAAAAACGAAACCAATTTCTGTTAATTATAATAATAATGAATGAATAATTTCTTTCTTGGGAGGCAAAACATAGTATGATAAAGAGAGAAAGGAGCATATTGTATTAGTATTAATCTTCATATAATTCGTTCTGCGATAGCAAGAAATTCGCCGCTAAGTTCTCGTTCTTTTCGCATGCAAAGTACGCTTGCACGACTAGATGTTCCGGGAAACCTAAAGCTTTTAGCCTCTCAATTGCGTCCTTATCTTGAGGCGTCACCTGTATCATACCGGATGTTAAACCGGCGGCTGCTTGCTGACCGGCCGTTGGCGCACCTACCAGATTACAACATAATAACAAATATAATGCGATCGTTCTCCTTCCTCATATTTTGCACGAAACGTGTTCTTCATAAGAACGAGAACTTACCAATTGGATTTGCCGTAGTCGTGGTGGTAGCTGCAGCCGGTGCATTGGGATTAGTGGGTTCGTTTAACATCCTGACGAACGACTCCTGATTTCTCGATATCAATTGCAACAGGGCCGGATTCGTTTGGCCAATCTGTTGCAGCACGGCATTGAGCAATTGCGGATTCTGTTGTATCACTTGCCGCATCTGTTGGAACTGCGGCTGCGATCGCAAGAAGGCTAACGGATCGTCGGCATCCGATTGTTGTTCATCGACGCCCGACATGTCGGCAGATTCGTTTACCTGAACAATTAGTAATTAAGTCAATGGATAACGGTACGAATCAACACTTACCGCCTCTTGTTCGTCCATGAGCGGTATGCCATTAATTAAATATTCGACCGCGCGATCCGGATTGTTAAAACTAGCTCTAAGGGCCTGTTCTACTTGCTCCCTTTCATAGCCCATGTCCATTATATTCCGTACCATTGTCTGATACTCGTCGCCCATGAGTAATGTAGATTCCGGAGTTGCTACATTTGCTTCTGAATTAGCTGCTGATGGCGGTGGTTGTGTGGTTGCTGCAGCTTCTGATGTTGGCGTACTGACAGCTGTCGTTGTGGATGTTGCCGAACTGGATGTGCTTGTGGGAGCACTAAATGAAGTTTAAATTAGTTGATGAATTGTTAATATTAACATAGTAATTAGCAAATAAATTAACTGGGGACACCTTTTTAATTAGAAGCTTCATTCTTTTAAGGCAGATAATTAACTCACTTGCTTGAAGCCGTATTACCATCACCACTTTCCGTTTTCTCTGGTTGCTTTGGTTTAGTGACCATCACAACTATGAACTTCTTCTCATCGATATTATATTCAGAAATTGCATTGTCATCAGTAAGTAATTTGCCTAGAATCGAATTGGAATTCAATAAAAAACCGTTTGTACAAATTGACTTGCAAGTGATAAAAGTAAAGGATACCGCGTTACTTCCTTTACCTGCATAGATTAATTTCTGATTTTCTGCCGGGTAATCTTTCCCTTTGTCCTCCTCAATCTTCTGTTTCAGTTGTTTAACCTGAAAACGCGTGCACGAATAAATAGATATTAATCTCTTATTCGTACCGATTAAATGCCAATTTACCGTTTTTGTTGGGTCGATGTCGACCTGAAAGGTTTGCTGTTGTAAATTCTTCAATGTGATCTTCATATTTATTTACACGACTTGTTCTATAACAAATATTTGATCACGAACATGTAAAACGAACTAGCCTGATATCGAACTAAATTCTTTACCTCTCTTTGTACGTATATTTCTAATCTAAATCGAGTTTTAAATACAATTTTATTCGCTAATTATGGAAATTGAATGATGCTGCACAACTGATAGATTTGGTCGCCATGTTATGTGTCACATGTCAACGACATGCCAGTGCTTGTCAAACAATCCCCGCTAAAAGCTAAATAGGCAACCAACACGTCAATCTAATGGAAAAGACTGGAGAAAAAGAGACAATTTATGCATTTAACATCGCTCTTAGTCGGTTTTATTCCAGCAATATGAAACAATTAAATTGCATTTTACTCTCATACGTACATATAATAAACATTAATCCCAATTCTGGAATAATTAGTGGAAAATGATTATCTGATTTTGTTAACAAATCACAAATGAAATTAGTTAATTAATTCGTTTTACATTACAATATAATAATAGTCAAATATTAATTCGTTAGAATAAACGTATTTATGAAATCCAATCCGTACGTCGCTGAAGTTTTGCTGAAAGGCGACGCATTTTTTGCGAATCGATTTCGAGTAAATATTTTTAGTCCGAGAAAAATAACAATAAACAATTCAGATGCGATTGCGTTAAATAAACAACGAATACAGAATTATTTTTGCGCATTTTCATCTACTTGTTTGTCTTTATGTTTTTTTGGCACTAATCTTACAATAACGTTTATATTATTTGGAAGCATAAAAAAATATCTATTTTTATCAAATCATTTTTGTGTATATCTCTAACAATATAATAGTACTTGTCGTTTCATAAATAATAACAGGAGGCAACCTCTTCTTTAATTAATATAATAACAGGCAAGCGCCTCTAAATTCGTTCTAAACGTACTCGATATATTTGCAAGCATTGGAGATGTCGTGCGATAAAATTGCAAAAAATAGTTTCTTTTGGAGTTTAAGGGCACGTACATTATTACTCGTTGTTTGTTTCCTAACCAAAGATCACTTTTATCGCGAAAAAACAAGCTGATTAATTGCACAATTATATCCTTATTAAAATACTGAAAACGTTGTACGATAAATAATCTGAAAATCGCAACGGTCTATATATATGGTTATAAAATATTTTCGCAATTAATAATTCGTATTATCTATTATAAACTATGTATATTCATATATAAACTGCATCATTATTCATCGTAAATTCCCGCTAATTGCAAGGAATCTGATATAAAAATTGATTGTACGGTGCTTCCTGTATTTGAGAGTGAGAAACGAAAAAAAGGGGAACGCTAATCAATTAATCGAATTAATAATTATTGCACATTTAAATGAAAGAACGCGTATTTGTTAATCGGTCTGTTTTAAAACGTATGTGGAGGCCAATTGGCACCTGATCGCTTAATTCGTTGGATTAGAGTTAGCATCGTCTCGACTGGCGGATCGAATTTTGCAAAAGTGTAACGAAAATCGGTTAAAATACGGTTAATAAATCAAATTTGTCCTTTATAGATAGGATTAAATCAATAATCGCGCCCGCGAATTACGGGCCGAAATTTCGAAAAGTCCAAAGACGATACTTGCGAAATTAGTAAATAAATCGCCCGTTCTTTGTATGTTACTGTCGTAAATTTTTCCTTTCGCGTTTACCGGCGCCCAACTTAATATTGATACCACGGTTGACGTCGCACCCACACGAGACGTCCCAACTTTTGCGAGTGAATTTTGATGCTCGCCCCTTCGGCGGCGCGCACCGTTTCCTTAACGCTTTGCATCAGATTCTGAGCGTTTCCTTCCAGCATCTCGGTCGCTTCGCGGTCCTCCTCCGAACCTAAAACAGCGACGACGAAATTAGACATTATCGAACGTAATTAACGCGATATCGCTTCCAATTTGAGGTGAAAACGTGGATAGAATAAACGGAAATGCATACCTTTACGTTTTTTGCCTACACACCGTCGACAATTAAAGAAGCGTTAAGAGAATTCGTTTCGAATTAAAACAAAGCGTACGATTTACAGCGAACGAAAGAATTGGACGAACATAACGAACCGTTATGGCAATCCGTTCATAATTTACCTTGCGCTCCCAACATCGTCGCCTTCACGGTGCTCAATATCTTCAGTTGCGTGGCGATCGTCGGTATTCTCTCGCACACCTGCAACAGGTTCGTTCGTATCCTCTTGTCGGTGCATTCGCGAGCCAACTGCTTGGCGATGCGCGTCACGTCCGCGCTAGCGTCGGCGATCGCCTTTGCGGTCGCAATCAATTCGCGTTTGCTACCTAAAATAATTAACCAAAATTCGCGATTTAACTTTGTCCACTTGCGCGAACTCCGGCCGCACACCTTTATCGTCTTCGTGAACCAGTTCGGACAGTTTGGCCATCAACAGGGCCATCTTACGCGCGGCCGCTATCAGATCGTTATCTTTCGCCGACCACTGACGCACCTCGCGGTGCAAATTGTGCGCGGCGACCATTATGGGTTGGCTGGCACTCGGCGCCCGCTTGAAGACGTCGTCCTCGTCGTCGGTCTCCGGAGGCGGCGGCGGTCTCATCGGCATGCCGTCGCCGTACGGGAGCGGCGGCCGCGGCGGTGCCATTTCTGCACGTGGCGGGGAGAACAGAGAAAGAAATTAGTGCGAAATGTAACGATCGAGCGATCGTAATGACGGACGGAAGCTGCGAAATGAGAATGCAAATAAAATGCACAAAGAGCGTTCCAAAACAGGTGGCAATAACCAAAATGAAGTTGCAAAATTAAACTGAAAATTTGCTAAACGATAACCGAAACAAAATGGTGAGCCATTCGCCGCATCGATGTGAAGAAGCAACGCGAGCAGCATCGGATTAACGCCCAAATAATAAAGAAATACAAGAAGCATGCAATTGGTTTGAAATCAAACAACAACCATTTGAACGCTATGAATGCATGCATTGTCTCATCTATGGTCTTCGCTAAATTATAAAACGACAACAATAATTATAATTACCATCTTCAAGAACATACTCTGGTATAAAACAGTAATATCCTTTTTAATGTTAATAATTTTTAGTCAGTTTTTTTTTCGTAACGAATGCATGTAAAAAGGAATACGAAACAAATAATGAAAATTGCTCGAAACAAATTGATATTATGAGATCCATCAACTTCATCTCGCGATTATCAATGCCATTGGTACAACAAAAAAGTAGGCAAAAGTGATCGTTTTCAATCGGCAAACGTACAAGTCGACCGATCGAAAACGAAAACCGCGTCAAAGTGCAATTAAAAAAAAAAGAAAAAAAAAAGAAAATGCTTAGAATAAGTGAAATGATAAAATTGATATTAGTTTTAAGGGCATGCCTGGATCGCAAAACGAAAAGGGGGCCAATTCATTCCATCGATTCATGTTATTTCCCATTCAGAAAACGATTAATAAATAATGGCGAGAAAAATCGCAATTTCATTCGTTTACCTGGTGCCGCTGGTCGTGGCGGTGCCAATTGTTCGCAGAGAAGATCCGAATTATCCTCTTAATGGTATAATAAATAGTGCGGTTGTGGTGAAATAAGAAAGAAAATTAAAGAAATGATGTGCGTCGTAAAAACGAATTAAATGATGAGCAACAAACAAGAAAACGATTAGAGAATCCGAACCGTTCAGTCTCGCTTTACGAGGATGATTTGGTTACTTGCTTTGATAAATAGTAAATGGCAGACAACAATTTCTGTTTTAACGACTATCTAATTAATCAACGTGATCTTTTCGAAGTCCGAAGCACTTGTGCCGGCGTTCCTCAAGCTTTCTGATTCTTTTACAGCAGTGGATTTCTTTAGACCTGCATAACACTCAATGGTGGTGGCTTAAGCCTTTACTGGAGCATTTCTTGCTGCGTCTTACGGCTGAAATCCATGCGTTCTCATGGCCAAATCTTGTTTTTGCAGTGGAATAATGGAAAATGCAGCACCCATCTTTAGCAAGGCCTTTCTTTGTGTAAGTCATTATGCAAAATAAAATTAACTCCTTCATTTCAGATGCTACTGGTCTCTTCTCTCTCGCCCAATGTCTTGCCTTTATTGGTTAAGACCGTTTCATTGATATTATTGTCGATTTCAATCGTGATGGCTGTTTTTGAACCTCCAGGGCATGATGCACTTGGATTGCTTCTTGTACCGCGTTTAAACTCGTTCGCCCAGAGACAAACGGTTTCATAGGAAGAACATGAGTCACTTTGCCACTTTGTTTATCACTCGAAACACTTAAATTGAAATGAACTTTTGAGCAGCTTACTAGCGCCAGAATTACTTACAAAATTGAATTTCTCATTTAAAAAGATGACATCTCATGACTACATCCAAATCTTTTCTTATTTGTTACTATAACTATATGAAACAAGTTATATACCAAACCGTCCTCGTAGCATTCGCTAATCGACTGAACGGGATCCGGACTCGCACTGATGGTGATGATGATGCTGTTAAGTGTAAATATCGATTTAATTGTTAATTAATGAGACTTTCTATTCTCGTCATTGCGAGCGACGCGTAGAGAGCGACCATTTGAATCGATTTCTAGCGTCCTCTCGATTGATGCATTCAAACTCAATCAGCATGATAATGTCGAACGGCCAAAAGGAAAAGACAATGAATTAATTAAAAATTAAAATAAACTACCTCTAGCCCATTTGGGCAACGGGCTTACGCGGCCGTGTTGCACATTACTATGAGGGCTTAGGGGCCTCGTGTCGGCGCCCGGCGTCGGCGTATTTCTTAAAGGTTCACCAACTAAAAATGCGCCAACGTATAAAAGAAGGAGGAGAACAAAACAGAAAATGGGAATCGAACGAAATAATAAATCCAACAGAAACGGATTAAAATCGTGGTTAAAAACCCAGAACAAAGAAAAAAGTAAAACGGTGGAATAATTGTGCGTTTAAAACGTCCACAAAACGGAAAAATACCTTTATCCGCGAAATAATGGCCGGGAACGACGGGCTCGTCTGAAACGAATTAATTACAAACGGTCGATTAACGAACAAAACGGTAAATATCGGGAAGTTCAATTGGATAATTAGCAACTCGCGCAAAAATCCCCGGAAAATAACCGGAACTCACCCATGTGCAAGGAATTGATGTCCGGCAATGGCGGCAGCTCCGGATTGATTTGCACCGCCTTACGCACTTGTCCTACGGCGTTTAGTAACTGAAACGAATCGCGTGGAAAAAGATTCTTTTCGACGGTACTGTTACGTTCAACTCACTCCCTTATTCGATTCCCTCCAACGGGACACCGCATTCGCATCGGCCGGATTGACGGCCACTTGTTTAGCATCCTGAACCATCGGCGGAATGGCTGAAATCGTGTGCGTTATAAGAAAGGAACGAAACGTGAACGAGAATGTTACCGGATTGTAAATCGTCGGAAGCCCTATTGACTTCGTCGATGAAATTCGGGTCTTCGGAGTTGTCGCTCTCCTGCTTGGCGACGAGCAGCACGCGATTGGCCAATCTGGCGATCGCCGACGTATTGTCGACCATCTTCTGCGGTTGCCTGTTCTTTATCGCCTCCTCGCACAAGAATGTGTGTTTGCGCATTTGCTCCTCTAAATAAAACGAAAAGAATTGAAAAAACGTCGACGCCCTCGTATCTTGGGAACCGTACCGGAAGCCTTGATGAAATCGGCCGAATCCGTCGCTTCGTCACATAAATTTCGCACGCGCGTCAACGTGTCCGCGTATTGCTGTCGCAAATTCTCGAAATGCTCGTCGGCTGCCTTCGACGTCGGATAATTCATTCGAATGCTACCGGCCGATATCAGCTGAGGCGTCAGACTCTCCACTTGATTCGCGCCACTTTGTAAGGCTTCGGCCAGTTTCTTATTGCCGCCGCTGCCGCCTGCACGGGGCAAACACAAATTATTAAACATTCGTAGCGATAACGTAATTCATCGTTTACCGGCGGCCACCATTCTTGCCGTTTTAACCGCTCTATTGGAGAACTGCTTCAGATTGGCCGCTTTATCGGCGAAATTCTGATCGCGGTTCGGATAACCTTCCGGCGCCAGTGCAGCCTCGGTGAACTGCTTCAATGGCGTCACGATATCGATGAAATCCTCGACGACGCGATTGACGACTGCCGCGTGGATGCGTTCCTTCAACTCGTGCAACTTTTGCGACAGCTTCCTGGCGACCTCTTGCGCTTCGGCCGAGTCGCCTTTACCGCGCGCGCACAAATCGGCCAATTGCTGCGAGAGATTGTCGACTTCGTCGCATAATTGCAATAATTCGGATTTTTGCACGCCCGGCAAACCGTCGGCAACCTAAAAAATTAGCGTTTATCGATTTGCGTTAAAACGGAGCACGAAAATTCGTTTCACCTTTCTTCCTTCCTCGACGATTAACGCAATCGCGCGCTGGCCCAATCCTTTGTCGTCGTGGCCGGGATTCGAGAGCCACTTCCGCGCTTGTTCCAATCTAAAAACGTCAATCGTGCGTAAAAGTTGCAACAACATATCGCCAAACGAACGCACCGTCCTTGCACAGTGTGAGCGGTCTGTTGTAAGCCGGTCTTGTCGACGGCGACCACGCCGCTTAAGACGGCCTGCTGCAGCTGGCCCAGTTTCTCTTTGATTCCCCTGGCTAAAGATTCCGCCTGCGGCGTCGCGCCCTTGCCCTGTTGTCTTAACTCGCACAGCGCGTCCGTCATCGTGTTAATCTCCGACGCCAGTTTGTTGATCTTTTGCGCGTCTTGCGGCAAACAACTAAAAAACGAAAACGATGCCGGAATTGGCTGCGTCTATTAAAACGACGCCCACTTACCGCTCGGCCACTTTATGGGCGATATCGATTATTTGTCTGATGGACTTTTCCCCGACGCCGCCGGTCACGGCATTCGGATCCTTTAACGGAGAAAAGAATGAAACACGCACAGCATAAAGCAGAAGAATCGCTCACCATCAACCAATCGTTGGCCGGATTGATTTTGTTCTGAATGGCGTTCTGCAACTTCTTCAGCACGGTCAAATTGTCCAAATCGGATTGCTCCTCGTCGTAGCTGGTCAATTGCAACACGCGTATGATCTCGTGTATCTCGTCGGCCATCCGTTGCGCCAAATAATTCCTGTTCTCGGCCGCTTCCTCCGCTCCCTTGCCGCCTTGCGACACGATATGTATGTAGATCTTCATCGAGCAGATGAGGATCGGCGCCAACGTTTTCACTTGCTCCAAGCATCGCACCAACGTCTCCGCGTGCACCTGATGCGTGAGCTCTTTCTCCCTGGCGCTAACCTCCCTGGATACTTTACTAAGGCACGGACTTAAATCTCGCAGGAACTGCACCAGTTCTTCCATCGTCTCCATGACTTCCGTCACGGCCAAATAGTCTAAAACGCGATGGCATTCCCGTATGATCTTACGCACTTCGGACTCGTCGAAGCACAACAGCAGCGCGGAAGTTGCCTACGGAGTTTGCGATTATTTCTCGTTGGACGCTATTGCAATTCGGCGGTTACCTGTAAGATGCCGCCGCTTCCCTCAATCAATCGCTTCCTAGCCGGTCCGGAGTACGGATCCTGGCTGAGCATCCCGGACGCTTCCTCGAGCAGTTTCGACGATTTCTCGACGCGCACCAAAGCGGCCGGCATGTCCTGACGCAGGATCGGGTCGTCCGAACTGTTGATCGTCTCCTTGCCGACCTAATCGGATAGAGATCGTACGATTTAGAAAAGAAGGCTTATTCGAATCCGGGGCTCGCGTTACTTTGACCAAATTCGAAACGGCGTTGCTGACCACTTTGACGGGCTGCTGCAGGTCGGGCATCGCGTTTCCATCTTCGGCCTCTTCGTGTAGGATCACCAGTCGCGAAACCTAGAACGAGATGTTCCTTGTGATTAGCTTAAATAATATAGACATCTTTAAAAAAAATCATCATCGTTTTAAGGATTTATGCGTACGTTAGGAATTTCGTGCGGAGGTTGAAGAACCTCCGGATCGGAATGAAGGAGGTAAACAAATCAGGTGCTTTCCCTTTTAAGATTAACACCGTTTCGGATACGTTGTAAACGGCGTGTGCGAATGAGGTAACGACCTAATAAGGTTACTCCAAACCCACGGAATCGAATTCTATCGTTCTCATTATTTTCCTCTTATTTAGCGTTATTGACGAAAGGCATTTTCACTTAGCATCGCACGAACACGCCTCGACGTTTTATCGTTATTGGTTTACCGGAGTCGCGTGAAAAGGCCATTTAATTTATTACGTATTATGTAACGTCGCTATATTAAGTTCGGCTAAAAAAGAACAAACACGAAAAAAGTAAGAAACATGCGTTAAGAATTGTGGTTCTAGAAAAAATGGGAACTAATGAAATTGGTTGTCCTTGCTTATAATCTTATCTATCCAGATTATACGAATCGATGACTCCGTTTCTTTTCCGTCCATCCATCATCATTTTATTTAGAAACACATTCGTAAGAAAGGAAATACGTATATTACAATAATACGGGGGCACGCCCATTTGTTTAGTGTTTTCGCTAAATTTAGCTACGAATAATAAACTACATTATAACTGAAAGGTAAAACGACAACAAGACATCATATTTATGTAATATGAATGCAAATTAAACTAGACACGTCTATACGAGAGACTTTTATCATTCGTGCCCGATAATTCGATCCAGATACCAGGCAATCGTGTTCAGATGCGTTAATTAATCAATTAGAATCGGATTGAATAAGAAACGATACGAATTTTCGCTTAAATGATTCATTTCCTTGTCACTTACTTGCTGTGCCACTGGTTCCAAAATAGATTCGATCGTTTTCGTGTGGAAGACGGGCATTTTGATCCAATCGACTTTCGATGAACTTCCCAAAAAAATCCGATAATCACCTTTGCGAACTTTAATTGAAACTTAATTAACGGCGACCGTTTTCGTCGCGAAACGAAAAAACAAAACAAAGTCGTGCGAGTAACACGGTACGAGAAAAACTGATACTATTTACGCGAAAAACTACGTTCCGTTTCGATTCAAATCGAAATGAATCATACGCGACGGTTCTGTTATACTTTTTCCTTTAATTAAAACCGAACTACTAACTTTTTTATTTGATTTGCTACCAAAATTTATATATAGAAACAAGAGAGAATTGTAAATGATCAAAGGAGAAAAAACCAAACAGAACATAGGCGCTTACTAAATCATAAATAGCTCTGAAATTATCTGCATACAAAACTGGTGTCGTATAATGGGTTGCATAATTAAACATTGAATTATTTGTGAAATTTCTAAAGATCTCTCGTAAATTCACCATCAAAAGGTGTCTCGTTTCAAAATAAGATCGATTAAATGTTAAAAAGGAAAGGTCATCGGTAAATTTACGATGCATGAATCAGTTTGCTGGAACGCGCAACATCAATAAAGAATGTCAGAGCTTTGGAAGAATGTCAAAGTTTATTCTCAACCGAAGCTGTTAAATGATTAATCGCGAGACGTTGCACGGGCTTTACTAGCGAAAATACTATAAATGCCTAAATTAAAGCAAAGAAACGTTCGCGACACGATGGACGAACAGGATTATTTCAATGGCGAAGTTACGGTGGTCGATGTTTACGATATAGCTTCGGAAATTGGTAAGGAGTGCGAGAAAATAATCGATCAATTTGGTGCCGATGCCGTCACGTCGTTGATGCCCCGCGTGATTAACGCACTGGAGTTGTTGGAAACGTTGGCGACGAAGAACGAATTGGAGAATAACGAAATATCCGAACTGAAGGCGCGCATATCGCAATTGGAGAATGATAAGATTGAAAAGGCAGAGTACAGGAAGAAGTTTGAAAGGGAATTGGAAGTGATCGAGGAGCAATGGAGATCGGAAACCAAAGAATTGTTGTCGCTAGTCTCGAAATTACAAGAGGAGAATCGTCGTCTGGTTAAAGCCAATGACAGCACCAATCAGGATGAAGTGATTCATCATGATGGAGTCAATTGTGACAGTGTCATGTTACAGAAATTAAAGGCCTCCTTGGAGAAACAAAGGGACGAGCTGAAAGTCAAGGAGAAACTGCTGCAGGACAAATGCTGTGATATAGAAATTGTAAGTTAACAATCAATCTTGGTACAACATACAATAAGTGGAAATTGTTTTTAGCTAAAATCTCAAGTGGATCGACTCACCAATTCCAGCAGAGAGCTGAGAAGGAGGCACAAATCATTGCAGATGCAAGTTCGGACGTTGTGTGATGAGAGGGCCGATTTTCTGGTACAATTACAAGATCAACAGCGTGACATTACTGCTTTGAGGAAAAGGCTCGGATTGGCTCAAAAAGAGAATGAAGATCTTGCAAAGGTGAATTGGCAGCTCTTATTAAAACTTACTTATTACAAACGTTTCGTTGATTATTTGTTGTTTTTAGTGCGACATAATTTATCCGAGCAATAAGGCCGTTTTCGATTTGGACGATCCAAATAGACCGCGGTTCACGACGCAAGAATTGAAAGACATTTTACACGAGAGGAACGAGTTGAAGGCAAGAGTGAGCGATTTGGAAGACGAACTGGAAACCTATCGACCTAAGGACAAAGTCGAAACGTACGTGCGATCGCATATAAATCTCTTACGATGACGGTCATCGATTAATTCACTTCCTTCTTTAGGAAACAAAAAGTTCAATTAATACCGATAGAGTTAGCAGAGAAATCGGGCGTTTTCTCTAACGATTAGTAAGTTGTTAGTATTGTAAAGACGCGCTGTTATTAACGTATGCAGTCGACTAATTATTGATGATAATATGCTAACAATACTAACAATTCGCATTGAGCGCTTTAAATAAGGTTCGCTAATGATAATTATCTACCTTTTTTTAGTCCAATCGATGAAGACGCTCCGGTTCAAGGACCTCTACCCTACGAACCCGACGACGCTCCGTGGAAGAAATCCTCCGAGTCTGGAATAAGAAAATTGTAAGTTAGAAGGGAGTTTTCGATGGACGATCACAGGTAATTGCGTTTTCAGTTTCCGGAAGATATTTTCCGAAAGTGGAACGGGTACCAGTTTCCCGAGGCGCAGCCTATCAACGCTTTCGAAGATGGCCCTCTCGGCCACCAACGAACCGATTCCGATCTAAATTGACTTCCCCGAAGAGAGAGCTAGAAATACGAAAACCGAAGATACTCACGTCAAATCTTCTGAACCACGTTTTCACTGTGATGTTTCCCTTTTCTTTTACATTCAAATTTAACACTGACTACCTTCCTATCATTCCTACTTAGTGTACAATGACTTCCTTGCTTCAAGTCGTTTATGTCTTTTTTGAGAATCTTTTTTAGAATCTTTATTAGAATTTAGGTCTATGATACACATAACATTGTGATTATCCTTAAGCGAGATATTCGTTTAACTCGTTAATTAGCACTCGATTAGTAGCTAACAAATTGCTTGTTGCAAAATGATCTTCAAGTAGTGGATGCAATTGCATATGTTACGCATTGAAAATATCGTTTAATTGAATTCGAAACGATCAGAAATAAGTTCGTTATTAGATAATTAATTAAATGTAAATGTTACATTGTCGAACGATTGTTGCATAAGTTTTCCAATTCTTGGCAATGAAGACGAATTAACAATCGATTAGGATACAATGATACACCAAAGTCATATCTAAGTATTATTTTTAAACTTTAACTTCTCATTCGTTCATGTAAATAACTGTCGTTTCAAATTTTAATTATAGCTTTAAGTTAATTTCGAACGAGAAAGAGAGATCGACAAAATAAAAATATTATTGCACATCTAAATGTTTTGTAGAGAAGTGCCAAAAGTGAATATTACAAAAAATATATATAAAAAAGTTCATCAAATGTAACTGAATAACGAATAATGATATATTAATAAATAAGTCGAACATTCCAAAAATGACGCCGGCCCTTTGCTCTCATAATACATTTAGAAAATTATCCAAGGCGCCTAAACTGAACGCCAAATAAATAGCGATTACCAATTTTGCGCGAAAATAATGGATTATTTCGATTCGATGCCGTTTAAAGATGTCGACCATCTCGACGAGGAAACGGCCGACGATGCGTTCGAAATCGACCAGGAGCGCCGATTCCTCAAACTGATCGCGTTCATAGACGATTTCATTAACGCGGACGAGATACAAGAACGATTGCGGCTGAAGGAAGCCATCGTTAAAGTTGACAAAAGCACGGAAATTACGGATCCGTTGCAATTAGAGCGAAAGGAAACCGTCGAAAATGCATTCAAAGATGCGCAAAATGCGAGATACAATCACGATTTCGAACAATATCCGTTGACCGGTAAATCGCTAATAACGAGAGCTAAAGAGAGACGCAGACAGTTGAAATCTCAAGCAGACGAAGCACTCGTCGTCCACAAGAAGCGCACCGAAGCCATGGATCGCTTAAGAGTACGAGAAACAGCGCAAATTTCTTTCATTTTTATTTTACGCAATTTGTTTTAGCAAAAACTTTCCTCGGATTACGACAAATTCAAATGCCATTCGACAATTAGGAACGAGTTTAAATCGATCGGCGAGAACAAGCGCTTCTTGGCCGCGTGCAGAGAGTTTGGCTTGAATCCGGCGTACATTTCGCACAAGAACAGGGACAAAGTGATCTGTTGCTATAAGCGCAAAATGGTGACAACCGAAGACCAGGAAGAGAGAAACAAATTGATCCTGTTGAAGTTGTTGAGCGAACGCGAACGGCAACGAGAGATCGACAGAGAGCGCAGTAAAACGTACGATTACAAGGTGAAGAGGAAGGAGAGGATTGTCAAAGACATGGTGGTCGATGGCGTCCAAATGGTGTTGGTATGTTTACGACCAAGAACGAATCGTTGATCCTTCTTAATTATTGTAATGTTTAGCATTCGCCGGAAGCAACGGACGAGCCCGAAGAAAAAGTCGACGATGACGTCCCGGAGGTTGTCGAGCCCGACGAGGTTGAAACGATTATGAAAGTAAAGGTGAAAGACAAAAAGGCTAAAGGTAAGAAAGACGCAAAGGACAAGAAGGTTGACAAAAAGAAGGCGAAAGCAAAGGATAAAAAGAAGAACGCTAAGAAAGATAAGGGCAAGAAGACAAAGAAGGTCGCCGTGCAAGAGGACATCTTGAAGATACCACGGGCGCCAATAACGAACCCCAGGTCGAGGATAAAAGGCGATTATGAGCGAACGACGGTGGAATTGATCGAGCGAATGGAAGAACTGAAAGACATCAACGAGGAGAACCGACGATACGAGGAAGATTCCAAACGATTCGACGAGATCGTCGTGCCTTTGGACGAAGAATTCGTTTGGACGCCAAGAATCGTCAAGTTCAGCGTAAGACGCACTTTTACAGCTGGAGAACGGTTAATACGTCTAAAATGGCATTTTGCAGAACTACAAGAACGACCGGATCTACAAGCGGAAGATACGCGTGAAATACGTCGGTAGAGATTGGAAGAAATGCAGATTCTTCAGGTGCAAACTGAAGGAGGAGGAAATCGACGATCCAACGATAGTGCAAGTGCGTCGCTCGCTCTCCGCGATTGTTACTCCTCATCCAATCGTTTTCCTTCAGGTGGAACCGTTCGACGTGCAAGTCGACCGCACCGGAATCGACTTCGCGGTTACCGTCACATTCGATCCGACCGCAGCGGCCGCGCGTCCCACCGAAGGCCTCATCACCTTCGTCACTTACAATCACAAAGAAACGGTCGGCTGTCGGCATTTCAACGTGCCGTTAATATTCGAACCGTATTGTCCGAGGGTGTCGCTGAAACCGACGAAGTTGGATTTCGGCTCGGTGCCCAATTGGCGAACGAAGAACGCCGTCCAGTCGATTCGGGTAAATTCGCGATAATGTCGCGTCTACACGTGAGAGTTTCTCGCGCGAGTTTTCCAATCGGAAACGGACGGCAGAACACGAATATCACACGATGACGTCCGAATATACGTTACAAATGATTAGCCGAGACCTCTCAAGAGAAGAGTAAGAGAAACTATCACGTGTAGACGCACCTTTATGCTGGAGATCGGAACCCCTTCACCGTCGAGTGCTGAAAACAAACGATCGTTTAATAATTCACAGATTAAAAACACCAGCGACCTACCGCTGATCGTTTGCATGCGATCGATAAACGATCCGTTCGAAATCGATCGGTCCTCCTACGAGGACTCCATCGACGAAGATTCCCGCACGTGGTTCGGCACGACGATCGACCGTTGCCTCGAGAACGTGACGAGCCGGTTCGAACTGGACGCGTACTTCGTCGAGATTCAACCGCGCGGCATCGCGACGCTGAGGGTCCGCTTGAAATCGACAGCGTCGACGGCGATCGGCCATCTCGTCGAGAGCTTCCAATTGAACGTCTACGACAGCTCGACGGACGACGTTGTGAACTTCGTCGGAGGTCTTGTACGCGGTCGATTCGATCGAAATTAACCGGGAATCATTCGGTATTAAATTGCAGCCGTTGTACGCGGAGGCGACGATAACCGACCGATTCGTCCGCGTCGAGCCGGACGTCGTCGATTTGGGCGTTTGCACCGTCGACGCCGTGCGCACGTTTCGCATCGACGTCGGCAACGACGACACCAGGATGCAGCGGATCGCCATCAAGATACCGCCGTTGTTTAGCGATTATTTCGCGTGCGAAACGCGCGAATTGTACGTGCAAGCGTGCGACAGGCGGACGGTTCCCCTGAAGTTTGCGCCGAGGTTCGACTGTTGAATTTCGCTCGCGAACCGCGCACGTTTATCGATAACCGTTTAGGCGAGACATTTTAGGGAAATTGCGAAATCATCGCGTCGACAGTTCCGTCCTCCAAGTGCCCATCTACTTGCGTTTGGTGGCGAAAGATTACGCGGACGCGCCACCGATGAAGGTGCGCGTTTTCGTCGCGTTGAGCGATCCGAGATCGTTGACCGTCGCGCAATCTACGGGTCTGATCGAGTCGCATTGTCACGACGGCTTGCTATTGAACTTTGGCGCTTGCAACGTGACGGAGACGACGACGGCGACGATCACGTTGACGAACGGCTCGTTGGCGAGCCAGGAGTACGGCTTCTTGGACTTGCCGGACGTGCGAACAAATCGATGCGCGTTTAGACATGACGCGAATAAAACGTTCGTTCTTTTGCAGTACGTGGCGATCGCTCCCGACTACGGTTTCGGCATGATACGGCCGAGCGAGACGCGATCTCTGACGGTCGCCTTCTCGCCGGACGCGCGCGATTTGCCGCTGCAGATGATGGCCGTGAGCGTGTACGAATTAATGAAGAGGATCACGTTGAGCACGGTGAAGGAAGTCGGTGGCGTCAAGGAGTCGCGCGCGAAGAAGCAATCGAACGACGACGAGAAGCGGCAAATCGTAGCCAACGAAGGGGATTGCACTTGTGTGGACCGATCGCAATGTTTCTACGAATTTTTAACGCAGAACGGTAATCTCGACTCGCGCCGTCGATTTACAATTCGTTAAAACGTCCTTTCTTCAAGAGGACGATTCCTCCGCGCGCGAAGACGAGGAGGTTCCAAATGCGATCGCCATCGATCGGAATCGATTGTACTTGACCGGAAGACTGGTGAGACCGTGCTGCGACTTCGATTATCATCAGATCAAATTCCCGGACACGCCGTGCGGTTCCTACTCGACCGCCCACGTCGTGCTGTCGTTCAAAGCGAACGAAACGATCGGCTGCGAGTGCGGCTACTTGACGCGATTGTATCGCGGCAAAAAGCCGTGCGAAAACGCGATTGCGAACTTTCGCATCTACGGAACGAGCGACCAGTTCGCCATCGAACCATCTTGCGGACGATTGCATTCGGTCGATGTATTTGATCCCGAAAAGCCGCTGCACGTTTAATTCTCGTGGTTGTTTGCAGGAGATTACGCTGACGGTCATCGTCAAACCGGAAGTTCCGGATTATCTAGTGCGCGAGAAGGCCGAGGATATAAAACGTTTGAAGATCGTCGAGCGGAAACGCGCCGAATGGAAAACGAAGCAGGAGAAATTGATGGCAATCAAGCGAGCGAAACTCGAGCAGAAATTAATGAAATCGAAGAAGACGAAAAAGGAGAAAAAGGGGTCGGAGAAGAAAGAGAAACAGCGCGACGACGCGCCGAATGCGATCGAGATCGAACCGGAGCCGGAGCCGACGTTCGAAGCGGCCGCGGACGAGATCGTCCTCGATCACTTGGACTTCTGTCCGGCGGAGATGGCGGTGTGGCGCGATTTCGCCGAATACGGCATCGACGCGTTGTTCACGTGCGTCGTGCGCTACGAAACGGACGATATGTGCGACGAAAACTAGCGAATTACGATCGACTAACCGCTTCCTGTTTCAGATGCACCGTCAGAGAGGATCGCATTCGTTTGAAGGCGATGTGCAACGTCGTCAAACCGGATTTCGTTCATAATCTCGAGTTGCAGCACGTCGATTTCGGCGCGGTCGCCGTCGGCGATCGATCGAGAAAGATCATCGCCTTGCAGAACATCAACAGTAAACGATGCTCGAACCCTTTAGCGATTTCTATCGAATCGTTTCGACTTTGTTTTCAGCCGAGAGCGATATACAACCGTCGATATTTCCCTTATCGCCAATCGGCCCGTTCTTTTGCCCGCCGACTTTCAACTGCACGTTGCAACCGGAATATTTACTCGATGTGCCGGTGACTTTTAGGCCGACCGATTGCTCGCAGGTGAGTGTGTCTTCGCTAATAAGTACGAAGCTAAAATCGAAATAAGACGGTTTAATTTAAAATGCGCTCCGCGGCGTCTTCGACTTGAACATCCACGACGCCCTCTTCGCTTTCGTGCACTTGAACGGCCGGATCGCGTACCTGCCCGGGCCGGGCGTGTTCGTCCACTTCAACGGTTCGCGCACTTGCAACTTCGAATTGTCGAACGGATACTTGCTCGGCGGCAATTTCCTTATTCTAAAACCAACCGACGATTAGCGATGATTCGCCGATCAGTTTCCACTCGCGCTCACCCTCCCATTCGCACGTTGTAATGAGCCGGGCCGGGATCGTTCGGATTCTTGTAGCACATGCTCGGATCGTTCAACATCAGCCGGCTCGTTGGAATCTTCGGGAAACGCGTGGCCTTCAGGAATCGCGCGTACCTACAAGTTCGTTTCGCTCGCAATTCTTTCGCATCGTCGCTTCTCCGCCGCGCTCACCTGCTCTTCTGCGGATGGTGCAGCACGTGGTCCAAATCCGTTGGCCACGTGTAGAACTTGTCCTCGCGTATCTTCTTCGGCAGCGAGAAATGGTTCTTGATGGTGGTGTGATCGCGCGGGCCGGTGAACAAATCGTACGGACCACGTTTCGACGTGCGCCTCTTGATGACGGCGTCCGCGTTGCCCGGGTCCGTGATCGGATAGCGATTCGGCGCCAGCGACCATTTCTTGTCGAAGTCCTTGAACCTCTCGATGAAGCCGTCCCATTCCAACGTGGGGAGTTGATTGAACGTCTTCCGCGTGACGTGCGTGCCCCTTTCCAGTATGTGCCTAAAGTAGGCGTCTACGAATGAAGAAAGCGACACCGACGGTGGTTCAAATTAATCGACCGGTTATCGTTGTCAATTACCCGGCGGCGGTTGATCCTTCTTGTGGAACGAAACGAACCGTTCGGCTTTCCCGAAGTCGACGTCGTCGGCCTTGTTGCAGCTCTTCCTGTGAAACAGTATTTCGTCGATGTCGTAGCTGCCGGGGCCGCCGAGCGACTTGAAGAAGACGCGCTCGCTCAGCAGGTGCGCGTTTCGGTAGCCGAGATTGCGCGAGAACCGCTCCGACGCTTTCTGTCGGTCCCATCTACGAATTGAACGTCTCTCGTTAGAAGAAAACGCGTAAATGCGATGTTCGATCTACATCGGATCGTTGTCCGTTTTGTATTTGCAAAAGGACGGGAACTGCGCCGGAAAGTATTGGCCCGGTCCCAACTTGTTCCGCTCGGGTTTCATCGCGCCGGTCGGATCCAGCGACGGATGGTAGCCGATGCCCAAGAAGCGTTTCGTCGCGATTCCGAACGGCGGTCTCGCGGAAGTCGCGGTCATTTTAATGTTGCGTTTCTCCGGACGTCGATCGATTCTTTTCCCTTCATTCGATGGGTCACTTGTCAAATGCTGAACTAAATAAAATAGCTATGGCTACTCGAACGATTATTATTATTTTGCATCGTTTTGCAGTACGTCGAATACTTCGAGGTGACCGCCGGAAGGACCGTGTGTCCGTTGATCGTAAGCGGCGAAGGCGTCGCGGCGGAGATTGCGATAAATCCGGACTTTCTCGTTTGCAGATTGGAAGGATCTGTTGGCGGAATTACTTCTTGTACGCTGGAGGTTCGATTATTGTTTTAAATTGTTGATCGTTAATAATGGATTAACCACTTTATTAGTTAAACAACAAAAGTTCCGCAACGGTTAACATGAATATAACAAAAATATGCGAATTAGAAGGGAAGATATTAACGAAAGAAATCGCATCGAGTCCGAGGAAGGACAAGAAGGGAAATAAACTGGAGAAAAAGAAAAAGGAGCAGAAGAAGCCGAAGAAATACTCTAAAGATCTAACGGCGGATGAAGTTTATTCGTTGGAGAACCATTTCGACGTCAAAGACGGTAAACGTTTGCTTTACGTTTTCAACGATCACATTAAAATCCATTCTTTGGCTCAAAGGCGAATCCTATTTCGACGTCGTGCCGGCAAACGGCGACCTTCGATTGGAACCGCATTCGAAGCGAACCGTTCAAGTGAGATTCGGTTTGCCGTCGGTGATTAAAGAAATCGACGAGAGGAAGTTGTCGAAAGGCAAGAAAGACAAGACGAAGAAAGCGCATAAGAAGTCGAAAGGTAGTAAAAAATCGAAAAACACGAAACGCATGGAACCGGAGCAATATTATATTGCCAAATTTAACATGATCATTGGTAGCGATACATTCATCAAGGATTTTATAATAATAGCGAAGTTTTAAGTCAATAGAAACGACGGGAAATTAAATTCCATGTAGTTGCCGTATGCGTTGTGCTTATTTCTTAAAATGTAATCCTTTAATATCACCAAATGATCCTTGTAGATGTTCGTCGAATGCGTAAACATGTTGAGCATCCGCGTACGCAATAATTCCTCGTCGGTCGCATTCAGTTCGCTGGTCGAGATGATTTTAATCTTTTGTATGTTGTCTGATGAAAAAAAAAGAACTTTAAAATCGAGGACTTTTACATTAAGAATTTGCTGGGATGGTTATTTACCTAATATCGATTGCATTCTCTTGACTAGAGCATTATGAAACGGTCTGCATCCTCTTTTCGCTATCAGGGACATCTTATCGATTACGTTTTCGTGGATTTCATTGTTACACAGCAAAGCTGGCAAACCGCTTAACCACACGTGGTAAATAGGTGATCTATAGGGACGATAAATGGATTATCGTTCACGTTAATGATAAGCTTAAACGGATTCACTTACGCGCTAATCGCAGAATTGTTAATTGCATTCGCAAGAACGAGGAGCACGTCCTTTTTAGAATCGTTCGATAAATAATTGGAATTGAAAAATTCGATCACATTTTCCATCAACTCCTCTTGATCGAACAGTTTCCTATCGGTTTCGATGAGGAGCACATTTAAAATGTTAATCAGCAAATGCATTTTATCTGTCGTAACGTAATTCCTGTTCTTCAAACATTCTGAAAATTAATAACTATTATTCGCACGAATGAATTTTAAATAGTTCTGATCTGATTACTATTGATGTATGAGATAACTTTCTGCAACTCCTCTGTATTATAATCCATTCGCAACGTTAAATAGCAAATCAATAAGTTCTCCTGCAAACATTTCGAATCCGTTTGAACTTCTAATACTTTGCCGATGTTACTTTTATTCCGTTGTTGTTGCATTTTGATTTGACCATATGGAAAATGCTCTAGCGTACTTCTCACCAATTTTCTATAATCTCTCGACTGCAGTTCGGATTTCTACGGCAATGAAAAAATGTAGAAAATCGGATGATTTTCAATAGTAATCACTTACCAAGTTGTATTGTGAAATGTTGTCCATTTCGATATGCTTATTTAACAACTGCAAAATACTTAGGATGCAATTTAAAATTGCTGCAGCATCTGCCGACAAGTTAGCACAATCTAAAATCGAAAATCTCATTAATCCCTATGTAACAAATGCTTTGATAGAGAGCTTGCCACTTTTCTCCATATGCTTTGGCTTCTCAGGTGCCACTTCTAACCAGCTTTCATGCAATAAAGTGATTAAACTATTTACTTGTTTGGAAATTACATCACTATCAATGTCTTGCACAGTATCAACATTCCATGTCAACTGTTTGATGCTTTTATACAAAGGGCATCTGTATTTTGAATCCATGGTCTGATGGGGGATGATAGTAGATTTCCTAAAATAATTTACTTATAAGAAACATTCAACTTAAAAAGGTCCACATTTGTTCTTACAATCTGTCCACATTCCCATCCATATGAATTACAGACTCTAATATGCCCTTTAATCTGTGTAGGACCTTCACTTTCCACTTGACTGTTGTCAATTTACTACCCAAGTTTACTGTTAAAGTCCTGCCAGGTTTCGAATCTGTCCTTAATATAGATATTAATGTGAGGAAATTTGAGAGAATCTTCTCACTGTCCTTTGCAACCAATGTTGGCACATGTTTGAGAAGAACATCAAGCAACATCAAAGAATCTTCTTGTATGTTGGAATCAATATTAGTCATTGAGCATCTAAGAAATGATGAGATAACACTGAACAATGGTTCAATCTTAACAACAGTCACCTGCAATTGAAATATAATTGTATAATAAGGTGAAATAGATGCTGGTGTTATCCTTACATTGCGTAAAATAACATCCAAGAGTTTGATGGAGAGTTTCCTAACTTTTGCCTCTCTATCCAGAATCAATTGGCACGAACTTTGCAGCAATTGTGACAGGTACTTGTTTAAAATCTCTTCAGGATATGCACTTATGATCACACACAATTCTTCTGCACTCTCCCTCTTTACATTGTCATTGTGATGCTTAAGTCGTTGGATCAATTCCTAAATTAAAGTACACATATATTAATTGATACGATAATTGACAAACGTAAAGCATCTTACTTTCGTGTTTAATTTCCGTTTGCTCAACGGTTCCTCGTTGGATTTGACTTGCAGCTGGTCCGGTAAACAAATGGGCTTAATTTTAAAAGTCGTATCGGTCACATTCTTGCCTTTCGGTAGAAACTTCGTCTTTTCCCCTTTAACACGTAACTTCACTTTCGACTTTTCCGACTTTAATTTCTTCTGGTGCTTTTGATTCTTTCCCATCTTAACTACACGCAGTTAATTATTTAGCTTTATTATAATTTCACTTTAACAGAAATTACATTTCCATCACGTTTTGAAAACAAAAATGGATGAAATGAATATTGACAGGTAGCTAATGGATAAAGAAGTTCTCGCCATTACCGATAGTAGTTCAGCTAACGATAATTGCACTAGATTGATTAACTCACGAATTTTAAATGTTGAACACGAAATTTAAAACTGTTCCATTGACTCCCGATTATTTTCATGTTTATAAAATTAAAAAGAGCGAACCTTTGTTATAAAATGACGATTCAAGCGGTTCAACAATCAAACGCGGCTTATTGAAAACTCTTGAACCTTGATCCTTAAGATTAAGATCGATGAGATTAGAACCGAAACATTTATATCTGGCTATCTTTTTCGCAATAGATACTGTTCGTCGCTAATGCAAAATCGATCAGTTTCGATTTAAAAATTCTTTTAACAATTTCGTTTCCTCTCGCTCTCGCTTTAACGATGATTTTAAGAAATTTGCTCTTTTACTTGTCGATCGCCCTGCTAATTAACCGGACCCTGACCGTCGAAATTAAATACGTCGATAAGAAAGGCGAGTAGGATTAATTAATTAATAATCGAATTAGCAAAATTGATCTTCGTTTTGTAGAGATCCCGGAATTGGATTATTTGGACGAAACCGTCGATCCGTGCGACAACTTTTACAAGTTCGCATGCGGCAACTTCCACAAGGTCCATCCATTGCCGGAGGGCCAATTGAACATCGACCATTTCACGATATTACAAGACGAAATACACGATTTAATGAAAAGTAAGTAAAGGCTAAGTTTAACCGCAAGAAATCAGACAAAAGAGCAAACAATTTGCAGAAATACTGCAATCGCGCCGGCACGAGCACGAACCGGTCGCTTTGCAAAAAGCGAAGGCCGCTTACGCCGCGTGCACCAGCGTACGTTACACGAACGGCGCCGCTTTGCCGCAAGCGGCCGTCTTACGCGAGTTGGGCGGTTGGCCGCTGATCGCGTACGCGAACGCGACGAACGGCGACCGATTCCGCTTAGAGGACGTCGGCCACTGGGTGAACCGTTACGGCGTCCAATTGTTCTTCGACCTCCAAGTCGGTGCGAATTTGTTTAACGCCACGGAGATGGCGCTGTGGGTACGCGATTCAAGTCTCGGGATCGAGCAATTTTTAATGGCGACGATTTATTTACAGATTAGCAGCGACAACTTGCTGAATCCGAGCAATATCATCGGGCGATTGGACGCGGACGTCGCCGATTACTTGCCGCCGGCGACGAGTACTGTCGACAATAGGCGATCGGCGACGGACGATTACGTGCCGAGTCCGCTCGAAAAGTTCTTCCGCCGCATGGCGTACCGCATGCGCAACGTTTTGGGCACGTGGAAGGCGAAGCGGACGATCGACGAGGAAATCGTCGAACTGATCGACTTCATGATCGATCTACGTGCGGCCGGCGTAAGTTTATTATCCATTCGCAGTGACATCTGTCGACGCCGGCGAAGCACGCGTGCCAACTTAAAGCCCCCACGCGCTTGTTGCTCGCTTCGCGTGTTAATCGGAATTCCCATTGCAGAACGATTTCAAACCGAACGTCACGTTGCCGAGCGTCACCACCGTTCGCAAACTGCAAGAATGGACGGATTATTACTTCGCGGACATGCAAGTCGGTAACCGAACGATCGATAATCGTCAGATAATCACCGAACGGTTCAACACTTCTTGCAGATCGATTGGCTCGTCTACTTGAACAACGCGTTCGAACTGAGCGGCGTGACCGTACGCGACACGTACAAAGTGCTGATAACGTCGACGGCGAAGATCTACGGCGTGCTGGACCTGTTGCGGCGCACCGATCGTCGCGTCCTGCAGAATTTCGTCGTCGCCCGCCTCTTCACGTACATGGCGCCGGACGGCGACGCGGCGATGCGCGACGCGTTCGACGACTTTTACGGCGCGATCAATAACGCGCGGTACCCGCGCGACCAATACTGCTTGCGACAGGTGCTCGGCTATCCCGATTACACGCAATTCAGTTTCGCGCTGACGTACGAATACCAACGGTATTTCTACAACATCAACAATTTGGCCAAGGTGGGTTATATGTATATATGCAGGGAGTGTCGCAATCGGGGGATTACGGCCAAACGGTTGACTTTAGGGTGAAATGTGTCAGGGAGAAAAGTTTTCGCGCGGGAACGGCTACGACGCGAATGTATTCTCCAACAAATTCGTTGGGGAATCCAAAAATGCAATAAAAAAATACGCATTTCCCTCTCAAATAACAAAGCAACTTTCTCCCTGACACAGTTTCCTCTAAAGCCAACAGTTCAACAGCGTAATCCTGGAAGTCCGCGCTACCATTGAGACTCCCTTTACATAATAGAAGCGAATAATATCAAAAGGAAAGTTGGGGGCAAATCGATGTCGCGCGCGACAAATCACGAAACCGCGACTAACTAATTCCCCGTTAATTCCTCCAGGCGGCCGAATTGGTGATCGACCTGCAGGACGCGTTCGACGACATGATCCGCGACTCCGACTGGATCGACGAGGCGACGAAATCGATGGCGCTGAAGAAGTCGGCGAACATGATCACGTTGCTCGGCTATCCGCAACAGTCGAACGACGCCGGCTCGCTGGACGCGTACTATCGCAACGTGCGCGTCTGCGAGTGGGACCATTTCGGAAACGCGCAACGTCTGCGCGCCCTCAAGCAAGCGGTACAATACGCGCAGTACGGTCGAGCGCGTAACCGCGAATTGTACGAAGCGATCGCGTCCGTTCGGTTATCGCATCGAGTAAAACGATCGTTTCTCCGCTTTCAGATGGAACCTGTCGCCGTTGGAGGTGAACGCTTTCTATGCCCGCGAGAACAATCGCATCCGTTAGTGAATCCGAACATGAATCGCCCGCAAACTAACGTTTCCTTCTCGAATTTCAAGTCTTTCCGATCGGCATCATCAATCCGGTCTTTTTCAACGGCGCGATCAGCGTGCTCGACTACAGTCGGATCGGCTCGATAATCGGGCACGAGATAACGCACGGCTACGACGAGAGCGGCACGACGTACGACGAGAACGGGCGATACGTCGGCAAGTGGTGGAGCGAGTCGACGACCGCCGCGTACAAGAAGCGCATCGGCTGTTTCGTCGAGCAGTACAACGGCTATTTCATCGAGGAGATCGCGGATTACGTAAGCGGAATGCACTCGTTTTTCTTTTATTTTTTGCTCTTGTGCGGTTCATTAACACGCGAAGAATTTCCGCGCGGTAGGTGAACGGCGAGCAGACGTTAAACGAGAATTTGGCGGACAACGGCGGCCTGAAGGAATCGTATAAGGCGTACAGACGGCTAATGAATCGCGACGGCACGGTGACGGCGGTGCGGAATTACACGACCGATCAATTGTTCTTCATCGGTTACGGAACGGTAAACATTCGATTGAGCGATTTTCTTTAACGTTACGTTAAACGGTTCGTTAGATGTGGTGCATGACGGAGACCGATTACTATTTGGATCAGATGCACAAGCGGAACAATTATTCGCCGGGGAGGTATCGCGTCATCGGCCCGCTGTCGAACATGGTCGAGTTCGCGGACGCGTTCCATTGTCCGGTCGGCAGTAGGATGAATCCGGCGACCAAGTGCAGCTTATGGTAGTGTATGAGAATTAAAGCGGTTAATAATGTCCAAATGATGGCATGTACGTCCTATTTGGATGGGTTAAATATAAGGTCTTTCAAAACAACAGCCCAATCGATCGAATAGTTTAAAATTTTGTTGCACTTTTAAACTGTTAAATTCGCATATTTTTTATGGCTTATATTTATCTTTTTCGCTTAGCTTTTCATCGATTTTCGCACAGTTTTTGCTGTTTTTCACTTATTCCAGTCGTTCCTCGTTGAATTCCGGTCGATTTAGAAAAAGTCTATATTTGCCGTTTTTGCAAAAAAAAAGCAAGGCTAACCCCTTTGGATTTTTCTAATTTTCCGCATTTTCCTTCATCTCCCCGAATTGGCTCAACCTCGCACCGTTTGTAGGGATAAGTGAAAGCTAATTCGTGCCAGAATTGGGGCCCAATCGTTCGAACGGTTTTGCAGTTTTTCGCACTATTAATCTCTTAAATTGGCATAAATCATTTCATTCATAATTCGCTCTTTTTTCTTCGCTAGTAAGAATTGAAATTTGAACAACAGAACGAAATATTTCCCTTCAAAGCTGACGATAAGGTAGCGAATCTGCAAGCTGGTGTATTATTCTTGTCACTAAAGTTCGGATTCTTGGTTAGAGAGGGCGCCGGTGACAATTTATTGTTGACGTTTCTAAGTTTGTGTTGCTTCACTTATTGAACGTCATTTTCTTTGGTAGTATAATATCTTTGGGTAGTTTCGTGGTAAATGTGTTGGTGCTTGTGTTCTGTAAACTGATAGTATTCGTTTTAGTATTCATTTACAAATTAAAGTCACACAGCAGATACCCACAATTGATGTGTTTGCATCATTTTATTCGTTTTTTTTTATATTTAAGTTGAGTAAAATGGAGGTATATTAATTCAAAATTGAATTGGAATGAGAGAATCTACATGCAATTTTGATAAACCAACAATTAATCACAGGGTAAGTGCAAGTTTATTTATTTATAGTAAAGAACATCATCATGTAAAGCATGTAAGTGTTTTGTTCAAGACATTCCATAACTCATAATAAGCCAATATTTTTGAATAAAAATTCAGAATCCATGTAATAATTAACTGTGTGATTGATTTCTATTTTAGGAACTATTGTGATTCATGAATACACAGCATATAATTTAATGACCAGTACTTCAAAGAAAATGAGCAACATCACACTTTAGTATGGGAGAACCTCTTAAAATCAACATTAGCATGACAGAATATACAAATTAAACAATAAGTATGATAAAACTAGAATACCATTGTAAGATAGAATATACTTTGTTTTTATGAAGATTATTAATGATTTAACACTAATTGTTAAACCATTGAATATCTTCATGAAAGCAAAGTAAAAATATAATTGTAAGATCGAATGTACTTTGTTTTTATGAAGATTATTAATGATTTAACACTAATTGTTAAATTATTGAATATCTTCATGAAAGCAAAGTAAAAATATAATTGTAAGATCGAATGTACTTTGTTTTTATGAAGATTATTAATGATTTAACACTAATTGTTAAATTATTGAATATCTTCATGAAAGCAAAGTAAAAATATAATTGTAAGATCGAATGTACTTTGTTTTTATAAAGATTATTAATGATTTAACACTAATTGTTAAATCATTGAATATCTTCATGAAAGCAAAATAAAAATATAATTGTAAGATTGAATGTACTTTGTTTTTATAGATATTATTATTGATTTAACACATTGTTACATCATTAATTGTTTTTATGAAAGCAAGGTAAAGATACAATTATAATACAGAATATACTTTGTTATTATAAAAATAATAGAAGATTTGACAGTAATTGTTAAATCTTTAATAACTCTTCTATTATTTTTATAAAAACAATATCTATTCTACATAATAATTGTATTTTTACCTTGCCTTCATAAAACTTTTAAAGATTTAACAGTAAGTGTTAAGTCAATAACAATTCTTATGAAAGCAAAGTATTTGTTAGTTTAGATAAATAATGTAGAATACAATGTAATGTAAAAACAAGATTATGGAATAGTAGATTCAAATCTCGACTAAGATTAGTTCGGCTTTTCACTCATAGAGGGCGCAACATGCCCGAGTTATGCAGGGTTCAGACCTTCACTCTAATGGATTCTCGGTTTGTGGGGGCGCCCCTGACAATTTATTGTTGACGTTTCTAATTTTGTGTTTCTTCACTTATTGAACGTCATTTTCTTTGGTAGTTTCGTGGTAAATGTGTTGGTGCTTGTGTTCTGTAAACTAATAGTATTCGTTTTAGTATTCATTTACAAATTAAAGTCACACAGCAGATACTCATAATTGATACGTTTGAATCATTTTATTTGTTTTTTTTTATATTTCAGTTGAGTAAAATGGAAGTATATTAATTCAAAGTCGAATTGGAATGAATGAATCCACATGCAATTTTGATAAACCAACAATTGATCAAAGGGTAAGTGCAAGTTTATTTATTTATAGTAAAGAATATCATCATGTAAAGCATGTAAGTGTTTTGTTCAAGAAATTCCATAACTTATAATAAGCCCATATTTTTGAATAATAATTCAGAATCCATGTACTAATTAACTGTGTGATTGATTTCTATTTTAGGAACTATTGTGAATCATGAATACACAGCATATAATTTAATGACCAGTACTTCAAAGAAAATGAGCAACATCACACTTTAGTATGGGAGAACCACTTAAAATCAACATTAGCATGACAGAATATACAAATTAAACAATAAGTATAATACAACTAGAATACCATTGTAAGATAGAATGTACTTTGTTTTTATGAAGATTATTAATGATTTAACACTAATTGTTAAATCATTGAATCTTTTCATGAAAGCAAAGTAAAAATATAATTGTAAGATACAATGCACTTTGTTTTTGTAAAGATTATTAATGATTTAACACATGGTTACATCAGTAATTGTTTTTATGAATGCAAGGTAAAGATACAATTGTAATACAGAATATACTTTGTTTTTATAAAAATAATAGAAGATTTAACAGTAATTGTTAAATCTTTAATAACTCTTCTATTATTTTTATAAAAACAATATATATTCTACATAGTAATTGTATTTTTACCTTGCCTTCATAAAACTTTTAAAGATTTAACAGTAAGTGTTAAGTCAATAACAATTCTTACGAAAGCATAGTATTTGTTAGTTTAGATAAATAATGTAAAATACAATGTAATGTAAAAACAAGATTATGGAATAGTACGTTCAAATCTCGACTAAGATTAGTTCAGCTTTTCACTCATAGAGGGCGCAACGTGTCCGAGTTCTACAAATATTTTAATATCCCAACTATCAACAACTTCAATGTTTACTTTTCATAATCTTTGATTGTGGTGTTTATTTACGTCTTGTTGAATGTCAATTTTCATTATATATTTTAAGCAATTAACTTAGTGATTGTGCTCTTACCTGTTGTTTTAATTCTGTTTACTAGGTTTGACAATATTGGCATGAAATTAATTATGGGAATAACATTTGGAAGAAAGCTTAATACGTCACATCATACAAATTTAATATTTCCATCAACACCTTAGCAAAACAGTGAACCACAATACAAAAGGAAATCTAAAAATGATAACATCATTAGGTAAGTATTATAGCCATATTACATATCTGATACTATGTAACACGTAACCACATAAAATATAATTGTTTTTTTTTCTCAAGAAACATTCCAATGATTAGTATAAACTACACTATGCTTATAACTGTATTAATTATTTATGTGCTTATTATATTTTAGCAATTATTATGGCTAATGGACATGCAGAAGTCACTTTAACACCAGACCATTTAGATGTAAGATTGATCTATAGAGCATTTTTGCTGAAATATGCATTACCAAATTCAAAGTTGGAAGAAGACATGCATGCAGATATGTTTTCAATTGACAAAAGTATTATGAAATAAATTGCCTTTTTGATGATATAAGATAAAGAATACTTTGCTTTTATAAAAATTGATGAAGATTTAACACTCATTGTTAAATCTCTAAATATTATTATCAAAGCAAAGTAAAAACATAATTGTAACATAGAATGTACTTTGTTTTTATAAAAATTATTAATGATTTAACACTTCTTGTTAAATCATTGAATATTTTCATGAAAGCAAAGTAAAAATAGATTTGTAAGATAGAATATACTTTGTTTTTATAAAGATTATTATTGATTTAACACATTGTTACATCATTAATTGTTTTTATGAAAGCAAGGTAAAGATACAATTGTAATACAGAATATACTTTGTTTGTATAAAAATAATAGAAGATTTAACAGCAATTGTTAAATCTTTAATAACTCTTCTATTATTTTTATAAAAACAATATCTATTCTACATAGTAATTGTATTTTTACCTTGTCTTCATAAAACTTTTAAAGATTTAACAGCAAGTGTTAAGTCGATAACAATTCTTATTAAAGCATAGTATTTGTTAGTTTAGATAAATAATGTAAAATACAATGTAATAAAACGATAATAAAATTATGGAATGGGGCATTCAAATCTCGACTAAGATTAGTTCAGCTTTTCACTCATAGAGGGCGCAACGTGTCAGAGTGATACAGGGTTCAGACCTTCACTCTAATCGATTCTGTGTCCAGACTTTTCCCGCCAAATATCAGGATCGCCGACCTCCTCGGTCCTTATGTTCTCCTAATATTTCTCGAATTAAAAGTCCGAAAATTTCGAGAGCATTTCGTTGAGAATTTTTCCCGCCAAATATCAGGATCGCCGACCTCCTCGGTCCTTATGTTCTCCTAATATTTCTCGAATTAAAAGTCCGAAAATTTCGAGAGCATTTCGTTGAGAATTTTTCCCGCCAAATATCAGGATCGCCGACCTCCTCGGTCCTTATGTTCTCCTAATATTTCTCGAATTAAAAGTCCGAAAATTTCGAGAGCATTTCGTGGAGAATTTTTCCCGCCAAATATCAGGATCGACGACCTCCTCGGTCCTCATGTTCTCCTAATATTTCTCGAATTAAAAGTCCGAAAAATTCGAGAGCATTTCGTCGAGAATTTTTCCCGCCAAATATCAGGATGGACGACCTCCTCGGTCCTCATGTTCTCCTAATATTTCTCGAATTAAAAGTCCGAGAATTTCGCGAGCATTGTGTGTTGCAAACCCACACAATTTTTGCATGTGGTGCCCTCTATGATTGAGAAGCCGAACTAGTCCGAGCGGAGATTTGAATAGGATTTCATGAATTAAAAGATAAGTAATTTAAATTGCCTTTATTAAATGAGCATTCTGTAATTTTATGATACATTACTTTGTATTTTACATTATTTATCTAAACTAACAAATACTTTACTTTCATAAGAATTGTTATTGACTTAACACTTACTGTTAAATCTTTAAAAGTTTTATGAAGGCAAGGTAAAAATACAATTACTATGTAGAATAGATATTGTTTTTATAAAAATAATAGAAGAGTTATTAAAGATTTAACAATTACTGTTAAATCTTCTATTATTTTTATAAAAACAAAGTATATTCTGTATTACAATTGTATCTTTACCTTGCTTTCATAAAAACAATTAATGATGTAACAATGTGTTAAATCAATAATAATCTTTATAAAAACAAAGTATATTCTATCTTACAAATCTACTTTTACTTTGCTTTCATGAAAATATTCAATGATTTAACAAGGAGTGTTAAATCATTAATAATTTTTATAAAAACAAAGTACATTCTATGTTACAATTATGTTTTTACTTTGCTTTGATAATAATATTTAGAGATTTAACAATGAGTGTTAAATCTTCATTAATTTTTATAAAAGCAAAGTTTATTTTACATTACAATCTTTTTTGTTCCTTTGTTTCCATAAAAATATTTAGAAATTTAACAAAAGTGTTAAATCTTCATTAATTTTTATAAAGACAAAGTAAATTTTACCTTATGATTATTCTTTTACTATCCTTTCATAATAATATGTAGAGATTTAACAATAAGTGTTAAATCTTCATTAATTTTTATAAAAGCAAAGTTTATTTTACATTACAATCTTTTTTGTTCCTTTGTTTCCATAAAAATATTTAGAGATTTAACAGTAAGTGTTAAATCTTCATTAATTTTTATAAAGACAAAGTAAATTTTACCTTATGGTTATTCTTTTACTATCCTTTCATAATAATATGGAGAGATTTAACAATAAGTGTTAAATCTTCATTAAATTTTATAAAAGCAAAGTATTCTTTATCTTATATCATCAGAAACGCAATTTATTTCATAATACTTTTGTCAATTGAAAACATATCTGCATGCATGTCTTCTTCCAACTTTGAATTTGGTAATGCATATTTCAGCAAAAATGCTCTATAGATCAATCTTTCATCCAAATGGTCTGGTGTTAAAGTGACTTCTGCATGTCCATTAGCCATAATAATTGCTAAAATATAATAAACACATAAATAATTAATACAGTTATAAGCATAGTGTAGTTTATACTAATCATTAGAATGTTTCTTGAAAAAAAAAGACAATTATATTTTATGTGGTTATGTGTTACATAGTATCAGATATGTAATATGGCTATAATACTTACCTAATGATGTTATCATTTTTAGATTTCCTTTTGTATTCTGGTTCACTGTTTTGCTAAGGTGTTGATGGAAATATTAAATTTGTATGATGTGACATATTAAGCTTTCTTCCAAATGTTATTCCCATAATTAATTTCATGCCAATATTGTCAATCCTAGTAAACAGAATGAAAACAACACGTAAGAGCACAATCACTAAGTTAATTGCTTAAAATATATAATGAAAATTGACATTCAACAAGACGTAAATAAACACCACAATCAAAGATAATGAAAAGTAAACAATGAAGTTGTTGTTAGTTGGGATATTAAAATATTTGCAGAACTCGGACACGTTGCGCCCTCTATGAGTGAAAAGCTGAACTAATCTTTGTCGAGATTTGAATGCCCCATTTCATAATCTTATTATCACATTACATTGTATTTTACATTATTTATCTAAACTAGCAAATACTATGCTTTAATAAGAATTGTTATTGACTTAACACTTACTGTTAAATCTTTAAAAGTTTTATAAAGGCAAGGTCAAAATACAATTACTATGTAGAATAGATATTGTTTTTATAAAAGTAATAGAAGAGTTATTAAAGATTTAAGAATTACTGTTAAATCTTCTATTATTTTTATAATAACAAAGTATATTCTGTATTACAATTGTATCTTTACCTTGCTTTCATAAAAACAATTAATGATGTAACAATGTGTTAAATCAATAATAATCTTTATAAAAACAAAGTATATTCTATCTTACAAATCTATTTTTACTTTGCTTTCATGAAAATATTCAATGATTTAACAAGAAGTGTTAAATCATTAATAATCTTTATAATAACAAAGTACATTCGATCTTACAATTATATTTTTACTTTGCTTTCATGAAAATCCTCAATGATTTTACAATTAGTGTTAAATCATTAAGAATCTTTACAAAAACAAAGTACATTCTATGTTACAATTATATGTTTACTTTGCTTTCATGAAAAGATTCAATGATTTAATAATTAGTGTTAAATCATTAATAATCTTCATAAAAACAAAGTACATTCTATCTTACAATGGTATTCTAGTTTTATCATACTTATTGTTTAATTTCTATATTCTGTCATGCTAATGTTGATTTTAAGTGGTTCTCCCATACTAAAGTGTGATGTTGCTCATTTTCTTTGAAGTACTGGTCATTAAATTATATGCTGTGTATTCATGAATCACAATAGTTCCTAAAATAGAAATCAATCACACAGTTAATTAGTACATGGATTCTGAATTTTTATTCAAAAATATGGGCTTATTATAAGTTATGGAATTTCTTGAACAAAACACTTACATGCTTTACATGATGATATTCTTTACTATAAATAAATAAACTTGCACTTACCCTTTGATCAATAGTTGGTTTATCAAAATTGCATGTGGATTCTTGCATTCCAATTCGACTTTTTTTGAATTAATATGCTACCATTTTACTCAACTGAAATATAAAAAAAAACAAATAAAATGATTCAAACGAATCAATTATGAGTATCTGCTGTGTGACTTTAATTTGTAAATGAATACTAAAACGAATACTATTAGTTTACAGAACACAAGCACCAACACATTTACCACGAAACAACCAAGGAAAATGACGTTCAATAAGTGAAGAAACACAAAATTGGAAACGTCAACAATAAATTGTCAGGGGCGCCCCCACAAACCGAGAATCGATTAGAGTGAAGGTCTGAACCCTGCATAACTCGGACATGTTGCGCCCTCTATGAGTGAAAAGCTGAACTAATCTTAGTCGAGATTTGAATCTACCATTCAATAATCTTGTTTTTACATTACATTGTATTTTACATTGTTTATCTAAAGTAACAAATACTATGCTTTCGTAAGTATTGTTATTGACTTAACACTGACTGTTAAATCTTTAAAAGTTTTATAAAGGCAAGGTAAAAATACAATTACTATGTAGAATAGATATTGTTTTTATAAAAATAATAGAAAAGTTATTAAAGATTTAACAATTACTGTTAAATATTCTATTATTTTTATACAAACAAAGTATATTCTGTATTACAATTGTATCTTTACCTTGCTTTCATAAAAACAATTAATGATGTAACAATGTGTTAAATCAATAATAATATCTATAAAAACAAAGTACATTCAATCTTACAATTATATTTTTACTTTGCTTTCATGAAGATATTCAATGATTTAACAATTAGTGTTAAATCATTAATAATCTTTACAAAAACAAAGTACATTGTATCTTACAATTATATTTTTACTTTGCTTTCATGAAAATATTCAATGATTTAACAATTAGTGTTAAATCATTAATAATCTTTATAAAAACAAAGTATATTCTATTTTACATTGGTATTCTAGTTTTATCATACTTATTGTTTAATTTGTATATTCTGTCTTGCTAATGTTGATTTTAAGTGGTTCTCCCATACTAAAGTGTGATGTTGCTAATTTTCTTTGAAGTACTGGTCATTAAATTATATGCTGTGTATTCATGAATCACAATAGTTCCTAAAATAGAAATCAATCACACAGTTAATTAGTACATGGATTCTGAATTATTAAAAAATATGGGCTTATTATAAGTTATGGAATTTCTTGAACAAAACACTTACATGCTTTACATGATTATATTCTTTAATGTTTCAATATTATTTACTATAAATAAATAAACGTGCACTTACCATGTGATCAATTGTTGGTTTACCAAAAATTGCATGTGGATTCTTTCATTCCAATTCGACTTTGAATTAATATACTTCCATTTTAATCAACTGAAATATTAAAAAAAAAAGAAATAAAATGATTCAAACATATCAATTATGAGTATCTGCTGTGTGACTTTAATTTATAAATGAATACTAAAACGAATACTATCAGTTTACAGAACACAAGCACCACCACATTTACCACGAAACTACCAAAGAAAATGACCAAAGAAAAATGACGTTCAATAAGTGAAGAAACACAAACTTAGAAACGTCAACAATAAATTGTCAGCGGCGCCCTCTCTAGCGGAGGGTCCGAACAGTAGCGACAAGAACAATACAGCTCGCTAGTTTTCGCTGTTTTTCATTTGCTCGAATCGTTCCTCATTCACTTCCGGTCGATTTAGAAAAAGTCCATGTTGGCTTTTTTTGTTCAGAAGGAAGAATTGCCCTTACGCAAAAACTCATTGCAGGGCATGGAAAAGCATTGGATTAGATTTCAGTTGTTCGGATTGAAATTTGCTTTCCATTTTCCGAAAGCTGCAATTTAATAGAAGCGTCTCTGGCGAATTTTAAATTTTGGAAATTGCAATGCAATAAATCAGGATGAGCAATCGAAATCGAAAAGTGTTATGGTAATAAATCAATCGTTTATGCTAATAACATTATGGGAGATTAATAAACGATGATAATGCTCGCGTCGCAGTTAATAACGTGTATAATTATAATACTAATGGGCGTAGACTGATCGTCGTCGTGCGATTCCGTTTGCCAAAAAATTTAAAATCGCCAATTCCATAATGTCGATGGATTAATTCCAGGAACGAAAAGCAAAACCTCAGCATTTCGTTTCCTTTTTCTTTTTCTCTAATAACATTCGACTCTTTCTCTCTTATTTAAATAAATTACGTTCACGTATGACATTAAATTAACGAAACACACAACGGAGAAAAAACAAGGCCGCATTTTTCGATTTTGTCTTTGAATTTTCGTGCCCATCCTCGTTCCTATCGAAATCATCGACGACGCGACGATCATAATTGATCGTTATCAATTTTATTCGTCACTAAAAACAAACTTAAAACCGATATGCAATAGTTTTCGACTTCTTGCATTTGTACATTTAATTAATTGCAATACGAACGATCGACAATCTGATTTCTGTATCAAATTTTATTCCTCCTAATGTCGGATTTTCCGAAACGCGCCTCCACCATTGGTCGATTTTCGAAGATGGCCACATTCAGTGGCAGTAGGGGGATGAAAGTATTGATATCGCACCCTTGGAGATCAGTTTTCTTTCAGATATCTTCCAACTTACTATATGTTATAAATGGATTTTATAATAATTTCATGATGATAATAATCGATTGCAAAACGGCCATTCGTCATTGTCATCGACATAACCGTCATCATCGTCGTCTCTCCCTGAATCCATTATAAATTATTTAATAATTCCCACCAAAAATTAATAAATGAAAATTATTCAAAGCATAAAATTGACTAATTAATTAAGTTAGTAAACAATGCGCGATCGATAATAAAAAATGCTAATTACGAAACGATGATTTTCTCTCTTCGATTAATCTCGTACACGGGTACGTTCGTAATTGGAATCCTTGACCCGTTCGTTCGTGTTCTTTTTCTCAAATCCGGTGTCTTCTCCTTCACCGACAACATCTATCAGTTATTAATTTATTATTATGGCTATTATTAACCGGATTTTGCATTAAAATTGGCGATCGATTCGTCATCGACCATATTGTTCGATCATTATTATTACTCTTGTAAGCACGACGACGATTTCAGGAAACCAATTTTCAGGCGGCGTCGTTCGGCTTCCTTTCCGCGAAATTCGCCATCTCGTTACGCAATTCAATTAACGAATTTGCATACCGCGAATAAATGATTAATTGAAGGATTCGACCTTCCGTCCGTATAAAATGCAGATTTCAAATCGTTGATGGATGAAACTTTGAAATGTCTAACGATCGAAACCGAAAATGGTTTCCACGAAGTCGATGTGGGATAAATGTTGGAAATCCCTGATCTAAATATAAGAGAAAAGTGCGAACAATCTTCTGGCAAACTTCTAGTCCATAGCGATCGTCTTTTGATTCGATTATATAAGAGGAAAATTGTTGCTAGTTATGCGGAAGCGTCCAACTTTATTTCAAGCGTTTATAATTAAAGTGGCTGATAAACTGTCGATGTTGACGATGATGATGATGATGGCGTTGATTTTTGTCTTTCACACGCGTTGACACGTGGTTACGTAAGAACAATCGTGCTCTCTGCGCGATTTAATTTATGCGATAAAATTCGATCCGACAAGTAGGTGGTCACCGTTAAAAAGATTCTGCTTCTTTTTTTCTTTTTAATGATTTTATCGTATTTGTATATCGTAATCGAAATTGCAATATTAGTGACATAATGACTTTCTAAGGAACCATCATCAACGTCATAACGTTTTCTTTTTGTTTATTTTTATGAGTTTGTGTTAAGGAAAATCGTAAAGAGAAAGAGTCGATGAATAAAATATGAATTAATTTCGTAACGCATCGATTTTGGACGCGTGCCAAAGTGACGCTTCCATTTTGCAGAACGTTGCGATTCGTTGCAATTGCGATCATGAAACGTGCAGCAAAGAAATAAACGTGTGCGCCAATTATCAACCGTTTTCGCGACGATTTTCACCTGAAAATCCGGCTATTCTCATCAACTTGGCAGTATTTGCCGAGACAGCGTCAATTGTTTCAATTGCATCGCCAATCTTCACGTGTGCAAACTTCTAAGTCCGCAATTTGCCATCGAAAGTAATTCTCGAGCGGTTTCGTCCGTTTAACGTACGCGGGGTGTTCCGTAAATCGATGGTGATGGCACAATGGAGGAGGGCGCGAGTTGCTTTAACAAAAATCAATCGACCGGTGGAAAGTCGTCATCGAATTCGTGCAGAAACAGACTCTCGATGCGCCGGGAGAAAATGTTCATTCGTCCATACGAATGCGGCTAATCAATCGTCACCATCGATGGCGCAATGTACAAGAGCCGTCAAATGAAAAACTTTAAAACACGTTTCGTCGCCTGATCGGTGGATCGGACGCGATGGAAAATTAAGTTCGCCATTCTAAACTCCAGATCGAAATCGTTTTAGATTCTTATTTACGTGATGCTTTCGCTTTCCTCGCCAAGTGGCGCATTTGTAGATCCAGAGGAACGAACTGTTCACTTAAATTTTGCCCTTCGAAAAGTTGTCAGGAGACGAAGATGAAGCGATCAAAAGTTAATTTAGCAAAAACAATGAGGCAAAAACAATCGACTTCTTCTTCGATAATTAACACTGGAAACAACGCCTCTATTGAAATTTTCTCCAAAACACAAAGTTATAGATGTACAAGGCGATTAAAGAGTGAAAGTTTTTGCAATTGTAGGAGACATTCGTGGCGATTTTCATTCGTGGGACATACTGTATATGTACAGCTGCTGAACTCGCCATCAAAAAATCGACTTCCTCTTCGATAATTAACACTGGAATCTCTTGGATTGAAACTTTCTCGAAGCACAAAGTTATGGATATACAGCGCGATCGAAGAGTAAACAATTTTCGAGCCAATTTGTCAATCTCAAACGTATTGACGTTGACATTTGACAGCTTCAGCGCCTACTCCAAATGGATATACGTGGGGATTTCATAACTTTCTTACTCTGGCCAAAGCCTCTAGCTACATGTTATTATTATTTGGAGAATCTTAATAATTAATCATCAGTTTTAATTAATCATCGAATTAAACGACACATTTTTTTTCACACGACGATCCTTTGCCTCGTTAATCAAAATGATGCGATTGTGGTTTTGTTTTTTATTAATCATACTATTATTTTTTTTTTAATTGTACGATTTTGTAAAACATGAACGCGCCAAATGTCAAATGGGCAGCAACGTGTTAATTAAAACGCAGATCGGGCGAGCAATGAAGATGTGACCAAATTTAAAGCGTGCACGCCAAAAAAAAAAAAAAGTTTCAAAGTTGTTCCTTCTCAATTAATTTGCGATCGTCGATTATAATCGCTCGTTGCGAGTGGGCGGTGGTGGAGGATTTGGCAATGATCTTGTTTTCGCGAGCAAAAGGGATTAACGTTAATGTGATCGAACCGAATGCTTTACGAAGATACGCAGTTTCAATGCGAAAATTCCATCATCGTCATCATTCACGGTGTTCAACCTCGCCAAATCTGTTGTAATGCTTGGGGAAATTTCTGGGAAAATTCGCTAGCAACAAAACGAAACATGTCAAACATCTTTGTCCTTTTCCCACCGATCGATGCTGCCAATGGTTCTCTTGTAGTAGTAAACAGGATTGAAAATTGTTAACAATTAAAAAAAAGCTACGATATCTGCGGGGGCGTTAATCTCCTCGTTCTCGTCGTTTGTTTCGTCGTCCTCAATTATTATTGCACGTCGATGTATAAATAGATTCGCAAATGTGAATCATCCACTCATAAATAAGTCAAATTAGAATAATTTAGTAAACATAATAACGTATAAAGAGACAGAAGATCGAATATCATTATTATTACTACTGTCGTTTACAATTAGATCCTGTTCAAATTATTACCTAATTTTTCTTTTGTCGCAGTTGGAATTTGCATCGAAATGCGCAACAATAATCGTACATATACAGTATGTCCCACGAATGAAAATCGCCACGAATGTCTCCTACAATTGCAAAAACTTTCACTCTTTAATCGCCTTGTACATCTATAACTTTGTGTTTTGGAGAAAATTTCAATAGAGGCGTTGTTTCCAGTGTTAATTATCGTAGAAGAAGTCGATTGTTTTTGCCTCATTGTTTTTGCTAAATTAACTTTTGATCGCTTCATCTGCGTCTCCTGACAACTTTTGAAAGGGCAAAAATTTACGTGAACAGTTCGTTCCTCTGGATCTACAAATGCGCCACTTGGCGAGGAAAGCGAAAGCATCACGTAAATAAGAATCTAAAACGATTTCGATCTGGAGTTTAGAATGGCGAACTTAATTTTCCATCGCGTCCGATCCATCGATCAGGCGACGAAACGTGTTTTAAAGTTTTTCATTTGACGGCTCTTGTACATTGCGCCATCGATGGTGACGATTGATTAGCCGCATTCGTATGGACGAATGAACATTTTCTCCCGGCGCATCGAGAGTCTGCTTCTGCACGAATTCGATGACGACTTTCCACCGGTCGATTGATTTTTGTTAAAGCAACTCGCGCCCTCCTCCATTGTGCCATCACCATCGATTTACGGAACACCCCGCGTACGTTAAACGGACGAAACCGCTCGAGAATTACTTTCGATGGCAAATTGCGTGTTTAGAAGTTTGCACACGTGAGGATTGGCGATGCAATTGAAACAATTGAAACGCATGTGAGCGCCGACTCGCCAATTATTATTGCCAAAAGGTTGATGAGAATGAACGAATGTTCAGTTTCGTTTTTGGGCAATCAAACGCCAGCATTTCGCTCGCGGGACGTTCAGTATATTAAGCCATCGAAGATCCCCACCATTTCGCAAACTCGACGAATAAAAATAGCGATTAAACCAACGATTGTTCGATGCAACTGTTGCAAATTTATTGCCAAACAGCTGATGCGATTGCAATCGCGATTGATTGATACGCGACGACGTGACGGAATGACAGGGAAGGAAGACGGATCGCGACGAATCGCCAATGTCAAGGTCGTTTTGCAAAAAAAAAATCAAACGAAAGAGAACAGCAAAAAAATGACGAGGATGGCAACTATTGTGTGCGAAATAAGAAGGAAAAGTGTGCGCGAAAGAGAGAGACAAAGAAACAAAAACCACTTTCCGCAAATAGCAGTCGCTTAACTTAATGAATTATCTATTGGGTTTTTTTTCTCTTTTGCGATGGCAACTTTTTTTCAATTTTCCCAACGAATGAATTTCGCGCGTGGGCATTAAACTCCGCGATTATTTTCCGCCACCTTTTCGTTCGCCGATATCATTTATGAAATTCAAATCGAGTCACAAATTGGCACAAGGCTAAACGTATCCTAGTTAAAGGATCGGCGCCACATTATAATCGCTCGTTTCGCCAATTTAGACGTTACATTCCGGCACGTGCCATCCGATTATTGACAAACAAACGACAAGCATCGACGTGGACGAATGTCATTCGGACATTTCTTTTTGATCGCACTGTACACAGTCACAGTTTCGCATTGCAATTGCAACCAACGGAAAAGGTGAAGAAATCGCTTTTCCCAATGATTTATACCTGTTTCTCGTTTATTTTATCCACTAAACGTACGAATGCTTCGCATCAATCGCGGCAATTAACATTTCGCAGAGGCAAAAGGCGAACAAAAGCCGTACGTTCCCGTTATAAAATTAATAATCTCGTCTCTCGAGCGTACGATTTATTTATTCGTTTGAATCGCAGAAGAAAGACGTTTATTTATTATTACGGTTCGCATAGAGCGAAGATGACGATTGCGTTGCGTAATAAGTTAGTTGGGATTATTGCGAAAAGTTCAGGTGAGCATTAAACGCAAGGCAACAGGTAGACTCCAGTGCGACGACCTTGATTGCTTGCACCTACAAGACCAATTATGGTCGCAACAAAGTGCGTTTCGTCGCTGAACATAGGTTTTGGCGATCGGAAATAGACGCGTCGCGAAAAAAAAAACATCACGTTGCACGAGTTAGCGCGCTAAATTCTGAGTTTCGATTTGACTTCAGTTGTTTCAAGCCCAAAACAACCGGTGAAATGGTGCGAGTTGAATTTTTGATTTTGCCGCATCGATTTCAGCGCGCCTCAATGAAAATTTTTGCTTATTCGCGAGGAATTTGCTGAGTTTTTTTTTCAACGCCACTTGCGGCACGTTTATATTGTCGATCTTCCTGATCTTGAAGCGATTGCGTCCAACCTTAGAAACCAAACGAAATTCCATTCGGGTTTTCTTAACGTTCGTACCAACCGCGAAAAAGACGTTTTTGCGCTCGATTCCATTTTGCAACAATCGGAACTTAACGCAATGGAAACTGCATGATTTTTGGCTATTCCCACTAAAAAAAAAAAAAAAAATTAGTTCGCGTGGCAGGAATTTCCAATTGGCAGGATACAATTAGGGCTGTCAACGCAATGACTCACGCGAGTTTTGGTGCTTTTTCCGTTAACTTTGACCCAAATTCGCTCTCGAGTGCCCTTCGTCCCTCCCTTCGCCTTTCCTCGTTGTTTTTCGTTTTATTATTTTGGTTTGTTCGCGCGAATATTAATATAAAAAAAAAAAGAAACTACATAATGAAGATGACATCATGTGATCGTCGCTCGTTGCCGAACGCTCTTCAATTAAATGCCACCTCGTTCGCCGGCCGTTTTGCTGCTATCGATTGTGATTGCCGTCGGAATAACATTTAAAGTTGCCTCTTTTTTTTTTTCGTTTTTAATTAATTAACTCACATATAATTAATAAATTAACTTTTAAGTGAGAAGAACGACGACGAAGAGGAAAAAAGCGAAGCCTTTCGTCTAAAAATAACGATATTGGAATGATGCCGATGGTAATGAAGTCGTCTCTTTTTCGTTTGGCGCAAACGAGAAAGGAAAATGGGAAAAAAGTCGTGTGTGGCGTGTCAAGATTAATGAAATTCAATCCTAATCGCATCTTATTGTCGTTATAATTTTCGCTTATAAGTTTTATGCAAAATTAATCGCTTCGACGAGGAATTGGATTTCTATTTAAACGAAGCGAAGCCATTTGAACCGGAGGTCAGAAAGTTTATGTTCCTCTTCTTCGTTGGTCACCAAGTTAATCTTAAAGTAAATCCTCGAGGATCCAAAATCGCGCGCGCGACAAACGATTCAAATCGAAATATCGCCTCTTTCGATTGCCGTACAAATCGATTTGGTTCGTGTTGAAAACACTAGCGAAGAAGAAGACGAACAGCGACGAGCCTAACGTTCGTCATTTATCAAACGGCGAGTGATTAATTGATCGAAATTTAAACGCCTCTTGGCCAATATTATCGCGATTGGTTCTTGGTGCGATTCCACTTTTCGCTTTTGCAATCGCAATAAATGCGCGAGCCACGACGTTGGTAATCGACGACGAGAACGGCAAGAGTAATAAAAATCGAATGCTATTGCAGCAATTTGCGAGACGTTGAAATTCAACGAAAAAAGCACTAAAACTCGCGTGAGTCATATTACGTTAACACCTTCAATTGTATCCTGCCAATTGGAAATTCCTGCCACGCGAACTAATTGCTTTTTGTTTTAGTGCGAATAGCCAAAAATCATGCCGTTTCCATTTCGATGAGTTTCGATTGTTGCAAAATGGAATCGAGCGCAAAAACGTCGTCTTTTTCGCGGTTGGTACGAACGCTAAGAAAACCCAAATGGAATTTCGTTTGGTTTTGAAGATTGGACGCAATCGCTTCAAGATCAGGAAGATCGACAATATAAACGTACCGCAAGTGGCGTTGAAAAAAACTCAGCAAATTCCTCGCGAATAAGCAAAAATTTTCATTGAGGCGCGCTGAAATCGATGTGGCAAAATCAAAAATTCAACTCGCACCATTTCACCAGTAGTTTTGGGTCTGAAACAACTGAATTCAATTCAAAAATCGGATTTTAGCGCTCCAAGTCACGCAACCTGATTTTTTGCGCGACGCGTCTATTTCCGATCGCCAAAACTTTTATTTAACAAAGATAAACATTTTCTTGAAACCAAAGTTTGCATCGACATCTTTCGTACTATGTCAAGAGATGCGATTACAAACAAAATCGTTGTTTCGCGAGGGCGACGAAGTTTGCTTTTAACAAAAAGAAGATTTGGACGCAAATGAACAAACTCGCATTTTATTTTTGAAACAAATGCGCGCTCTTTTGCAGTTGCAAATGAAGAGCCGGAAAACTTTGAAACTACATTCCAATCATTTAATATCGTCTTGCAATTGGGCGAAATGTTCTTCTTTTATTCGAAAATCGTTTTAACAGAGCAGCAAAAACGCTATAATCAAAGGAAAATCGCGAATGTTTGCTCCCAAACGGTTACGAGCATTTTGCGAATCATTAACAGTCATTTCCATATCACTTTTTCTCTTGTGTTTGCCTAAGACGTTAGAACAAACGAAAGGAAAAACCAATGCGAAAAGGACCGGAATTCGTTGCGAAGGAAGATTCCAAAAATGAAGAAATTCCTACGACGAAGAGGAATACGAAACGGCGGGCGGGAGGGGGGAGGCCGTCGAAAGCGAAAATAATAATCGTCGGGCATTAAAAAAAAAAAGAAAGAAAGAAAGAAAAGGCAATAATAATAAACGTGTAATATAGGCAACGCAACGACGATACGAGAGCCGAGCGAAACAGAAGAGGACGCAAAAAAAAAGAGGAGAAGAAGAAGAAGTTTTTGTTGTAAAAGATGCTGATGATGATCGTCGGCTCGGTGGCCTGCCAGTTTTGGCGAGAGAGTGAGCCTATAAAAGTAATGAGGAACAAGTGATGGACCCCAGTCGTGTCGTCGTGGTCCGTGCTCGTACAGTATCTCGCAGAACGAAGAAGAAATTTTTATTGCCGCGCAAAACAATTGATAATCGCATCGCACGTTTGAACTGACTTTCGCCGAAACTCAGTTTTTGCATGTAAGTACGCAAGCATTCCTCACTCACTCACTCACTCGGCATCACCTCGTTGCCGATCGTAACTAATTCGCGAGAGAATCGCGAAACGAGGCTTTTAATTAGAGTATTACTAACGAAAAAGATCGCGAAATAAAACAAAACGCAAACGACGTTGAAGCGTATCGCTTTTGCACGCAATTCCGCGAAACGCTGCACACTCGCTTCAACCAAGTGCCATCGCGGGCTAGACGAACGGTTTTCGCGCAAAAATTCGTAGAGAATCGCGAAAAGGTCAAAAGATGACGAGCGCAAAACGTGGGAATCGCCATCGCGCGAACAAACTTCTCGTGCGAGTTTGCAAATTCGCGAGGTAGGCGAGCTATCGCATAATTTGCAATTAGAGTCTCGTTAGGCAATAAATTGGCGTTTCTTTTCGATCGCGCTCCCATCAGCAGCCAGGCGACACAAATCAAATTGCATTCGCGGCGTGATCAAAGTAACAAATAATTCGTTCGCAGTAGGCGCCGGCCCTGTCAAACCGTTTTTTTTTTTAGCGTCAAACGTCACTTATCAATGCTTTTGACGTTGTTAGGTTGGCTCAAATAAGGGATAAGTGGAAAATAATTGCTCGTTTTTGTCCCTCTGCTCCTCGCCGTCGAAGAACTGCTACCGCTTGTTTAACAAGAAGAAGAAACAGATTAAAGAGTTTTTTTTTCAAAAAAAAGAAAAAGGGGGAAAGCGAGTCTTCTTGTATCTCACACCAACGCTCTCTTGATACAATACTTCCTACTTGTTATGTAAGCGACTCGTGTGCTTTGGTACGACGAAGAACATCATCGTCGACAAATAATTCTTCTGCTCTTTTTGTTTTTCGTTTGGAGTAAAAATTATTATCATTTTGTTCGTGATTAGCTGGATTAGGATCGATCAATCTTCGCGATTCGAAGCTGTCGTTGCATAACGCGGCTGGGAAAGTCTTTTCGCTCGTTCTTGCGAGCCGTGATTTATCAACTTCGATCCGTCACTATTATTTCACGATTATCAAGCCACATTAACGTCCCCTACAATCACGTTCAATCATAATCTGTGGTTATTAGTTTTTTACAGGATTCGTTTTCTTTTTTATTCTTGCCACGCTAATATCGATAAATTACATCCTTGGAAAACGAGAGAGGAGCATCTTTTGTCTGTTGATGATTATCGCTCCTTCGTTTCGCCTTCGTCTTTTTTTGTTGTTGTTGTTGCTGTTGTTCTTAAGAAAGGTCAACTGTAGATTAGTGTAGATTGCCGATTAGTTTCCTATTTATAGAACGTGCAAAGAATGATTGGCCAGGGAAATCTCCATTGATTCATGCATTTTCCTTAAGATTTTCCCGCCACGTTCGATGGGATTTATCGATAATCGATACGGAACGTGATCCATTTCAAGTCGGCCGTTGCAAGTCGCCTTAACCTCCCTTGTCAGCAACGTCAACGTATTAGACGTTGACAGGTGTCAATTTAATGCGAATCGATAAATGATCGCGCCACCCCAGCGGGGGAAAACCGTTTAAAACCAATCAAGGACCAATAGTCGCTTAATTTAATCGTTAAACCGCACAATAAATCACCCAAAACAAAGCAAAAAGTGGACGAATGTTTTAATTCGCGTTTCTTCTTCGACTCGCGCCTGTTGAACCGAAGAGATGAATCGATTAGCATTTTTTTTTGACGTGCGATTTAACGCTATTAAATGTAAATAAGCGACAGTCCTATTTTGTCGTAATAATTTGTTTAATAATTTGAATAATTAATCGATAAATTTATAATAATTCACCGCAAACGCGAAAAAAAGATGGGATAGATTAAAAATAAACCAAGAACTGGTTAACATCATCTCGCTATCATCCTCGTCTAAATGTTGACGCATCTCTTCTGAAAAGAGACGAAAGAAACGTTGAATAAGCGATGTAGTTGAAATTTACGATTGCCAATAACCATTATTCATCCACAATTCGAAGATGATGATCCTTCTTTACCGGCCATAAAGAGATGCGTAAAAAAGTTGGGTGTTATGTAAAGTAGAGGAGGACAGCAAGAGGCCAAGTGGATGGAACGAACGTATCGCACACCTGGAGTTGTTTTCTTTCGCTTTTGCCTTTTTAAATGATTTATGCTCCATCTCGTTCGCGTTGACGATTTTTTTTTTGTTTAATTGTGGAGGAAAACGATTCTTCTGTTTCTTTTTGCGCTTTTTTTTGTCACAAAACATATTTTTAGACGGTTATATCATATGACGACTTTTTCGTATATTTCTTTTTGTAAATTTATGAACAATATAATTCGATCGTTAATCGTGTCCGTTATGATTTTTAAATAATAATTTTCCATAACTTTTGATTTTATGCAAATTATTATATAATCGTTTCATTAGGTATTGTTCTGATAATGTTAATTCGCTTTTTTGTTGCTGTTGGGAGATTATTTTCGTTTTAGAAATTCGAAAGCGACTTTTTATCGTTTGATTTGATTTTTCTACAAGAGTTTACTTTTCCTTCAAGACTTTCCAACACTCTTTCACAAAGTTCAACAAATTTCTTCTAAAAACTTTTCATCTAACTCAAATCGTTTTCCCTGCACTTATTTTTCCATAATTTTCAATAAAAGTTATGAAGGTTCTAAATCTATCTACAGGATGGATGCGATTATTCCGATAAAGTGACAGTCTGATAATCTCTTCAATTTTGCAAACTTCGTGAAGTTCCTTTAGATTTACTTCGCCCATGTCTTAGCTAGTAATTGTTTGTAACAAATCGACAGCAAACAAATTGTCTTTTTCTTCGTTAAAATCGATATCTTTCTAGGTTCCCTTGTAAATACGTTTGCAATTCCGACTAGAACAAGGGATTGAATCAAATATCTTCTTTATTACGAATCGATTTTGTGAATTGCCTAATGATTAAATAAGAAACAATTTGTTAATTAGGCAAGAGAAGGATTTTAATGTTCTGCAAAGACTAAGAAAAAAAAAGCAATTTGCTCTCCGTGTTTGCTTATTTTCTCGCAAACATCCTGGTACACCATATTTGCCATTATTATCATAATTAATAATGAGAAAAATAAAAAAACAAACACACACATATAGAAGACGTTTCTCAATTAAATGATCGTGTACGGTGATTAATAATCGTTGGATAATTTTCAATGATTTTTTTTCTGCTGAATTAAAGGTCATTCAATCGGCCGTTCATTCTGTTTACCAACAATAACGCGTATTTTGTTGTTCATCTCGTTATTTCTAAGAGAATTCCCTCCCATTTCACATTTTAATGTGCAATTATTTAATATTAATTCATTCAAGACGGATGTTTATCAAGAAATCAACAGGATTTTCTTTTACTTATTCATAATTATGTACACTCAAATCTCGGTTGGTTCGTAAATTGAAACAATTTTCCCCCATCAATAAAATAGATAAAAGAAATAAAAGAGTTATTTCTTTGCAGTAGGCATAAAGCAAATTGTTCGTAAATCGAAATATAGTTCGTTAGCCACACTTTTCTTTGCTCTAAAGTGTTTGTAGCTGAAGCAAATTGTTCGTAAATCGAAATACAGTTCGTTAACCACAAATTTCATTGCTCTGGAATTTTGTACGTAAAGCTAATTGTTCGTAAATCGAAACAGAGTTCGTAAACCACACTTTTCCTTGCTCCAAAATGTTTGTAGCTGAACCAAATTGTTCGTAAATCGAAATATAGTTCGTTAAGCACAAATTTCTTTGCTCTAAAGTTTTTGTAGCCGAAGCAAATTGTTCGTAAACCGAAATATAGTTCGTTAAGCACAAATTTCTTTGCTCTAAAGTGTTTGTAGCCGAAGCAAATTGTTCGTAAACCGAAATATAGTTCGTTAACCACACTTTTCTTCGCTCTAAAGTGTTTGTAGCTGAAGCAAATTGTTCGTAAACCGAAATATAGTTCGTTATGCACAAATTTCTTCGCTCTAAAGTTTTTGTAGCCGAAGCAAATTGTTCGTAAACCGAAATATAGTTCGTTAAGCACAAATTTCTTCGCTCTAAAGTTTTTGTAGCCGAAGCAAATTGTTCGTAAACCGAAATATAGTTCGTTAAGCACAAATTTCTTTGCTCTAAAGTTTTTGTAGCCGAAGCAAATTGTTCGTAAACCGAAATATAGTTCGTTAAGCACAAATTTCTTTGCTCTAAAGTGTTTGTAGCCGAAGCAAATTGTTCGTAAACCGAAATATAGTTCGTTAACCACACTTTTCTTCGCTCTAAAGTGTTTGTAGCCGAAGCAAATTGTTCGTAAACCGAAATATAGTTCGTTAACCACAAATTTCTTCGCTCTAAAGTTTTTGTAGCCGAAGCAAATTGTTCGTAAACCGAAATATAGTTCGTTAAGCACAAATTTCTTCGCTCTAAAGTTTTTGTAGCCGAAACAAATTGTTCGTAAACCGAAATATAGTTCGTTAAGCACAAATTTCTTCGCTCTAAAGTTTTTGTAGCCGAAGCAAATTGTTCGTAAACCGAAATATAGTTCGTTAAGCACAAATGTCTTTGCTCTAAAGTGTTTGTCGTTATAACAAACTGTTCGTAAAGCGAATTATAATCCGTTAACCTTCCATCTTTGCGGATAAATTCTGTACGTAAACCGAACATTCGTTGCAGGTAAATCGAGAAATATGCCACGACCAATAACGGTGGCATTATCGCTACTGCTGCTGACCAACCATCGCCAATTCGCGGTTACCGGAGGCCTGATCGATCATCCGCCCTATGCGAATCCCGCGGACATAAACGGCCTCGGCCACTCGTCGTCGTCCTCCTCCTCCTCCTCGTTCGCGACCGCATCCGCAAGCTTCGGCGGCGCGTCGTCGAGCGGTCACGGCACGTTCCACGTGCCGGGCAAAGCGGACTTTTGGTGGATGGACGCGAACTCGCCGTTGAAGCGCGCCTACGACTATTTCAAAAAGTGCCAAGAGAACGGCGACTGCGTGCCGCCGATCAATCCGATCGACGCCGCCGCCGCAGCAGCCGGTTGCCGCACGTGCAATTTGAACGTCGGCCCGCCGACGCCCGTCCATTTCGCCACGGAACCGGCGCTGGACATCAAGAACAATCCGTTCCTGAACGGGCGCTACGACAGCGTCGCCGTCTCCAGCTGTACCGGTGGCGCGTGCAAGAACGGCCGCGACGAAACGGTCGTGACGACGTGCGCGGGAGCCGATTGCGAATCGAAAAAGTACGACGGCGCCGCCGCCGCCGGCGTCGATATCAGCACGAATCCGTTCCTGAACGGCGCCTACAACCCGGCCGAATCGCACGCCGCGTTCGGGAAGACGACCGGCGCCGGCGGTACGCAACAACAACAACAACACAATCACGCCGCGACGCCAACGGGCGAAAAGGAGCGAATCGACGTCGCGAAGAATCCGTTCCTCGGCGGCGGAGGTAAAAATAGCGCATTCGCTGGCAACGGTGATCTCATATTTAATGACGGCAACGGTTTCATAGGCGTGCAACCGGCTCAACCGTTCAGCGGCGCTATTAAAAGCGGCAGCAGCGGTTTTAATGGCGGCAACGTCGGCGTTAAAGGCGACGTTATCAAATCTAATCAACATCACCAGCAGCAATCGTTCCCGACGACGAATCCGTCGCTGAAACAATGTCCGTTCGCGCACGTTTGCTTACCGCAAAAGTACTGTCCGAACGGGCAAGTGACCAAGTCGGAGGATCTGATCAACGCGAAGAACGTAAGTCCACTCGTTATTCAATTTTCTTTTTTTTTTTCTTTTTTTGCTTCGGGTTTCTTAATTTCATGCCAAACTCCTTGACCTTTAGCAAACTTTCTGCTACTTTACGGATCTTCGTCTCTGCGAGCGATCGTCGTTATTTATCGGTTAGTTAATGTCGAATTATAATAATAATAGTCGAGATTAAGACGCGATGGTAACGGGCGTAGCGAGAAAGAAATGGAAATTGTCGTCGTCGACCTTGAGGCGTCGTTCTCTCTTCGAAATTCGAACTGATTCGCGTTGCAAGCGACGGGACGAGACGAAAGCGAGAGCGTCACTTTGCGGGTCTCGAACGCGCGTCGCCGAAGACGTTTATTTTTCTTCGTTTGTTAGCTCAAACCGTTAACGACATATTTAAATATCAAACTTTAGCTTTCCATAAGAACTTTTATTTATTTTTTGCTCGTTATTAATTAGAGCCGCTTTCTTTTTCGTCGTCGCCGATTTATACGTCTCCTTCGGATACATTTCGCACTCAAAAAAGAAGAAGAAAGAAACGTGTTAATGGCGACGTGGAGGAGATGCGGCGATAAAGAGCGCGCGATTGCGAAATACGTGCGAATTTCACCCGGTCGTAAAACGACGACGAAAACGATGATGATGATATGATACTTGATACGAGGAGCAAGTGACACCCACCGAAGAGACAAAGACGGAGAGGCGACGAAGAAAGTAAAAGCGAGTGAAATTTCGGTCGCTTCGCACGTCCTTGACTTTGCGAAAGTGTTCTTCCCTGTCCGACGACCGCAATCGCGAATTTATATCGCCACGTTGATAGGAAAAAAGCGCGAATTCTCCTCCTTTTTCGCCGTTTATTAGCGCCAAAAAGAGCAAACTCGTGATGCAACTGATCGTAATCGATTTCGTCACGTGCGCCCGTTCACTTGGACTTTTTGAAAGGTCTGCAATCCGCGACAGTTTCAATATGCGTTTGGGCCTTTTAAACTTTCTGGTTCGCAACTGTGCGCGTTTTTTTTTTTTTAATTTTATTATGTTCACCGCAGAAAAAGTGCACAAAATCGATTGGAATGCGCAATTTGCCTTTCTCCTCTCGGTGCCCGCGATGCACTTTCTTCAAAACGTTCTTCACCTGATTTCAACAATCTCTCGCGCTCGCCCGTCGCCTTCTTGCGGTTTCGTTTCATTCGTCCCCGTATTTCTTCGTACAAACGAACATTTTTCCGTTACTCGCATTACGAAATGCTTGTGTGAATATTTGAAAATGCAAATTTTATGCTCCAACGACGAATAATATCTTTAATGCATGCGCATCGCGGATCGACGTGCTTTGGAAACGAGCAAACATCGTGGAAAACTAACGATATTTAGAAACTCGTCCTTGCCTCTCGTTGTACTCGTTGCTCAACGATTTGCGCTAGCCGTAGAGGAGAGTCGAAGAGACAGCGACATGAGTATGAAAACTCGACTCGATTATTGCTCAAAATGAGGCACCTTCCTTTTACATTCAAATCAAGTATTTCGCCCTCCTCGTTCTTTTCAATTACTCGGACGTACTTTGGCGTCCTTCTCGCTTCTTGCATTATTAAACGCAGAAAAATGCTAACGCAAAACGATTGTGACAAAAGTAATTCCATCGCGCATAATTTCTCGATTGCGCCCAAGGTAACCCGATGACGATGATCGCATTGGCGTGTAATAAAATTCGCAGTGAGAGAAACGCGAAATTAATAAAATAACGAGCGAAAAGCAAATTCTTTCATTTGAAAATCAAATATTTATTATTCACTTAACGGTTCAATTGCGGCACGAAGTCGTTGGGTGATAATAAAACTCAAGGCGATTCTTGCTACATATCGACGAAATTAAATGCGAGACACGTGGCCATTAAACGAGGAAGAGGAACGGTCGCCGGCGAAGAACGTGGCCAAAAAATAACAATTCGAATCGAGGTCTCATCACCGTCATCATCGCTCGATCATCGCGTAAACGACCCTCACGCGACGACGACGAATTTCCTCTTCGGAAGACGACGAAAAGGCTAACATTCATGTTTCTCTTCTAGTCGCAAGAGTGCAACATAATTACGGACGCGTGTTGCGAGGTGCCTGGCAAGTATATCGTCGCGGACGGCCAAATCGCCGTGGGCAAGAGTTCGGTCGATTCGACGTTTAAATTCGAAGCGAGCGCCGGCCTCAGTCCCGGTCTCGTCAAACTCGTGCCGGACAACGTGCGAATCTCGTCGTTCGGCGAGTCCGGCTCCGACAATTCCATCTCGTCGACGACGGCGAAATCGGTCCGCGCGACGCCGCAGATCTCGACGACGACGTCGTCGTCGCCGTCGTCGGGCCTCTTCGACGTCACGCCCGATTACAGTGACGAGAAGTTCGGCGACGAGGTTCGCTTCGCGTCGACGATCCGCGGGCCCGCTTACTTGCCGCCCGTCGAGCCGGTGACGTCCACGCATCCGCCATTGACGCACACGCCCAGCGATCAAGTGTCGAAGTGTCCGTCGGATCAGAGGTACGCGAACGGCAGGTGTTATTGCCTAAACGGTCGGCCGATTGTTAACGGACGATGCGAGGAAGAGCCGACAACGAACAACAACTATTTGCCGCCGTGCAAGAACGGTCAGGTGCTGGTCAACAATCGGTGCGAGTGTCCGCGCGGGCAAACGCTGCAGAACGGATTCTGTCGGGCGAAAATCCTGCCGGAATGTAGAAACGGTCAGGTCCTGGTAGGCGATCGATGCCAATGTCCCAACGGACAGGTCGTTGTCAACGGTCGTTGCCAATCCTGCGTAAATGGACAGGTTTTCATAGGCGGCAGATGCCAATGTCTAGGTAATTTGCAATATGTGAATGGACGTTGTGTGCCTAAATCTACGAATCCACCAACTGACTATCTGCCACCAACGACGACTCCGAAAGCGCCAAAGTGCACCGGTGGCCAAATTTCTGTTAACGGCTTCTGTCAATGTCCGGCCGGCAAGAAGTTAATCAACGGTTACTGCAGCGATGTACCTGATTGTCCAAATGGTCAGGTGCTCATCAATAACAGATGCACATGCCAAAACGGTTACGTTTTGATTAACGGACGTTGCCAAATCCCAGAGTGCAAGAATGGACAAGTGGAAATCAACGGCAAATGCGAATGTCCCGAAGGCCAACATTTCATCTTCGGCAGATGTCAGTCGCAGCCATCCACTGAACCAACGCACACGTCAACCACAAGAGTTTGTCCACAAGGGCAAGAATTCATCGCAGGAAGATGCCAATGTTCAGATGGTTTTGAATATATCAATGGACGTTGTCAGTTTAAATCTACGAATCCACCAACTGACTATCTGCCACCAACGACGACTCCGAAAGCGCCAAAGTGCACCGGTGGCCAAATTTCTGTTAACGGCTTCTGTCAATGTCCGGCCGGCAAGAAGTTAATCAACGGTTACTGCAGCGATGTACCTGATTGTCCAAATGGTCAGGTGCTCATCAATAACAGATGCACATGCCAAAACGGTTACGTTTTGATTAACGGACGTTGCCAAATCCCAGAGTGCAAGAATGGACAAGTGGAAATCAACGGCAAATGCGAATGTCCCGAAGGCCAACATTTCATCTTCGGCAGATGTCAGTCGCAGCCATCCACTGAACCAACGCACACGTCAACCACAAGAGTTTGTCCACAAGGGCAAGAATTCATCGCAGGAAGATGCCAATGTTCAGATGGTTTTGAATATATCAATGGACGTTGTCAGTTTAAATCTACGAATCCACCAACTGACTATCTGCCACCATCCACGACTCCGAAAGCGCCAAAGTGCACCGGTGGCCAAATTTCTGTTAACGGCTTCTGTCAATGTCCGGCCGGCAAGAAGTTAATCAACGGTTACTGCAGCGATGTACCTGATTGTCCAAATGGTCAGGTGCTCATCAATAACAGATGCACATGCCAAAACGGTTACGTTTTGATTAACGGACGTTGCCAAATCCCAGAGTGCAAGAATGGACAAGTGGAAATCAACGGCAAATGCGAATGTCCCGAAGGCCAACATTTCATCTTCGGCAGATGTCAGTCGCAGCCATCCACTGAACCAACGCACACGTCAACCACAAGAGTTTGTCCACAAGGGCAAGAATTCATCGCAGGAAGATGCCAATGTTCAGATGGTTTTGAATATATCAATGGACGTTGTCAGTTTAAATCTACGAATCCACCAACTGACTATCTGCCACCAACGACGACTCCGAAAGCGCCAAAGTGCACCGGTGGCCAAATTTCTGTTAACGGCTTCTGTCAATGTCCGGCCGGCAAGAAGTTAATCAACGGTTACTGCAGCGATGTACCTGATTGTCCAAATGGTCAGGTGCTCATCAATAACAGATGCACATGCCAAAACGGTTACGTTTTGATTAACGGACGTTGCCAAATCCCAGAGTGCAAGAATGGACAAGTGGAAATCAACGGCAAATGCGAATGTCCCGAAGGCCAACATTTCATCTTCGGCAGATGTCAGTCGCAGCCATCCACTGAACCAACGCACACGTCAACCACAAGAGTTTGTCCACAAGGGCAAGAATTCATCGCAGGAAGATGCCAATGTTCAGATGGTTTTGAATATATCAATGGACGTTGTCAGTTTAAATCTACGAATCCACCAACTGACTATCTGCCACCATCCACGACTCCGAAAGCGCCAAAGTGCACCGGTGGCCAAATTTCTGTTAACGGCTTCTGTCAATGTCCGGCCGGCAAGAAGTTAATCAACGGTTACTGCAGCGATGTTCCTGATTGTCCAATTGGTCAGGTGCTCATCAATAACAGATGCACATGCCAAAACGGTTACGTTTTGATTAACGGACGTTGCCAAATCCCAGAGTGCAAGAATGGACAAGTGGAAATCAACGGCAAATGCGAATGTCCCGAAGGCCAACATTTCATCTTCGGCAGATGTCAGTCGCAGCCATCCACTGAACCAACGCACACGTCAACCACAAGAGTTTGTCCACAAGGGCAAGAATTCATCGCAGGAAGATGCCAATGTTCAGATGGTTTTGAATATATCAATGGACGTTGTCAGTTTAAATCTACGAATCCACCAACTGACTATCTGCCACCATCCACGACTCCGAAAGCGCCAAAGTGCACCGGTGGCCAAATTTCTGTTAACGGCTTCTGTCAATGTCCGGCCGGCAAGAAGTTAATCAACGGTTACTGCAGCGATGTACCTGATTGTCCAATTGGTCAGGTGCTCATCAATAACAGATGCACATGCCAAAACGGTTACGTTTTGATTAACGGACGTTGCCAAATCCCAGAGTGCAAGAATGGACAAGTGGAAATCAACGGCAAATGCGAATGTCCCGAAGGCCAACATTTCATCTTCGGCAGATGTCAGTCGCAGCCATCCACTGAACCAACGCACACGTCAACCACAAGAGTTTGTCCACAAGGGCAAAAATTCATCGCAGGAAGATGCCAATGCTCAAATAACTACGAATACGTCGGTGGAAGGTGCGTGCCACCAAAGGTCAAATGCCTTCCTGGACAGGATGTGGTGAATGGCGTATGTGAATACGCAACGACATCTACATCAATAACAAATGGATACAGTTATCCAACACCGACGCCTCCATTCACATTACCGGATGCAACTCCAACATCAACTACGACCAATCAAAGTAAAAAATGTCCACCAGGACAAATTGAAATCGCAGGAAGATGCCAATGCACAAATAATTACGAATATGTGGGTGGAAGATGTGTCCCACCGAAGGAACAATCTTGTCCACCAGGACAACAATTTATCGCAGGAAGATGCCAATGCCCAAATAATTACGAATACGTCGGTGGAAGATGCGTGCCACCAAAGGTCAAATGCCTTCCTGGACAGGATGTGGTAGATGGAGTATGTAAATACACGACACCAACAAATGGATACACGTACCCAACACCGACGCCTCCATTCACAATACCGGATGCAACTCCAACATCTAGTACGACCAATCAACATGAAAAATGTCCACCAGGTTACGTAGTGAAACAAGGAAAATGCGTATTCGATTGTCCACCAGGACAAATTGAAGTCGCAGGTAGATGCCAATGCGCCAATAACTACGAATACGTCGGTGGAAGATGTGTCCCACCGCAGGAACAATCTTGTCCACCAGGACAACAATTTATCGCAGGAAGATGCCAATGCACTAATAACTACGAATACGTCGGTGGAAAATGCGTGCCACCGAAGGAACAATCTTGTCCACCAGGACAACAATTAATCGCAGGAAGATGCCAATGCCCAAATAATTACGAATACGTCGGTGGAAGATGTGTGCCACCGCAGGAACAATCTTGTCCACCAGGACAACAACTTATCGCAGGAAGATGCCAATGCCCAAATAACTACGAATACGTCGGTGGAAGATGTGTCCCACCGCAGGAACAATCTTGTCCACCAGGACAACAATTAATCGCAGGAAGATGCCAATGCCCAAATAACTACGAATACGTCGGTGGAAGATGCGTGCCACCAAAGGTCAAATGTCTTCCTGGACAGGATGTGGTAGATGGAGTATGTAAATACACGACACCAACAAATGGATACACGTACCCAACACCAACGCCTCCATTCACAATACCGGATGCAACTCCAACATCAAGTACGACCAATCAACATGAAAAATGTCCACCAGGTTACGTAGTGAAACAAGGAAAATGCGTATTCGATTGTCCACCAGGACAAATTGAAGTCGCAGGAAGATGCCAATGCCCAAATAACTACGAATACGTCGGTGGAAGATGTGTGCCACCGCAGGAACAATCTTGTCCACCAGGACAACAATTAATCGCAGGAAGATGCCAATGCCCAAATAACTACGAATACGTCGGTGGAAGATGTGTGCCACCGCAGGAACAATCTTGTCCACCAGGACAAATTGAAGTCGCAGGAAGATGCCAATGCCCAAATAACTACGAATACGTCGGTGGAAGATGTGTGCCACCGCAGGAACAATCTTGTCCACCAGGACAACAATTAATCGCAGGAAGATGCCAATGCCCAAATAACTACGAATACGTCGGTGGAAGATGTGTGCCACCGCAGGAACAATCTTGTCCACCAGGACAAATTGTAATCGCAGGAAGATGCCAATGCACAAATAATTACGAATATGTGGGTGGAAGATGTGTGCCACCGCAGGAACAATCTTGTCCACCAGGACAACAATTAATCGCAGGAAGATGCCAATGCCCAAATAACTACGAATACGTCGGTGGAAGATGTGTGCCACCGCAGGACCAGTCTTGTCCACCAGGATATTCTTACGATGATGATGCCGGCCGATGCGTACCACCAACGGATTCGACGACCTCCGGTTACGTTTATCCGCAACCAACGCCGCCGTACACCGGCGAAGACTCGAACAGGGTGCCGGTGACAAATTGTCCGCCCGGTTACGCGCTGAAGAATAACCGTTGCAGACCGATCGACGATGAAACGCCAACGCCGAGCGGGCCGCACAATGGCGTTGTCACGCCGCCGGCCCAATACGCCGGCTGTGCCGCGGCGCTAGTTTGCGTGCAAGAGATCTACTGCACGGCCGAAGGAATGCTGTCGCCGGTGCCCGTCGTGTTTACCAAAGAGCAGGAGAACAATCGCGTTCCGTTGACGGTACGCGGATCGCTTCGGCTTGATTGTTGCCATCCTCAATGTTTGTTTGTGTGTTTTTTTTTTGTTTTCTCTCTTAGGATTGCCAAGACCAGAGCAACGGCATAGTCGGCAAGTGTTGCCGCGATCCGAACTACAAAGATCCGTGGCCGTCGGCGAATCTGCTCAACGGCGTCGACAACGGGCAATATCGCGAGGACCCGGCCCTCGGCCAGTACCTGGTCGACAAACAGCGGCCGGCGCGGTCGGAGAACAGCGAGTTCATACCGCAATTGGACCTGCCGAAGTGCGGCATCCGACACGCGGTAAGTCGATCGCGAAGAAGCAGCAAAAACGCGGAGGATCCGCTGATTGATTGCCGTTGCTCCTTCTCGTAGAACACCAAACCGATCGGCGAGACACCGATCGATGCGAGTTTTGCCGAGTTCCCCTGGCAAGCGATGATATTGCGCGACTCGACCAGAACGCTCCTCTGCGGCGGCGTCATCATCAGTCATAGTGCGGTACTCACCGCCGCCCACTGTTTGGACGGGTGAGCATTGATCGTTGGAGACGCGCGCGCGTCGACTTTAACGTGCCTCTTCGCTCCGACAGTTTACCATCGAGCGACGTGTTAATAAAAGGTGGCGAATGGCGGTTGGGCATCGACGAAGAACCGTTACCGTTCCAAATCGTCAAAGTGTCGGCGATCGTGCGACATCCGAGCTACGTCGCGGGCGGCAGCCTGCAAAACGATTTGGCCGTGCTCGTGCTAGAGGAGAAACTGCGCCCGACGAAGAACGTCGGCACCGTTTGTCTGCCGAAAGCGGAGGATTTGGACCGTCGGGAGAACTGTGTGGTCACGGGATGGGGCAAGCAAGTGCTTCAAGGTGCGGGAACGAATGACGCGCAACGAAATCGCAGGAATAATACGATTTGTTTCCGTTCACTTCGCAGTTCATCTCAAGAACGCGCTAATGCACAAGATCAACGTCACCACCGTGGTCGACGGCGATCGGTGTCGCGAATCGCTCGCCGCCAAGGATCAATCGTACGCGGCCAACGTCAACGCGAACACGCTCTGCGCGCAATCGGATGTCGATCAATGCGCGGTAAGTGTTCATCTTGCCAATTTTAATCGACGACAATCATCTCCGTCCTCGCTTGGAACCGCCTCCCGTCTTTTCACCAGTTTATCCATTCCGCTGCGATAGAAATCTTCAGGTCTCGACCCGAGGCAATCCTCCAACTAAAACGCATAGTTCTGCAGCGCGATTGGGCGAGACGTCGCGCAAAAGAGTTTGCGAGCGGTCAAAAGACTTGGAAATCCGATGGCGCCTAGTCTCGAGAGTAAGGAGACATGCGGCGATATCTCCTGAGGAGGAGACGTGTTTCCTTACTCCGGTTTGGAATCTTATTCGTTTTCATGACGCGTTGTTGTTTAACCAGGGCTCGGATTGCCGCAGTGTCACGCACTGCCAAGTTCTGGAGGATTTTTTGCCATGAGCTTTTGGATTGTTTGGTTTTGGTTTGCGATGGCGATAGCTCCCAATTGAGTTCTTCAATTACTTGCTTGTGTCATAGTGACTGCGTGTGGTCCAGCATTGTCGTATTGCAAAATAATGCCATATTCACGATTCGGTCGTCATTGAGTCGTTGCAATTGATCGACTGTTTGGTTTCGATCGAGCAGCTCCTGGTGGATTAATGCCTCTTCCCAGTTCCATCAGTCCACTTAACACTCCACTTTGACAGTCTGCGGAGGATCTAAAACCGAGAGTAATACATTAACCAACGAATCAATCTTGTAGAGCAAACAATTCCCTTTCGGATCAGATCAGATTCGACATTCGAAAGCCTCTTGTCGAATCGAAACTAATAAACTGCTGATTAATTAAAATCCTTTCTAGGTCGATCACGGTAGCGCGTTGGCGTGCACGAACGGCGACGGTCGTTACACGGTGAACGGCATCTTCTCGTGGGACAGCGGTTGCAAGGACAGCGACCAGATCGGCGGCTACGTGGTGCCGGACGTCGAATGGATCGAGACGTGCTTCAAGACGCCGGCGAGGGCGCTGAAACGTTTAGAGCGGAAATACTTGGCGAACTTATAAGCGACGACAGAGCAGAACGACGAGCATAATATCGCATAATAATCGATTGGTTTTTTGAAGAGCAAAAAGCAGAAAAATGTAATCTAATTTTAAGTAGAGTACTCTTAATGTTTTCCGTTTATTTTTCTTACATAAAAGCAAACTATTGAGCAACGAAAAAAAAATCGAGAAGTAACTCTTAGCGCCAGCAAATTGTAATTTCTTTTTAATTAACGATTAACTAATTTAATAAGTATCTCCATGATGAGAAACGGTCGTAAATGTAAACCGGGGGGGCCGGGAGCCTTTAATCGTTTAGAAAATTGCGTGTAAATAAACGATCGGCGATTAACGTGCTCTTGCTGCCCTTTCGACAAATCGCTCAATAATAGTCCGTCCATCGATTACTTCGATGACGTGCTGGTCATATTCCTTTTCTTTTTTTTTTGAATTCGCATTTTGCGAAATTGCACCGAAATAATCGAATAAACGAGAGTACGAATCGAAGGCAGCGTCCGTCGACGCGTAAATAATTGTGTATAATCTATTTTTGTAATAAACGTTTTATTCCAACGAACAACCGCTTCAATTAGTATCGCCTCTTAACGCAAACGATTTCCTGAAGGAACCGGGGAGGAGGACGTCGTTTGGCTGCATGCAACGTTCATCAAAATATCAAGTTTTATTTCAAATATTGTTATCACATGGAAAAAAAAGTTATAAAAAATTTACTCCTCCATCATCATCGTCATCGTATAGAAACTCTTGCATATACCGCGAGCCAAGAGGTGATTGCGATTGTTCGTACGTTGGCAACGCTCGCCAAATGTCTTTTTATAACCGCAAACCTTAGACGTGCGTTTCACATGGTGCATTTAGCATCAGTTTGTTGCCAACTTGTGCGGCAAAGATCGCAATCGCTTCTTGACTCGACGGCATATTCAGTTGAATACTGCACTTATGATAAGTAATAACGATTATTGTATAAGTAGTAGTGGCTGATAATAAGATCACTTGGGTATACTCTGTGTGTTTGTCTTCGGCATTTGATTATCTCCCTCTGTTACCTTCTTCAGCGGTATGCGCAATACTATAAATAAATGAGGCTATTCAACTAATTAGAATTAAAAACGTACGCTAAAGAAACTACGGCCTTCGTCTGGAAGTGGCAAAGGAAAAAACAAAGTGTTAAAAATGAAGTTCGATCGCTATCGCGCAACAATCAAATTCGTACGTCGATGGCGAGAGCAAGAAAGGCATCGTATCTTAAGTAATATACGCGAATAAATTCGTGGGCGTCGTCGACTCCGCTAAGCCACTTTTCGTCTTTCGCGATCGTCAATTGCTTGACAGTTGATAAGCTTCGTCCGCGATTTTGGACTACAAATAGGCAACGTTTAACGACGACGACGACGATATCGTCGTCTTTTGGTTCTTCGCTTTACCGAATACTCTCACGTTTAGTTTTCGTTTAGCGGCAGCGGCGTTGACTTGCTTCCAAAAAATTGCTTACAAATTTAAAAGTCGATATAAAAAATAAGTTTTCGCTTAATCTAAAATCGCGCGGATCGCTGCGAAACGACGCGCCTAAGCCTCCTCGCTCAGCAGCGTCTTGGTCTGTTTCGGCGACTTGACGATATCGTTATACTTGATCGCCTTGTTGTTCGCCCGCGCACTCGTCGCCGCATCCGTCTTCTTCTGCAAGAAGAATATCGTGTTATTGACGAAATACTCCTGTATCTGATTGAGCTTCTTCCGATGCGTCTCCGGCAGGAAGACGAACGCGTAGATGCCGCCCAGTATCGCGACGACGGCAAAGAACCACTGCACGCCGTACGCGCCGTCGCACAGACGTTCCAACGTGCGGTAACTCTGCACGGAGGCGAACATCAGCGCGTTCGCGCTACTGTAGGCGACGCTGTGGGCGACGCCGCGGATCTCGATCGGGAACAGTTCGGCCGTCATTGTCCACGGGATCGGCAACAGGCCGATCATCGACGTCACCACGTAGAGCAGCAACAGCACGACCGGGACCCACGTCATCGTCGTCTTGCCTGGGCGACGACGAAGAGAACGACAGAAGCGATCAGCGCATCGACTTATTCGAGTGAGTTTCGACGTTACCTTCGACGATCCACAAGGTGAACAGGCCGGACAAGAACATGCACAGGGCCATGCCCAGGCAGCTGACCATCACCAGCGGCCGCCGATTGAACCGCTTCAGCATGTACGTGTTCACGATCGACATGATGAAGCGCACGACGCCTATGAGGATCGAGGCGAGGTACGGATTGATGTCGCTGCCGACGCTCTGAAACAAGATCGTCTCGTTTATCGTTCTCCGATGCACAATAGTACAGGCTCTAATTCAGAAAAAAATCCGGCAAAGTGTGTTTGCTCTAAAAGTAACCACTAAGGAGACATTCACGAAGAAGCTTGGCCCACTTTGACACCGTATGAAATCGTTAGCTCAGCTCGGATCGATGGGGACTTTTGACATTTTGCCAAGGACGTCATTGCGAAGGTTCATGCAAAAAGCTTTCCCGGGATCTTTCCGAAGTCGGGCCTAATTTTTGTCAAATTCGACCGGACCATAAACGGCAAAAGGGGGTTGCTTACCTCGAAGAACGTGACGGCGTAGAAGAGGGTGATGTAGATGCCGGAGAACTGCTGGAAGAAGAACAGCCCGATGAGGATCAACAGCGGCTTGTAGCCGGTCGGCAAAATGAACATTTTCGCCTTGCCGAGGAACGTGTTGTTCGCCTGTATCTCCATCTTCTTGCGGTGCTCCTTCACCAGCACGTTCAATTGCAATTCGGCGAACGACTCGGCCTGAAAGGGGGGTGGGCGCGAATTATTGACGAGAAATCAAACGAACTTCGCGAATGCTCGTCACCTTGTTCGCGATCCTCGGCTGATACTTGTGCAGCCACTCGAGCGACTTCCGCGCCTGGTCCAAACGACCTTTCGACACCAACCATGCGGGACTCTCCGGTATGAACATGATCAGACCGGCCGGGACGATCGTGTAGATGATGCACAGCCAGGCCACCATGCGCCAATCCATGCACCAGCCTTTCAAATACGCCAGGACCATGCCCAAGGAGGCGTAAGCCGGCGCCGAAGAGATCAACGATCCCCGGATGTCGGCCCGCGCGATCTCCGTGATGTAAACGACCGCCGGACTCGTGCCCCACGCTGAAACCGAATGGAACGTAGCGAACGGTTTCGAGTGCGCGGAGTCGATTGGCTGGTTTACGTCAACTTACCGGCGGCCAAACCGGTGAACAAGCGGCCGACGAGTATCGTCGGCACGTTCTTGGCGGTCGCTATCAGCACCCAACCGATGACGACCGGTACCGTTGTCAGTTTGATCAGATTCAAACGGCCGATGCTGTCCATTATGAAGCCGCCGGCGATCGAGGCGAACGGCACGACGACCACGATTATGCTAGCTGCGAATGGGTAAAAAAAAAAAACGTGAGGCGAGAGAGAAAAACCAAACTCGCCAAGAAACTAATTAAATCCAATGAACGATCGTAGGATGTTTAATTAACTAGCAGGAAAGTAAGTTAACTTATTGTGTCATGGTGGATGCGCCAGGTATTTACTCTCTATAAACCAATAAAGTTTAATTAATTGATATACTTCTGTAAATTATGGTGGATGCGCCAGGTGTTTACTTTTTATAAGCAAATTAAGCATAATTAATTAGCAGGAAGCTGAATTACTTTTTGAATTAATGGTGGATGCGCCAGGTATTTACTCTCTATAAACCAATAAAGTTTAATTAATTGATATACTTCTGTAAATTATGGTGGATGCGCCAGGTGTTTACTTTTTATAAGCAAATTAAGCATAATTAATTAGCAGGAAGCTGAATTACTTTTTGAATTAATGGTGGATGCGCCAGGTATTTACTCTCTATAAACCAATAAAGTTTAATTAATTGATATACTTCTGTAAATTATGGTGGATGCGCCAGGTGTTTACTTTTTATAAGCAAATTAAGCATAATTAATTAGCAGGAAGCTGAATTACTTTTTGAATTAATGGTGGATGCGCCAGGTATTTACTCTCTATAAACCAATAAAGTTTAATTAATTGATATACTTCTGTAAATTATGGTGGATGCGCCAGGTGTTTACTTTTTATAAGCAAATTAAGCATAATTAATTAGCAGGAAGCTGAATTACTTTTTGAATTAATGGTGGATGCGCCAGGTATTTACTCTCTATAAACCAATAAAGTTTAATTAATTGATATACTTCTGTAAATTATGGTGGATGCGCCAGGTGTTTACTTTTTATAAGCAAATTAAGCATAATTAATTAGCAGGAAGCTGAATTACTTTTTGAATTAATGGTGGATGCGCCAGGTATTTACTCTCTATAAACCAATAAAGTTTAATTAATTGATATACTTCTGTAAATTATGGTGGATGCGCCAGGTGTTTACTTTTTATAAGCAAATTAAGCTTAATTAATTAGCAGGAAGCTGAATTACTTTTTGAATTAATGGTGGATGCGCCAGGTATTTACTCTCTATAAACCAATAAAGTTTAATTAATTGATATACTTCTGTAAATTATGGTGGATGCGCCAGGTGTTTACTTTTTATAAGCAAATTAAGCATAATTAATTAGCAGGAAGCTGAATTACTTTTTGAATTAATGGTGGATGCGCCAGGTATTTACTCTCTATAAACCAATAAAGTTTAATTAATTGATATACTTCTGTAAATCATGGTGGATGCGCCAGGTGTTTACTTTTTATAAGTAAATTAAGCTTAATTAATTAGCAGGAAGTTGAATTACTTTTTTAATTAATGGTGGATGCGCCAGGTATGTACTTTTTGTAAGCACATTAAACTTAATAAATTGAGTTACTCTTTTAAATTTATGGTGGATGCGCCAGGCATTTACTCTTTATGGGCAAATTAAGCTTAATTAATTAGCATGAAGCTGAGTTACTTATTTAAATTATGGTGGATGCGCCAGGTGTATACTCTCCAGGAGCAAATTAAGCTTAATTAATTGAGTTACTTTTTGAACTTATGGTGGATGCGCCAGGTGTTTAGACTTTATAGGCAAATTACGCCCAATTAATTAGCAGGAAGGTGAGTTAGTTTTTGAATTTATGGTGGATGCGCCAGGTACTGATTCTCTATAAGTCAATAAAGTTGAATTAATTAGGAGGAAGTTGAGTTAGTTTTTTGAATTCGTCGTGGATACGAACCTATCCACGAGCTTTCCTCTTTGGTGGCGTTCAGATCGGTCGTGTCGCTCTTCTCCAGCTGCGGTATGAGAATGGCCGAGTACGCCAGCGAAATGCCGACGACGATGTGAAAGGACGCGGCGATCGCCGTCGCTATTATCTACGGAGGTTTGTAGAAGGAACGTCAGAGAAACAAAGAGAGCACACGCTATCAGATCGATTGCTCCTCATTTGGAAAATGCAAAAAAAGAAAAAACACGATTCTCTCGCATCGCAAACTACTCACTTGCGGCATGAGCGTTACAAATCGCCGATTCTCGTACGCGCTCAACGAGCCGCAACTGATGATCATCTCGCGGAACTGCTCCTGCCGCTTCTTCTCCTCCAATATCTTAATCTCATTCTCCTGCAAGCTGGAAAAGTTCGGGTGTTTGATTAGAATGGAATTGGAGCTCTTTTTTTTTGCGTTGTTTCCTCAATTCAAATTGTGGTAAGCGAGCAACAAACAAGCCGTACTTACTGCAGATTAAACGCACTGGAACTGCAACAAAGAGAACAAACAGTTAATTAAACTTAAACAACAATTAATACAACGATTGTGCTGGCTCGACTCGGATTGCGAAAGTTAAACATATGAGTAATAAGTTTCCTTTAATTCGCTTTGAAGATAACGAGTTAATGGGTAATTTTTCACTTGCGAAATTGGCAAATTAAATTTAATTGAAACCTTGTAAACAAATGAAGGTGAAGTTTTATTATTAGATCAACTTACCTTATTGGATCCATTGTTTCGCCGCTTCTTCTTCTCCCTCTTTAACACGCAAACTGTACGGTTACGTACAATAACAATTACGTAGATTCTAATATCACCTGAAACGAAACGACAACAATTAATTGCTTCATCAAATTCGTTTATTGTGAATTGAGGGACGAGTTAGCGTTTCGCGGATCCGTCTCCGGGGACGGATCGTTTTCTTCGAATCAGTAATCGAATATCTCCAAGGCGAAACGATAGAAGAGCGAGGACAGAAAAGGAAACCGCACGCTATCCATTAGTCGAGTGATAGGAACGGCTGACTAATTTCGCTTAATTATTAAACGATCGTTACGTAAAACCGATTCGAACCGAAAATTGCTATTGCAAAATAACGAGGAAACGGAGAACGACACGTGCAATCGAGATTATTATCGTTAATTCGAATTGGCGATCGGGAAAGACTTTCTAAAATACGCAACTTCGTCAAATTCTAATCGAGCTAATAAACGTTTTGAAAACCGACACTCCTCCGTTCCGTCGTTTATCGTTTAACAACGTTCGCAACAAGTTCTAATTCGCATTCGTTTATTCCAAAGCGATCGTTTTGGCTTTTCGCTTGCGTAACAATTGGCAAAATTTATGCAAATTATACATTGTTCGCTTGCAAACAACTCGATTGCAATCGCGACCGCGCGAGCGCGAGCGAAAGAGAGGTGAAAGGATTTCGCAACAACAAGCGTTTGCAAAAAAGGAATTCATAAATTGATCGACGCTGGATGCACAAACACATTTTGCAAACAGTCTCGTGCTCCTTTATCAACAAAAACAAAGTTCAACTTGCGAATGGGTAATTTTCTGCTCGCGAATTATTTCGCTCGAACGAATTCTTGCAACACTCGTCGGTCGCTCGCGAAATAAATTTGCACGGCATTTCGACGAAACGTTCGCTGATTAATCGTTTCCTACTTGGCGGAGGACGCGAAACGTGAAAGAAAGAGCGACGGCACGTTGATCATCGCATAAAATGACCTACTTCGGCCTGAGGAAGAAACCGAACGCGACGTTTTAATTCTTCGCTTAGAAACACGCCAACTCTACCGGTTTTCCAATTGCAATCGTTAATGATCGAAACCATTTTATCTTCAGTAAAAGAGCAGTTGTTTGCTGACAATATAATCCAGTCGAATGTAAGATAAGACGTTGCGAATTAATCGATAGCAACGCGAGCCGGAATCGTATCGAATTGCGTAGGAAAAAGTTTGTTAAAAGTTTCCGTTTAGTTTTTGCAGAGAGCGATCGCACTGAAGAAGGCCAATTAAACCGGACACCAATCGGATCCGATTGTTTATCCAATTGCAATCGGTTAATCGATCCGTTTGACGTTGAATTATAAATAATCTCCCAAGAAACCGATCGATTCCGATAAACGTTAGCACTAAACTCGCTCACCGGCCAATTAATACGAATCCGTGCGACGTTTCGCTTGCAACGAATGATCAAACGCGAGAAGACGTCCTCTTCCGATCGTCGGCGATAATTCGATCGGTCAAGGTCCCGCGCCCGCGTTATTTTTTCAATAATAATTCACCGCGCGAGAGGAGCGTCTTCCCATTTGCGTTTGCATTTCATGTGGGATTCCTCGGTGCAAAGGTCGTTCATCATGGCACGTTCGGCGCATAAAAGTCGTTTTAATTGAAACTCATCAATCCCAATAACGATCGCGAAATAAGAGGAATCGATCTGACGTCCTCCATTGCCGTCAATTAATCGAATCGCGAATGCGAGAATGAATTTAAAACAAAATCGCGTCGCGTTAATTAGGCGAGAACGCGTACGATGCGATCAATGCGAGCGCCCGTTTGATCGGTTGGTAGCGAACCGTTGCGAATCCGATGCGAGCCGACCAGAACCGGTTTGTTTTTTTTATTTTATTTTGACTCGTCAATGCAAAAAAAAAACGATCGTAATAAAGGTAAAGAGTCGTCGTCATTGTTTTAATGAAGCGATTCGATAATAAGCGAAATCTCGTGGACACCAACGTCGAGGAAGACGGATGGAGGAACGACGAAGACGAGTAGGAGGAATTCGGTCAAGGGCGATTCAATAATAATAATCATACCAGCGAATGCCAACCGAGCGACACGAAAGTAAAAATCGAAATTTCTGCCCCATTTTCGCGTCCCGACAAAATCAATACCGGGTGCTCACGGAATCACGTTCTGTTTGTCTAATCACACGAAATCGACGTGGCGATTAATTACGATTGCCGATGTGCGATTCTTTGATTGCCCACTGTTGCTAACATTTGGAAGAAAGGCAAGCACGCAATCTAATTGCGCTAATAACAGCGATACAAATATTGCGATCGTTTGCCGTTTTATTGCGACTCGACTTCAATTACTTATTGGCAATAGGCATCAATTGCAATTAAAGTCGCTTTTGTTGGCGAAACGCGAATTGGAAAACCGAAACCTCGTTGTTAATGATCGCAACCACAACAAAAACTCTTGTTTCTCGCCTTCGAGCGGTAAACTTCTTGGAAAGCAATTACCCGTTAGTTAAGCAATATGCCTCGGAGTTGGTTTGAAAATTCTAGATCGTTAACTTGGCGAAAAATAATTCGGACATTGCCAACTGGAATTTTTGAGTTTCCAGCAAACGATTTTCTGCCGGAAAAAAGTTTTAAACTGATTGTTGCTTGATTCAGACAACAATTGGTTGGATTAACGTGTGAAAAAGAACATTGCAAAAGAAACGAGGCGATTAATTTGCGAGAAACTTTTAATTCGTTTACGCACCGTTAAAAAGCGATGCAAAAAAGCAACGCTTTCAATAGTAAGCAGGCGATTATAATGCGTTATTGCAAAATCATTCTTTATTATTATTACGACCATCAACGTATAATCATCAATTCGATATTGTAGCCGCTGTTGTGTTATAGGCAATAAAGTGGAAAAGGAAAAAATTGCAAACGACTAGTTGCACAACAAACTCCAACGGTGCAAAATCGAGACGTTTTGAGTTTATCTCTTTTTTTTTTCTTGATTCTTTTATTAATCAACTGAAGAACATCATCAAGAAAATGGACGAAGAGTCGAAATGTTGTTTGGTACGTTTGCGAATGAAAATCAATAACGTTTCGCAATCGGACGCGACGAAATTTCCCAATTTTCGCCACATAAACAAACGCCAAAATTGCGAATAAACGAACTACGATTCCTACTTACATGTGTCTAATTAGCGTGCGATTTAATTCGTCATCGCGTGTGCAAAATTGAAAAAAAATAAATAATGAACGGGCGACCGAGAGACGGTTCTCTTGTTTTCCACAGCACCCACGGCGAAACAACGAGCAATAATAGTTTTCGCAAAATTAAAACCGAAAAAACTCGTTCACGTCTCCTCTGAAATACCGTCGACGGTGAACGATTTTGCTAAAAAGTTTCGCAAGGCAACGTCATAACGAGACCGCATTCGCGCGACGACTGAGTTCTATTAGATCGGACGGCGCGACGTTAACGTTTCGTGCAGAGAAAATAATCGAAAAGCAAAGTTTCGAAAGGATGGGGAAAACGACAAAAGGGACGCCAACAACGAACGAACGAACGAACGACTCGTACAATGCGAGCGTGCGATCGAACAGCTGTTCGCCAAACTGGCTTACGGCTATTATTATTATTGCGAAAATACTAAATAAAAGTTTGGGCGACTGCTCTGCGGTTTCCTCCTCCTCCAATCTAATAATCGGCTCTTTTTGCACAACAATTTCGCTTACGGTCCACGAGCAATAATCGTTTTTATTGCCGCTTGAACGTGCAAAAAAATAACGAGCGCCAAGTCAACTCGAGAATTAAGTTGTTTTTTGAGACGAAAGTTCAATAAAACTTATTTACGTTCGTTTTCGCTCGTCTCTTTCCTTCTTTCATGGGTTTCGCAGAACATTCAATTGGGGGAAATCCTTTTTTTTTATACGAGTAAAATCTGTAATCAAACTAAAATCCTTAATAAAAGTTGATAAACTAATAAACCGTTATCGCGCCGTCCAACGGAAACGGCTGATAATTATTGCGCTCATCTGTCGGCGTTTTAATCCGATTTCCTCGCACTGAATCACGACGAAAACTTTACGCGCGAATTTGGTTTTCTCCAAACGAAATCTCCAAAGTATTTTTCGTCTCCCACGTATTAAAACTCAGGTGGGAAGGATTCATTTCTTTTGAGCTGGAGAAGAATAGAGTCCAGGTAAAAACCAGTCTGTTGTTGATCTGGAGACGAAATACCTCGAGAATAATGACAATTGAATCTCTAACACATCATCAACGTTAGATGCGAAACGAGGCAAAAAAGTGATGGCACGAAACGATGTTTTTAAATCTCAAGGCTTTCCCGGTATAAAAAAAAATATCAAATTGCCATTTTAATTCGCTACGGTCGTTGTTAACGGATTTTTACATTTAGAAAATGACTATTACAATAAATAACCTTCGTTCGAATACGATTCCGTACAACATAACGTTCAATGCGAGTTCTTGAAGAAATTAACAAGACGAAACTGTTGCCGTTGAAGCTTCTAAACAAAAGCGTTCCGTTAATTAATTCGCGAGTTCTAAACCGATTCCCACACGCGTCCCTGAACGTGAAAATTAAATTTAGATTTCACTTTCGTCACGTGTCGCCGTTACACAAAGGAATCGCAATGAATTCCCATGTGCCGATCGGTCGAATGTGAATAATTCGCAAAATCTTGGCAAAAATGCAACGCTGTGGAGAGACGAATTGGCAATTTAATAAATCGCGATCCGGTAACTGCTTAAACTTTTGTTTATTATTGTCGTCGTCGTCGGGAAATTAACGTGCCCGATTCTCGCAATTTTCCATTTATTCGATCACGTTTCCAGCGAATAAATTTGCGTTATTTTGAAAGTTTTATTTGTTTTGTATTTTGGCAAATTCGTCCTTGGTCGTAACAAAAAGTTATAATCGACCAACGCGCGAATCGAAGTTGCGAAACACGTGTTTCGTCTACTACACGCTCACAAATTATCCTGCAGGACTAAATAAATGCAACACGATTACTCACGTTCGAAGCGTCGTTCTTCCTTAAGTAAGGCACAAACAATTGAACGTTTTGCGAATTAGTGCGGTGAAGACGACAGGTAAAAAAGTATTTGCGAAAATAGAAAAAAAATTGCTTTGTTTCTTCTTCGCACGTCTAACAACATTTGGCAGCAAATTGATCGTTAGCGGTCGTTGCCAAAATGGACCAAAAATGTCCCAGCATTATTAAGATCAAAGGCGAACTTTCTACTCTCTTTCTATTTAACTTCCTTGATTTACAGCTTCTTGTTTTTACAATGGGCCGAGGAAAGGCTCGAGTCCAGCATTAATTCATTTTTACGTGTTTAATCCAATGAAAAACCCATTAAATAATCGGCGAATTAGATTAGAATCAATTTGCGAAACGATTCATTTGATGATAATGAAAAGCTGCACGCATCGGAATCACATTTCAATTGGGTCTACTGATGCGCGTGAATGGAAAATCCTTGAACTTGTTGTACGCCATCCACTAAATCTAACTTTGTCGTCAATTGAACGAAATAATTTCAAATTGAAATGATATAAATTAGAAACATGTGCGAGCGAACGAATAAATGATTGAATTTAAATTATTGTGGGCCTCCCACGAAAAAAATGATCGAAAAAATGGGATAACGAATCTTCGGAAAAGTGACGAAGATCGAGGGGACGACAAAGCTGAAAAAGAAGAAAAAGATCGTCGATTAGTAGGATTGAAAAGAAAAACGTTTCGACTTTCGTTTTACTGAATTAATTTTAATATTTTTAGCCGTTTTCTCTCGCTGCTGCTGTTTGTTGCTCGCTCACCGACAAGATTCCAGTGTCCTTCATCCATTTAATTCCGCATGGATGCAACTCTTTATCAAATATATAATAAATGTGTAATAAGAAAATTGATGTAATATTATTATTAGCACAATTCGGTCCGCAATTTCAAATTGTTGTTCTCGCATCATCATCTCGTTTGGTCTCTTAAACATCGACCAAGAAATCAATTACCATTCGGTATTTAACAATAAATTGGAGCAAAACAAATAATAATAATATAATCAACAATCTCAACCGAACGTTATTAAACAGTACAAACGACCGATGGTAATTTAATATACATTTCATTTAATTCTTCTTTGTTATTCGATTCTGTACTAAGACGTTCAAATAATTTGCACGATATCAAATACGGATTAAAAAAAGGAGACGTTCCAAGCGCACATCATCGTAATAAGTTTCTTATTCAGAAATCAAAAGTTAATCTGAGCAAAAGCGGTTTTTCAAACGGAAAAAGCAAAATAAATACATTCGTTTCTATCTAACAAACCGTTGAAATTCTTCCTTCGTTTTCCACTTCGAAAAGGTAATTTACAGTGCAATATACAGTGTGACCTGTTAGTTTCGCTTATTCTAAACCGCACAAACTGTATTGCCAACATTTGATTTGTGGCCTTTTGAAATGACCACGTAAATTCGGGAAAATCATGTTTATGCGTAAATGGAAGAACTAAGAAACTAAACATATTCATTTTTCTAACCCATTTGCGGCGTGATTTTCTCGTAACTTTTCGCGTTTCCTTTTTTCCTTCTATTTCATGTGTCTCGTGTTATTATTCTGTAACGTTTCTTGCGCTGTAGTTAACATAAACGGTATTCTTCATTTAAATATAATAATATGTATATAGATTTATAATTTTTTTCCTCTTTCAGCATCATAATAGTAAATAATTAGATTATCTCTCTACATATCCGCTGCCGTTTAACACTCCTGCTGCTGTTTGGTCGCTTGGGCCGTCGTGCCCCTGAATCCGGGCGGGCTCGAAATCTGCGCGTTCAGCTCGTTGCCGAGCCAATTCAGGTTCTGTTGCGTGTTCAAGAAGTTGAAACCGTTCGCTTGAGGCTGCTGTTGTTGCTGCTGCTGTTGCTGCTGCTGTTGCAATTGTTGGCTAAAATTTGCAAACGTATTATTGTTCGTTCCGTAGTCCGTGTAGTTTCTTTGTGGTAAACTGTATTGTTCGCGTACTCTGGCTGTCATGTGCGTGGCCAACGGGAAATGCGGACTCGACGACACGATTGCCGGATCTAATACTTTCCAATCGTTGCAAGCTCCAATGCCGGCAACAGCTATTAAAATCGGTTTAGTTAAGAGATCGCTTGTTGAGAGAACTGATTGAGCTCACTTTTATTCTGTTGTAATTGACTGTAGCTGCTAGGCCAACTGTTCTGCGTACCGTTTAATCCCAACTGTTGACTTTGTTGCGGCTGTGTACTGCCCATGTTCAAGTAAGGTAGAATTTTGCTGCCTAAAAAGATGCAAAAACCGTTAACGGTTAACGCGGCGATTTTGCGTGAGCGACGAACGTACCGAAAGAATTCATGTGCGTGTTCGGTTGAACGAAACCGGGCGGCGGCGGCGGTATGTGACTCGAACTCTGTCCGTTATGTACAACTAAACCGTTCAATTGCGTCGGATTATTATCGACGTTTCCTCTACCTAAAATTTAATGCGAAAATAAGAGAGAGAAACAGAACATTAGCTTCGCGAAGTCTCTCGCGCAAATAATAATCACGTACTAGAACTGTGCAGCTTGTGATTCTGCTCGTTTTCGATCAGTTCCGCGAGGGCCTTCTGCGTCTCTTGGAACGGATCGAAATCCAATTCGTCCTCCGGATGATTTCGTACGTTCTTCGCGCCCGCACTACTACCGCTGCCGTGATAAATCGGATTATGTTGGCCGTAACTCTGACCGTTAATCAAATCGCCGTTAAGGTATTGGCCGTTATGCGATGACGACGACGAGGACAAACCGTTCGATAGCATTGGCGGCGGTGCTTGTTGTTGTTGCTGCTGTTGTTGTTGATGATGACCGTAGTTCTGTTTGCTCGGATTCAAATTCAACAACTGCTGCTCGATCTGCATTTGCCTTAGCAGCATGTACTTCTCCAATTGACTCACGTTCGGAGGCACGTTATTCAGTTGATTGATCGGGTTCTGCAAGAGGTTCTGCGCGGCCAGGCCGCCGCCGTTCGGCGTCAAACTGTGTTGCATTAGATTCGATTGACTCAAATTCAATTGCGGATGCTGATTACTCGGATGTATGGTCGTGGCACTGGCAGCGGTATTGTTCGGAATGAGGCCGTTCGGTTGCGACGGCGACGACAAACCGTTGATGCCGAAGAACTCCTTCTGCTGTTGCTGCTGGCCGTTCTTGTAAAAGTCGAAGAACTTGGCCAGATGATCGTTGCTCGCGCCGTTCAAACCGTTGAGACCGTTCAGTTCTTTGTGCGCGAGCGGAGGCTGCGGCGGCAACAGCGACGTGTACGGCCTGTCGCAATAATAGTCCGATTTGTTGTTCAACACTTCGTAGAGGCCGTCCTTGATGTCGTAGCAACCGTTCTGATGATAGTGATTGTACTTCGAATAGTTGTGCTCGTTCTGCGGCCCGACGATGCAGGCGAAACCGTCGCCGAAATGGTCCAACGGATGGTTGTTCTTGATCGTGTTGCACGGTTTCGCCAGCTCCTCCAAGTGGTTGCTGAACTTCGAGAAGCCGAACGCCGCCTCCCAGTCTTCCGTGCTGTTGATGTCCGGCAACGAGTCGTTCAACATGTGCGGCACGTCGTGCGTCGAATTGTGCTCGTCGTCGATGCCACTGTGATGACCGTGTAGATGATGATGATGGTGATCGTTCTCGTCTAGTTGCTGGTGTAACTGTTGCTGCTGCTGGTGCATCTGTTGCTGATGCTGTTGTTGTAATTTTTGAAACGTGTTCTGTGAGAAAAAACTGGAATTGTCGTCTAATAATGGTAATTTCAAATCGGTCTCCTGCACCGATTTGTTATTACTACAGCTCTTCGACGACGATGACGACGACGTGCCGTTGTTGCTGTGCTGGAGCGTTATGTCGTCCAGTAATTGATTGGCTAATAGAATGTCGGAATTGGTGCTGCTCGTTGACGTAGAATGCGTTGAAGATGACGAAGACGAATTCGATATCGTGTCCGGACTAATTTGACTACTAACGTTCTGACACGACTCGCCGCCGGAGCTGTTGTTGCTGCTTCCGTTACAACCTTTCTTATTATTATTTTCTACTTTCTTGTTATTGATCGCGTCCGTGCTTTTCGTTTTCACTTTCTTCTGTGCCTTTTCTTTACCACTAATATTGTTGTTGTTATTATTATTGTGATTTGACGAATCAATTTGCTTCGTGTCGCTCTTCCTCTCCGTGGGGCTCGGTTTCTCCGTCGCATTCTTCCTGTCCGGCTTCTCCGCTTTCTCCGTGCTCAACTGCGGCCAATTGTCTTTTGTGCCGTTCGCGTTTGACGTCGTGCTCGACGACGTCGTTCCTGTCGTCGTCGTCGTCGTGCCACCGCCACCACTACTACTACTGCTATTGTTGTTATTTGATTTAACCGTCGGTTTCGCTTCTGACGTTGTGGTCGTTGCCGTTGCGGTGGTCGTCGTTATGACGGTTGCCGTCGACGTTGTTATCGTCGTCGCTTTATTTAACAGCATGTCGTGCAACTTCTTCTCGTACTCCTGATGTTTGCCCGCGTGCATTTGCTCTTTAGTAAAACTAGCCTCCGAGTCGCCTAAAAGCAAAGAAGATTAGACGTTACGTTTCGCGATGAACATAATTTGAATGGCACTCACCAAAGTCGTGTAGGTACATACAGTCGGGCTTTGGACAAGACTGATTCTTCATAAAGTGCGAACAATACTTTGTCGTGCCTAAACTCGATTTAATTAGTCTACCGTCCAGCGTTATGTTATTCACACTTTGTATAGCTCTTAGAGCGTCCTCACTCTTCACGTACGTCACATAAGCACCTGAAAACAACGTTAAACAATTAAATTGATTAGTTAACGATTTGAAATGTACAAATGTACTGTCTATTGCGTGTAACCGTAACATACTTGCACTAGGTCCCTGCGAGCCAGCATACGACGTAGACTGATTAATGACAACTTTATGAATTTTGCCGAACTTCCCAAAATATTCGTGCTTCTTCAATATTTCGGCATCGGCCAATCTCAGTGGCAATCCCACTACAAATACCAGATTTTTTTGTACAACACGTACACTAAAAAGAAATTGTGTAAAAACATTTGACGAAACACTATCTAAAACGATCTGAGAACGGCTGAAAGATGCGGTTCAAAGAGACGGGAACGCAGGGAGAAGACTCAAGAATCGTCGGGTATAGGATTACCCTCTTTAAATCTAATCCTCGGCGGATATCTAACCTTGCTAAATGCTTGCGACTCTCGCTCAGTTTCGCCTTCCTCTGCTGATCGCGTTGCCGCTTCTCCGCTTTCAGCTGCGCCACTTGCTCCTTCGACAGCGGCGTGAAATCGGCCGGATTCTCGGAATAGGCTTTACGACACGCCGGGCACAGACCGTTCTCGTCGGTCCTTATTCTGTGCCAACAGAAGCGGCATATCTTGAATGAAGAGACGATTGTACTGAATCGTTAGAAAGCATCCGATCGCTGATCAAACTACTCACTTGATATCCGCAAGTGCAGGGAAAGAAGTTGAGATCGTCAACTTCCAACGGTTCCATGCATAATGGGCACTCCACTTGTTCTTCGCCACTTTGATTCAACACAGACATTTCTTCTTTTCAACGTATTTTTTACTTCTCTCGCTTGGAATTAGAAACTTGCAGATGCTCTCTCACTTGCTCTCGCTGAGTAACGAACTACTTGCACCTAAAACACAATGGGGATTAATGAACGATTTTATATCGCGAAATGAGTCATCTGTCAATGTTAAACCACAATAATTATAATGTGTGTAAAATTTTAGTAACAGCAGCCCGAGTAGCAAGAATTTCGACGTACGTCACCGAATCGAGATAATAAGACTATTAACAATTCAAAAATCACACACAAAACACTTTTCTGTTTGCTCCTTTATCACTTGAATCTGGATTACAAAATTGCCGTTTAGTAGAGTGAAAGATATCGAAAAGAATGATAAAAGACTGTCTCTCGTGAGAAATTTAATAATACAACAAGGAAACGTCAAACGTAAAATCCCAACATCTGTCAAAAAAAAAACATTTAATAATAAATCGTAGAGCGAACTAACTTTAAATGCCGTAGAAAACGGCTAATAAACGTATTACTAATCCACTAATTAAACCGTTTTGTAATGAAAATCACTTTGAAACGTAAATCCTTGCTCCTTTCTATTCACCACTTTGATGTTTGAACGTTTGCAACTTTCTTACCTAACGCAAGAAGGTAGCCAAAACGCACACGAAAAAAGAAACAATATGTCTTTTAATCCGACCGATTATTCGTTATTGCTGTCGCTAATTAATAACTTCTCTGTGCACTCGAGAATGGCCAACGTAAATACGTACCGAAGGATCGCGGACTGTTATTCGAATCGAATCCGTAAAATCGTATCTGCAAATCAATCGTTTACCCAAAACAAATAAATAATAATGATATTTAGTTGGAATGCCATACGCTCTCTCTCTCTCTCTCTCTATTTTAATATTGTATACGTAGATATAATGTAATATGTGACACCACACGATTATTATTATTATAATATAAATAAACGAAAATTTAATATCGTTAACCTTTACGCGACCAAAATCGATGTTTAAACACACGGAATTAACAATTGGTCCTCTTGCTCGTCTCTCGATTTCGATCTATCAAATTTTAGCCCTGTACACACGTAATAAATGGCAACTTTTAAATAAATTTCCGTGTGAAATATAAAGAGGAAGCAACAGCTCTACGTACGAGTGGCCCAATATGTAAGTTTTCTTTTCGTCGATGATTACACTCGATCACAAAACGTTAATCCTTCCGCGAACCGTAGAAGAACAAGCACCGATAAAAATAATTTAACGATTATTCCTTGTTATTATTAAAAAAACGCCTCTTATGTGTGTGTTTTTATCTCTTTCTCACTCCTTTCGATTCTCACCGAGAGTTTCGCGATTTGATCGAATTTTTTCTACGTTTCCTCGGTTCGATTGCACTGTTCGGATTAACTGAAATTCTTGCTACTGCAATTTGATATGCAACGAGCGAACGAAACGGCACGTTATCGGGAACGAATCAATTGAAAACTCCGTATTCCCAACGTACGGAGATCGTGTTGTTGTACTTACAAAATTTTTCTTTTATTGAAGGTTTTCTAATATGGCGACGATTGAATTAGATATTTCTTTTATTTTCCGTTCATTCGGTGCGCATTACGTTTCGGCGCACGGGTAACCTGTCGTCAAGCCACGTTCCACTCTGAAAGGAATATTATTATTTCGTCTCGCTTCCACGCGCGGTTTCGCTTTGGTTTCTCGCAAAAAAACGTAAAGGAAAGGATTCGCAAACTCTCCGTCTCCCTCTGGCTTGATTAAATTCCTGCGATTCTCGATGCGGTACCGCCAATTCAAACAAAACGCACAATTCTAACGCAAACGTAAGTCGATCGGTTCAATAAAAGCAAAAGTTTATCGGACCGTTCGATATACAAACAACTGTCAATCGACTTGGCAGCTAACAGCTGATGACCGTCCGTTCGCAAACGTCATAGAGAATCCGTCAAAGAGCAAATGTCTTTTCGCAATTTTCACCTATCGAAAACGAAAGCGTCTGTTAGCAGCATTTAATTCCATTACAAAATTTACACGATATTAACTCCATATATCTACCATTCACGAAGGTCGCATGTTACAAACGCTTCTATTGTCATTCATAGTTAGCACAAAAACATATTGTATATGGGAAGGTAGCGAAACGCGCTTCGTTCGCTCCTCATCATCACAGTTTCTTATCAGAAGCGCGCTCCTCATTAAGATAAACCTAAAAAGTTTCGCTTCTTTCGCATTAACATCGATAAATCGTTTTAAAACAAAAAAGTATATGAAGGAATGTGGTTTCCGTCGGTTTTTTAGAAAGCTAATTACTTTCATAACGCTCCCATTCGTTCTCCGTTCAAATATCAAAACACCACGTTTAGTTGTTTGAATTTCGCGAGCGTTCTCGCTAAATCTCACTGCGTCGTCGTTGCGTTTTCGCCGGCGGCGTTATCGTCTGCATTATCTAAAAAAAGAAAACACGAAAAACTAAGAACAATGAGGCAAAATATCCGATTTACAATTCGCAAATCGTTGTTTCGCTTGAAATTTACTCATGCGATTCAATTAATTTCTCTTATCGCCATTCAATAATAGCAACAATAACATTTAGAAAAGTTATAAATAAATTTATCAATTATCGGATATTATTGTCCAGAGAAATTAATTTTGCCTACGTATGCTACGTTTCTTATCGCTATGACGAGTAATTTCAATAGAACAACAAAGGATTCTAAAATATCGTCGGATTAAGAAAGATAATCACCGGCCGGCGACGAATCGCTCGTCGTCGTGCGAAAATCGTAACCGAATACGAACTGTTTCTTGTCATCGGTCTCGTCGTCCGTGCTCGAGCCGCTCTTACAACGCTTACTGTCCTTGTAATTGCCGGTCAAACTGCTGTGGCAGGCGTAATACGTGGGAAAGTACGCTCTGAAACGTGAGAATCGAATTAGCGCTCGGTCCGATTCCAAACGATAAGCGCGTTGATTACTGTCTGGTGGACACCTCCTGCGTGGAGGACGAAGAGTAATCCTCGCCGTCATCGTCTTCGTCGAAGGTATAACTGGAGCCCTACGAAACAAACGTTTCAATCGATTGTTGCGTCGATATTTTCACCATCTTACGCTATACGACGACGTCTTGTTGCTGGACGATATCCTACAAAAGAGCGGAATTAAATGATTTTTGCTTTCAAATAAAGAGCGACCAAATACTTAGAATCCGATATGCGCACGTTCTTCTTCGATAAGCTCTTCCCGGCCGAGCTCTTCGACATGCGTCCTCGCAATCGCGGACACGTCGTCTTCGTGCAAACGCTAACGCATCAAACAAAGAACGTCAGTTTCATCGCTCGGTCCGCGAGAGAGTAACCCTTCTTTCACCTGAACGGGCTCTCGGACGCCGCGCTACTCCTCGGTCTCGCGGTCTGTTTCGACGGTTTACACGGCAAACACGTGCTGCACGGCTTCTTCTCGTTGCTCGTTTTCGGCGTGACCGCCGTGGTCAGCGTCTCGATACTCACCTTCGCTATTTGACAGGTACCGCCGCTACACGGCGAGCCGATGCCTTGCAAACGAAAAGAGCGTGCGAATTGCGCGATTTGTAAGCGAACGGAAGGGAAATCGTTTTACGGGGGTCGCTCTTGCCGGCTCGCGACGCACGCATCTTGAAGCAGATGAACAGTGCGCCGAGGATGAACCAAATGGCGATCGTGATCAACGCCGCGATCACCAGCCAATTCAGTCGCTTCGGTTTCTCCGGCTAGGCAATTAATCGATTTCGTTATTATTACGCTTCTACGTCGAGCGTTAGCACGTCGATCGACTCACTGCGGTGGCCACTTCGAACTCCTCCTCGTTGACGTCTTCCCGTTCCGGCGCCTCCATCACCGGCATCACGTTATAACTGCCGATCTCTTTGGCCGATCCCAGGAAACCTAAAACGATTTCGTGAGCGATTGTTAGCGTCGAACGTTGTCAAACGTATTTGTTACCCGATTTCCTTAACGAGGTCATCACTCGGAGCACGCCACCGAAGGCGGCGTAAAACTTCTCGTCCTTCAATCGCGGCATCACCTTCTTCGTCAGAAAGTTAAAATAATCGGTATTGAACCGTTGCACGCTGCTCTCGGCCGAGTTCTTCTCGGCCATGCATCGTAACACGGCCGTGTACAATTTGACCAGGATGTAAGCGGACGAGCGCGACTGCAAGTTGCGCAACGTGAACGTCTTGAACGGCACGGCGATGGCGCTCGGTTGCGATTTCGAGTCGAAGAACGGCATCGGTACCTGGATGTCGCAGCCCGGTTTCTTCGTCTGGGTGTCGAAGCCCTCGCGCAATTCGCCGCCGAGCAGCATGTCGGAGGAGCGCAGTTCACGTGCTAAAATTGAATCGAACGTTTTCGTTATCGTTTTTTGCAAAGGCGATCGACGTAGTTCTTTGATGGATGTCGTACCGTTGCTTTTGGAATAAATCAGGCCTTTGCACGGATCGCTTTTCGGCGGCGGCCCTTCTAGAGAAATCTCTTCGGCATCCATGTTTAACTCTAAAACGATACAATTCGTTATCTGTAAGGGTCAATTCTGTATGAATATCTCGAAACACTTGCCTAAGTCTTCTCGGGGCGACTTCCATCCTTGACCGTCAGTTCGCAAGTACAATTTCAATTCGTCATAGAGCTGGTACAGTTTGATCACAGTGGAATATTTAATTTGCCCGGAGTAATACGCGGATTTCGCTACTGGTAGCACCAAATGACGCATGTACCCACCTAAAATTCTTACAATTACACGACCTAAATGGTTCATTGTTTAACTAATCAAATCTACCCAGTGTATCCGTCATTGCCATTAGGATTATATGTTTAGTCCTGCCGAAAGTCAAGCACCTGACAACGCTGAGGGCAATACGGAAGTATTCAATTAAATCCATAATGTTCTCGTTACATTTGATATGCAATTGATCCTCTGTCGGCAGCAGATCTTGAAACATCATCCTGCTAGTCAACAGTGCCACTTCGTCAGCACTGTAGCACTCTCTTCGCGAATCGGCGTGGGTGAATAAAACGGTGCCGATATTAAGCATCGGTTTCATTTCAACCGTTTCTGATGGATTGGGAATCGACAATAGATAAACTACAAGTATAAAAACCGTGTGTAAAAACATGACCGATCCATTAAATAATTTGTTTTATTTTACCTGACATTTGGGTACCATGGATCCTTTTTCTCTGATCAATTCATCAATTCGGCGCTTGATTTTGTAATTATCTTTGAATTTATCGAAAATCATGTGACGTTTGTTTTCATTTTCTAATTTCAAAAGATCGTGAAGTTAGGCAACAAAACGTGCGCTGGTGACAAATTGTCTGCCCCACTTACAACGCGGGAATTCAAAATTGTAATTAAAGGTTCAAATTTAGAAAACTATTTCAAAAGTTTACGCTTTATTATTAAAACCAAAATTCTTATGCGTTCGCTTGCTTCGGAATAAATCGATCGAATTCCTTTACATTGAACACAACAGCTTCGTATTTACGTTGTCCTTTTAGTTTTTGTTAAACGATTATCAATCGCGCATTAATCATAATAATTATAATGTTAAGAGTCCTATACACCGAAAATTCAACCAGGAACACACTATGAATCTTCCATAAGAAACCAATGACAGCTGTGGCGCAGGATTTTTCCTTCACTTCAGACTGAATCCTTTAAAATAATGAATCAAATTGTTCATTAATGAAATCTTTAACGAATTAAATTTCGGGGAGATGAACGAAAATGCGAAAAATCACAAAAATCCAAATAGTAATTAATTTAATGAGTATTCGTAATCAAGAACCGTGTAACGTTGCCAATTTTCTTCCAGATATTCGTATCGATTTAGTCACCAGCAACAATAACTCCTATTATCCTTTATTCGAGCCTCCGAGCGCGAGACGTATCGCTTAGAATTGTTCTGGTCGAGGACTAGGGTATATGTCTCCGATGGAGACGTAGGACGACTGTTTGTTTACATCGGAATTGATCAGCTGGTGTATAGGATGATGGAGAAGAGAAACTCGGGGAATGTAAATAATCAACGATTTTCACAGTCAACGACCTTATTCTAGCGAATTGTTATTACGGCTCTTCATCATTTTTCAGTCGTTCATTGAGACACTTTTCCTTTATCTCTCGCTCCATCTCCTGCTTAATTAACATTTATCACTTTGATTTGATTGAATTAACAATAAACAAGTGAAATATCTTGAAATTTCGCGAGTATTATTGCACTTTGGCACCACAAAGTTCGCCCATATAAAGTAGGGAATTGTTTCAAAACGCGCAGCGAAAGAAGGACAAAGAGGCAAAAAAACTTTCGTTCGATATTAATTATTTCGATAGCTAAAAGTTTGGCAAAGATTTAAACGCCGAAAAGAAATCCATACGACTAGTCTCACGAGAGAAACAGAGTTGGAAGATAAACGAAGAGAGAGAGAACAAAAAAAGTAACACTTGTGGCACGTTGTTATTTTACAAGTGTAAAGAAACCTCTCTCAAAAAGTAGGTAAGATGATGGCCAGAGGCTAATGCAACTTTCGCCGCCGTTTTTCAGTCCACTGACTTTTACGTTGCCATCATTATTCACATTTCTCTCGTACACGCGTTCTCTTGATTAACTCCCTTCTTCTTTATCATCGTCATCGCCATTCCTCTCCGCGCTTTATCCTAAATTCCTTCGACGAAACGCACTCATGAATGAATCAGAAAATTTGCAAAGGAAGAGGCCTCAACATTTTGGCAAACAATTCCATCTTCTTCGCAATGAAATCGCCTCGATTATTGCGCCGATGATGATGATGATGTACGAGCGAACATAAAAAGTGTGTTAATTGTTGTTTTAACTGGGTATGCGGTGGACTCGATTGGAGAAAGAGGAAGAAATGGAGAGAGTTCGAGGCGAAAAGAAATGGAATTCGAATGGCAATAAATAAAGCGCAACAGTTTTGCTGATTGATCGATCGTTCGATCCTCTGGACAAAGCTCGCTGATCTAGCAAAAACATTTGTCGACGAAACGGAGCGAAATTCATTGCTAGTCTCTTGTCCTTTTCGAATTCAAACAAGAGACAATTTGTCGAATTAGTTTCGCGACACGTGTGTCACGCCGATGTACGATTTGCAAGGCGGAGGACACCTGCGAAGGATGTTCGACAAGTGAATCAACCGTTTAACAGCGTAGAAGACAACGATTCTTCCGCTTCTTCTTGCTGCGGTTGTCGCTGCCGTCGTTTCTTTTCCTCCTTCCGTATGATACGTCTTCACGAGTGCGTTAACACACACACACACGTACGTGAAAGTTCTTTTCGTTTGGTTTAGGGTTCGTGAGAATCGCGTGACCTTTATCTCTTTGGGGGTTTCCGTTGTCTTCTTGAATCGCGCTCGATCGATCGATTCGACGGTGTGCGAAGACAAATGCGAGTTTGCGTCGCGAATGAAGGCCAATTGATTAAGCTCGCGTTACTGTTTCGATTAATTTTTCTCGTTTGCAAAATAGTTTATGCAATCGTCGTATGTAGAAATAATTATCGGTCGGGGCAAATTATCCACATTCTTCGATCTCGTTACGCGGACGTAGGTTAACCGTTTGATGGATACGGTTGTGCAGAGAACGTAAGACGTAAAAAACGGTCGATGCAAACAAATGGGCGTTTGCTGTTGCAAATCCTTTCGCATTATCCGATCCAATCCTCATTAACATTCGTTTACGTCAAGTACGTACGGATTGCTAATTACATAATTCGAAACAGTTAGAAATGCCATTATTTCTCCGTTCCATTGTCGAATGCTAGTTTCCTCATTGCAACAAAAAAAAAAACTCTGACCCTCGATTCCCTTACCAGCGAAACCTCGACGTCATGCCATCGAATTAACGTCGAACCAATTTCGTTCACGATCGCCCGATATCTCATTCATTAACAGTCTTCGCGTTCCCTCGTTAATATTCAATGCGTTTGTTGCTGTTGTTGATGATGTAACGCATTGTTTAAACGAAATGAACTTCTTGTCAATGTTACTGCCGTTCGATCCAATTTAAAGCAGTTACGTGGATCGCGAATCGAATGCTAATTACTTAGACTCGCCGATAAGTGGCGGCGGTCGATTGGCGAACGATAAAAAAGTTAATGGAAACAATCGGATCGGTTATTTATTTATTTATTTCAATCGGTTTAGAGTTACGTTATTATTGCTGTTTCCTTCTCTTTCTCGTATTAACATGCTTGCATAACAATTTGCACGCTGAACAGGTTCAATAATACATTGCAAAAAAAACGGGAGACAAATAAAGAATGAACCAAGTATGTGACATTTGTTAACAATAACGATAATAGTAGTGATACCGTTTTGATATAACGTGTTATATATACAGGTTAAGAATAATTGCGATAATAATAAAATAACATTACGTTTCGGTTAACTGTTTTAACTAATTTAATTAATTATCCAAGGTAGACACAGAAGAGAGAGAGAGAGAGAGAGAGAGTTGTGCAAAAACACAAGGATTAATGCGACTTTTTAAACGCGAAACAAGAGTTCTCCAGTTATTATCATCTACCGCGCGTCCAGTAAACGATCGTCATTTCCCATAAGTTGGCACTAACGCAAACAAAAACACAGGTGCCAACGTAAAATTCGTCGAACGTCAATGTCATTTGACGTCGCCAATTGCGCTGATTCAATCACGAAACGAATATTTCGGGTCAGCGTTACCAACCGATGCGGCAAAAAGTCGCGCAATTCGCGGTAAACTATTTACAAGAACCACTACAATTTTTTGAACTTGAGCCAGCTTCCGTGCCATCGATCAAACGAAACGAGCGACTAGAGTTTACAATTCCGAACGTTCGACGTGCCGCAACTCCCCGACGAATCCCTTCAGACGACCTGCACGGTGGCGTACGCGCTGAACGTCACCTTCTTCTCGTTCCGCTTCCGACTGCGCTCCTCCTTCTTGATCACGCTCTTCAGGCTGCCGTCGTGCGCGCCGCCACCGGCTCGCTGCGTCAGCTTGTAGCTCAACTCGCCCAAGCTGCTCCACTTGCTCACCGGCTCGCTCGCATCGGTACAATTATTCGGCGGCGCGTCGATCGCGGCGAAGTCGCGCAGTTTCGGCGACATGCCGAACAAACGATTCGATATCGTCTGGCTCGTCGGCACGTCGGCGCTCTTCGCCGATTTGCGCTTCAACGTCGGATAATCGTCGAACTCGTACCGCTTCATCAGCGCCAATTGCTGCTGCTGCTGCGGATGGAACTGTTCCTTCGCTTGCTGTTGTTGTTGTTGTTGTTGCTGTTGTCGTTGGCCGACCTTCTTCGCGCCGAACAACTTCAACTGCTCGATGATCTTGCCGTGCTCCTTCGGCTCCTTCTGCCGATGCTGCTGCTGCTGCTCGTGGATCAATTGCGTCGTGTCGACGTACCTATAAGCCATCGGCGCCAAATTGCTGCTATTGTTCCATTGTTGCGCCAGTTGATTGGCGAATGGCTGCTTCTTCAGCAACCGCGGCACGGAACTGGTCCACGAATCCGCCGCGTGTTTCCGGCCCAAAGTGGCCGTCGCGCTTTCCGCGCGCGTTCTCGCGAACAACTGCTGATAGCTCGTCAGTTTGTTCGCGTCGAACTCGTTGCCGTTGCCGAACGAGTGGTAGAGATCGTTCGGCGCCGCGAAACACGACGTCGACGTGACGTTCGCGGCGGTGGACGCCGCCGAGGGAGCTGATTTCGGCGGAGGCGCCGGCGCTTTCGGCTTCTTCTTCTTCCTGCGGTCGGGTTTCGCGGTCGCCAGCAGGTCGTCCATCGAGTTCCACGCCACCAAGCGGCCGCGTCTCTTCGCCGCATCCTCCGCGCTCGCCTTTAACGCGTTACCGTCGGCACTGTCGTCGAAATTGTTGAAGAAAGAGCCACTCTTGCGTTGTTGTTGTTGTTGTTGTTGTTTGGCAATTAAATTGTCTTCGGGCGTGTTCAAACTGATGATGCTACTCCGCGGCTCGCGCTCGTCTTCTTCCTCTTGCGCGTCGGCCATCGACGAGATCTCGATGTGCGTCACGCCGTTGCTGTCCGTCCGCTGCAACAAGTTGTACCGTTTCGCCGACGCCGACGCCGTCGTCGTCGCCGTCGTCGACGCGATTCTGCTCTGATTGTACGATCGCTGATTCGCGACCGCCTTCAACGCACTGAAGTTCGCGTAGAACCGCTGCAACTTGACGTGATCGTCCAATCGGAAGACGAACGTCTCGTTGTTCCGCACGACGAAGAGTAATAAGTCGGGGGCGCGCACGTCGGTGTAGCACGAGCACTCGGCCAAGTCGTACGATTCCGTCCGGTCGAAGGCGACGCGCGCGTTCGGCTCGCCGTCGGCCGCGTCCGCCTTCTCGCCGTCGTCCGTGTCCGAGCACGCGGATCCGTTCGCGCTGTCCGTCTCCTGCGACTTCGCCTTCGTGCCGCACTTGACGAGCAGGTCGTGCGGCTCGTCGCACGAGACGATCGACAACGTGTCGATGTCGGATTCGAAGCCCTCGTCGAGATTGTTGCGCGATCGACTGTTATTGTTGCCGGTGTCCGACGTCTCGCCGCTGGTGACGCCACCGTCGATGGCACTCGGCTTCGCGTTGGTCGTCGCGTCCTTGTCGTCGTTGGTCGCGATCAGAACGAAGTCCAATTGGCACGGCGTCAATCGGAGGTCGTACTCGAGCAACGGCGCCTTCCGTTGCAGCGCCTTCTCGACGACCGACGTCGTCAACGACGTGGCGTTCTTCTCGCGCAGCAACAGCACCGCGCCGGGCATCTTCTTCTTCAGTTGGTGAACGACGCCTGCTGGAGGTGACGATGATGATGCATTGTACCTGTAAATTGGAGGTTACAGTTAACAAAAGAGCGTATTTGGAAGCTAGTCGGTTGTTTAAAGAAATCGTGATGCTTCAAGAGTCGAAGATGCAAGAGGGAAGTGGAAGGATCGAAGATGAAAGTTATCGGCAACAAACGTTAAGTTTGGAGCAAAACAAAGAAGACGCGAAATAAAAACTTGTTGAAGAACTAGAGGACAAAGATTAATTTGCGTGTCGTGGAAAATTTCGTGAAAAACTTGAAATTTTCCAACTTTGTTGCAAAAGAAAAGCCAAGTTATTAAAGTGCGAAAGCCACTGAAATAATGATTGGAGCTCGGTTTCGTCTTTTATTCTTCGTTATGGAAGTCAAAGCAATAATAATCGATGTTTGCGGATAGAAAACGACACATGTTCATTAAATGTCTTCTTCTTAAAAAAAAATACATTAATTTCGCATAATTTGCATGGAAATGGTGGTCATCTTCAATGTCAACTTGTTTTTTTTTTTCTCTTACAGTATTTGGTCATTTTCAAATAAATTCCTCGTGGCAAACGATATTTTTTCTGCTGCAATCGCGAGGGAACAAGAAAATAATGGCAAAGAAGTAAAATTCCAAACGAATTCAATCATTGGCGCATATTTATTTTTCTCCTTTCGTAACAACGTAACAGCAATCGGCAGGTGAGTTACGTAAGTGAAATTAGCTGAGCACGTTTTTAAGTTATTTCTATAAATTGCGGATTGTTTTTACGTGAACGAATATAATTCGAAACCACATTTTTCGCTTATATAATAATACGAATAGAGCGAATTATGGAACAATACGATTATTCTTTATTAGAATTAATACGAGGCATCGATAAATGATTACGATTTTCTAGCATAAGTTGGCAACACTTCTCAAATATTACTTTGGCAAAACTGCCGTTTCAAACTTTCTTTGAATATAATAGAATTTGTCGTTTACTTGTCAAAGTGACAACATTACGTTATAAATTAAAACGTCAGTGCTACCAAAGTAACAGCGTACAATGCATCAACAAAACGATTGTCACGCTCAAGTTGGCAACACTTGTCAAATATAATCTTTGTTAGCACTGACAGTTAAATATCAAAGTGATAATTGGCGGGCGGATGGATTCGATTTGAAAACAATATAACCGTCAGTGCTACCAACATAGTCTTTGGACAGTCATACCAACGTAAGCGTGACAATCGCCCTGTTCACGTATCGTTCTTTAAAACGATTCCTAACAAGAACAACGGCATGATTTTAAATGTCTGGCCTTTAATCGACCATCTTCCACTAATTCTTCGCCGTGAACGAGTGAAACGACGTGCGGCGATCCACTTTATGCAAAATTATTTAGGTTAAATAACGTATTTCATTCGTATTCCGATTTTATTTCGCGTTTTTTTTTCTCTCTCGCTTTGTTTATTTGCGGTCTTCGCGAATTTAATTCAATTTAATTCGCTCGGAATGCGAATAAGTCGTCGACGATTGTTCTTCTTTTTCCACTGCCTTTTTTCAATTATTATCATTATTACACCTGCTCATCATCAGCATCGTTCTTTCGTTTATTATTTGCACACGATGTGTATTACGATGATGATGATGATACTTTGCCATTTCTTACGTGCAATTTCGCTTGGGACGTTAACTAATAATGATAGTAAACGATAATAATCGAATAATGATATTAATGATGATGGTGCGTTGGAAGGAAACGTATTTCCTTGGCAATTAGCGTAGAATATCCTTGGAAATTTATATAATTGTGGCAACAACAATAAGTAATAATAGAATAATAATAATGATCGTTATCCTATTGCTAATTAGCTTTAAATATTCCAATTCTTGCACTCGCACAATCGACTCGTAGTTGAATTTGCAACCGTTCGCTCGTTACGAATTCAAAACAAATTGATTGGCTCAAATTAATTATCATATTAAAATAAGAAAAACATCCTTCTATTAACACCGAACCAATTAAGAAATTAACAAATTAATGCGAGATTAAAAGTCAACTGCTGCGACAACATCTGTAAATAAATCAATCGATCGTCGTTATTATTGCTAATTTAAATCCGTAAATCTATGACGAGGTCTTTTCTCGTCGATTGTGACCTACAGAGTGGCCTTTCCAAGTACCGAGAGATCAATGAGACAAAGATGGCCAACGACTGCAAGCCAAATGAATCATCCACTTGATTATTCCAATTAATCGTACTTGAAATTTATTTATTAGCATGCAACGCGCTTGTTATAAGAAAAAAAAACAAACTCAATGCTATTTTCACGAATTTCAATCGAATGTCTCGAACGTTTGCTTCATTTTTTCTCGCCTCGAATCGTATAAACCAAACGCAAAAAAAGTTACTAAACGAAATGGTCACACACACACGTACGTATACACGCAGGCTCGACAACTTTATAATTAATTTATTACTATTATTCAGTTTGTAACAATATTCCACTGACATAGATATTACGCATGAAGGAGGAAGTAGCGATGATGATAATAGTAATAGTGGAGTCTCTAATTTCACGATTATTACGATAATAAGAATTCTCTACGAAACTTTTCCTTGTTTCAGTTTCCATTCGACAAATTCGTTTAAATAGAGGGTGAATCAAATTAGACCAGGGAAACGATTGGAAGCAGACGAGGCAGTGGCGTGGCAATACGCTTCGAAAGTTACCTGTCTACGACAGATAGAGGACGAGGAATGAACGAAAGAGAGAGAAACTTTTTTCCCAACTTCGTCTTCCTCTCGTATTGTTTTTCTTTTTTAATTTAATTTTGTCGTTTCATAGTCAACGAAGCGCGTCCGTTGCGACGATAATTTGATATTCGAGAAAAAGTAAGCGAAACACGATACGTTTCTGCGATTATTAAATTGCCGCCGATTTTTGTTCGTCTAGTACCACTAGGGTTTAAAACAAAAGACGTAAATTAGGTTTAGGTTTCTTGGTTTTGGAATAAAACGCCATTTAAACCAGATTTAACATAATCAGGTGACACATTAACGAGGCAGCGGGTATATTGGTTAAAATTTGCAGTTTCTTTCGTTTTTTTGATTGCCCAGTACCATTAGAGTTTAAATTAAAAGAGTTAAATTGAGTTTAAGTTTCTTGGTTTTGCGATAAAACGAGATTTAACTTAACCAGGTGACACATTACCGAGGCAAAAGCACATTGGTTCAAATTTACAATTTCAGTTTTTGTTTTTTGATTGCGCAGTAGGGTTTAAATTAAAAGACGTAAATTGGGTTTAAATTTTTGGGTTTGGAATAAAACGCAATTCAAACGAGATTCAAATTAATCGGGTGACACATTGACGAGAGAAAAAAGAAGTAAATTGGTAAAAATTTGGATTCTTCTACGTCGCCGGTTCCAAATTTGCATTTTCGGCCCGCATCGATTTGCATATTACTTTACACATGTATGTAGGATGTATGTTAATTCACAAAAATAATAACACACCTGCCTCGAATTTGGTTTAATAAACAAATAAACTGGCTCTTATTTAATCTCTCGCACTCTCTCTCTCTCTGGCAATATTTCTCTAACGTTCGAAATAAGTTCAAGGCCCTCTCTCTCCCTCATTTTTTTCAGGTTATAATGTTAATGTATTCCACAAGAGAATAATCTAAACGAGAAATTTTCTTGAGCTTCAACTATCCGGGCAACTAGCGTCGGCAATTAATCAATTAACGATTTTTGTGGATCGCGTGTTTTCCTCCTCTTGCCTCGATCGCTCCCATTGCGGCCGATATGCAAATCCGATGAAAGTTTGTTAAATTCGCACGCAAAAAAGAAGCGGAAAAGAACGGAAGGACCGAAGAGAAAGTAGTTGTCGGCGCGTTTTTTTCTTTTTTTTTTTTTTCGTCTTCAGAAACGATCCGCGAATCTTCGCGAAAGAGAGATTTTCGGCAATCGACAATCGGATAGGATCTAAGCGGCAAACGGTCATCGATCGTTGAACAATGGCGAAGGAAACGAAGAGAAGCAAAAATTGAAAGTGTCTTCAGCTGGAAACGCGTTTCGATCGCACGGTATCGCATCGTTATCATCAGCGATTCCCGTCTCGAGTTGCGAATCCGGATTCACGCGATCGATCTCTTGCTGCTCCATCGACAATCGACGGTCGTTCTTCCTCTCTCCATTCTTTCTCCCCTCGATCTCTAACGGCTTTCTCTTTCTCCACGGTTCTTCCATCTCTTTCGCCGGCGACTTCTTGCTCCTCTTCTTCTTCTTCTTGCTCTCCCGTTTCTCTTTCTCGTTCTCTCTCTTCGCTTCTTCAGCAGGTAACTGTAGATTTTGTTATTGTGTTACATTATATTATTATCGTTTCGCACATTTATTACTATCGCACACACACACGTAAGAGCTATCGTTTGTTTTCCGCATAAAACGGCAACGATTGTCGTTGCCGACGTTAATTCGCTCTTTAAGCTGGTTTCAAGCGACAGAGCGACATTTGAATTGGTCAACAGTGAAAAGTTTAATTGGAAGTTTGTTGTAACGCAATAGAAAAAAAAAATCGAGCGAAAATGAAAATTAAATCGTTGGCTAATTGGGCGCGATTGCATAACGAAATTGGCGGACGATTCGTTCGTCGTCCGTCCGTTCGCCCGTTCGTTCGTTCGCACGGTGCAACGATGCACGTTGAACTTTTAAAAGAAGAACGAAATTGCGCCGGAGAGTGAAACGAAGAGGTGGTTGAAATGGAAGAAGAAACGCGTTAGAGACATTCCTCTTCATCGTCGTGCCATTATTACCATTAACTACCATTATTACAGTTGCTCGTCGTAAGTGGAGATTTCTTCGCTCGCCGTTTTACTTTTTCTCGCGTCCGATCCTCTTCGCTTCCATTCGCTTCTTCGTTTTTCTTTCTTTCTGTTTTTTTTTTATCTGATCTACTGGTGCGTTCTAGATATTTGCGTGCCGGCCTTAAAAGAAACCAAAACCGAAGCGAGAAACGGAACGAATTTCGAGATGCTCGACGAATCAACGTCGTTAATTAATCGCGTATTTTGACGGAATTAATTCGATTGGAAGGCGATCGAGGAAGCGAACACAAGCGTCGGCGAAAGAAAGGAAAAGACTTTCGCGGATCCTTTCGAATTGCGACGAATAATTCGACGGGTTGTTGTCGCCGGGATGGATTATCGATTGGGAAGGAATTCGTTCGGCTTCCGACCGGTCGACTTTCTAACGAGGAAAGTCTTCTGAAACTGGTCGATTTCAAAGGAGAGAAACAAAAAAAGTGTTTTTTTGGACTCACCTTTCAATTAGATCAAGTGCTGGCCATCGAGATGATATAATTACGACAGTAAATAACGATAATCCTTGACATTTTGCCGTTTTTCCACTCGATCAAGTTTCGATTAAACTGCGGCCCGAAAGAAAATCGAGAAATCGCCGTTGTTTTTTTTTTGTCGATTTTACACTCGTTGCAAAAGTAAATGTTTTCCAGTGAAGGTCCGTCTTTAGGAGCCGATTCCCGTCGAATAAAATCGGCCGGCCGCCGTTTGTTTTCCGTCTATTTATCGCACAAAAACCACCGCACTCAATTAATCGCGCTTTTCTTTTGCTAGAAGCATTTTCGTTTTGAATTAAAAAATGGCAAAAGAAACGGAACAAACTGCAATTGAACACACGTTCAACGTTTCGACTGCACCGACGTCGGCAGCAACGAGGAGACTCCGTGTGTAAAGCGGTAAATGGAATGCGATCTAACGAACGCGCGTATTAAACGTTCCCCTACTTCTTCGTCGAACACCTGTTGGACACCGACTCGGAAACTTCTTCCACTTTTTACCACTCGTATTATTATGAATAATAAAAAAACAACGTTTTTTATTCTTCTCGCGAAGGAATATCGTTGATGGTAGTCGCGCGATCGTCGAGGATTTCGTTGTTGTTGTTGCGGTCTTCGGACAGGTGAATGAAGCGATGATGATGATGATGATGGCGTTACTACCGTTTTTGCAAAAGGAAAAGGATCGTCGGTTCGGTCCCTCTTGCCTACCACTCTCGTCGGCCGTGTACCAGAAGAATGCAGCAATCGATGATGGTAGGTCTTTGGAGTTACGCAACGTGCGAGAGTCGAAGCGATTCTAGACGTTTCTAACGGTTCGTTATGGCTGATATTTGGAATTTTCTAGATTTCTACCCGAAGTCTCTTCTCGCTTTTATCTTCCGGAACTTCGCTTCGCTGAATGACGAGAGTTTTCTTCGTTTCTTGAGCAGCATTTTGCGGTTGTCGTTGATTGTTGAGCAATAGTTGTTGGGTCTTCATTGCAAAGTGCAAGATTTATGGCTCGTTTGAGCATTAGTTTTTGGATCATCATTGGAAGAAACAATTAATTGATTTTGGCTTCCAGGCAATCTTTTCTGATCCTCATTCAATCAATCACTTTAGCTTCCTCCTTATATTTAAAGCCCTTCTTTGGTCTTATTCGGGAAACAAAACTCTTCGTCCTTTGAGCATTAATTTTTTGGATCTTCTTTGGAAGAAGCCATTGATTCTTGTCCGTCAAGCAGTCTTTTCGGATCCTCATTGAAAATTATTTCGTTTGTTCATCCTTTGAGATTTTTTATCCTTCAAGCCCTATATTATTTGGTCTTCGCGAGTAAAGACAAAAATGTTTTGGCTGCTTCAGCATTAATGTTTGAATTTTCATTGGGGGAGAAAATTCTTTTGTTCTTCAAGCATTATTTTCTGGTTTCAATTGCAAGCCAACAATCTTTTGCTGCTTTAAACAATAATTCGTGGGTCTTGAACAGAAGAGAAAACTTTTTTCGCCGCAAGACATTAATCTTTGATCGTTATTGGTGCTCCTCAACAGCTTTACTACCACTTAACGTATCAACAGGCCATAATTTTTTTCAAATTACATTCATCCATCCACCACTGGTTTTGGACTTTTTCTCTCTAAACAATCTATCAATAAAAAAAAATCTCGTCCTTCGTCTTACATTACTCGAAGGTCCTCTACCTAATCATTCGAGTTAGTGTCATTAGTAAGTCATATCTGCTCATTTATTATTCCTCTTTTTTATTTTCAAAACAAAACCACTTTATTTTATCATCGTCGTAACGACATTCTTAAGCCAGTCGAAAACATTAGGAAACCATGTTCTTCTTTATCGTCTCTCCAAACCTCCACTTCTCCTTATTTTTTTTTTGGAGATAACGCCAAAATACTTTTAAAAGTGGAAATTTTTAGTTTAGAAAGATCCAATTAGTTGCTCGATTTTCTTCCCTCAACAGCTTAACTTTATGTGAGCGAATATTCGTACTGCCAAATATGGCCTCGTTCAAGGTACGCCCTCGAAAAATATTCACTTTGATTTTACTTTCGTGCAAATTATTTGAAAGGCAAACAACTTCATCATCATCATCTTGGTTTTCATGATTTCTTTTTCCCTCTGCACAAAAATTAAATTTCGAACAATAACAACTTTCCAATGAAAGTTAATCGTGAAAAGGAAGGGAAAAAAGTGGCGAGAAGAGGTGCGAGTATTACGAGCGAATTTAGTTGATCAATTAATCGCCATTATTGGAATAATAATAAAATAACAATTCAATTGCTCGAATTACTGCAGTTTCCTACTGAATTTATTCTTTCCTGCTTAATCTCATCTCCATTCAATTGTGTTCGCGAAGAATGGCTGACGACGGTGTGGAAGAAAGAAGCGTTAATCCCGATTCGCAAAAAAACAAACAAACGAGAATACTTTTACTTTAACAATAACCGAACAAAGAAAGAAATTGGCGACAAAAAAACTTTCATTCAGTTCATTTATTATCGTCATTATATTGTTATTAACGCTATTATTATTAATTGCTAATTATTCATCAAGATTTTTCACATCAATTTGCAGGGAAGAGAGGCAGGAAGACGGAAAAGAAGCAATGGATTGTTTAGTTGGAGGAGCAGTGAAATCTTTCTCAACACGCCAAAAAAAGAAAAAGAAAGCTTTCTTCCTTTGGCGACGAGGCCAAAGGTTCGCCATTACGGAGACGTTTTCTTCGGCGAATCTTTCAATTAACCGTTCCTTCAACTCGTCTATTGACCAATTCTCGTAAATATTCACAAAATCGATTTGATCCAGGAAAACGATTTCACTAATTTAAATCTCGATGGAAACGAGGAAGAGCTAATCGTCGTTTAATTCGAAATTAAAAACAATGATAGAGGTGAGGGAATAAATGAATAAATAATAAAGGGAGATTTAAAAAGACGACGATTATGGTAAAAGGTCAAACGCGAGGAGAAGACGAGTCAAACTTTCTCCGCGCATCGATTTAACACCGAGGGAAACGAATTCCTTTTTTCATTTACGATCGACTTCCTCGATGAATCCGTTTTCTTTCTTCAATCGATGGAATTCTTTGACGTCATCCAGCGTTAGGATTACGAAACGTCAATTTATGGCAAAATTCGCGTTTAATCCGTTAAGTGCCCGAAAAGCTCTTCAGTTTAAGCAGCTTTTCGGAGAGTCGGTTTCAAAGTATGTACTCGATAGAGCTGGATGGCCTGGAAGTGGTGTCGTCTTGAGGGAAAATTTTCACCTGGAATTGATACATTTTCATATACATTATCGTTGGAGACAATTGTTTGAATCTTTGCAAGACCACGTAGGCAACACATTCTTCTGTTGTCCCGTGATAAATTGCAAACTTTTTGTTAAAATAAAACTGCAGAGACTGTTTACTTTTTACAGCAATGAATAAATTCTCTTTATTTTTCTGTTATAAGCAATAATCGTTACTGCTTTATCAGTTTTCTTTTGCATCTTTTCGACCGTTTGGTTTTTGTTCTACAAGGGATTCAAATCAATTAAAATCGAAAGTTAACGAGCCAATAAAAGCCGAACATTACGTATGGAATCGATTGAATAGCATAAACTGGTAATTCAATTAAGAAAAAAAAAATGCATCGTTTCGATTGTTCGCTCGATCCCAGCTATCGAAGTGAAAACTTAAATAATTTACACAATTTAATAATAACAGCCACAGTATGCTTATAATTTAAACAGGAATAATGATAATAAAAAAAATATAATAATAATAGCAATAATAATTAATAACAATGATCGGTGCGTTCGCAACAATCGTTAACAAATTGTAATTATCAGTTAAGAGTCGGTTAATTAGTCAATGTGCTCGTATTTAGTTTAACTTTTTTTGTTTTTGTTCAAATGGTGGTACAAATATTTAATATCGTACAAACCAAAAGACGGAAATTTTGAAAAATTTACTCTCGCATTCTCATTATGTTGTTAAAATTGATGAATTGAATCTGATTAGTTCTCTAAATGTTTCATCATTTCAATATTAATTATTATTAATGTTTCTCGAGAATAAAGTATCATCCTTAAAGCCTACAAGTAATATTATAATGTAATTTATCGTTAACAACTATTAGGAATGTCGGAAATTGTTTAAACTCTTTCTTTTCTTTGTTTAATTAATTAATTAATTAATATTTACAATATTTATAAAAATATACAATCTATCGTTTACATTCTCATTTAGTAATGTAGTAATCGTTATTTCTTCTCGAAAGGAAATTAATAAAAAATAATTGATTGCTTCTTCCGTGTGTGTGCGTGGGTCCATTGATTGGATTCGAAATCGTTTCAATGCGATGTGAAACGCCGTTCACAAATATTGCTCTCACGGAACGACAAAAGCCATTCCGTTGAATTTTTGCTAAAATCCGATCGTAAACGCGCAAAAAGATTACCGAAAAAAGGGGACTTTTTTGAATCGTTAACTCTAATTTAACTATGTACAAATTGTGCAAGAAACAGTCAGAGCGAATGCTAATCGCTCGCTCTCTTCCCCTCTCACTCTCTCTCTCTCTCTCTTTCTCACTTTGTGTTATCTTACAGTTGATTATGATCATAGATATTTACAAGATTATTTACAAAAAAGAGCATCAATTAGACGATTTCTTTTCAATGCGAAATTCTTCAAGTTCTTGGATGCAATCTACGGTTTTCAAGAATCATCGTTTTCGCTTAAGCTACTGCAAAGAAGTTGAAAAGACCGACATTTACAAATTGGCTTCTTGCTAAATCGAAAAAGGTGGCGGCTAATTGAAGAGAGAAAGCGAGAGCGGATTTCGATCGATCGTTTCATCCACACACAATAAGGCAGAATTTCATCTTTAGCATTTTTACACGGAGATTAAATTGAATCTAGGAATAATCGAAATGCTTCGCATCGACTAAACGTCGAATGTAATCGATTTAGAGACGAATTTTGAAGTATCGATCCTAATCGATTTTAGATGGAGGAAATCCATTGTGCATCATCTTGACATACGTTTGTTTCGAATTCTCTTCCACATTGATCGAATCGCTCCTCGTCAACGGATTTTTCACTCTCCGTAAGTCTTTGTCTGTCGCTGCTTCCTTGTAATTAATTGATCAATTATTAAGGCACAATGCTCTACAATTCCCCAATAAAATGCTCATATTTACAAGTATAATCTACAAAAGGATTCGTTTGTGTTCTGAAAATCGAAATCAATTCGTCGGTAAATCGATCAACTCGCTGGTGTACTTCTTGAAGCGTGTCTTCCATGTGAAATGATCGCTTAGAATCGAAGTTTTCTGTTCCCCTAAAGCGTCTTCTACATTTTTGTTTCTTCTCTTGAGATCACTATGCGCCATTAAAATTAATTTAATTAATAATAAAGACTAATTTATCACGGTACCTTCAAAATAAAAAGATATACAAACGAAATAAAAAGGCATAAATATAAAATAAACGATCCAAAACTCTTTCCCTCAACGTTTTACAATCGCACCCCGTCCTCGTCGTTCTTCCTCCTCTGTCGTCTCAATCATTGGAATTGTTTTAACGGAAACGGTCGTTCAATCGCATCTCAAAAACAACATTAAACGATAATATGGCAGACGAGTGAGTGAAATTAAGTTAATTTAAATGCTATGAAACGGTCATGCACGAGATCAATTGCTGGCACAACTGATTGTAAACGAGATAATCGCCGGAGACGCGTCGCATCTTCAATCCTTTCGCCTCTTTGCCGTTGTCGTCGACCACGCGCAATTCGATCTGTATGCCGCCCTCGTACTCCAGCGACAGCTTGTGATCGTCCGACTCCGACGTGAGCCGCACGCACACCTTCGACGTCTGGCTGTCGATCGTGCGCCGCACCAGCTCCAAGATGCGATTGCTCTCCAGCTTCGAGCACGTCTCGCTCAATTGGAACTCGTACGAACCGGTCACCGTGTTCTGTTCGTGGCCGCCCGCGAACCCGTTCGGCTCGATCATCAGCAGACGCCGTCGTCGACCGGCGTCGGCCACCTCGTCGTCCGCGTGCTCGCCGAGTTCCTTCTCGTCGCATTGCACGAAGAACCGCGGCCGGCCGTCGCTCGCTTCCAGCGCGAGATTCAGGTTTTGGAAGATCTCGAAGTCGCCGGTACCCGAGCGATAGATCTCGCGGTTCAACTGCATCTTGTCGATCGTCTGCCGACTGCGCGTCTCGTTGTTGTTGTCGTACGACGAGGACGCGTGGCCGCTCTGCGTGTTGTTCGAACTCGAGCTCGGGCTCTGGCCGCCGAAACTCAGGCTGTCGTTCGACAGCGAGTCGTCCGAATAGCACGAACCCTTGTCGGAGTTGCGTCGCAGAAAGAAGTCCTCGTGCATCGACTCGTGGTCGCCGCTTTGCACGGTGGACGTCGACACCGTCGCCGTTTGTTGCTGTTGCGGCTTGTTGCCGTCGGTTTCGCTGCTAATCTTGCGGCCGATGCCGCGCGTTATCGACGGCTGATTCTCCGACGGCTCGGTGATCATGAACGACGGGATCTTCGGCAACCGTTGATTATCGAGGCTGTCCATCGAGTCCTCGGACGTGTCGGAACCGGCCACGAGGGTCACTTCGCTGCCTGGAAAAAGGGCAAACGTTGAAAAGCTTCGGACGTCGTCCATTTCCGCTTGACTTTTTATCGGTTTCCGACGTACTAACCTAAGACGTCCGTCACCGAAATCTGCGGATGGCCGACCACTTGCTGCTGATCGGATTTCGACGCGTTTTGCACGTTGGGCAGTTCCTCCTGAATCATGTCCAGGCCGGGGCTGCCCGGATTGCTGATCGGCGAGTTCGTTAAGCTGCGGTGATTGTGCAAGTTCAATATGTGATGCATGTGATGGCCCATCGACGATTGATGCACGTAGTTCTGTTGGTTTGGAATGTAATTGGGTTGCAATTGTTGCTGCTGTTGCACGTACATCGACGACGTGTCCATCTTGTTGTTGTCATCCGACGACTGTTGTTGCTGCTGCTGCTGCTGTTGTTGGTTTCTTAACTCTAATTGTAAATTGACCGATGGCGTCCCCTGCGTTATAGAACCGGTCGTGTTTAGGCCGCTGATACCTTTTGGAAAACGAGACAAAATCGATTATATCAATCACAATCGAGCGCAGCGAAAAACAACCTTGCGTTATGGAAGAAACGCTGTTCGGTTGCGGTAGGTTGCCGTAAATCGGCGAACCGCTCGGACTGATCAACGGATTGAGCGCCGTCGGCGACGTCGTGCCGCTGAACAGACCGATGTTCGGCATTTGACCGAACACGGCCTGGTGATGATGATGGTGCAGATGATGGATCGGCGATCCGATCGCGCTGTTCGACGCGGTGCCGTACGGCGAGACGTTCGCGTCCGTCTTGAAGTTGGGATCGCGACCGCTCGTGCTCGCGGTCGCTACGGCGGCACCGTCGCCGCTCGGCGAGTACATTTGATTCAACGACGACGACGACGCCTCGGACATTTGCAAGTGACGGTGCTGCGTGTCGGGCCCGATCTGATGGTGGATGGGCGAACCTGAAAGTGAATGGATTTCAGTCGTTGCGGTCACGTTGTCGCTGTCGCTTATACCTGGTATCGATCGCGGTGGACTCGCGCGCGGCACCAGAACCCTCTGCAACCGTTGGCACTCCTGCTGCGGCGTCGACGGACTCAGAGTGCGCGACGTGGCCGCCGAACCTTCGCTGCTACGTCTCACCGGGCTGAAGCGCTCCAGCGTTTTCGATTCGCGCACTGAAGAACACCGAGAATTAATTGGCGTCATAACGAGCGATCGACGAACAAGGGAATTACTCTCTGGCTGACGTAGCCGATAGCGAATGAAATTACCTTGCGATTGTTCTTGCACGGTGGGAAGTTGCGACTTAACGACGTGCCTCGATATTTTGCGTTGCGGCAACATCGGCGGCATGTAATTGCGTTTCATACGCGTCTCAACCTCCATCACAACTTCAGGCGATATTTCTGATGATAATAATAATAACCATGCAAATGTGTTAAACGAAAACAGAAAATCAAGTATTGTAATAATAAACGGCAAATAATATCAATAGCTACGTGTGCAGAATAAACCTTTAAAAAATTCAAACAACAACGCAAGAACGAACATGAGCAGCAGCGAATCCACCGACACGTTTGTTAAGAAGCGTTACCAATAATAATTAACGAATTTGCAAAATATCGCCAAACATAAAAACGAAAACAATAACGGCACACACACACAACCAACTGACCTTATTCGATGGCAAACCCTGCATTTAGACTTTATAACGGTTATTACAAGGACAAAACCCTCTTTTTGTCTTCGGTCTCTCTTACCTGGCGGCCGTTCCATCACCGTCAACAGGCCGGTCCTTCGCGTTCGACCGCCCGCGCCACTCGTGTTGTTCTGCAACGAATGCACGTCGTCCGGCGAGGCCATCGTGTGCCTCTTGGAGTTGCCTCTGGACTGCATATATCTAAAAGTATTTATGATGATAAACTGTAATTGTGGCTGATTAAACATCGAAGAAGTCACCGTGCGACCGCCGATAAGTCGTCGAACGTCGGCTGATTGATCGATTCCGACGGTTGCGTGGCGGAGCCGCTGCTCAGGCTCGGATTGCCGCTCGAACTGCTCGACATGACGGACAATTGTTCGTGCGAGCCGGGCGTGCTCCAGACCATGTGCAAATTGGCGCCGCCGTCTGCGAGAAATAACGATTAGCGAGAAACGCTCGCGCGGATAATTCGTATCGCGTTTCTACCGGAAGCGCGACGGCCGAATCCGCCGGCGGCGTTCATCACCGTCGGCGGCTTCAACAGGTGCGGATCCTTGCCGCCGAAGTAGTGGGGATTCTGTTGGCCCAACAGCGGAAGATGTAGCGGAAGATTGGTGTGCGGCAAGAGGCGGGCGGCGTTCGCGTCCTGCTGCTGCTGCTGGTGATAGTGATTCTCCAGGACTTGCTCGTGCGCCGGATCGCCCGGACCGACCGTGTGTCGTCGCACCGTCAAGTAACGGTCGCCGGTCGACGACATGCTGCCGTAACCGGTCGTCGAGATCGACGGTACGGTTAGCGAGTACGAGTCGTCGCCGTTATTGTCCAACTCCATGTCGCCGAACTGAAAACGAAACGAACGTGTCGATTATCGGCCATTTAAAAAGCGTCCAATCGCAATCGGACCTTCTCCAACGGTTGGCCGTCGCCGTCGCCGGTCAGATAGACGGCCGGTATCGTCGGCATCGACACGAACGGCGAGCTGACCTCGTCGCCGGTCGTCGTGCCCTCGTTAAACGAACGTCGCCGTTCCTTCGCCTCTTCCTTGGCCGCTCGCAGACAGTTCTCGTTGAAGCTCTCGCGTCTGTAATTGGTGGACGTCTCCTCCGTCTTACCGTCCGAATTCAACTGAAGCAACGGAAAAGAAAAAAACAATAATTTACGTTTGTTAACGGGCGCCGATCAATCGAACCGAATCGTCTTTGCTACGATGGAAATTGTTGTTCAGATGCGTCACGAGCGTCTCGTCGAACGATTCGCTTCGTTCGTTGATGCGATGCGTTCTCGCGTATTCGTCGTCGGCCGCCTCCTCCATTTGTCGCCTATCGTCGCCATCGATCTCGTGATGATGATGGTGGAAATGTTGCTGCTGCAACTGCTGACTATTCACCGGCTGTTGCTGTTGGTGATGATGATGGTGGTTGTGTTGCTGCTGTCGTTGCGACAATTTCGTTTGGAAATTGACCGTCCTCTGGTGCAACTTGTCCACTAATAAGTTGTAAATCGCGTAGATGTGATCGAACGAATGGTTCTGTATCGATTCGGATATCATCGATTTCGTCAAGCCGGGCAATTGGAGCATGTGATCGACGACCGTTTTGTTCAACGGCAACAGTTCCCTTTCCGGCCCCGTGTCGACCGGCACGACGTTCGCCAGCCATTGGTGTTTCGTGATTTGCGTCAACGTGAACCGTCGATCCGGATCGACCATCAGCATGTGACGGATCAGATGTTCGCATTCTACGAGAAGAAATCGTTAAATTAGAATCGTACGTTTGGATAATAACAATAATAACTGCGAACCCTGCGACATGAAGTAGGGTATACGAAATTTGCCCTCGATGACGACGTTCCTTAGCGCTTGTAACGTCGGCCCGTCGAACGGCAACGAACCGCAGACGAGGACGTAGAGGACGACGCCTAAACTCTGCAAGGATTTCAAAGAAAAAAAGGCGATTAATGTCGCATTACAATCAGACCAGAGAGAATTGCGTAAATAATGTTGAACGTACCCAAATGTCCGCTTTGGGTCCGTCGTACTTGAGTCCCTGGAATAGCTCCGGTGCGGCGTACGGCGGCGAACCGCACCACGTCGACAGCTTGCAACCTTCCGTGAACTGATTGCTGAACCCGAAATCGGCCAACTAAAAGCAACGAGCAACGCGACCGAATTAAATTTGCGTTTATTATTTGAGCGAACCATAAGTTTTTTTCCCGTTGTTATATGTTAATTTGATAAAAACTAAAGACCATTTGGGTACATGGTTCGTAGCCATTTGTCTACGGATTGTTCGATACCGCATCGTTACGATTTCTTGCCTTTAGAAGCGAAACATTCACAAAACCTCTTTTCTCTTTGCACAAGAGTTTATCATTGGCCGGAAAAGATGGCAGCCGGCTGAAGAAAATGTTGGATTGTGTCGAATTCCTTGCACTTTTCCATCGTTTGTCTGTGTAATTTATCCAAAGCTCCTCAACTCCACATATATCCTGACGAGTTGCGCTTAGCAGAGCTCTAGGTCGATGGTTCGACCATCTGGCAACGGCTCAAAGTGCATTCAACCGTCAAAATTCAACCAAATATCAGGTTGATGGATAATTTCCAGTTCTTCAACAGCTGACGGGTTTTTGACCTACAATTTTCTTGAACAACGACCCGCAACTTCAACCTCACGCATTTTCTTTGCGACATTGTTTCCCGTAGTGAAGCAAACGAATTTCCGTGGCTTCCTCCCTAGTTCTTCTTCGATTTTTAAAACCAGATATGGTAAATGGCCGTTAAGTGATGTTTTTTTTTATCAACGGAAAAAAACTTTTGGTTCGGCCTTTAACAATTCCGACGACGAACGGGTTCAGTTTCGTTTACCTTAATGTTCATATCTTGATCTAATAATAAGTTTTCAGCCTTCAAATCTCTATGGACGACACCCTGAGAATGACAATAACTGACGGCGGAAACGATCTGACTAAATACACGTTTCGCCTCCGGCTCGGACATTCGCCCTTTCGAAAATAGATGATCTGCAAGTGGCAGGAAACGTGTTAGTAATTGAAATCGATTCGTCTCCCCATCGACGAGGGTAAGACGATGTTTGGGGGGATGGATCTAACCGAATATCTCGCCGTTGCTCGCGTACTCCGTCACCAGATAGATCGTCCGGTCGGTCTCCATCAATTGGTACAGCCTGGTGATGTGCGGATGTCGGAGTTTCTTCAAAATAGCAGTCTCGCGGAATATCTTCGTTAGATTCTCCTCGTCTAACACAGTCTTGTCGATTATTTTTATGGCCACCTGGAACATTTTGAAATAGTTAGCGAAACCGAACGATTGAACGAGTCCGCAATTCGATTAATAAACAAATTCGAATTCCATCGCGATCCTTCTCGACGAATCCCTGATCTATATTGATCCGCGAATCGTAGAAAGCAGACGGAAACGTTATTCGTTGTTATAGAGGGAATTGCGAATTAATAACAACGATAAAGATAATGAGAAGAACGAAATTTAGGTCAATGTGGACACGTTAAACAATCCCTCGAGCACCTCTGTATCGGTGCGTACAATCGAGGACACGTGAATTTATTTAAAAGGCGTGTTCTGTCGCTTTTTATCGCCGCGATCGGCAACAATTGCCTTCATCCACCACACAATCGACACGTATAAACGAAAAGCGACAACAAACAGACGAAGAAGAAGGACGACTGAAGGGATCGAGGATGTCTCGTCGGCAAAACATTCGTTCGATTAAACTCGAAAATCGATTGCCGATTAAAAAATCCGGCACTCGTCAATAAACTTTCTTTTCCCGTCCTCGCGCGTCATCAACGTGATTCTAGTTTGCTGCTCGCGTAATATTCGCGAGTTATTGTTACGCTAAAATATCGCACACAATAACGATGATGATGATGATGATAATGAATGGCGAATCGTATAGGAACAGCCTTGGATTAAAATGGTGGATAGTTCACATGCGAAATCATGTGATTTAATATTTGTATAAGACGATTAACAATGTGCTTAATGGTAATAATAATAACACTAAATGCGTATTGTTGATGATGGCTTTCACCGCCACTCGGCGACAAGTGGAAAACGTGCACGGGGGGAAAATGGTAAATTGCGACAACAACATTTCTTGTTGCCAATAATTGCGCGAAGAAAATTTCGAGCGCGAGGAATCGTTACTCGAAAATCTCGTTAGCGTCGAAATGAGGGCTTTCTTTTCGTTTCGCTAATACGAAATGTCTAATTATTTCTATTTGAACGGCGCTCGCTCGCGTACGATAACGATGATAATTCCACGGTGAGATAAGAGAGGCGAAAATGTTGCAAACGTTGCCTGCCATTATCATATCAATAATAATAAGAATGGCAAACTAAATAATTACCGAGTGACGACGAAATTATTGAATATTGCTTGCAAATCGACGAGTTTAATCGACAAATGTAAAATGAGGGGAAAAGGATCGATTTTGGCCCCGATTGCATCCTCAATTAACAACAAGCCGGTGTCCCACACCGTCGACCACCTTAAAGGAAATCTACTAATATTGATTAATCGTCTGTCGTCATTAAAGTTTCCCATCCTTTCTCCGTTTGTTTGTCCCTTTGGTTTTCCTCGCCGATGTCAACGAACCGACGAAGGAATAAAAGGGGACGAATCGAAGACGGTTTTATTTACTCGACGTAATCGCATTTCCAAAATTCGTTCTTCGACGAAACTTAACGATTAATCGGCCTCATCGTCGAATTTCCATAAAGCTGTCGTGGAAATTTGTTGAAATGCACGATGAAAAGTTGGGGAAATTTTCCATTCGTCCGCGCGGATTAATCGTTTAATAATTAATACCCGATTCGATTGGGGAATTTCGCGTTTCGCACGGACTATAACGACGATAATGACGAATTTATTATCGCTAATTCTGCGTTGACCGCTTTTAATTAAAACATTTAATACGAGACTAGAAGAGAGAAGAACGTCAATTTCCAAAATCAAAGATCAACAATCGTCGAACATAAACAATGAGCGATTAATATTTATTATAATCGGAGTATCATTTGGAAATTATTCGAGTTGATTTATTGATAAAAGGACGAGATTCGCAAACATTGATAAATATCAATGATAATCGCCTTGAACTGGAAAGGACGACAACAACAACAACGTTGACCGCCAACTCCACACGTTAATAACAATGATACGAAAAGGAGAAGAAAAAACGAGTGAAAGTAGTCCTAGAAGAAGACGAAAATTTGCAAAAGTTGTTTATCAAAGTCTATCATATTTAATTATATAATTCGCGAATACACGTAAACACGAGAGGAGTGTGCGTCTTCGCTACGTTTCAGCCGGTCATATAATTGCAAAAAAAAACGTTTAGCACGCACGTGTTTTCCATTCTTTTGCGTCCGATCAAATTATTCTTGTTCGCATTAATAAATGACACAAATCCCTTACAAATTAATTACATTAAACGCTAATTTGCGAGATTTAATGGCAACAGAAGAAAGTTATTATGCGTGCGTAGGACCTTCACGAAGGTCACTTCCAGTGGTCTTAAGGAGCAATTATCATCTAATCATTGATTCGAAACTAATTCCGAGGCGACCAAATTTGTATTTTCTCCGTGACACCTCTATATATTGAAACGTCTTAACGTTAAGTGTTACTTAATCGATGATTCAATAATTAGTTCAAACATTTGTGCCTTGTTCCATCTTCAATGCCGTCGTGCAACGCGTTCGTACCATTGAGACGAGACCTTCATTTGCATGAAGTGAAACGGCACAATCGTTCTTCTTAAGCCAACACAGTTAGGCGACAATAACGTCAATGCAACGTATCTTCTCATTGACTTTCTGACGTTCACACGTTCGTTCCTACAGAGGAAAACGTAGCACACGGAGAAAGCGTTAGTTTAGTTACAAATTGAAAAGCGTAACGTCGTACTATTACGCTATTTAAACAAAAATTAAATAAAAATGAGCTGTTAGTTGGAGAATTGATAGAAATCAGCTGGCGGAAACGCTCGCTCTTTCTCGAACTCGTTCACACATGCACACACAGACACGGATCTAATTCGTTTTCGTCGATTCTCGGCCCTTTCCTCTCTCCGCTTCTTAATTAGCCTTAATTGGATGACGTTATTCTCATTTGGTGATAACTACTCTTTCCTTTTTCTCATTCGACTCGCCGTAACATCTACTACCGTCGTCAGCGTTAGCTCTCTCTCGCCTCTTTGTTTCTGCTCACTTTCCTTATACGAGTGTCGTTACCGATGATGAATCAATGAGTAAATTGCATTTTATCAATGATCAGGGTGATACATATCGATGATGTGATTTGTTAATCACTAACAATCGTTCTAAAACAGCAAGTTAATTAACGACGTTGTTTTTTTTCTGTTTTACCTTAGTTTTCGTCACGACGTTCGTTGCCAGTTTGACCACTGCGAAATTTCCTTTGCCAATTGTCTTTTCCAGTTCATAATAACCAACACGCACTAATTTCTCGACTGGCGACGATTTCGAAGACATTATTATTATTATTTATACGGTGTCTCCTATATATGTGTGTGTGTGTGCTTCTTTATTACTATTACTATTAATTTTGTTTAATTAATCATCTCGTTTTAGTTGTCGAAATTGAAAACTTGTTAAATCACTTTTGTTACGTACGTACGATGTTTGCTGTGTTATATTTCTAATTTGTTATTTAATAATTGATTCCCATTTTGAACAATACTCAATTTTCTCTCCACAACAACAAACTGCTATTACAACAACTGCAACTACTACAACTTGCTCGTACGATTATCATTCCGAAAAAAGAAAAACTATCAACACAATTGCAACAACAACAACAGCAACCTCCTTCGTCTGCTCGCCACTTCTTGTATCGTTTAATCTTGCAATTGATTACTTCAATATTATTAATTAACTTCATTTAATTAACCAACAAAAAAGAAACAACACACACACTCTCTATTATTCTTTCTCCTCCTCTTCCACTTCTGCCACTTCGTACACACACATAGAATTTAATAGATGCGTGTGTTTCGTGTGTGCGATTCGCCGTCACTCGAGGAAATTTATCTCACTAAAAAGACCCACTGCCATCATCTACGAATAGAAAGTCGAAGGCGATAAAGGAAACCGAACGAAATTATAAGTTAATATTTGACGGACGATAATAAACGTCAAATTGTAGGTAATGTCGGTCGTTAAATTCATTCAGTTTTGCGAAGAACCGAAGAAACCTACATCTCCCATTAGTAGATGGCGCTAAGTCATACATGTGTGGTTTTAAACCGACATTTCAAATCCTCCGTATTTCAATTTCTTCCGCACAAATCACAATTTCCTCTTTGTTTTAGATTATGTGGAAGCATAAAAGACGGCATTCACGAGCATAGCTAAAAGGAAAACGATGCAAGCGATTGATATCTTTGGGCACGTGGAATTTTGTGCTGAAGAATTAAGTGGAGGACCGCACGACGACGACACACTTTTGCCTAAAAAAAAAATCGTTTTAAATAAGGAATAGTCGAATGGATGTCCAAAGGAGGACGAAGAAACGAAGCGGTGGTAAGAAGAAACGGAAGAGAAAGAGAGACGTATCGTACCGAACGTTACACCTGTTTGAACGTTAAAAAACGTACCTGTTTCTTCGGCTCTTTCCACAGCAAATTTTTTATCGCTGCTTCGTGCCTCTCTCCTTCTTTTCCACCGGTAATAGTAACAATAAGAAAACCTACCAGCCTACTACTACCTCCACCAGGTAGGAGAATGTACCTGTAATAATAATATAAACATGTATATAAAAGTTATATGTACGTATCATGCTTATTAGTGGTGGTAGTAGTGGTCGATGGTGGAATTTTTGTGCTGTGTGTGTGTGGATAGTTGTTTCTCTTTTCGTTTTAGTCCTCTAACTAGTTTATTATATTAGTGAACGGCGAGCGTGTGTGGAGGTGAAAAGTTGCACGAAGAGTGTCGTTGCTGTTTCGGTTGGACATCTTTCTAAAGATTAACATACGAATCTTCAATCGAATCGTGTACTAACTTTTCCCGTTGTTTCTTTCCTTTTAGTTGAAGCAGACAAACGCGTTACAAAGCGAATAGAGACAGGATAAGGGAAACGGTGAAAATATTAGTGATTGAATTAAGTGCGGGCGGATTATCTTGTGCGACGAAGGAACTCCACGCCTGAACGATCTGATTATCGGACGTAGCGTCTCGAGTAAGTCGCAATCGGTTTATGGCCGAAACCTCCCTTGGTTCCGCACATTTTCGCGTCTCATTCTAATCGACCTGTTTTTGGTAACCGAGAGGACAAGTGCGAGTAGCAAGTGCGTTTCTTATTCGCCTCGCTTATTATCGTCACCATCGTCAGCATACGTGACGTAAGCGTTCATCAACTTCTTGTGCCGCTCGGTTTCCTGTGCACATTCGTCGGATTCGATTTCGTTGCGCTCCTCGTTTTAGAACGTCGATAATCGTCGACATCGATTCATTTTTACGTTCGCGGTTCTCGTCAAACCGGAACCGACCGCCGTTGCCACGTTCGCGTTATTTACATTGCAGAAAGGATAAATAAACACGCCAATCTCATCGGCATCGTCGGACTCGATTTCGAATCGACGACGTCCATCGCGCGAGAACTACTTCTTCTTCTTCCTTCTCCTCGCTCGATGGTGTGCATTTGACCACGTTGCCAACGTTTTGCAGCTCGAATCGATGGAGGGAATAGGAAGGATATTTGCAATTATCGACAATTTTTTAACTTAAATCAAGTTCCTTCCTCGTCTACGTCGGTTCCTTTTTAAACGAAATTGATAAATTTCTAAACGGACGAATGGAGGATTCGTGTGCGTGTGTTTAGATTTAAGATAGGCAGATGGATGTTGTTGTTGATGATGGTGCTAGTTTGTTGGGAAAGTCAAAAGTGAAAGAACTCCAAGGTTGATTCTCTCGATACTCTCGCATTATGTTCGGTTCATTATTATTATTATTAATATTATTATCTCTCCTTCTTCGTCGATTTTTCTTTTTAATTTGTCGATGATCGGTTCCAATTCCCGGCCCCCCGAAGGTTAACACACTTACCACTTCTTCTGTAAGCTCGCGAATGGAAAAGGAAAAAGCGAGAATCGACTTTTCAAATAACAACATCGACGACGAGAAATAAATTCCACTCCTTTTTTTCTCTCAGGTTTCGTTTCTCTTTTTCTTTTCTCTCTCTCTCTCTCTTGTATCTTTTGGATTTGGTGCTTGCGGTTTAATTAAATTCCTTTATTTTTATAATACACCATTTGGTCGCTGCAAGAAGAATTCGTAAAGAAGAACAAAATGACGACGATTTGAAGAGGAGTTCTTCTTCCGACGTTTCGTTTCCTAGGATGGAGTCTTCTTCGTTCGGCCATAAGAAGGACAATAAGATATGCAAAAGTTCAGAACAAATCGAAATTTGATCATTAAACAGTTGGTAACCAACGCTAGTTGCCAATCGTCTGTCCATCAAAGTTTTATCCTTGATCTTACGGTGTAATAACGTCATTTATTATTTTCGTTTCGCTGAAAGCACAATGCAACAACAACAAACAGAGAGGAACGAGAAAAAGGCAGCCAACGCAAACGTGTAATTAAACGTTTTACACGATTTTGCTTTTCTTCATTTCCAATTCGCTTCCAAGGCTGAACGGCTCAAAAGTCAATTACGAAACGTGCGAGGAAATATTCGGAATAAATTACAAGCGACGACGACACCTGACTTTCAGGGCCAATTTCACTTACACGTTTCTTTTGGTTTTAGGAGAAGATCCCGTTTGCCCGGATAGCGAAGTTTTCTGCAAGTTAATATCGATATCGCGATTACTTACAAGAAACGTTGTGTGCGTGTTAGTGTCGCGTTGTTCTTCTTGTTGCGAAACTTTATTACATGGAGACCCTTGTGCAACTCTATATTATGTTATTGTGTGCATATTGCCAATATTGGATGTACGAGACGATTAATTATTTCACGTTGGTCTCGGCTTTAATGTAACAACGCATAGAAATGTCATAACCGTTCCTATTATTTATGCATAATCCGAATGGAATCGAATTGGAATCAAAGTGAAAGTACTTTCGTAAAACTTCCATTATTATTCCTCATTGTTTCCATACTCTCGTTATCTCGATCGCGATGGTAGAGGCAAGAGAATGCAAACGTCCTTCTTCAATTCGAACCAATTGATCGCCCCATTATGGATTGAGGAAGATGTTCGCATTGTAAAATTGGAATCTCAGGATCTCCTCGCAGTTCGTTGCGTCACGTTTAGAAATTGAAGTCCTTGAATCACTGTTAACCTTTCCGATCGGCTAATCTTTCCATCTGCGAAAGGTTCTTCTTTCGTCAAACCGCACCTATCATTTTTCGCCTTTTCATTTTCGATTATTGCCAACAATGAAACAATTTTGCAATTAACCGTTTCGTTAGCAATCGCTTTTGGCTCGTTTTCTTTTAACATTTTCGTTTCTTTTCGTTGCTAATTCTGCATTTGGCAATAGGAATGCACCGTGCGTGGAATAATGCTAATTTACTCCCCCGTTCTCGTTAATTTTCTCCATTATTCTACCCGCATGAATAATTATCGTCCGTTCAATTGATCGTATGGGCGTCGATAACAATTATTGTTCGCACCTTGGAATAATTATTAATTCTCAATTACTGTTCGCTCAAATGGTTTACCATAACTAAGCGGAAAAAAAAATAAATAAACGGAATTTTTTGTAAGAAAAGAAAAAAGCGTGCACGTTCGTTACGATTTTACCGTTATTAATCGCATTTAACTGATTAATTTAATGCGAATTTCCGTTTCGCGTCTAGTATGCCGGCGTAACGTTAAAATAGTTACTAGCAGTTCGACAAAAACCGTTTCCATTTATTAATTCCATCGACAGTTGGCAAATTGCGTCGTATTCACCGTCAATCAATAAATGATCGATCGTAAGTTGGCAACACGCACATGTTATTCAAATTATTTACTCGACAGTTATCGTTATCCGAAACAATTGGGAAACATTTAGGAGAAAAAAAAAGACAACGATCTGATTGTAAACATCAGTGCTACCAAAGTAATCTTTGGGAGGTAGTTATCAATGATCGTTCAGTATTTTAGCAGAAACAATGAATGCGTGCAAAAGAACGAGTGTATCTATTTAATTGACGGTCGCGTTTGTTGTCTTTAACCCAGAGAAATCGCTTAAACGACGCACAAGAGATGTAACACAATTAATAATCGCCAGGTACCATCATCATCGTCATGAAGCGTTGCCTCTTGTTCTTTTGTGCAAACACACACACACACACACAAAAGAAACGAGAACTAAAAGAATAACAACAATTAGATGTCATTATATTATAAAGCAACAACGGAACGTAATAATAATAACAACACATTGTAATGGAAACTAGATTCGTGCGAAGGTTGCCTTCAATTATTATTCGCATTCTCTCGCCATTATTTCTTCCATTTTTTTTGCGTTCCACAAATCTCGACAATTAACCAATTTTTACCGTAAATCGCACGATCCTTTCAAATGACGATGATGATCATCGCATATTGAGTTGAGTGTTGATTGAGCGATCAAGAAGTTAATTCGTTTGAATTTGGCGCCGACATTGTTAAACGTTCATTCAACGTCAATAATTTTGACGTTGACAGTTAAGGTGATGCGAGTAAAGGCGCCAATTTGGATTCCTCCGCGCCTTTCTCTCTTTCGTCGCAAACAATGGCAAATTAAATGGATCGTAGAGTCAATGATGATGATGACGGTTCTTCGGCAATTATTCTTACCGTTTGCCGTCTCATCTGGCATTCAAATCCATCTCCGTAACACATAATAACGCAATTAACAATTACCAAATAACGCTAACGACAAGACGCATTGTTCCATTGTTGACTCGTAATTAATTAAATCGCATTAATTACGCTTTTAACTTGATTAACGTTACGTTACAATTGCCATTGTCGTTTGCAAATCGGAAACGAAATGGCAAGAGCGCAAAAACAATTCAATTGAACGCTTTTAAATTTAATAAAGGAGTAAAGATGCAGCTTAGCAAAACTTTTAATTCGACATTGAGACTTTTGTTCGTGGGATCTGAAGAAAGTTGAAGCAAAAACATCGATGGCAAAAGAACGTCTCTCGTGCGCGATGATGGTATCGATTAAAAATGCCGATAGAAAAGTATTTAGGTTTCGGTGACATGCCGATTTAAATAATAAACGAAGGAGATGATGGGCGAGAGAGAAAAAGAAACTGCTTAGGAATGGAAATAGATTCGGCCGCTCGTTAAAATAAATTTCGATCGGAGCGTTGTATTTAAAACGGGTTAATTAGCATTCTTAATTTGTTTTTATTGTGATTTTTATAGCGTTAAGCAGAGATAAATGGGAGAAAAGGACGCGGAGAGGAATGAATGAAGAGTTTGCGGTAATAAAAGAACTTCCTCGATAATTAATAAGACAACAACACCCGGGGAGAGAAAGAGAGAGAGAGAGAGAGACAGAGGAAGATGTATTACTCTTCCGTTTTGTTTTTTTTTTTCGGAGAGAAACTTTCCTTTTTTTGCGCGCACAAATCGGCTTTCTTTCTTCTTATCTTACGATTCCCAATGACCAAGCGCACTAAACGAACGTGTTTATTTTGTTGCAGCTGTCGATGTCAGCGATCGACCTCGACGCAGGAACGAGGCGCTAATTACGACACGACGATGGTAATGAACGAGACACGATTCTCGACGGATACGTACGCGATGAAGAAGTGAACCAACAATTCGAAGCAATCGCTAACCGCGCGTTAATAGCATCCGCACAATGGCGTTGAAGTTGCGCAAAGAGATTAAGAAGTCGTCGTACTACGTGTGGTTCCTCGGCGCGAAGGAATCGAAAGGTTTGCGCGGCATCGAGTACATAATGCCGGTCGTTAAGCACTTGGAGGAGCGCGAGCGCGACGTCGAGCCGTTCAAAGTCACGCTCCAGGTGTCGCACAAGGGGCTGAAGATCATACAGAACGTCGTCGCGAACAACGCGAACGCGAGCAACAACAGCAGCGGCAAGCAATCGAAGCCGAAGAGCGAGACGATCAAGCACTTCATACCGCACAACACGATAACGTGCGTTTATCAGCACGAGGACGTGATCGCTTGCATCTTGCTGCTGTTCAATCCGATCACCAAGTGTCCGCTCCACGTGCACGCCTATCGCTGCGACAGTTTGGAAACGGCCGCGTTGCTCAAGCAGCAGCTGCAGCTGCTGATCGATCGCCCGGAGAACCAGAAGAAGTTCGGCGAGATCGAGAACCGACTGAAGCCGAGCGCCAACGGCGGCATCAAGGAGCCGAACGGCAGCAACAGCAAGAAGAAGATCGACTCGTCGGTGGGCAGCGACACCGGCACGTCGACGCGCGACGAGAGCGAGTCGAGCGGCGAGGAGAGGTGCGGCCGGAAGAACGGCGGCGTTCCGAAGCGGCTCTAATCGCGATCCCGTTTTTTTTTGTTTTTTTTTTGGTAGGTACGGCGACGGTACGCGAACGGCGCCGGTGACGACGCTCTACGACTCGGTGGCGGCGGAGCTGCGCGAGAAGTTGGGCCGCAACAACGTGCCGATCCTGTTGCCGCCGCGCGACTACGACACGGTGCATCGACAGCGCGGCAATCTGACCGGCATCGAGTTGCGCCGATGTCTGAACGCGAACATCGTCGGGCAGAATGTTAAGAGTGGCGCCGCGACGACGACGAGTGGTGGTGGTGGCGGCGTTGGCGCGGCGACGCGTCGCATCGAGAGCAGCGGCGGCAGTTCCGGGATCGGCTCGGATCATCCGCCGTCGCCGGAGTCGCCGGTCGACGGCGACCGGTACGTCGGCGTCGACAATCAGAGCACGAGCGGTAAGTGAGGGCGGTACGTTAGTTTCGCGGTCGACGGGGAGTAATTGGCGAACGGGCGAAACGGTTTCGTTAATTAGGATAAAATCCCTCGGTGAAATCGAACAAGCAATATCAGTTGGAGAGACCGCTCGTCTTGCCAATTCAACGACAGATCGGCGAGCGGTTTCTGCTGCTTTTCGTCCAAAGGTCGACGTTATTTGCGATCGGTGACGGCGCTCGGTGAGCGAAACAATTGTTCTTACGTTTGCGAAAAGTAAAAGTACGAGAATCAGGGTGCAGCCAAATCTCTAGCCTCGTTAAGTGCGAATTCTTTTTTTTTTAAATTTTTTCTCGGTTAAAACTTATTATCGACTTTCTCGCCGATTATGAAAAAGCTGCAATCAATCGCCCTGCGGGTTTCTTCTTTCGATCGCTTTCAGGTCGTTAACATTGCGTTCTTCTTCGTCGCTTCGCGCTTTTTGCGGATGCGAAATTAGAAACGGATGTTCGATTCCTTCGACTATTTCCAGCGACAATAACAACGATATTAGTTGTAACGTTAATTGTGAATTGTCCTTCCGCTCTGTTATACGAAAAGAGCGAGTTGAAATAATTAGCAAGCGAAACACGCAAAACGTTTATTTTTATTAAATACTGTTAGGATTCGTTCGAATAGGAAACGCGTTCGCTCTCCCCTCCGACACGGGTGCTTAAGTCCATTAAGCAGGCGGAATGAATTTTCGCTCCTCGTCGTTTTGCATCGAGAAGGAAGAGGAAAAGGGAGAGAAAACAACGGTCGACATTCCAATTTCTTTTGCGCGGCCGTCGTTCAAACTTTGCGCCAAATTCTAAATTGCACAAGTTGAATTGTTCGAAATGCAAACGTTTAAATTGGCAATTTGATCGGAATCCGTAGATTTTCGCGTTGGATTAGTAACGGTTCGTTAGTAACGCGCATTCTTTCGAGTTAATCGTTGCCCGCAAGCGGTCTCAAAAGAAATTGCAATTTCTCCGACGAAGCCTAACACTTTTATTGCAAAGCGTTTGGAAAGGTGCGAATTTCTTTTGTTAATCCTGATGAATTCGTTTGCGTTAACCGCTGCTTTTAGTCTTCCTAATCGATGTTCAACCATCAAATGGCTTGCCAAAAAGATATTTCATCAATTGGCACATCGTGGTAAATGTTTTCCCAAGTTTGAAAGAATTTAATATTGCGTTAGAATTGTTTCCAAACGATCGCGATACTTTGTGCGATTCAAATCGATGGCGATTTTTGACAATCTTCGCAAGAACGCAAGAAAGTCAGCTTTCCGGGAATGTTTCCGCAAATTATCCCTTGCTTACGTGGGTGGCACCGAAAGTTTCTGAAAACTAGTTTTTTTAAGAAACATGTCATTCTTTTGTGATGCATTCTGTGATTTACATTAGTTTGCATAAAGTTTCGGTGCTACCTGCGTATAATAATCGTGGTAAATCAATCATAAGACTTATCTACAAATCGAGTTGCGTTCAAACGGGTAATTATTCGCGAGACGGACGAGGGAAACGGTTTCAGTCGGTCAGAAGTTTCAAAGTTGTCGATCGAGAATGTTGGCCATTTAACTAAGAAGCGGTTTCTTATTCTTCCTCCTCGTCCACGCCGTTCGTTTGTTCTTCTCGTTTCCTTTCTTGTTTCTTTGACCGAACCGTTTCATTAAACGATCGCCGAATCATCATCGTTCATATTGAATCAAATTCTCGCGAGCGGAAATCGGTTACAGTTTGGACCGCAAACGAAACGAGCAAAGATCGTATGCAAAGGAGCGGACCTAGTTAACGAAAACGAGTTGCTCAACCTAAATATTTTCATTCTTCATTGTTTCGCTCGGGCTCGTCTTTCGCGTTTGGCTCGCGGCAAAAGAGAGAATCATCGGCCCCGTATACATTGTATCTCTTCTTTAAAGATGGTTTCTTGCTTTTTTTTTCTTTTATTTCGTTGTTGTTGCACGTTTCTTGTCCGCCCGTGTACAAGCCGTAAGAGTTACACGAGATGTTACAACTTAATGTGATGTAACTAACGGTATTTTGCTATTCTTCTTGTATAATCATCATCATCATCCACTAACTGATCTCTTGCGTGCGACAAAAGTAACGTCGCGAATGGAAGATTTCAACTAAGAATTATGGAACGCACAAAACGTGCATATAATAGTAAAAAAAAGGCGGTTTAATAGCGATATTATACAAGAAGTGGAACACTTGTAATAAAACAATTTCGATTCGAACGGTAGAGAAATTTCTGTTCGGTTGTATAACGAGACGCTCTTTCGTAAGAAGACCGTAAGAAAAAAAAAACGGAAATATTCGTTTCGAAAACTTTGTACGAAGCCCGCGTCTTTCAGATTTTTTCTTCGGATTTTTACAGGTTCGGCTCGCACGAAAACGAATCTCGTCGATCTCATCGGCACTTGTTCAAGAAGCAGTGCATTAATTCGGCTTTTCTGTGCCAATGCGTGGCCAAAAGTGTGCCACTCAGTTTATACGCGGCCGTACAAAGGAATTTGTGTTAAATTTCTTTTTATTACGTTTTTCTTCTTGTCTCGGTTCAACCTGCTGCGATATCATCAGCAGCAACCGGTGTTACCGCTGCTGCTGTTGTTGTTGTTCATTCGCGTCATTCTCGGTCAATTAGGTGTCAATACGCAAAAGAAGAATGGGAAGGGCGACCAAGAAGAAGAGGAACGTTGAACGACCGACTTCCGCATATTTCTCCCGTTCCACAGCCCCCGGGCAACAACAGATTATTCATTCACCTGCCCGAACTCTTCAGAAGATCTCCTCTTCTCGTTCTTGTCGTTAATTAATTACCACTTTTTCTTTGCTTTTACTGAAGGACCTCGCCCAGATTTTTGTGCCTCTACATGTACCGAGCGTTGACATAAATTGCTGCTAAAGAATTAATCCCTCTTCTTTTGCGTACCACCTCTTTATCTTGTCATAATTTTCTTTTTTTTTTATCATTTTAGATGAAGAATGGACGCAAAATCCGAGCGACAGCACATTTTACCTGCTGAACAATCCGCAGCAGCAACAGGTGACGTTGCCGCGACCGTCCCGGCACAATAACAACAACACGAACAGTGGCGGCGAGTGCGAGAAACTGAGCCCCGAGCCGATCAAACGCGACAAGCACTTTGGCAACTTCACGCGCTACCAAGTCGCACAACAACAACAGCAGCAACAATCGCCGAACAAACCGAAGAAAACGAATAACATCAACAACAACGACGAGATCTCCACCAGGTTCTCGTCGTCGTCGAGACCGCTCGATTTCGCGGTCGGCCGATACGCGGAGGAAAGCATCAATCGCCGGAATCGTAAGGAGAAGAACGAGTTCAAGGACCGCTACGACGATTACGGCAAGGAATTCGCGCGGAGCAAACGCGCCGACGACGACGACGACATCGACGACAACGCGGGCGAGGAGTACGAAGTCGAGACGGACGCGTTGGACGCGGCGATCCGATGCAAAGGCGGTTACGTCGATGCGGGTTAGTTGAGAGTGCGGCGAACTGTTATACGTCAATTCGTTAATTTATCGCCCTTTTCGCAGAGACGCCGAGGTACTACGAGGACGACGCAGAGAACGACGTCGATCGGCAAAAGTATCGGCGATACTGCGAGCCGCCGGTGCCGAAGACGCGTCAGAAGTACGTCGGCGACGCGAAGCGGTACGACGAGCGAAACTTCGTCGTCGGCAGTCCGCAACGCGAGCAACAGCGGTACGTCGACGAGATCAAGCGCAAGCAGATGCACGTGAACGAGGAGATCGTCAACGGTCGATTCGGCGGCGGCGGCGTGCGAAACGCGCCCGAATCGAGCAGATCGTACGCGACCGATCAGCGTTATTATTACGAGGGCAGGAAGAACGCGCCGGAAACGCGACAGCGCAGCCCGTCGTCGGCCGTCGAGGACGCGACGCCGCGCGACCGTTTCAAAGACGCCAAAGAGAAGTTCCTGTTGCTCGAGCGGGAACGGCTCGAGCAGGAGCGCAAACTCAGGTTAGAGAATCATCGCGAAGTCAAGCATCAACAGCAGGCGGTCGTCGGCGTTGGCGGTCAGTTGAGACGCAACGACAGCTTGTCCTATCACACTCACGTTCATCATCAACAACCATTAACGCATCATCATCATCACCTTCATAACGGCGACAAGTACGATAGGTCAGTTAATCATCGTCGCGGCGAGGAGAAGTCTCCGTTTAATTCCCGTTAAAAGCCGGATTCGTTCGCCTTAATTGCCTTCCGCAATTATAAACATCTCTATTTTGTAGGTACGAGGAGGAAAGAGAGTACGAGATGAACGGTAAACCGAGACCGGCGCCGCGTAGTAACGTTTACGGCGCCTCGATCGCCGCTTCCTCAATGGAAGAGATCCGATACCGTCGAGACGGACCGATCCAACAGCAGCCGCAGCAGAGATACCGCGGTAACGGCGCCCACGACAAGTACGATCCGAAGCGGCGGTCGATGTTCAGTCTGATCGAGGAGGAGCACCGTCGGAACTCGAACGAGATCGCGAAAGAGCTGAAGCGCCGGTCGTACATGGACAACGACGTCGAGCACTTTTACAAGGATCGCTCGTATCAGGATCTGCCGGAGTCCGAACGCTATCATCCGGATAACGCGACGCCCGGCGGCCACCACCATCAGCAGCAACAGCCGCAGCATCACTACCACCATCAGGGCCAGCACCAGTTGGAAAGAGAGTATGACTACCATCATCATCATCCGCAACACGTGCACCTAAGCCACCATCAGCAGCAGCAACGTTGTTTGGCGAAGAGTGCGATCGAGATCGATAAGATGGGCGGCATCGTCGAGCCGTACGACGCGAAGTACATGAAGGCGCAGCAGCAGAAGACGTCGGCCGCGTCGTATCGGCACAGTTACGCCGAGCCGAAGATGCGCGTCGAGCAGCCGGCGAAAAAGTACAATCATCATCACAATCATCCGGAGCTGTTGCATCGCACCAACAGTTCCGTGTCGAATTCCGGCCGCGTCGGTATCGCAAGCGTCCATCCGTATTGAGTAGCGCGCGATCGTTCGGTTGACTTCGACGGTGGAAATTGCCGCTTTCTCGTCGATTAACGCGAAAGCATGTGTCATTGTCGTTCACGTTCGGCAAGTCGTTTCGCGGACGGTATTTTCGCACGAGATGTATGTACCTGGAAATTGTTGTTGAGAGTAATTCTGTTTTTAACGAGGTGCCAATTAATTAATTCATAATACAGAGTCTTTTTATCATTTTAAAAGCGTGTACATAGGATAGATGATTATTTTTTTTATTGAAAATTATTTATTTATTAAAAGATTAACGCAAATTTTACAATTAATCGATTATAAATTTGTTATTGCTTACATAACAGAGCAATTGATTTGCTTTAGCTTCTGTTATAAAATATTCGATAATTAAAATTATTAATGTTAGTTAAATAACTTGTATTTGGATAAATAATAGAATCGTTATAATTTTCCTTAACAATTTCATCATTTCTTTTTGCCTTGATGTGTTTAACTTTATCTTGTATTTGTCTTATTAATTTTACGTATGGGAATCTAATAATATCTGATTTGTAATAAAGGCTATTATAATTAATTATAAAAATCGATTTTTGATTGCGATATTCTTTGATGCAAATACTGTGAAAAGTTTCGAAGTATATAACATACATTCAAAACCTATAATTACGCGTAATGAACAGAACCAAAATGACTTACTAGAAGAGCTTAAGGATGCATCCTGCGAATCTCCAACTCGCAGCTTTTACGTCGACGACATCAAAGCCCCGAATGACGCACCTAGAATTAAATTATCGCATTATCAAAAGTATAAATCGTGCAATGAAAATGCTTACAGCTTGAAATTATAGGGAAGGGCGCCCCTTCATGCAATAACGAAGCCGTTTCTGTGTCGATTTGCAAAACTACTGCAGACAATCTGCGATTAACAATCTCCCCGAGCATTTACACTTTTTCGAGATATTCCACGCTGGAGCAACTCTGAAAGAAACGAGAAAGAAACATTAACAAATTACTGTTAATTCGCGTAACAATAGCAACTTGACCTTTTTTTCGACGCTGTTTCCAGGCCGTGGAGACTCAACGTCTCTCCATCGAAATGCTGCAAGCGATTCACCATCGCTCTCATCTCCAAAAGATGCCCGTCCTTCTTCCGTCGTGGAGTTGCTGTGAACATACTTAAGATCCCATTTTTGATTAATAAATGCGAATTTGGTTCACATTGCCCTTATGGTTGGGAAAGCGGGGAAAGATGGTCGAACAATTCAAAGACTCCTACCTTAGGCTGCTACCCCGCACGTTCATGGGACCTACCTGTAATTAGAAGGAGTTAATTATTAGTTGTATTGAATAGAATTTAAAAATAATTAACTTACCTATTTGATAAATGCCTTTCGCCTTATGATCCATGCTCCCACCGCCAACAGCATCCACCATTTGCACTAGCACTTCACTTTTATGCACCAACTCACGTTACTTTTCACTTGATGAACATTCCAAACTCACTCACATTCTGCACAACACTTTCAGCTGAAATAAAAAAGATTAATTTAGTGATTTAGAAAACTTAATGTTGAAGAAGTTAACTTACCACGAACAATAAGCGTGCTTTACTACAACTATTTAACGTTCGCCAATCCCAAGCATCCTCTTTGCTCGTTGCAAGAAAATCTGAAAAATAAATGAAATCTAATTAGTGAGATGATTGCAAGTGACCACGAAGAGTTACTCACCATCTTTTCGATGTTGACACTACATGGGATGCATTATATTCCTCGTAAACCATCTTTTGGTCTTCACGTCGCTGAAAAGAAAACGGATTAAGGGGGAAGCGCCTCCACCAAAGTGGAAGCGATGGAGTGAAAATGCGGCGAAGAGCCACCAGGAGATGGGAAAACGATGGAAAAGGAGGAAAGATGGTCGAGCAATTAAAAAAATCCTACCTTAGGCCGCTACCCCGCACGTTCATGGGACCTACCTGTAATTAGAAGGAGTTAATTATTAGTTGTGTTGAATAGAATTTAAAAAAAATTAACTTACCTATTTGATAAATGCCTTTCGCCTTATGATCCATGCTCCCACCGCCAACAGCATCCACCGTTTGCACTAGCACTTCACTTTTATGCACCAACTCACGTTACTTTTCACTTGATGAACATTCCAAACTCACTCACTTTTTGCACAACACTTTCAGCTGAAACAAAAAGATTAATTTAGTGATTTAGAAAACTTAATGTTGAAGAAGTTAACTTACCACGAACAATAAGCATGCTTTACTGCAACTATTTAACGTTCGCCAATCCTAAGCATCCTCTTGCTCGTTGTAGAAAAATCTAAAAATAAATGAAATGTAATTAGTGAGATGATTGCAAGTGAGTGCGAAGAGTTACTCACCATCTTTTTGATGATGACACTACGTTGGATGCATGTTCTTTGGAATCCATGGACATTAAGTCATCCATATTAAACGTCCTTTCTCATTTCCTTTATCATCTCTATTTTGTCTTCTTGTTGCTGAAAGAAACGGGTTAACGGTGGCGCCTCCACCAAAGCGGAAGCGTTGGATAATGGGTAAGTGACGAAGAGTCGCCAGGAGATGGGAAAACGAGGAAAGATGGTCGAGCAATTCAAAAAATCCTACCTTAGGCTGCTACCCCGCACGTTCATGGGACCTACCTGTAATTAGAAGGAGTTAATTATTAGTTGTGTTGAATAGAATTTAAAAAAAATTAACTTACCTATTTGATAAATGCCTTTCGCCTTATGATCCATGCTCCCACCGCCAACAGCATCCACCGTTTGCACTAGCACTTCACTTTTATGCACCAACTCACGTTACTTTTCACTTGATGAACATTCCAAACTCACTCACTTTTTGCACAACACTTTCAGCTGAAACAAAAAGATTAATTTAGTGATTTAGAAAACTTAATGTTGAAGAAGTTAACTTACCACGAACAATAAGCATGCTTTACTGCAACTATTTAACGTTCACCAATCCCAAGCATCCTCTTGCTCGTTGTAGAAAAATCTGAAAAATAAATGAAATGTAATTAGTGAGATGATTGCAAGTGAGTGCGAAGAGTTACTCACCATCTTTTTGATGATGACACTACGTTGGACGCATGTTCTTTGGAATCCATGGACATTAAGTCATCCATATTAAACGTCCTTTCTCATTTCCTTTATCATCTCTTTTTTGTCTTCTTGTTGCTGAAAGAAACGGGTTAACGGTGGCGCCTCCACCAAAGCGGAAGCGTTGGATAATGGGTAAGTGACGAAGAGTCGCCAGGAGACGGGAAAACGAGGAAAGATGGTCGAGCAATTCAAAAAATCCTACCTTAGGCTGCTACCCCGCACGTTCATGGGACCTACCTGTAATTAGAAGGAGTTAATTATTAGTTGTATTGAATAGAATTTAAAAATAATTAACTTACCTATTTGATAAATGCCTTTCGCCTTATGATCCATGCTCCCACCGCCAACAGCATCCACCATTTGCACTAGCACTTCACTTTTATGCACCAACTCACGTTACTTTTCACTTAATGAACATTCCAAACTCACTCACTTTTTGCACAACACTTTCAGCTGAAACAAACAGATTAATTTAGTGATTTAGAAAACTTAATATTGAAGAAGTTAACTTACCACGAACAATAAGCGTGCTTTACTGCAACTATTTAACGTTCGCCAATCCCAAGCATCCTCTTGCTCGTTGTAGAAAAATCTGAAAAATAAATGAAATGTAATTAGTGAGATGATTGCAAGTGAGTGCGAAGAGTTACTCACCATCTTTTTGATGATGACACTACGTTGGATGCATGTTCTTTGGAATCCATGGACATTAAGTCATCCATATTAAATGTCCTTTCTCATTTCCTTTATCATCTCTATTTTGTCTTCTTGTTGCTGAAAGAAACGGGTTAACGGTGGCGCCTCCACCAAAGCGGAAGCGTTGGGTAAATGGGAAAGCGGCGAAGAGTCACCAGGAGATTGGAGGGCGGGGAAAGATGGTCGAGAATTTGAAAAATCCTACCTTCGCCGCTGCCCCGCACGTTCATCGGACCTACCTGTAATAGAAAAAGTTAAATATTAGTTGTTTTCAATTGAATAAGATTCTGAAGAATTAACTTACCTATTTCTTAATCGCCTCTCGCTCGATGGCCATCCTGCCGCCGCCAACTGCTTCCACCATCAGCCTCCTCCATCACTTTCACTAACACTCACTAACTTCACTTTTGCACAACACTTTAAGCTGAAAGCAAGAGAATGTTGATTTAGTCAGAAACAAAGAAATTTAATAAATAAATAAATAAAACTTAACTTACCACAAAGAATAAGTGTGCTTTATTTCAGGTATTATGCGTTCATGAAACTCACGCATCTTGTACTCGTTCGAAGAAAATCTAAAAAATAAATAAATTCTTACTAGCGAATAATAAGAATAAATAATAAACTAACACTTTACTAATATTAACTCGAACTTGTGATCCTAGCAGGTATAATTTTCGATAAGCAAAAAACCATTGTAAGAAGGCATTGAAACGCGGTATTTTACACGAAAAGAAAAAACAAATGAATTGCGTCTAGTGGGCCGATTTATATAAGGGAAAAATTTCACATAAAAACGTGAAATTACTTGATCGTTTGATGACTTTTATGACAAACTATTATAATTTAATTAATCTTACCTTTTTATTATAAGCACAACACATTTTTCACTAATTAACTTTGATTTTATTTAATCGAAAATAGAGAAACAATTTAAACGCGACTACACCGCAAAAATTTTCTTAGGAAGAGGGCAACACCAAGCATGCGCAACGCGAACTAAGCTAAGCTGAATAGTGGGTTGCATAACTCTCGCTTCTTGCTGCTTTAGCTCCATCTATCCTATGATTACTAAACAACAAAAGAAGCCCTTCATGCGAATCGGCTTTACCGACGAACCGCTTTAGTTGTCAAAATATTACAATTATTTGAGTGTTGTTTAGAATTTCCTTATAAATAATATTAGCTTTGGAATGAATTAATTCGTTAAGTATATTATCTTTACGTTAAGGTTAATTGAAAGAAGATTTATTAATTTATGACTGTGATCCTTGGTACGAGAAAGTTATAACCTAAGTTATGAACTAATGCCTCCACATTAAAAGGCTCTTGGTGAAATTTCGTGGTCTGTAAAATGAGTGAAGAATTAAATCAGAAGACATTGCTCAGCAATCCAGAAGACGGTGGCAATGATGAGAACGACGAGAGCACGGCTTTCGTAGGGCCAACGGGACCCCAGCCGAAGAAACGAAAAGTTCTGCCACATGAGCATCTGTACTTGGAAAACCTCCCATCGGCTGAATCTTATGAGAAAAGCTACATGCATCGTGACGTGATCACGCACTGTTTGGTAACGTCGACCGATTTCATTATAACTGCCAGCAATGATGGGCACATCAAGTTTTGGAAGAAAGTGGAAACTGGCATAGAATTCGTTAAACATTTCCGTAGTCATTTAGGACCTGTTGTTAGTATAGCTACAAACGTCGATGGGTCGCTATTTTGTTCGGCGTCCAATGATAAATCAATCAAAATATTTGATGTATTAAATTTTGATATGATTAACATGATGAGAGTGGACTATGCACCTGGTTTGGTTGAATGGATCCATGGTCCTGGCGATCCATTGCCGACATTAGCTGTAACTGACCTAGATTCAACAAAAATCTACATTTACGATGGCCGCGGAACCAATGTAGCTCTACATAAGCTGGAGAAATTACACACGAAACCTGTTACTTTGTTGAAATACAACCCAAAATTTGATGTTACAATATCCATTGATAAGAATGGAATTTTAGGTAAGATCACTTGCATGTTGCCGAAACACATGTTGATTAACTTAATTTGCAGAATATTGGTCTGGACTGAAATCGGATTATTCGTTTCCAAAGAACGTACTGTTCGAATCAAAGCTCGACACGGATTTGTTCGAATTCGTTAAATGTAAAACGACGCCGATGAATTTGGCATTTTCGCCGGACGGATTAAAATTCGCAACCATATCGACGGATCGACGCGTGAGAGTATTCAATTTCCTTACCGGAAAATTGGTACTCGTATTAGACGAGAGTTTACCACGCTTCACCGAACTACAACAAGCCACACAACAGCTACCGAACATGGAATTCGGTCGACGGATGGCGGTCGAGAGGGATCTAGAGAAATCCGAATCGTATTCGTACGCGAACATAGAGTTCGATCGTAGCGGCCACTTTTTAATGTACGCCACGTTGTTGGGTGTCAAATTAATTAACATCCGTTCGAATCGTTGCGTGAAAATCATCGGCAAAAACGAGAATTTACGCCTATTGAATATCGCTCTGTATCAAGGATCGGCGAAGCGATCGAAAGCGGCGGTCACGTTGGAGATCGAGGCGTCGACCAACCCGACGTTGGATTCGATCAAACCGGACCCGACGCTGATATGTACCGCCTACAAGAAATCGCGATTCTACGTGTTCAGCAGACGAGAGCCGGACGATCCGCAGAGCCACGGCCAAGACAGGGACGTGTTCAACGAGAAGCCGTCCAAGGAGGACACGTTCGCCGCTACCGATAGTCCGACGATGCAACGGCTATACGATAACGCCGTCATACACACCGTGTTCGGCGACATACACGTGAAACTGTTTCCGAAAGATACGCCGAAGTCGGTGGAAAACTTCTGCGTCCATAGCAAGAACGGTTATTACAATGGTCACATATTTCATCGTGTGATCAAAGGATTCATGATACAAACGGGCGATCCGTCGGGCAACGGCACGGGCGGCGAGAGCATATGGGGCGGCGAATTCGAGGACGAGTTACGACCGCATCTGCGACACGACCGGCCGTACACGTTGTCGATGGCCAATGCCGGTCCGAACACAAACGGTAGCCAATTCTTTATCACGCTGACGCCGACACCGTGGCTCGATAACAAGCATACGGTGTTCGGGAGGGTCGTTAAGGGAATGGAAGTGGTGCAGAATATTAGTAACGTAAAGACCAATTCGAAAACCGATAAACCGTTCGACGATATACGAATAATTTCAATTACGGTGAAGTAGTGTGTGTATTAATTATTGATACGATGGAATATTTGCGTGCATATCACTAATAAAAACAATATTGATTGTTAATCGCTCAATTAAACAACTTAATTATCGGTTATAAATTAATTGATGGGCCATTTGCCTTTGCTTTGTGCATTTAGTTGATTATTACCATCATGGATCATTCTAGAGAAGTGAAATTGTCAGCAAAACTTAAATTTCTCATTCATCTTCTGAATTTTTTCTTTACTCTAAGCATAGATGTGAATTTAAGCAAGTCCTCAGTGAACCAGAGGAATGCAAGACGCACCTTCTGTGCTATCTTATACACATTGATAGCTATATGGGTTTATCTCTCTCTAGATTTCTTGTATGATAGAGGAGAGAACTCAATCACATTGAATATAATCTGGAGGATGTATATGTTATGCAGTTTATTGATTTGCACAGTGGTGTTACATTTGTGGATGTTCCGCAAAAGTGAAATGCTCCATTTGGGCGAGAAATTATTGCAAATAGAAATCAATAAGGCACGCTCAAAGATGCACTATGACGCGTTCTACAGAAGATTACAGTTTGTCTTTGGAGTATTGAGCATTATCTACACAATATTAGTACTGACAGATATCTTTTACTTTAATGATTCGCATTTTATTCTCGTATGGATGGTACCCATTCTGTGCCTCTGCTTCTTTGTATTATACAGCACTGTTACATTTTTGTCTCTGATAACATTCTATGATGGTTGTTTTGAACATTTGCATTATAAAATTGCGATGATTAGCTCTCTAGCGACAGCAGAAGAGAAAATCAAGCATCTGAAGCAAGTTTCTATAGATCACGTCCATCTGTTGGACTTGATACATCTAACATTAAGAATCTTCTCAATTCCAATTCTCCTGGTTACTGTAAATTTTACGATCGTCATTGTAACAAATTCGTACGAAATAATCAAAACGTGGAGTCTTAATACGCGCTCAATTTATGGCACAAGTTTTGCTGCCTTCAGTGTTTTAATAATCTGCATAATATTCAATGTGTGTGAAAGATGCATGGAGAAGGTGAGCGATTCCAATTGATAAAGGTCCATCAACTTTCTTGTTTTTCTTTTGTCGCAGTGTAACAGCCTAAAAGGAAAATTCGTTAACATATTCTATGAGGAAAATGATGTTAAAGTACGCAGCGCAGTAAGAACGATAAAACAATTCATAGTTTTCCTCATTCAACCAAGAATACTTTTAGTTAGGATTCTGTTGCTCACAATTTTACCATCAAGAATTAATCTTAGAACTGGCTGGTCTCGTGCCATTAAAGTATTCGACCATCTTTCAAGTAAGCAACACGGCCAAACTTTTCATCTAAATCATTATTGATTCACCTTTTCTTTTACAGTTATTTGGTGCTGTCGTTACGTATTTACTATTCCTGATGCAATTCGAAAAGCATTAATGGATTCATTTGTTCGTTAAATTTAATCGTGGCACAGAATTTTATTATTTCAGCATTGATTTTAATTCCATTCGAATTAATTTCCAAGTTTAACTCAAGACATTATAATATAAGACAAGAATTCTATTATCACGTAACGAAGATAGATGATGCACGAAAAAGACACAAATATGAAGCACAACGCAAAATTAAGGGATCACCTGAGGAAGCACTGGCTATTGGTCGGCATAATTTGATGCGTTTTCATATCTGGAATCTATCCATGGTTGGGATCAAAAGAAGGTGAATTTAATTTTCTTTTAGGGCCACTGATACCCAACATTACAGTAAAATATTAGTAACGTAAGGACCAATTCGAAAACTGATAAACCGTTTGACGATGTAAGAGTTATTTCAATTACGATGAAGTGGTGCTTGTATTAATAATTGACACGATCCAATATTTGCGTGCACTTCACTAATACAAAAGAAAATTGTTTGCTTATCGCTCAATTAAACAAATTAATTATTGGATAAAAATTAATTGATGGGACAATTGCCTTTGCATTGTTCACTTACTATTACCATCATGGATCGTTCAAGAGAAGTGAAATTGTCAGCAAAATTTAAATTTCTCATTCATCTTCTGAAGTTTTTCTTAACTCTAAGCATGGATGTGGATTTAAGCGAGTCCTCGGCAAAGCCGAGGAATGCGGGACGCGCCTTCTTTGCTATCTTATACACACTGATAGCTATATGGGTTTTTAAGCTCTGTGCGGAGTTCTTGCATGATAGAGAAGATTCCTCAATCACATTGAATATTACGTGGATTATGTACATATTATGCAGTTTAATGATTTGCACAGTGGTGTTACATTTGTGGATGTTCCGCAAAAGTGAAATGCTCGCATTGTGCGAGAAATTATTGCAAATAGATATCAATAGGACGCCCTGTGACGCGTCCTATCGAAGATTACAATTTGTCTGCGGAGTAATGAGCATTATCTACATAATATTCGTAGTGAGCGATGTCTTTTACTTTAGTGACTCGGATTTTACTCTTATGGTACCCATTCTGTGCATTTGCTTCTTTATATTATACAGCACTGTTACCTTCTTGACACTGATTGCATTCTACGATGGCTGTTTTGAAAATTTGCATTATAAAATTGCGATGATTAGCTCTCTAGCGACAGCAGAAGAGAAAATCAAGCATCTCAAGCAAGTATCTACAGCTCACGTCCATCTGTTGGACTTGATACATCTAACATTAAGAATCTTCTCAATTCCAATACTCCTGGTTACTGTAAATTTTACGATCGTCATTGTAACATATTCGTGCGAAATCGTCAAAACATGGAGTGTTAATGCGAGCTCAATTTATGGCACAAGTGTTACTACCTTCAGTACTTTAATAATCTGCTTAATATTCAACGTATGTGAAAAATGTATGGAGAAGGTGAGCAATTCCAAATGATAAAACTTTATCTCATTCTCGTGTTTTTCTTGTCGTAGTGTAACAGCCTGAAAGGAAAACTCGCAAACATATTCTATGAGGAAAATGATGTTAAAGTGCGCAGCGCAGTAAGAACGATAAAACAATTCCTAGTTTTCTTCATTCAACCAAGAATACTTTTAGTTAGGATTCTGTTGCTCACAATTCTACCATCAAGAATTAATAATAGAACTGGCTGGTCTCGTTCCATTAAAGTGTTCGACAATCTTTCAAGTAAGCAACACGTCCAAACTTCATCTAAATCATTATTGATTCACCTTTTCTTTTACAGTTATTTGGTGCTGTCGTTACGTATTTGCTGTTCCTCATGCAATTCGAAAAACATTGATGGATTCATTTGTTTGTTAAATTTAATCGTGGCACAGACTTTTATTTCAGCATTAACTGTAGTTCCATTCAAATTAATCTGCAAGTTTAACTAAATATATTATCTATTATCACAAATGTGGTAAATATAAGACGAGAATCCTATTGTAACGTAACGAAGATAGATTATGCACGTATATGAAGCACAGAGCAAAATTAAGGGATCACCGGAGGAAGCACTGGTTATTGGTCGCCATAATTTGATGCTTTTTCATAGCTGGAATCTATCCATGGTTGGAATAAAAAAATGTGATTTTTTTTGTACTCTTTTGTTACCACATAATGGATGGACCACGAACTGGGAATCTAGCAGATCAAACGGATACATCCCCAGCTCTCCGGGTTACCAGTTTGGCGCGCATTGGTCGCTCGGCGTTAACGTCAACGCCGACACCGTGGCTGGATAACAAATATACGCTGTTCGGGAGGGTCGTTAAAGGAAAACGACCACTTATAAAACCCATAAACCGTTTGAGGATAAAGGAACAATTTCAATTACGGTGAAGTAGTGCATGTATTGTAATGATTAATACGATGCGTGCTTATCACTAATAAAAACGATGTTGATTGCTTATCGTTCAATTTAGCAAATTAATTATTGGATATATATTAATTGGTAGGACAATTGCCTTTGCATTGTTCATTTAGTTGACTCTTACCATCATGGATCGTTCTAGAGAAGTGAAATTGTCCGGAACATTTAAATTTCTCGTTCATCTTCTGAAGTTTTTCCTAACTCTGAGCATAGATGTAGATTTAAGCGAATCCTCCGTAAGACCGAGAAAAGCAGCACGCGCCTTCTTTGCTATCTTATACGCATCGATTGGTGTATCGGTTTTAAATTTCTGTGCGAATTTCTTGAATGCAACAGGAGAAAACCCAATCACATTGAATATAATGTGGATGACGTTTATATTTTGCTGTTTATCGATTTGCACAGCAGTGTTACATTTGTGGATGTTTCGCAAAAGTGAAATGCTCCACTTGTGTGAGAAAATAATGCAAATGGAAATCAATAAGACGCCCTGTGACGCGTCCTATAGAAGATTACAATTTGTCTGCGGAGTAATGAGCATTATCTACTCAATATTTGCAGTGAAGGATGTCATTTACTTTAAAGACTCATATTTTACCCTCATATGGATGGTGCCCATTATGTGCCTTTGCTTCTTTATATTATACAGCACTATTACCTTCTTAACACTGATTGCATTCTATGATGGTTGTTTTGAAAATTTGCATTATAAAATTGCGATGATTAGCTCTCTAGCGACAGCAGAAGAGAAAATCAAGCATCTGAAGCAAGTTTCTATAGATCACGTCCATCTGTTGGACTTGGTACATCTAACATTAAGAATCTTCTCAATTCCAATTCTCCTGGTTACTGTAAATTTTACGATCGTCATTGCAACATATTCATATGAAATCATCAAAACATGGAGTCTTAATATGAATTCAATATATGGCACAAGTTTTGCTGCCTTCAGTATTTTAATAATGTACATAATATTCAACATATGCGAAAGATGCATGGAGAAGGTGAGCAATTCCAATCGATAAAGCTCCATCAACTTTATCTCTTCCTCGTGTTTTACTTGTCGTAGTGTAACAGCCTAAAAGGAAAACTCGTCAACATCTTCTATAAGGAAACTGATCGTAAAGTGCGCACCGCAGTAAGAACGGTAAAACAATTCCTAATTTTCTTCATTCAACCAAGAATACTTTTAGTTGGGATTCTGTTGCTCACAATTGCACCATCAAGAATTAGTCTTAGAACTGGCTGGTCTCGGTCCATTAAAGTATTCGACGATTTTTCACGTAAGCAAACTCTTCGTCTAAATGATTGTTGATTAACCTTTTCTTTTACAGTTATTTAGTACTATCGTTACGTTTCTACTGTTCCTGATGCAATTCGAAAAACATTAATGGATTCATTTGTTAGTTAAAAGTAATCTTAGCACAGAATATTATAATTTTAATGATATTCCAAATACTAACCTGCAAGTTTAACTAAAGACATTATCAATAATCACAAAGGTGGTAAATATAAGACAAGAATTCTATTATCACGTAACGAAGATAGATTATGCACGAATAAGACACAAAGATGAAGCACAGAGCAAAATTAAGGGATCACCTGAGGAAGCACTGGCTATTGGTCGGCATAATTGGATGCATTTTCATAGCTGGAATCTATCCATGGTTGGGATCAAAAGAAGGTGAATTTAATGATGTAGAAATGCTGCAGTATTATACAACTACTTCTGTTACTGCTTCTTTTAGGTCCACTGAAGCCCAATGTTACTGTAAAGTGTGCAGTTGCAGTGATATTCTTAATTAGTGGTTTATCTTTGAAGACTGACAACATTTACAGCACGTTCCAGCAGTATCACTTGCATTTATTCATACAACTTTTTACATTCCTCTTCATTCCATTATTCGTACAGTTGTTAATCAAATGTCTGAGTATCTTCAAGGTGAATGGTTGGATCTTGAAAGGGTAAAAAACTGTGTTGAAGTGTAATTAATCAAATGAAATGGATTTCTTTGCTGCTGTAGATTGATTACGACAGCTTGCATGCCACCGCCGGTATCAAGTGCGGTGATTTTAACTAGATCTGCACAAGGCAATGAAATTGGTGCCATATTTAATTCGGTTGTTGGAAGTTTTTTGGGCATCATTATAACACCAATCTCGCTGCTTGTTAATGTACAGCATTAATGCATTGTAATCTGATAATTGAAGAGCAATTCTTTTAGCTGGGATACACGACGGTGATACCGCTGATGGGCACTTTTGTTCAATTGAGCTGCACAGTATTAATACCAATTGTTATTGGCCAATTGGTGAGGAATTATACGAACTTTCGCGGTCACAATTTGCCAATGAACAATATCGGCCAATGCTCGTTGCTGTTCATCATATACACGACGTTTTGCGACACGTTCGTAACGCCGGACACCGGTCTAAGTGCGTCCGATATTTTAATCACCGTATTCTTAGGTAACTAAACGCCCTATGAAAGTCCCTTCGCAATACGGTTCTTGTGCGCTCTTTTCTAGTTCTTATGATCCAAATGTTACTGTTGGCGATTAGCTTCTATTCCGCCAAATTGTTTCGAAAGCATTTCACGACGGCCGACGTAATTGCGATCGTGTTCTGCTCGACGCACAAATCGCTCACTTTGGGTAACGTATTTTTGTATTGAAACGTTCTATTAAGAATTAAGAATCGTGTTGTAGGCATTCCAATACTCAGGATAATGTTTCACGGTTACTCGCACCTAAGTCAAATCAGTTTGCCTCTACTCGTCTACCATCCGACGCAGATCATTTTGGGCGGTCTGCTGGTGTCCTACATGAAGGATTGGATCTACATGAACAAGAACAAGCGGCCGCCGGTTTAAGACTACCGAACGATAGAATCGAAACGATACAATGTACACGCGAATCGTTTTAACACGGCTATATTTATTTATTTTCAACGATCGATTTTCGTTTTTGCATCGACATCATTCCCGTTCGTCAATCCTTCTTTTTCCGCGGGTTAAATTTCCGCCGTTTCTTCGTCAGATCCGCCGGACACTTTCGCGTCTCGCCCTTCTTCTTCAGTCCGCACGGATCGTCCGTGCCCGGCAAATCTTCGCACGTGCCCAAATCGAATTTCGGGCACTTGTTCTTGTCCTTGTCGTCGCCGCTCTTCGTCAACACGGCGTCGTTCAACAGCATCGCGTTCACGTCGATCGGCACGATCCGTTCGCAATCGTCGCGTTTCTCCTGCGGACAGTCTTTGATTTTGCGCTTCTTCTTCGCCTTGCATCGATTCGTGTCCGGTTTCCTCTGTATCTTCGGCGGCGCCGGAAACGGAAACTGAAATGGACGAACGAAATGAAATATTGCGAACGAGCGCGACGCGCGCGAATGTCGAAGCACTTTTTTGCATGGCTCCTTGTTGTCGGCGTCCTCGGCGTAGATGATGTCGCGCAGCACGTTGTCGATGCACTTTTTGTCCTTCTTCGGTTTCTTCTTGTTCTCCGGGCATTTCGGCGGCGGTTTCTCGCACGGTTTCTACAAGTTGTGAAGTGTGAAACGGCGCCGACTTTTAAGCGAATTTAAACCTTCTTTACGATCAGCTCCGGGGCCAAGTAGCCCAACGACCTGCTGAACAACGTGATCAACTCCTGATCGACGTCGTCCTTCGCTCTGATGGCAATCGGAAGCTTCAGCTTCGTGAACTGCAACGATCACCGAACGGATTTCGATCGAACGTACGTTAAGGCGCAACCGTCGTTACCTTATTGGGCATCTGGTAGCTGAAGGCCGTCTTGAGCAACGTCATCGCCGTGGGTCGTTCCCGCGCGACGCAACGGTTAATTATGGAGCTGCCCGCGTCGAATCGCTGTCGAGAGAACGATGAGTGGCAATCGATTTTACGCGACTGAATTGCACGGCGATACCTCTTTCGCAACGTGCGCAATCGTCTCGTTCAGCGACACGCTCTTCTTCGTCTTCTCCTCGTTCCGCTCGCCCTTCTCGTTCTTCTTCTTATTCGCGTCCTTCGCCCAGCCGCACGGCTCCTTCGGCGGCGGCGGCGGCGGACACTCTTCGTTCTTGCGCAACGACGCCATCGTAACTGCCGGCCCTTGGCGTGCGCTCGTGTGGTACTTCTTCTTCGGCGGCCGGAACGTCGGATGCTTGTTCAACGGCCACGGGCACATCTTGCACTCGTCCGGCTTCTGTTCCCATTCCTCGTGACAGGCCTCGCTGTAGCTCGGATACGGCGACTCCTGCTTCGTGCACGGCCGCACCACCGGCTTCTTGCCGCACTTGAAACTCTGCGCCTGCTCGCAATCGACGCGAAACTTGTGGCACTCCTTCTTCTTCTTGCCGAGCTTCTTGCACTTCTCCGGATCGGCCTCGACCGTCTTCGTCGAGTAGCTGCGCGTGATCACGTCCAGCGGCTTGACGGCAATCTGCGGCTCGCCGGCGGTGCGCGGTGCGGGTTTCGCGAACGGGACCGCCGTGCCGAACTCTTGAATTTGCACGTTCAGAGCGTCGATTCGTCTGGAATAGTTGCGGAAGAGGTTTAGCGATTGGATTGACGTTCGCGGATGGTCGAGTACTGCGGGAATCTCGATGGCGACGCGTCCATCGGTTCCAACGTCGCGCTCATCAGCGTGTTCGACAGGAATTCCGGATGGAAGGCCGGTTGCAATTGACGGAACTTGATGTACTCGCTGTAGGACTCGTGCGGGATCGAGGCGACGAACGCGCTGCTGCGGAACAGGTTCCGTTGGTCCTCGTTGTTCACGATGCACTCGAAGTCGTCCTCGGTTTCTTCCGCGTCGCGGCATCGATTGTCGTTCGACGTCGTCGCGATGCGATTATTGCCCGACGCTCGATTCGACCAATTGGTGATCGTTTTGCGTGTGCCGATGTTGATTTTTTCTTTTAACTGAAAGACGCGCGCGAATTAATTGCGAGGATTGCGTGGACGTGGAGTTTTACTTACGGAGCGTAATAGATAACAGCCAATTTTGTTATTATTTATAGCCATGTTATTTAGGAAAACCGAGAAAAATAATTGATTTTGGATGTTTTTTTTTGCCGGGATTGGCGAAAACAAAAATGTGTCACGCGTAAATAATTTCATTTTCCAGCGGTTCCTTCGCGAAATTGCGTCGATTGTCGCGATGATCACTTGGATTCAATTCAGTCGATCGCTACGGTTGAGATTCGTTCGGTTTATTGCAAAAATAAATATTCATCATATTTACAAAAAATTGTTTCTTTTGTTGCATCCAACTTTTCTTTAATTAACAATCATCTTTGCTGGAATCTTAAGTAAGTTAAACGACAAAGCGGATTTTCAACAAAACGATCCGCATCATCGCCATTACAATTTACTTAATATTATTAGAATTTAAATGAATGAAAATAGAATTCGAAATTGATGAGCCATTTTATAATTTTGTCCATTAAAGAATGGACGTTCATAATAAAAATAATTAATATTTTATTGCTTATTGTTCTCCCATATTTCCATCGATTGTAAAATTTTCAATTAAAAAAAGACGATAAATTAAGCAAAATAATTTGCAAATGCGAATATACAAAATTAATTGATCACAATAAAGTATTCAGAGCTTGGTTGGCGAGTAGCAATTAACATTCGGTCCGGCGCATCCACCAATTTTGCACTGTAATTCGCCCGCAATCTGCACACGATTTTGCTTAATTCGACAAGAACCAATTAAAATATAAACGCAACGATATACAAAACAATAAAATACAATCATTTCGAAAGGCACGTTTCGCATTTTGCTAGACTACGCTCTTGAACTAAAATTTTTTTGTACGTACCACACAATCAACAATAAGACTAAAAAAAAAAGCTAAAAAAAATCTCTCGACAAGTAACGAAACAAGTAAAAAAAAAGGGCGGCGAAGGCTCGCCGAAGAAACTGGCACAAGATACAGCGAGAGAGAGAGAAAGAGATTGAATTTTAACCAGTTTCCTACTTTCGAATCGTTTCAAAATAAATAACGAAAATAAATAGTTTCAATTTCGCTTTCGATCGCGTCTTGCGCTCCTCAACACGAAGAATTTGTTTCTCTTTTTGAGCGCATCCAACGAAATCGATTGAATAAGCAAAAGTGCGCAAAAGAAGAAATTAAACGGCCCATTCGGGGAACTCGTCCAAACCGAAGACGACGGTGCCCAGCGTCGGGAAGAGCGCGAACATGACCAAGATCGCGATCACCGAGACGCCGAGGCCGGCCTTCACCATTTCCCGCGTCGGCAGATTGCACGGCGCCGCGGCGATCGCGTTCGGCGGCGTGCCGACCGGCAGGCAGAACGCGTGCGAACAGCACAATGCGGCGGGCATCATCAAGTAGAGCGGATGCCACTTGGCGGCGATCGACATCTCCGCGAGCACCGGCAGGATGACGTTCGCGACGGCGACGTTACTCGAGAACTCCGTGAGCGTCGACGCGATCAGGCACGAGATCGCCAACACGGCGAACTTCGGCAACTGCACGAGCGCCCCGAGATTCCGCGCGATCAACTCGCTCATGCCGGTCACTTTGGAGCCTTCGGCCAGGGCGAAGCCGCCGCCGAGGAGGAAGATCAGGCCCCACGGCAGCTTCTGCTGGACGACCTTCCACGTGATCAGCGCCGGCGACGCCTGCTTCGGCCGTTTCGTCTCGTCGCGGTTGAACATGTGGATGAAGTTCGGGTTCGCCGGTATGATGAAGAGCAGGAGGACGACGATTAGGGCGGCCGTCGCGTCCTTTACCTGAAGAACAATTCGTGTTAGAGCGCGGTTCGATTAACGATTATTGTTATTTTTTGTTCATCGAACCGAATGGCCTCCGATTTGAATAGAATCGAACCCGCATTGTTTAAGCGGAGGGAATGAAGAAAAAGGTCAGCCAACTGTTTGTTAATTAGCTTTCTTGTTGGTTTGGTTTTATTTTTGCTTGCAGGAAAAAAGTGCGCTCGAAGGATAAATTGCCGTTAGCCGGGCGAAGGATCGGAGTTTATCGACTTCGCAGACGTCACGCATTGAATCCTTACGACGTAAGTCGCCGCTCCGCTTTCGTTTCTAATTAAACAAACAAGACTCTTGTCGCGTTAACTCACTTTGATGTGCGTAATTTGGGCGGCCCAGCCGGTGATGAAGTGCGGTTCGCGGAAGAACCACAAGTAAACGGACAGGACGAACATGGCGGCGACGGCCATCTCGTGGAACGACATCTGGCCCATCTCCTGCAGTTTGCGACGGATCAGTTTCTTCGCGACCGCCTCGCCCTGTTGCCCGATGCGCGCCTTCTTCGCCTCCGGCGAGTTCGGACGGAACAGGCCCATGAAGAGGATTTGCAGCCAGACCCACGTGAGGAACATCGTGATCAACATTACCGGCACGTTGAGGAACATCCACGAGGCGAAATTCACGCCGGGACTGTTCGGGAAACGCGTCTCGTATATACCTAGAAAAAGAAGGTGAGAAAATTAATCTTCAGCGACGAGTTGCAGTCATGAGCCCAAATAATTAATCGCTACAAACTGCAGAAGAATCACGTCACTTAGGGAAATTGTGCGGCCTATACATTTTGTTTCGATTCCGTTTTATGGCCACAATCTCAGCGCTTTTTGAATGGTTTCAACCGTTCAAAAACTGGGGATTTTGTTCTCCTTTCATAAACAGCGTTGAAACTATTTAAAGACGAAGAATTGCAAGAGTTATTGGTTCATTCATTGCATTTGATTCAGGCAGCAATTTCAAACCGTTGGCATGAAATGGAAAAGATTCAGGAGACGTGACAGCGACTATTATTTGTTCTGATCGATGGCGCATGGAGTCTTCTTTGATGAAGAGCGTCAAAACAATTTAAGGACGAAAAAAAAGATGATGCCCAAACAGTTAAACAATTGGTTCATTCATTGCATTTGATTCAGGCAGCATTTCCAAACCGCTGGCATGAAATGGGAAAGATTCAGGAGACGTGACAGCGATTATTATTTGTTCTGATCGATGGCGCATGGAGTCTTCTTTGATGAAGAGCGTCAAAACAATTTAAGGACGAAAACCTGCAAGACTTATTGACCGAAGATGATGCCCAAACAGTTAAGCAATTGGTTCATTCATTGCATTTGATTCAGGCAGCAATTTCAAACCGTTGGCATGAAATGGGAAAGATTCAGGAGACGTGACAGCGACTATTATTTGTTCTGATCGATGGCGCATGGAGTCTTCTTTGATGAAGAGCGTCAAAACAATTTAAGGACGAAAAAAAAGATGATGCCCAAACAGTTAAACAATTGGTTCATTAATTGATTGTGACTCAGGCAGCATTTCCAAACCGCTGGCATGAAATGGGAAAGATTCAGGAGACGTGACAGCGATTATTATTTGTTCTGATCGATGGCGCATGGAGTCTTCTTTGATGAAGAGCGTCAAAACAATTTAAGGACGAAAACCTGCAAGACTTATTTACCGAAGATGATGCCCAAACAGTTAAACAATTGGTTCATTAACTGATTGTGACTCAGGCAGCAATTTCAAACCGCTGGCATGAAATGGGAAAGATTCAGGAGACGTGACAGCGACTATTATTTGTTCTGATCGATGGCGCATGGAGTCTTCTTTGATGAAGAGCGTCAAAACAATTTAAGGACGAAAACCTGCAAGACTTATTTACCGAAGATGATGCCCAAACAGTTAAACAATTGGTTCATTAACTGATTGTGACTCAGGCAGCATTTCCAAACCGCTGGCATGAAATGGGAAAGATTCAGGAGACGTGACAGCGACTATTATTTGTTCTGATCGATGGCGCATGGAGTCTTCTTTGATGAAGAGCGTCAAAACAATTTAAGGACGAAAACCTGCAAGACTTATTTACCGAAGATGATGCCCAAACAGTTAAACAATTGGTTCATTAACTGATTGTGACTCAGGCAGCAATTTCAAACCGCTGGCATGAAATGGAAAAGATTCAGGAGACGTGACAGCGATTATTATTTGTTCTGATCGATGGCGCTTGGCCTCTTGGAGTAGTGCTTCAAAAACTACGGATAAGTAAAAAAAATTGCTTGATAATTGGATTGCCACCACGTAGAAATGATTCTCTGGTGCTGGAATGCATAAATTGCCAACAAATAAGAAGCGTTTTGCCCTCTTTCTCGTACGCTTACCTTTGAACGTTAAATTTGTACCGCTGCCAACGATACATCCCAAACCGCCGATACTGGAGGCGTAAGCGGCGCTCAGGAAGTAGCAAATGGCCGTCTTGCTCGGCCGCTTATGCGATTCGTCCTTGGCGGGAGCCGGAGGAGCCGGTGCGGCCGGCGCGGTGGCGCCCGGTTCTTCCCCGTTTCGCTGATCGCCACCACCGACGGCAGCGGCGTCGCCGTTATTGGCGACGGCCGCGATCGCCGCCTCCTCGTCCTCGTCCGACTCCGTGACGAACAGCTGGCCGATGCCCTGACTCTCCAGCTCCCGGAGCGTCGCCTCCATGATCGGGCACATCATCGCGATGGCGGCCGTGTTCGAGATCCACATCGAGACGAACATGGCGACGGCCGTCAGGCCGAAGTTCAATTTGCGCGGACTGCAACCGACCAGCAGGATGACGTAGAGCGCGACGCGCCGATGTAGGTTGCAGTGTTCGACGGCGATGGCGATGATCAGGCCGCCGACGAACATCATGTTCGTCTCTTTCAGGTAGCAGAGCGACGTGCGGTCCGAGTCGAGGATGCCCATCAGCGGGAAGAGGACCATCGGGATGAGCGCGGTGACGGGTAAAGGTAACGCTTCCGTCACCCAATAGCCGGCCATCAGTATGACGACGTACAAGCAGCGCAGCTCGGGCCGGTCGTCCAGCAGGTAAACCGGCAGCAGGACCAACGGGAAGATGACGACGAACAGTGTGCGCCAATAGATCGTGAACGCCTTCCATATCATCGCACCGACGCCCGACATCGTGTCCAATGGATTCTTCACTGGAAATTCAAAGAAATTAATTCAACCTGACAAAGAGTGGCAGAAGAAATCGCAGAGCTTCTGCGAGGCACGTCTCAAAAACGTCGTGATTCATCCTCAGCGCCTAAAGAAGTTCAGGCGCTAGAATGTTTATCAAACTACTTTTCAAAGGGACCTCGTAATTTCCACGTTTTAAATCTTCTTCCATTTCAAATAAACGATACGGCCGTAGCCTCCATTATCGTCGCAATTACATTAATTATTTGCAAATTTATTATGCGAATAATTATTATTATTACTCCCAACCTTGAATGTCTTTTTTTATTTTTAATATACGTAACCGATGGTTGTTTAATCGTGAACGTAAGACAATTATCCAATTGCAAACGTTATGAAAATAGATTCCATAAAACGAGTTATACGCAGAACGCGATTGATTGTTGGAACAGCGCTGTTAATTGCAAGTAACCCTCGATCAGTTCCTGGAAAATGCCCCTATTCGACGAAATCGTGTTATATAAGACGTAGAGTTGATTGATGTATAAGAAACGAGGTTTAGATTCTGGAAACTTATTAGCAAGCAAGTTTTTGTTTTGCTTTTCGCCAAAAGAAAAGCGCTTTTATAAATTATTTTATCGGCGTATGGCAAACGAAGCAAAATTTAACTCTTTTCCAAATGTTGAAGATTCGTCAGCTTTTTCTTAATGCTCGCTACGGTAAATTCATTTGGATTTAAAACATTTGCAAAGTGTTTCGGACGAATAAAGTAGAAGTTGTTTTCAATTAACAAAGGGGCCGTAAAGTTTTTTTGCGTTTAGTTTTGTTACCGCCAACATCAAACAGTTGTATTTGTCTCTTAAATTCTTTACAAACAAAGCGTAGTAAAGGCATTAATAAAAGAAATATGTATCAAACGTTTCACTATGCAAAGTTGTCTCAAATTTCTTTATACTACTACTTTGTCTTTCATTGTCGAGTAACTTTGTCTTTATATCATTAAAAGCTAACTGTTGGTGTTCATCTATTGTTAAACATAATCAGTTTGTTGCCAAAAAAAATCAACGCCAAGATTTAGCACCTCTTCACAATCAGTGAGAGGAAAAAGTTTACTTGGAGAGTAAACCAAGACATCGAAGAAGTAAATAGAATCAAATCTCTCTCAAGCGATTTAGGCAAAAATTGTAACTTGTTTCTTAGTTTAAAATAGTTTAAATTCGCGCAAATTGCACGTCTTATGAAAAGATACTCCTGCGAGTAATAAAGCTTTTTCTCTCCTAGATCCAAGGTTTGGACTTTAATTCAGAGAAATGAATTTTCTTTTTAAAATGTTATCAAACGTAATGTGAGATGATATTTTGCCTTTTAATATTGTGAAACTTAAATCGTGTTATAAGAGACTTTAAAAATATTCCGAAAATATGAATTTATTGCAAACGCGAGCAACAAAAGCGTATTAATAATTTTCTAAACGCATTAAAAATTGTCCTACAATAACGACATCAAAAAGAACTTTTCATTAAAATTGATATCGATTGGAACAGAACAAATTGCGGTTTGTAGAGTTGAGTTTCACAATGGAAAACAAAGATATGCATCGACGAGAAGGTCATCGTCATTACGATGACAAGAAGTTCGTTCGTCCTTTTTTGAACAATTTTCTTTCCTTCGTGCCGATAATTCCACGCAATTTATTTATCGAAACACAACGAACGAGTATGAAGGATCGATAGTTTTACTGCCCACAAAACTAATTATTTCAACGTCAAAAGCGTTTTTTTGTTAGCTTTTAACTGAAGCTTCCCCAGAAGTTGCTTTAAACGTGTTAATTACAAGATTTAAAGTAATTTAATTACTCGCACAATTTGATACGTACTTTTCTCGCACAACTAATCACAGATGCATTAATTTAATAACTGAATGACAATTATTATGTAATAATTAAATTGAAACGAACTAAGAACGTTTATCGCTTTACAACAATAAAACAAACGATAATTAGTCACTTAATCGACGATTTCCTTCCTTATTTGCAACTGCTCTTTAACGATAAAAATAAACTGGGCACATTGAATTAATGATAATGCTCGCGTTGAAATGAATCATGTTCTTGGCCTTTTATAGTTTTAAATTCTTGAAGGCTCAAAAATAAAAATACATTTTTTTATTTTCATTATTATTATCATTGTTGTTGGTAATAATTTACGTTTTTTTTAAATGAATGTTTTTCTTATTTGTTTATTAATTAATAATCGCAAACGAAAATATTTGCAAATTATTCGCCTATGACGATATAGCGATGATAACGCAAACTGCTATCCCGAAGAACAACATGAGGCGATAAACGATTGTAAACAATTTTAAATAAATTGAAATCAATCTTTATCGCTTCTTCGACACTCACGACTAATTGTTAATTTATTGAATTGACCTCTTTCTTTCTTTTCATTATCGGGCGAACTCAAAAGAAGTAGAATTACGAGGTGCTCGCATTAAATCGACTAGAATTAATCAAATTTAGGGAAATTACAATAAGAATTAGCCTTGTTTTTCGAAAACTGAACGCTGCGATTTTCCATTGATTGCCGCAATTTTCAGCAAACATAAAGTTGGTGGAAACTATCGAAAAGGCCTCGTACGATCGTTTTACGATTTAAAATCAATTTGTTGCACTCGATTGTTGCTAATTAAACTAATCGTTTAATTGCAAATAAAAGAAACGCATCAGGAGATTCCTTATCGAACCAATACGATTAGGGTTTGGTTAATAGCGATTTTACATAGAGACAATCGAATTACAGAATCGAAAAGTCAAAGGATATTCCCTGGAACGTGACACCCGAACATGAACAAGCAAAAAAAAACAACCATTAAAATCGATAATTTAATTAATCAGTCATACGTGTACGCACTGGTAATTAATTTCGGTTTTTCAATTCATTCTCGAACAAAAAGTTCTCAATAACGACAAATTAAAACCCAATTGCTTGGGTTTAATCCAAAGGTCACCCCGGGTCTCGATCGAAACTAATTCAACTTAATTAAGTCAGTGTTTGGGGAGTTGGGGGGCTTTTGAGAACTTCGACCTCGATTATTTTTTGGGTTCGCCAAAAATTCGAAAAAAAAAACAACACGCAAAGAATGGCCTTAAAACGTGCTCGTTTTTAAAAATCATGTTGATGTGTGTGTGTGTGTGTTGATGAAGAGTGCAACAAATCAAATTCCTTCATCATGCTGTCGATTTCTATGGGAAATTTGTTTATTAGCAGTAATTAAAAGAAGTTTTTTTTGCGAAAAAAAAAACCAATAACAAAGTCTAAATGCTGGTAATAAAAACGCAACTGGCGAGATGTTTATCATCATCAAAAACAAACAAGAAGTTTGAAATTAATTCCTAGTCACACGTGCGGTGTGTTTGCAATAAACAAGCGAAACGCAAATATAAATCAAATTGCAAATCGAATTGCAGGTATCATTTTTTTTATTTGCGAGGTTTACGATATAAACGAATTTTATCAAATGATCTACAGAATAAATGTTTTAAAAAGAAAATTATTTGCAAAGATCCCTTTCAAATGTTAATAACCTATGCAATATATTCGCGGCACGTTCATGAAATATGCATCCAATTAGAATAAAATCCATGGCCGTTTCTTCTTTCCTTTGCGCGTTTAACAATTTCGAAAAAAGACATTTTCTTTAAACAAACTTTGCAAAAAAATCAATTTTTCTTCCTCTCTATGTCATTGAAATTAAGAAACAAACTAAAACCGTACGTCCTTGTCGTCATTAGGCAAATAATAATAGCATTTCCTGTCTTATCAATGACAACAAAAGTTTTATTTGCACGAAAACGTATTTCGCATTATTACAATGTTATGTAAAATTCGAAACTTTCTACTTTGAATATCAATTAAGGAAATGGCAATAATACGAAAACCGATACGAGAACGTTATTATTATCATTATTTTCTGCTACATAAATTGCAATTCATTTCATCTACATACCCAGCAATCAAGAATTAACCATTTCTCTTTTTTTTGCAGAACGTTTTGAATCAGCTTCCCATTGCGTTGGATATCTAAATAAATTACTCTTCAAGTATGTCTTCGATAGAAGAGTGACTTAGGAGGACATCGTGTTAGGATTTTGGTTGTCACGTGAGGCAGCAGCAATTTATTTATAGCGTCGCTTTTGTCGAAGACTTTTAAATCTCAATGCTGCCAACGTCATTTTATAGAGTATCATCGATGATCGTCCTGTAGATAAGACTGTTTCTTTTTGCATAAAATTCCTTATGCTCGCGTACGTCATTTTAGTGAATAATATTAGAAAAGCAAAAGTGGCGTGAAATGCGAACGACAAAAATAATGATAATTCGGTGTGACGCGAACGAAACAAAATTGTGGATGATAATAATAGCGAATTAAACGAAATCAAGTCGAATTAATTCACAAGGTTTTTTAATTGCAACTTGTTGCTCTTCCTCGTCTCAACTGGCGAACAATAATAATAAATATACATTTATATGTGCTTATATATAAAAGTATGACGTTATTATAATTTTTTTTTAAGTTCGTTTATTGATGCGAATATTGTTTGTTATTATTTAAATGATGAATTGATTAAATTGATTTCGCAACGATAAATTAAACGAGTTCATCAATTCAGAAGAGTTCGTGCTTATATTTCGCACTTGTTCCCAATCGAGTCGCAAAAATGTGTGCACAAATTTATTTCGTTCGCAAACAATGTATCGTTAAAAGTTTCGCTCTTCGCTCGAACAATATTGATACGTTTCGAAAAGCGAAAACGTCTCATTTGCTATTTAACGATCGGAATCGTACGGAATTTCGCGCACGTTTCCAACTTTTAAACAGGCGAAAATCTAATCACGCGGAATTTGCGTCGAATCGCAAAAAGGACACACGCAGAAGAGTCTTTGGCGCAATTTAGTTCAAAATGCAATAACAATGCATTAAATGCCAGCACGTGAGATGAGTCAAAGGCACGTTTAACTATCTTAACTATAAAACTGCTTTAGGAAACGTTTCTTTTGTTTGGACCCTTCGTGGAGTGTAAATCGAGGGAAAGGTTTCAAGAGTTTAAAGTCGACGTAACAATTAAAAATGTTGGCGTTTACCTATACCAATCTCAACGGCAACCATGGCGCTTCCTTCTGGATGGACTCTTCTGCGAAAACTGTTAATTTCAATAGGATCCAAGCGGACGTTCGTGCACAACTGAACGATGAAACGATCGCAATTCGATCGGATTTTCTATTTGTTTTCCCATTACTAATTCCTATCATGCTGTTTGGATTTATTTTTTTCTTTCGTTTTGTTTCGGTCACGTTAATTACCGTGTAATTTTAATCTAATTACCCGCGCTCCCATTCAAAATTAATAATACGACCGGTATTGCGAATTGGCAAAAATTTACGTCCGCGACCGATTCGCTTATCGTTTGTTGCAATATGCAGAAAAAAAAATCATAACTAATCGCCTAATACTTTAACCTTTCCAACACAAGACGGGTTGTTATTTGTTTTTCAGGTAAAAATCTAACGCTTTAACTTCCGCCAGAGTGCCAACCGTTCCGCAAGATAGTTTTTATTTAAAGTCTCTTCGGCCACTCAAAAAAGATTGCAATTTGTTCCTTCATTAAGCGAATTTAATTCCGTTGGTAGTTTTGAGTTTCATAGTCAAATTTTTCGAATCCAAATCACGTATCTCTCTTCACTTTGTGGTCATTAATTAATTTGTTATTAACCGAACCGAATTTAATTGTCGGTCATCTGGAACACGCGTGGAAAAGAGGAAATTCGAATTAGATCAACCACAGGACCGTAATAAACGTGCGATTTTACGAAAATACATCATTTTTTAATTATTTTTTTCGTCGTGAAAACAATACGAACGAAATTTCAAGGCGAAATTCCCACGAATCCATCGAACAACAACACGAAATTAGCAAGTCGCATTGCTCAAGTTCGTATTGACATTGAATTCGGCAACTAATTTTATTAAAACCCCTCGAAAAAATACTATTTTGACGAGACGGAACGTCAGAAACGATAATAGAAGAAAAGTTTACGTAATTCAATCCGCAATTTTGTTTTAAACCCGCTTAAAACCCCAATGAATCTTTCGCGTGATTTCATTTCTCTTATAACTGATAAGAAAATTGATCGATCGGTTCCGTAATTGGAAATCCCAAATTCGCAAATCGTAAGAGCAAAAAAGTCGACGAGGAATCGGGAAAATTGCATAATCCCATTTCTTCGCTAACTAAGGCCGATGAATGAAAGTGAGGAAGCGAAAAAAAAAAATTGTAGCAAACACGTTCTAAAATTAAAACTCCTACGCCGAACAACTGTGCAACACTCCTATTCGATCAATTTCAATTGGATCATAATTTGCGAAATAAAAACAAACTGCGAAGAATTAACGTAGATAACGAATCTCTTTCTCTTAAGTTATTGTTGTTACTCAGACGAACAGCATCCACGTTGAATGCCACAAGTAAAAAGTGCATCATCGTCAACATCAGCATCAACAACAACAAAACCCGTCCTGAAGAACGTGTTTCACAGTCGTTACGGCGATCGCTGGGCGAATATTTCATCATTTTGATTGCATCAAAAACGATCCAATTTGATAATGAATTTCAACGTACCTCACCTAATTCTCCGTAAAAGCCGCAACAACAAAAAATGAACGAACTACTCGCACCGATGATTAAAATCGTTCGCACATTTCTCTTCTCTGTGAACAGTCAATCGAACCCCTTTCACTTTTAATAACCAAACAACTCGAAGAGCACAAATATACTTATTAAATTAATAATTAAACGCGTGATTTGTCGATGGAATCGATCCGTAAGAAATGTTATAACCACAACGTACGATCGCGCGATAAAAACTAAATGAAATAAAACGAGGTAAAAGAATCGAAACGAACCGAAACACTCGATGGCCAAGCATCCACTGGCGTCTTGTTGATGGTTTGTGTGCCGTCGTCGTCGTCGTACGACCACGACGTATTCATACGTATGTATGATTCACGACCTTTTCTTTACTTATTGAACTTCTAGAGGCGAAATAGCGAGTTTCAATTACGGTTTATTAAAAACCTCGCTTTTATTTTGGGTGCATTAAGGATCGAATCGATCCATCGCGGTAACGTCTACCACCAGGCAGACAAGTAATTTCATAAAAGCATCGATTCCGATGGATTTATCGTCGAAAAGCAGAAAGTGTCCTTTTTGGATTAACGGAAAAGGATCGAGGAAGAGGTTCCTTCGTATAAAAGATGGCAATCTATTAAATTCGCGCTAATCGATGATTAACAAGTGGCGGCTTAAATTCGATCGCATGAAATTGATTAAATCAAAAGTCAGGCGGAAAAAAAGCAGATGATAATGATGATTAATAAAGTCGTGTTATTGTCGCAATCGTCAATCGGCCAGAACCGGTTAATTTGCGCCTATTTCTTCATCATTATGTATGCAAACATGCATTTATTTATAAATATTTAAATTTACATAACAATAATCATACTTATGCAAAATTGATACGAGTGAAGCGAATGTGAGGAGAAATTGACAAAACCGACCGGTGCGAATGATAATAGTTATGTAATACAATTAGAAAAATAAAACGTGGCTACAAAGTTAAAAAATTCGTGAGACAACGCGGAGAAAAATTTCGAGATCTATTAATAAATGCTTAATATTCTATTCAGATTTGGTTGCTATTTTTAGTTGAAAATGATTATTTAAAACGGTAAAAACCTACAACAAAATGTGGGTAATTTGGTCTAGGGGAAGAAGACGCAAGTAAAAATAAATTGTTTCATCAGAAATACGGATTTCACTTCAATGAATTAAACAAAGGCGACACAAATATCGGTTATCAGATAGATAACAATTATTCGCAATTCGATCCAATTACTTTAATACAACTATCGCAATATTTACTAATGAAACGATTTCGCAACTTTAGCAATTCCATTAAAATAGTAAATTTCCTTTCCTTTAATTTACTTTATCTCTAGTCTAGACAAATATTTGCGACAATTTCGCAAAATAATAGAACATCGTTCGGTCTTTTAAATGCCCCTTTCGTCGATTATCACTTAAATCACGGGGCCTCTACTTAGTGGAATTCCACTTTAATCCATTAATCTTATCAGATCGAATCGTTCCCTGATAAAGAAGCACTGGATTGATAGTTATCTCAAGTCAATCAGCGAAGTATGGTATTTAAGAGGCGCGTGAATCGTCTGAAACTTCATTAGTTTCTTAATTAGAGAACAATGAAGAACTTCGTGACTGCCGTTGCATTCGTCGCAATCGCAATCGTTTCGATCGATTGCGATCCAACGATCGAAAATTACGACAACAAAGTAAGTTGATTAACCAAATAATTCCGTTCAATTTCATTTTCGTTGATTGAATGTAATCCTTTATTTTGCGAATAGGTCCAAATAATCGATTCGAATGTGGATGTTACAACAGTGATGCAAGCAGTAACTGCAATGAAAAACGTAAACGAGTTAACGTTTGATAACGAGATAAAAGCCAGATTCTTTCTAAATCAGTTCAATGCTGCTTCTAAAAAGAAATGGAAGCTTATTATAAATAGCGAAAAGGAAACAGCTGAACTAATATCTGAAGATGAAACTAAACCTACCCCATACATACTGTTGAGTGTATTAAATGAAGACAACGAGAGAGATACCAAACATAGAAAAACTACTGCTGCTTCTACTACTGCATCTCTTGCTACTACAATTAGCACACCATCTCCAACTTCAGAACCAAAATATACATATTTTTATGTCTTTAATTGTGCTTAAAAGCATTTACTCTGTAATTTGCTTTTGTAACGTGAACAATAAAATAATCTGAACCTAAAATGAATTACTTAAATAATGTACTATTGTACAGGAATATACAGATTTCACTAAATGCACTTGATTTAATGTAAATCAGAATCTGGAGTGCATGTAATAATCGATTGCTGTTGAAAAGGCAGCAAATCCAGCTGCACCAAATAAACCAGCCTTAACTCCAGCTGATAACAAACAGAAATAAATAAAGAAATCATTATTGATACAGCATTAATAGCTACCTCTGAGACCAATAATACCACCGGTCACTCCACCAGCATATGTTCCATTTTTCCAATCGGATTTACCTCTAGCCTACAATAAATTGTTTATAATTATTTGCAATAATTAACCAAGTGATGGCACCATCATACAGATTCAATTGTACATTCTACAGCACTGAAAATGGCACCAATTACAGCAAAATTTTTAGCATAACTTAGGGTTGTGGTCTTCATTTCACGGAACACTTGTCTCGCAGTTTGTGTTTCTACACTAGTCACGGGTGGCCCGACACTTGAAGAGAATAGGCCGATTGCTGCACCCAAACCGTATCCTTAAAAAAGCAGAAATAATAATATGTAAAACGTTTACTGTTTACCAGCAAATTTACCTACCAATTACACAACTCATAAACGATTTAAATGTACAACTTTCAAATGCAGCTTCTACCATTTTCTCTTCGTTGCTTTTAATTTTCACAGGTCCGAAATTCTTCGGTATTACTATATTCTCACGATATCGTTCGGTATTGGTAAGAAAATATTTCGTCAAATTAATCCAGTTGTCGTTTGTTGCATCTTGTTTCGCTGTATTCTCACTAATTTCATTTAAATTTTGCATTTTGTCCACCTAATGCCTTATTCGCTTTCCCTTCACATGAAAAATTATAGGTTATTTGTTTTGACAACTTAGTTCAATTTGGCATATGCAGCTAATTTCGTCAAGGGTACAATTTGCAAGTGAAGTTGGTGCTCATTTCAAAATTCGAATTTTTTCAAAATGATTTGTATTCTCTAAGACACAAGAGAAGCAAATATATTAATTTTGTATCGTTTCCTGTACCAATGATTAAAACATGTATCCTTATTAAATAAAATACTTGAGTTTCCGAAGATATCCTTTTTCATTCGTACTGTTAAAGTGTCATTACAATTTTATTTGCAGTCGCAGATAATTATAAATAGAAACGGTGCCTTGAGCCAAATTGTATAAATAACGATAATAATAATTAGAGTAAAGGCAATTGCGAATAAAATTGTGTCATTAGAATCAAAGTAAAGCCAAAGTAGTGATTAATAATGGGTAAAGGAAAAGGAGGAAAAGGACAAGATAACGTGAGTAGTTTAATGATTATTAAGTTCTCGTCATTTCACCTGCATTAAATCGATTAGAAGAAACCGGAAAATGCGAAAGGTGGTGGCGGTGCTGGTGCTGGAGGTGCCGATCAGAAGGCGGCCACGAAAACAGAAACGAAAGGAGGAAATAAAAAAGGTATACATTTATGGAGATTTTTCGATTACGAAAACCGTGCATGATTTTCATCTCTCATTTCCTCATTGTTTTAGGTGGGAAGAAGTGATTTTTAACGAACACGCTTGTCACAACTTTTTAATTAGTATCCATTTGTTTATGATTAGAAAGCATTATAAAGTTCTCTTTTTTAAATTGAATGTATTGTAGTCGCTTTATTAAATAAATTGTGATAATCGAAAAGTTTTTTGAAATTTTGAATTTTCGCACAATTTTAAGGGAACAATTTGAAGTTTGCCATACTAATAAACTTGTTTTCCGAACATATGACGTCAAGATTGTGGTGTTTTAATTTATTTTTTTGGTTAATGTGCAATTTATTTTTAAAATAACTTTTAAATAAAATTGAAATATTAGAAATAAACAAGGAGAAAGTTTAAAGGAACATTTTTAGATAATGGAATTAGGATTGATAGTATTCGGTACAACACGCGATTGGCTACATTAATTCCAGTAACCTAGAAAATTGGCAATTGATAATAATAATATATTGTGATTTTAATAATAAAATTTTGGGAAAGTAGCAACTCTCGAGGAATTATGTCAAACCCATGGTTTATGTTTGGTGCTACGGTTGCGGCTGCGGCCATTGGTATATTAAGTGCTGTCGGTATATTTATGCAAGAGAAATATAAACATGAACAAGTTAAGCATAAAGTCGAGAGAGACTTTGCCCGTATTAACGATGAATTAAATGCAATGAAAAGGGAATTGGAGAAGCTGAAGAGCAAACAGAAACATAAGTGAGTATTAAGATGAAGGAATAATTGCTCCCTTTTCCTTGTAACTTTTGTTTTTATTTTCTTTTTTAACCATAGGACTGATAAAAAGAAAGGAAATAAATCAAACACCAAAAGTTCATCAATAGTATCGACTACGTCAGACGATTATACAAGTGCTCTTGATATTGACAGTTCCGACGTGGAGTTTTATGATGTTAGTGATGATGAAGAGTTGTCATTAGCAAATGGCATAACAACAACCTCATTAGATAAAGTAACAACTCCCATTTAACAGGCTTTCTCATATAAAACTGTGTTGCTTCTAGGTATACAAAGAAATTGATAGTATATTAGATTCTGACAATATTACTGAAACTAAAGATGCTATAACTCAGTTACACGATCTTTGTATGAATTATAAAGAAGCCGACTTGTATTGGAGACTTGGCCGGGCATATTACATAGTTGCAATTGCTGAAGATGACCAAGCATCAATGATGGCTAATATTGAAAAGGGTAAATTAGCAAATTGCTTGCCATTCTTAAAAATAAACAAAAAACTTTTCTTCTTTTGTAGGTTTGATAGCGTGTGATGAGGCATTAGCATTGGACGAAAATTCGGCCGATTCTCACAAGTGGTATGCCTTATTGATAGGCAGAAGGAGCGAGTATTTGCCATTGGGCAATCGTATAAAGGATGGCCACGTGTTCAAGGAGCACATAGATAAGGCCATTAAATTGAATCCTAGTGACTCGACTCTGTATCATTTGTTGGGACGATTCTCGTATGAAATTGCCAATTTGAAATGGTACGAAAGAAAAGCGGCCTCGACTTTATTCGCAGAACTGCCTACGGCCACATACGATGAGGCGCTAGATAATTTTATGCAGGCGGACAGATTGGCAGAGAAAGAATGGAAGGAGAATAAATTGTTTATAGGCAAATGCTATGTAGCTTTAAGCAATTATAAAGAGGGCGTGAAATGGTTGCACATGGCAAATGATATAACGGATACGGTTAGTGTGATCGGATTAAATGTCTTTTGCAAATAATCGATTTATTTTTAATTGCTTAGGATGCTAAAGTCAATGAGGAGGTGCAGAGTCTTTTACGAAAGTACAATAACCGTCAATAAATGTATGTGTAGAGGATTATTTTAAAATGGTTCATTTTTTAATCAATTACAAATGGTTTCCGCTAGTGGCAATTTGTTATTTGTATATATTTATTATTAACTTATAAGAAAGGTGCATAATGCAAATCTTGGGTTTTATGACGAGAAGAGAGCGCGTGTAGACAAAAAAAGATTGGCGACGATGTAAGTAGGTTACAGTCACGTTTATTTAAGTTGTTCAAATGATATGCGGGTGCATTGTTACATAGAAGAATAAAGACAAAGAAATTACAGTACGGATATGTTTGGTGTACATTTAATCATCAAATCATTTGACCTTTGTAGCGTTTTTATTTCTTTAAATATAAAGGCTTAACGCCAATAAACGGCCTTTCTTGTACAATTAATTACAAACGCTTTGTACTCGAGAATAAAACTGCAAGAAACTGGAACGTCTGCAATAAAGAGAGGCACATCAAAGGCAACAACTTTTCAATTTGATTAAAATTTGTTTTTTGATTTTCAGGTATTTTAAGTAAGTGCCCATCTATCTACGAATTGTCTACATGTCGGGACATTTACGCGTTTATTATCACAATTTCGTCGGTGCGACAATGGTTTCCGGTCTGAGAGATTTCGGTTTTATCAATTAAAAATTTAAAACTAGAATGAATAAAACGAATCAAACGAGAATTGGACTATAAACAATCTTTTCCATCGTTTTCGCATTCGCATGTGACTTAAAAATTGTTCAAAACCATTGCGACAACTAAAACAATTGCCGACAACGACAATTTAATTGCTGAACTGTTGTTGCATTCTTCCGGCTTAGTGCCGCCGATATAACTGCAAAGCGCCTTCGCGAAATTCGTTTTGGCGAGGTCATCGTCTTCCTGCTTGTACTGCTTATTGAAAACGATCGTCGGCACGCCTTTTAGCGCCGGCTTCAAGTTACTGGTCAACGTACCGTAATTCGACAAGAATTGCGAACCTTCAAAAGAAAACGATTCGGTAAAAACGATAAATTAACAACGAAGAACGGTTTTTACCTTCCTTGTGTATGGCGCAATTCTCGATCTCCACCAGGTTGGCGACGTTGTTCAATTCGGCGCACTCCTTCGTCGGGAACTTGGTGTTGTCGCCGTCCGGCGTCACCTTCGCCATCAGACAGTTGATGAAACCGACGCTCTTACGGTTGAAACTCAAGTTCTCGCTGGGCACCCCGCCGTCGATCTTCTTCAACGCGCACGAATGGATCTTATTGCCCAAACATTCGCCCGGTCCGTGATGGCACGTGAACTTGTAATCGTCGCCGTCTCTAGTTTGCTGGGAACAAATTGAACAGAAAATTAGCATTTAGTGCTGTGTGCGGAGGAAGAAAGTGGACTAAATTCGAAGAAAGTTGAATATTAGGATATCGAATAAGTTCTCCCTGTTTGCCAACAGACGTGTCTTTGGTTTAGTTTGGTAGCGCATTTACAATTAAATGCTACAAGCGAGTAGCGACTGTTGCTAAAAATATGGCAAAAAGTTGTGGCCGGCGATGGACAATACTGACGTGTCTTTAATTTTTTTAGAAAACTAAAAAACGGCGAGAACTTATGCTATAAATCGCGTGGGATTTACTTTTGCTTTTTAAGAAAACGAACGACGCCCTTGGACGATGATGATAATGGTATTCGCCTTAAATGGAAACCTACGCTTTCTTTACTGGATATCGCAATTACGACACGTAAATATGCAAAAATGCCGATTAATTTGAATAACGTTACATAACAGAAATGACTGCGTTTGTTCTATGATAATAAGTCTTAATAACGGTAAATTATTTTTCTTGCCGTTCCAGACGTCAACAACTTTTGGATAATTATTATTCTTCTGGCTCGATCGATGGAAAAGTGAATAATTTTGCCAAGTGAACGTTCAAATGCATAACGAAGTCGCTGCGATAACCGCAATGGAATTTGCAAGTTATCGCCTGGAAGTTGGATTCGAACTATCGATTAGATAAGATGAAATTGAACAAAAAGGAAATTGTCTTTGCATTTAATTAGTGCGTTAACCGCAATTGCACTAATTTTAATGCAACGCATATAATTAATATTTTGCCAATTGTTAATTTCAATCGCCGTGATTACGTAATCGCATCGATTTAACCGGTTTCGCGTGTTTAATTTGTTCCTTGGTCGATGTCGAACTTCTGCTTTAGAAATTGATCACAAGTCATTGTTGTGTATCAGCGTTTATTTATAAATAATAATGCGATCATGCGAATTGCGAATGGTTGCAAAAATATTAATCATATTGATATAAGTTAGCAATTCCAATGCTTACGATTCATTTAGAAGTAAGAGAAATTCCGCGAACGATTAGCAATTAAACGGGCATCGAATTTCGCATTGTTTCGCTACGTTATTGATAATTGCAAAGACGTTCTATTACGAATCGTTTCTATGCAAGGTACCAATCATTAAACGTTAATAATGGTTCGTTAGCTATTCGTGGAAAACCAGAACGTTTTTGCAACAGTTAATAACAAATTACAAGGATACGATTTTCTATCGATTAGCGTTTTCCCACAATAAACGAATTTTATTGCAAAATCCTGCGTGTACTTTTGTGCTTTTAAACGACAGCAAATCTCGGATTAGTTTCGATCATCGAATTGTTAAGTCGAACTCTCCTTCCGATCGAAACTGGATAACGGTATTTGGCCGCTCGATGAACCAGAAACCGGAGGCCGAAAGGATTGGAATCGACCGTTACCGTTACGGTGCGAGATCCAATCGATACGTTTGCTCTTCAGCTTTAACCCACTTTACCATCATCATCGGTTATAATAATTCCAACGTTGGATAACGTAATATACGAATAATAAACCGGTTTTCGCAATACGCGCTAATATATTATTAATTTGTTCTAGTCGAGGAATTGGCAATTGCAAGTTATAAAGTTTTGCGCGTTACTTTGTAAACGGCTATATAAGAATTTAATTGGTTTGCCAGAAAACGGTCGGACGTTGTTTTTCGTACGAGGACGATGCGGAATCGATTGCGGTGGGAAACGGCTCGTTTCTTTTGATTTCCTTTCCGTTAACCTCGCTTTGAATAAGTTATACGGGTGGAAAATTGATTGGAAGCAAGCAAGATTTCTGGTTCTAAACAGCAATCTCTCATTTTTCGTGCAATTTCGAATCGGATTACTTTCTTGCTGCTTTTTTGCCTGCGTAGTATTTTAATTAAGCGAATCGTTCACGTGTTAAAGGTTACCCGATGGAACCTAACGAAGCTTGCAACGTTAATTACATTCCATCGGCTTTTTTTCGGTATTTGTTTTGTTCGGTACGTTATTTGTTTTGTTTTTTGCGACCGGCAAATTGCTCAAATCGAGGCTATTCTTCCTCTATCGCGATCGTACGAGTTCAATTAGAACGCGAGTCGGATTACAAATTGCAACTTTGTATCGCTCATACCCCTCACTTCGACGTTCGCAATTTTTTTTTTGCGCGCAGCAAAGAAAACCTATTGTTACGGTTCGCACGTGAAAAACTATTTCGCAAGCATGGAAATTGTGGAAACCGGGACACGAGTGTCGCTCGCAATTTCTAATTAAAAACTTCGGTGAAACTTCCAAAAAGAAAGTCGCACCAACTCGATCTTCTTTCTGTTCTTGTTACTGCCGAAGATGTTAGCGAATCGGTGTCAACGGCTCGTTGTTGTTCCACTTGATGGGAACGTTTTGTCCGCATTTTATTTTTAGATCATCGCGCAACCAAGCGGGTGACATTCGAAACGCCCCGTTAACAGATCGTCTCTTTGCATCAACGCGAATTACCTCATTATACGCGTAATAATAATTCTTCGCCTCAAGGTCCTCCACTCGCAGCAATAATAATAAACGTATGCAGAAAGACAAAATGTCCTCCTTGAAGAGATTCCTTACGATAAACAACCATTCCGGTTGGTCGTCATCATGAATATTAATCGTCAGACGAAGAAGAACGTCTTTTATTAACGCGGTCTGCATTTAAATGACGATGGGAAGAGGAAAACGTGCGAGTATTCCATCGAAGAGATCGGGCTAAAATGGTGAATAATCACGTGGAAAATTCCCAATCGTTAATTAATTAAAATTACATCATCGTGACGATGTCATTATAACGTTTTTTTTGCGACAAAAGTTCTAAGCCAATCCCTAAAAAACGGTTTAATAAAAGAAATCGCTTGTTAGGCGTGCATTAGGACTGTACCTACTCTAATCGATTGGCTTTTTTTGCGTGTTATAAACGCATTTTCGCAAATGCTAATGCGAATTTCTAATGGATTATTCGTTAATTGTTTTTACGAAACATTTTCGCCTCTTTATTTAGAGAAAGTCAGAGTTTAATTAATCTAATTAAAACGACCTGTTTTCTTCGACTCGCTCATTAAAACTTATTGTTTCCTTATTGGATTAATCTACGTAAAACTTACCGACGATTTGCCAAACGGTACCAATTGCAAATTGATGTAATTCGACAGGTTCATTTGCAACGACGGATACAACTGCTGATTGAAGAATTTAATCGAATCGGGACACAGCGATTCGTAATAGAGCGTAACGTGGACCTGTAAGTGAATTGGAAACGTTAGAAAAGCGTTTGTCGACATCGCCAACATCGATAAATCACTTTTTCCGCAGACCAAACGGCCGGCACGCCGAAGAAGAAGGCGATTATCACGAACGTGCACGCAAACTTTTGCATCTTGGCGATTTTTTTTCAGCACTGACCGAAGAGACGATACGAACGTATTTGTTGCGAAGAGTTGCCGTCGAAAGAAGCGTTTATTACTGGGCGAAGGAGGAACGTTCGGAAAAATGAAAGTTTTTCCCCACTACGCGACGACGCGTTCGCCAACATTTACGAAACGCTCTTTTACACGCATTCGAATGGTTTATGGAATTATTAGCGTTTAAGGCGTAATTTAGGTCGTTCAATTTACAAACACGCCATTTCCATTTGGGATTTAATAATCGGCCCATAACGGCATCGGGCCTTTGATTAATCATTGCGGTGCGTTTCCCAATCGATTGTTGCCATTAAACGATTCGAATTTTGCCAGGAAATTGCAACAATCGAATGTTATGCCATCGATTGTTGCAGGCAACCAGTCATTCGTTTGCCGGGAAAAATGATAGAACACAATTTAGCAATGAATCAAGAATAAATAAACGTGATAAAATACGAAACTTAAAAGAAAACCGACAAAGGAATATTATAAATGAATTCATTAATTGGTAAAACAGTACTTTCTACTTTTAAATAAATGCAATATTTGCAATAATAGAACAGAAATTCAAATTACAATTTAGCTATGAAGATAGCCTTCAGTCAAATGTCATGTCCGAAATCTAAATACATACTTCGAATATTCGATAAGCACAGGAAAATCCTTCTCTCAAAAGAAAACGCAGCGTGTATTATCTTTTGGTGCATTGTTGGTTGCCCAATGCAATAATCTTTGTGTTTATCTTTTCCCATTTAGTCGATGAGGATAATTCGTCTAAAACATGTCTACAACACCAAGAAAAGCGCTTTTCGTGTGTTTAGGTAATGAGAACGTGCATTCTAATACGATTAATGGTAAAGTGCGTAATTTTTAGGTAACATATGCAGATCGCCGATTGCCGAAGGTGTCTTCAATCATGTGTTAAAAGAACGCAATTTGTTGTCCAAATGGACCGTCGATAGTGCGGCAACTATTGGTTTCCACACTGGAAGTCCACCGGATCATAGGGCTTTAGCGACGATGAAGAAACACAATATTTCGTATACCAATACTGCAAGACAAGTATGTGATGAATTGAAGCAGGTGTTTGCTTGTCTGCAGTTAATTTAATCTGTTATTGTTAGATTGATGAGGAAGATTTCAATGATTTCGATTTTATCTTTGGCATGGATGAGAATAATATTAAGAATTTGAAAAGTATGGCTCCATCAAATTGTAAAGCAAAGATTTTGTTACTGGGCGATTATGATCCACAAGGTGAAAGGATTATCAGGGATCCTTATTATGTAAGTAAATTTTATATAGTTGCTGAAGTTACTTTATTGATTCATTAATATTTTCTGCAGGATAGTGGTTCTGCAGGCTTTGAAAAATGTTATGAGCAATGTCTAAGGAGTTGTAATGGATTTTTAGATGAATTGGAAGATTAGACAATTCTAAGATGAGGGAATTTCCATAATTAAAAAAAAAACGATAATTGGAACAGTATAATTAAATAGGCAAATACAATTAAATAAACTCTTAAAGAAACGGCACTGTTGAAAAGAAAAATAACAGGAAAAAAACATCTATATGAGAACTGCTATAGTTAATGCAATAATATAAGTAATAATACAAATCCCATTGATTGAGCTTTAACTAAACTTTTCTTTTCTAATATTAAACTTAAAAATTTATATATCACATAACAAAAATATGAACACTTTTTGCTTTCGAATTTTTACGTCGCTCCCAACCGTTTCAATTTAATCATTTTCCTTTCCTCTCTTGTACTTATTGCACTTTCATGCATAACATAAATTAAATGATTGAAAATATGTTATGCACAAGGTCTAATAATTCGTTTACATTTAAAGACTTCTCTTACCTATGCTATGATACAAAACCTAAATGTTATTGAATTCCCTATTTACACATTTTACTTAAACTAGCTTTTCAAGTGATAATGGGGGTGCGTTTAAAGGATCTACATAATTAAATAGCACAATAAGATTTTTTCCCTTCGTTTATCAATAACTCCGAATTCGTGAAATATACTATCCTACAATGAATATAGTGAAACACATAAACCACAAAGAACGGAACCGTAAGAAAGTCTGTAATAACATTAAACTAAAGAAATAATCACAGTAAAATTGCCACAAATTTCTCCTCGTTCACTTCGCCAAAAACGAATACCTTCATTTTAGTAAACAACTCAAAGCGTTCCACTTTTGCAAATAGATGATGATCCTGCAAAAGTATTAAAGTTTTATAGACGAAATTCAAACGTTTGTTTCTTTTTCGAACGAGCGACGACATTGTTCACATTTTCCTCGGGAACATCTCGAGATGTTTCGGCGACAACAATTCCGGCATGTCCGGCCACAGATTTTCGCCGAAGAATTCGCAGTCGCTATTGACGACGCTCGCACAATTGTCCGATATTAAGCACATGTTCTCGACGTCTTTCTCGTCCAGCGACGGGTGCGGCGTCTGTTGTCGGAACACGATCGATTTACTGGTACTGGGCTGATCGGGATCGATCATCAAATTCGACCGATCCTGGAACGCCATCTTTCCTTGGCTCAACGCCAGAATGCTGTCGGATTTGTGCTTTTGCACGAGATTGGGCGTCCGTTTCGGCGTCTCGTCGAACGACAACGTGCGGCGCTCGAACGTGTTGAGCCTCGTCGATTTCTTGACGGTTTTCGCCGGTCGCTGCGTGCACACGTGATAGACGTTGCTCTCGAAATCGATCTAATGCACAACGACAAGAAGCAAGTTAATAAACGACGATTGAATAACGTTAATTACTTACGGTGATGTCGTTTTCGTGCGAGCCACCGACCCAAGCGATCGCCGGGTCGTCCTCCTTCTCTAACTCCTTGAGAGTCTCGTTGGCCGTTGTCGATAGCGTTAGATTAACGTCTTTGATATCGATGCTGTGCTCGCTGTCGCTGGACAAGAACTGATTGTTGGAGCTTTCGCCCAACGTCACCTCGCAGATCGGTCGCAGGAACCGCTTGTCGATCTGCACCGTTTCGCCCGTCGCGAACTTGTCGACGTTCATTTTGCCGACGAGCTCCTCCTTCAAGTTGTACAGCACCTTCATTTTCTTGTTGGTATGATAGACGGCCGGCATTATCTGCGGCTTCGACGTGTCTTGCGCCACGATCTTCCTGATTTTCTGCTTATCGGGCGTGCTATAGACCCATTGACTTTGCGGTATCAACTGTATCGGTTTCAACAGGTCCTCGTAGTCCACCTCGATCTTGCGTTTGTTACTGCCGGACGTCATCTTAGTCTCTTGAATATTGTTCACGATCGCGTTATCGATACTATCGATTTCCGTTCTTATCTCGTTTAAAATCCTCTCTTCGCTGTTACGCAAATTGTCCACTCTTAATAGTTTCTGCAGTTTATACGTTAATGCATCGAAACTGCATTCGTCATCATCACTCGCTGAATTATCGTTTTGTTGATTGTCGCTCGTTTTGTTCCTGGCGATAATTCTTTGGCTCTCGCCGTCACCGATCGTCAACGGTTTATTATTCCTTCCTCTTGTCGTACTCTCCAATAGACGTTTGGAGCGTCGCGGTTTTAAAAGATCTTCTACAAAAAGAACAGAAAACAAATCATTAATAACGTGTTTTAAATAAGATTGTTTCTTCTCGACTATCCATACTTGTTTGAAAGCCCTTATTTCTCGCTCTTCTAGCTTGACTATCCTACAAATGGTTTGAGCATTAGGACAATTTAGTTTTAAGAAATTCTTACGTATATATCAATGTGGGTTCCATCAAACGTACATTATTGTGCCGTTGCGTGTTGTTATCACGCTGATAAACGGCAATAATATCGAAATCCTGATTATAACTCTCCGATACATTAGTATTGTTTCGGTTGATGCCACAAGACTTTTTACTGCATTTATTGGACTTATTTTTCGCTGTAGGATACATCTTACGATTAAATTCTTCGATTTCTTAACTTAATGACAAATTTATAGGGGTTACCACAACATAATAATAATCACGGATAATTACTTAGTTCGAATTAATAATGGCAATTGGTTAATTACAAAGCGTATTATCTGCATCCAATTGTTAATGAAAGTATGGATAAAAGAAATTACCTTGCGTAAAATTCATGTTAAAATTGAATTTAAAGCTTAAATAAGCTGTGAAATAATTTAAAACTTGTTAAAATTTAAAATAACTCTTCGCAGCGAAGAAATGACGTTTTGTGGCGCGCGATCTAATAATGTTTGTCACACTGCTAAACGCAGATAACTTCCCATTCAATTTGAAAAACAAAAGTACAACGATCGACAGGTCGCCATTAGTAAATTATTATAATTTCTACAACGTGTTAAATTATTACTTAAACCAATTACGATTAAACTTGAAATAAATTAAAAGTGGTGTCCGTGTTGTGCGTTAAAATTCGTAAATAAATTAAACGGGCATCATGCGCGCTGTGCTCGGCTATATTATTAACCCAGGAACCGACCGAAATGGGGAAGACAGGTCGAATTGAAAAAATCAATAGAGGTGTATTTTAACAAAACGTGCATCCGCGTTTATTTCCTTTTAGTGTTTCTTTCGAATATAAATCAGGAAACAATTAATAAACCTTGCGATGACGATGCTCGTATCATAACGCGCCTCTGGTTTTAAATGGTTCGATTCAAGAATCGGGAAGATTATTAGCAGCAATAGATAGTTATACAAGTAACCTACTTCTCGAAGTATCAAATAAGTGATATCCTACGAATTAATTGTGATCGGTTAAATAATAAGTGAAAGTAATAGAAAAGAATATATGCTACATAGATGAAGATGATGTTGCTTAAAATTTCGATTCTGCTGTGCTTTTGGGGTTGCTGCGCCACACAGAAACCGAACACGGACATGCGAAGGCACGACGTCTACATAGCGGGATTCTTTCCGTTCGGCAGGGGCGTAGAAAATTCTGATACAGGTAAAAAAGGGAATTCCTCATTTAGGCTGCATGTGTGTACGCACATGTATTCTCCATATTTCAACGTTTTTTGTTACTCAGTTTATCCCATTTATGTATCTTGTCTGGATTGATGGTTTTTCGGCGAGGAGGCCCCCCCGCATTCGTCTAAGAACGGTTCACAATAAGTGCCCTTTCTCCTACACGTACCTGTTTCGGTGCACAATAAAAGGGAAAAAGATGGAATTTCCTGTACCATTGTGCACGTTAAGATTCTAGGTGATGGATATTTTTCCTTTTTTTGGCATCCCCAACAAGTGCACCATTGTTGCTGCCGTTGGTGGCATTCGGTTTATTATTTTCCTCTTCACTCGCTTCGCCAATGTGTACGTTTCGGTCCTTTTAATTTTCCAATTGAGAAATTGGAAGACGACAGACGGGGAAAAGGAACCGTTCTCGTTATTGGCTTTTGACATTGGTAGAAACCGAAGATCGTTAAATTCTGTTTGGGAAACCGATACTTTGCTCCCTCCCTGTTTTAGGTACATAAGGGCTGGGAACTCGGTTTGGCGCGAACGAAAAAGTGGCCCACAAAAGGACCAACAACGTCGGGAACGTGTATATCTGTGCACATTCCCACAGTCACGTATTAAAAATGTGTGCGAGTTACACTTTTAAAGAAGCCGCATGATGATAACAATGGATAAAAGACGTTTCGTTCATCAGTTTCTTATCCGTGTGAGAGAACGAACGTATATTATTGACGTTAAACGTACTTGGCTCCGATTGATAAAAATTCGCAATGGAATTTTGCCACGAAATTGGAGCACAACAAAACTGTTGAGCAAACAGATGTCGAAGGATCAAATACATTGCAACAACGAAGAAGTAGCGTGCCATTTGAACCTTAATGACCTCTACTAAATAGAAAGAGAGAGAGAGAGAGAGAGACGAATAATAATTAATAAGTTATTGATGTTTTACAGCGAATTTATTACAATAACAATCTCTACACAGCTTTGTGTTTACTATTACTGCTCGTAAAACATTTTAACTGCAGAATTATTCATCGCACATATGTGTAAGAAAACGAGTTTGGATTGGAACCGACGATTACTGCTTGCTATTATGGTTTAATTTAGACCAATATTTTCCAATTACGATTAAACCGGAACCGAATAGACTAAGCGAAAACGAAAATCGTTGGCAGAAGTAAACCCAACCTTCAATATGCTAGTGAGATCCATCAAATTCGCGCACGCACACGATATATTGCATAAGAAAGCATACGTGCCACTTAAATTGCGACTAATCGACCATTATCACATTCTTCGCCGGTTTCCGGTTTAATATACAATTGCAATTTTGTTTTAGTTCGCTGACAAATTATACGTGCAAGATTTAGCAGCGATGGAAAGAGAAACACGAAATGAAACGCGAGGGAAAAATGTATGTGAAAAGGTGCTCGAAGAAGACCAAACGTGTGCCTCTTGCACCCCTGATAGAAAACAGAAGAAGAAAAAACGCTCGCAAACAAGAAAAAGACGTTACCGAAATAATAATTATAATAGTATTATGGCGGCCCGTTAAGAACAAGTCCTCGTGCATTCGATTCTTCTTCTTTTTTGGCGCCAAGCTCTTGTAGAGCATCGGCCGATTTTTCGCCTCTTAACATTAACCGAAAATTAATTTAACGGGCAAAAAATGAGATGGATTGTTGTAGAAGAAGACGCAAATAACGAATGACAACGAGAGACTCGCTACCAATCGAGAACTTTCTGCGAGGCAAATTGCCGTAAATCCGGTACATTCTTTTGTGCATTCGGAAAAGAAATACGTTGGCGTTTAAAGAGTGCACGATCAGTAGTGTGGCGTTGGTTAATTACAACGACGATCAGCAAAAGAAAAGGAACGGTGACGATATTGAAGGACTCACTGCCTCTTCACAACGATTCTTTTTTAATACGATCACCGTTTGAATAAATAAGCGCAGAATAAGCGAAATAGACAAATAATGGAGCGCTTTTGCTTTTATTGACGATCGCAAGAAGGACGAGAAGAATGGGAGAGCGAGAGAAGGCGTTCTTAAAAAGTACAGGTTAACAGGAAGCGAAGAGAACCTTTCAAGAAGTAAACAGAAGATTTTTGGCGGTATTTCTGCTACCGCTATTATTATTATTATTATTATTAGCACTACGGGAACGATTGGCATCCACTTGTGAAACGAGCGAGTGGCAATTTTTTGCTTTTCGGCAAAATGAGATATTTCGCAATCAAGTAAAATTGCGTCAAGTCGAAACGATCGAGGATTAATCGACGATTTGAAGAAACTAGAATGGAAATTACACTGTTTATGTGTAAGTCGTTGACCTAAGCGAACTAAGCGATGATAATGATGCATCCTGAAGGCGCCAATTTCCATCCAGTCACGGAACTAACCTCTCGAACAGATTTTTTATCGTTCGATCAATTCGCGGCTAATCTTGCTCCTTTTTAACTGAGTTTGTCCAAATTTCGTCAAGAGGAGCAGATAAAGAAACCGACAAAAATGTTCTTCGCCGTTGTGCAAACAGATTAGATAAACACGTGGAGATTTGCCCAACAAAAACACAGAAAGACGATGATTACGATGATAAGAAACGAGTATCCAATTATGTAATTGTTGATTAAACAATTGTTGCCGCTCTTTTGATGATGACGACGAAGAATGGTAAGCGGGCGCCAACGAGCAGAGTTGAGGTGTGTCCGCGCGCAAAACTTTGTTTGGAAAACCGCACGAAATTGCGAATTTCGTTTAAATTCACCTCCATTCGATTACCTCTCGCGATCGAATGGATTTGCGAAGGAAAATGCGATCTAATCCATGCGATTTTAATTAATTCGAACGGAGGGCGGGAAGCACGTCGAACTAACCTTGTGACGATCGTCGCTGGCGGGCGGTCCATTGCGAATTTTCATGTTTCCCACTGAAGAAAATGACGACGACCGAACGACGATTTCCGCGAATTTTCCAACACACCGAACCGGCGTCAACGAGTTAATTAATCGTCACAATTTCATTAATCGGTATATGCGTTTAACGGCAAACGATAAGCGTTTATCGCCACCTGAGAAGGTGATGGATTTTCCGCCGATCGACGAAAAACTCGGACCGAACCGTCGACGACGTAACGTGTCGTTTGTTATAAACGCGGGAACCCGTCCGCCGAAAGACTAACCTCTTCTCGATACCGTTAAACGATCGTGGAGGGCCCTCGCTTTTTCGTACTCTTTCCTTCTCTTTCACGAACCGAACAACAATACCGGGCCGAGCGTCGCGCCCTTTCCCACTTAATTACTCGCAACAAACTCAATCGTTCCCCATTCACGATTTTGTTCACACAAAACGACCGACTTTCTTACGTTCTTCTTCTTGTTCGCAGGACGAGGCGTGATGCCCAGCGTGAAATTGGCCCTGGACCACGTTAACGAGCATTCGGGCGTACTGCGGAATTACCGATTGCACATGTGGTGGAACGACACGATGGTGAGTGGTTAATTGACAAGGAACAATGCTTACCGCGAACTCAATCCCCGCGTGTGTGCTTGCGTGTCGGCGCCGTCGTGCTCGCAATCCGGGAAGCGGGAGACGTAAACGAACCGCCGACGAGCGTGCTTATATCCTTTTGATTGCAATTGCCGAACAGATGATCCGCTATCGATCAGATGGTCGTACGGAACGAGAAGTATCTTTGTTGACGTCGACTTCTTCTTCGCGTAGCGCAAAACCGTCCTAACCGCACGAGTGCACGAACCGAACTGAAACGTCAACCGAAAACAGGTGATTTTTTAAATGCACACGGACGAGGAGCGAGCGCACGAGACGGTTCGAGAGAGAGAGTGAGAACGACGTCTCCTCTTCGTCGTCGTTGCCGCCTCCGTCTCTTTTCCTCCTTCGCGTCGTTACGATTTTCGAAAACACGAAATTGTAGTAGGGCACGCACGTGTGCGTCTTTCAATAAGGACAACAACAACAACAAACGGAAAATTGACGGAAGGGTGGATCCGATTGATGATCGCGGTCGTGGCGGAGGAGGCAAAGAGACCGTGACAAAGCGGCTTTCGACTTTCGTGCGAAAATTTCGATTTTTTCCTGCGACTCGAAACACTCACCCGCTTTCCAACCCGTCGACGTTTCGATTCCCGTACGATTTTAACGACAATCGGCCGCCGATCCCTTCGCTCGAACCGCATCCACCGGGACGTTGAAACGGGAGCAGCGAGAGAAACGTTAGAGATTTAAAAAGGCTACGAGGAATAGGAGCGCATGCGTTTGTTGTTGTTATTACTCTTTTTGTTATCGTTTAATTCGAATCTGGCCTCCGCTCACTCGTTCCCGCACCAAAAATCCGGGATTAATCTCCCGATTAACGGCTAACAAAACGCAGATCCCGTGATTGCTACGGGTCGTCGTCTTCTGTCACGTTGGTCTATCGGCGCGATGATGATGATGATGATGATGACGATGGACGAGCATTGCCAAAGAACGAAGATGAAGAATTGGGCGAGGCTGCTCTATGGAGCACGGAAAGAAGAAAACGAACGAGGAATTCTCTCTGTCCTCATCCCGTCGTTGCTTTTTTCTCTCGCTCAATCATCATCATCACCATCCTACTCCACAAACGCGCACACACACGCGTAAAACGCATCTCGTCGGTGTTTCGTTGTCGAATGTGTGCGGTAATAGTTGGTGGAAGCGCTAGCGGAGAGCGCGTTCGAAAGGCAAAAGGGAACGCGAGCGAGGAGGACGAAGAAGCGGAGGAAATCGTAGGAAAGTTAATAATATGGTTTCGGTGTCTATGAACTCCGGAGACCTTCGAGTTCTTTTCATTTCTCGGCCACGGCCATAACACTCTTCTATTTTATATAATGCTTTCCGTCCTCTCATCTTTCCTCATCGTCATCATCATCATCTCCACCGCTTCGAACAATAACGACAAAGGCATAGCGAAGAATTTCGATGGACGTAGGCGACGATGGAAATGTTTGTTTCGATTTAATCACCCACGCCGCCAAATTCGTTTCCGCTAATCAATGCGCGAATTCGTTTCTTATCGAAACCGTTCGACGACGACGACGACAAGCGATTAGCGGATTTGCGACGGATTTTCAACGTCCCCGACTACAATTCGCGAAATATTTCCGATCGCCAGTGAGAAACTTTTGCAGAAGACTAAAAGTTGCGTTTTGTTCTCGCATCAATCTCTCGCAATTATTCCGTTCGTGCCGCTTCGTTCGTCGTGATTACACTTAAACCGCAACACGACGCGAATACACGGTTGAAAAAATAATTTCGTTTGCCCTTGCTCTCGTAATCTCGTTTTTATTTTTGCGCTCCTTTATCATTATCCGTCGTTTCGCAATTCGTGCGGTTTCTGTCGGCGAGATCGCAAAAATCCATCATCGGCATCGCGTTCGATTTCCTCTTACGAACATTTAGAAGTTTATCGTTAGATCGCCGTGCAGTTGGATTCCTCTAAAGTCCAACCAACAGGTCTTCGTCGCAATGGAATTCACTAACCTCTTCTTCACGTTGCCGCTGTTGTTGTTTACATCCGACGACCTCGTTTCGCTCGGGTTTATTCAACAGCGGCACTTGCGGGGAGACACGAATTTCTCTCGGCGTTAAATTGAACGTAATTAGGGCCAATTTATCTCTCGTTTGTGTGTGAAAGGAAGACGATCATGACGACGATGGCCGTAATGAATTCGTGCTAATTAAACAATTTAAAAAGGAAACTAAACGAGAGGCGCACTCGTTTAATCGTTTCTTCGGCCAGTCGTTAACTTTCTTTGGGAACGTAATTGGCGCACTCGTCATTGTTATTAACCGGCTGCTCTTGATCGGCGTTACATAACACGTCGCCTTTATTTGTTCGGTTATGATAATTTCGTACGCGACTACCGAGCGGAGGAAGCGCGAGATAACAAAAACGGTCGTCGTCGGTCTCATTCGAAATTCATCTCCTCACGTCGGAGAGTCATTTGAATAAAGACGAGAGGGCAACATAAAACGTAAAAAGACGTGCACTTTTGGCCTATCTCTTCGATCGTCCAACTCTAGTCTACATGTTACCGAAAGGAAATCGCTTTTGTTTTCGAGCGACGAGGGCAATTCGAAATCTAAACGTTATTTTCGAGGAAACTTGGCGCAAACTTTCATTCGTCCAAACCGTCAAAACAATTCTAAATCTAAACGTGACTTGCAAGGAAAATCTAAACTTGGCGCAAAGTTTCATTCGTCCAAACCGTCAAAGACGTTAATTATTTCGCAAAAAACGCGTTAATTAACATCCATTCCTTAAAGGTTTTGCAGAAAATTCATCCTTTTCGCCTCCAAACCCCCAATTAATGACGAATTGAAAAATTTCGCGTTCATCGACGCGGAATGTTTCCATTTGTTGCCAGCACGTTACGCAACGGATCGATCCGTTATAACGCCACCTTTTTCTTCGTTCCTCGCCGTCGTTTCTCCTCTCGGCGAGTTTTCTTCGGAAGTCGCGTCGCAATCGACGACTTCACTTGATCGATTCGTTGGAATTCCTAATGCTACCTTCTTGGGCTCGTTCCTCTTTTTTCTCTCTCTTCTTCTTCGTTCTCGTTCACGTGGCAGCATCGCGTTTAACGTTCGCTTCTTTCGTCGGGCAGCGAATACGCTAAACCGGCGGAATAGTCGTTTTGTAATCGGTTTGTGTGGAGAGAGCGAGTTCATTGCCATTTGGTGCGCGGTTAGTAGTTGCAGAGTTGTTTAGAAGACGACAGTGGCGGCGGAGGAGGAGGAAGAGGAGATTGTTGCATTTCCTCTTCTCGCAGTTGACATCACCACTATTACTCTACACACGCTCGTTTTGTTATTATTATTATTCTTCTTCTTCTGCTGCTGCTTTTGTTGATGTTTACTTTCTGTTGCGATATTCGTTTTTTGTTGCCGATTCCTTCCAGAAAACGCGTCTTTTCGCCGGACGAATCGACGAAATAAACGCCAATAAATCACGTAATCCCTCTTATCTAATCGACGGATCGCAATTGCCAATTGCCGACGAGCTGCTCTCATTATTCATGCAAATCCCCCGTAATACCGCAACTAAACTCGCAATAAACTTCTTTGTTTGCGCTCATTATTTCTCCCTTTTCGCATGTTTAACCCGCTATTATCGTCGTTGTTGTTGCGCCTTGCCCGATGATTCGAAGCCAAACAATTCGCAATTGCAGGTAGATAGGTGACAATGGAATTGAACCGCTTTTATTGTTATTATTATTTTATTATCGTGCGGGTACTTTTACGATTCGGCGTCAAATTGTTATTCGCAAACAAGTTCAAGATTGCGTTAGCGAAACGTTCGATTACAAAAGGAACTTTCGCTCGATACGTCACTTTTAATCTCCGAGCTTTTATTACGTTCGCCAAGCGGCGATTAATAAAAAACAAAACAAAAAACTTGACCCTTCGAGGATTTTTCGTTGCTCGAGAAACAATTCGCTGTCGTTTCACGTTAGCGAGTAGGAAGTTCACGTGGACGTCAATAAACGAAAAAACCGGTTGAGAAGTACGCGTGAAATTGAAAGAAGAAAAGTCAATCGCCATTAGAAATAGCGAATCGACGTCTTCGACGCGCTTTCTCTCGCCTTCCATCTGGTCCATCGTCGTTTAGCGCGTTCCAATCGCTGCCGACGATCTCGTCTTCGCTCCTCGACGTCAATCAACTGTCATTCTTCTGCCATAAGCCTTTTGACGCTATTTTATTAGTACTTTGCTCTTGGTCCATTTAAGTCTTCGATGCTTCTTCCCTCGAGGGTACTCCTTCGCTGCCCAAAGATAAGACGTTCGGTTATTGATGGTGATCCACCTACGTCGCTCTTTGTGTGTAGGGTTTAGAACTTAAGACATCGACGGAGGAGGAAGAAGGAAAGGAAGGACGAAGAAGAAATTACGTGCATCGGGTTATTCACCTATTCAATCGTTGTATATGAGTTTTTTGTAGTAACGACGACTAGTTTTTTATAAGTCTAAGCCTCAAACGTTCACGTGCACGAGGATCAAATGCTAAAAACAAACAGACAAAAGCTTCTATCGGGAGCTTCGTCGGAGATTCGCTGGTCTTCTTAACAATCATTGTATTCACCAAAACGCGCTGCTCAATTATTTGTTTCTATTGCCCGACGATCGTCTCTTTAACACTTTCCGTCGGCCCTCGAGCGTTTGCTCTTTGCACGTGGATCAAACGAGTGAAATGAGCGAATCGAAAGCGAAAGAGACGCCGTTCGTTCCTCGTCGATTCAATGGAAACGTTTTAGAAAAGGGAGAAACGCACGGGATGTGTCGGAGACGTTTTGTTTCGCCTTCGATTCCTTCCGGTTGCGTTTTATTGCGTTAAATCGCTGTATTTTTTATTTCGTAGGATGTAGGTAAACCACATGTGCTCGCACACGATTTTTTTTTCTTTCTTTCTTCTGGTTTCTGGTCGCCGCAATCACACGAGTCTCCACGTATCTCCGGCCGATTAAATTTCGTAAATAAATTCGATTTCCTTTTTAAATTTCGATTCGAGAGAATAAGCCGACTCCAACTGTATCGGTTTACTGTAGGAAAATTGAAAAATCGTCGATCGTTTTCGTTTTTTCTTTTTACGCTCCTTTCAAAAATAAGCGACATGTGTTGTGCGTGGACACGAATCGTAATCGGACACCAGCGATCAACTTCTAAGGGCTCGTCGATTCGCGAAAACCGACGATTTCGCACGCGGTCACCTTCAAATGTTTTCTTCTTTTGCCCGTCTATCAATCATAATCCTTCTGCTTCAACCAAGACAGTCTCAACGACATTTTTTTCTTCGAGGATCGTTCCTCGATTGCTGCAATCGTTGGATTGAATTTGCTAGAATTCGAATCGTTCCCGGCTCTTTTCCGTGATTCGTTTCTTGGTTGGTAATCGAGTCATTTTTTTAAGCGATCGATTTGCGAATGTCCAAGATTCTCTTTGTTCTTTTGTCCTCTTCGCGAATCAATTTCTGCATCAAAGCAGACTTATCGAATCATCTTTGCAATATATGCCAAAGAAAAACGCATTTTTGAATGAATCTTTGTTTTGTATTTATTATTTTTCATTTGGGCACAAATTGTAAAAAACTTGTTTTGGAACTCTTGAACTGAGAAATTAAGGCAATTAACGTTAATTAACTTGTTGAGATTTCTTTTTCTTCAATTTTTGCATATCAACGGAAGAGACACTTCTCTACTTTTGCATTCTTGCACTAATTGCAATAAACTCATTTTGGAACTCCTAAAGTGATTAAGTATGGAAGTAAACATCAAAGATCGATTAATTAGGTGTTCTACATTGAGATTCTTTCCTTTCCTCAATTGTGTAATTGTTGTCTTCAGCAAAAGCAATCTAAACATTCAGCGGTAAAAAGCTTTAAGACCCTATTTAGAATTTCCTCGTTTGATTTCTCCGATGGAGTTTAGCTTGGCTATTTTCACGTTTATTTATCCTTTCATTCTTCTGTTGTGCCTCTTCTCCTTCGACTAGTAAATACCACATAGATGCGTGGGCGTGTGATTTTAAACTTGAATTATAACTTCAATCAGCATATTACATTTTACACGGAGAGTACGTGCGTTTAGGTGAGGCACGAGGACGTAAGAAGAGGAAAGACTCGTCGTCGTTCATACCGAAATGGCTAATAATAATAATAAGAAGAAAATAATGGGGGGAATACGACAAAAAACTGTGGGTGGATGTGTATGCTATTGGAAGAGTTGTTAAGTAAAGAAACGAAACCGAAACGAAGAATGGGACAGACCATCGCTCAAAGATAATTCTCGCCGTTGAACGCCTTATTTTTGCCCGCAAACGGAAAACGTCGTACACAACGAATCGAATCCCCTCAATCCGCGAGGGTGTCGTGCACGCAATCGTCATCATCTTCGGCCGTTTCGCCTTTGTTTCATTCGCGTTCCCATCAATTTACTGATTTCTGACCTCGCGTCAACATCAATCTCAACTTCGTCGATCTGCCAATTCTTCGTGTGCCGATTCGCTAATCGAAGAGGACAAACAATAACAACGAAAAAAAAAAAAAAAACGAAAGTGAAGAAGTGATTATTTACCCGCGCGAAGAACACTCCAACAACCTCTTCGGCTTCTGTCGTTTGTTGTCCGTTGGGCCGCGCGGCCACTCGAATTGTTTGCTCGCTTCATTAGCGCACGCTCGTGGTCGATAATTAATTGGGAAACGGACGGAAAGAGACAAACTCTGTTAGGCCGCAGTGGACTGCAAGAATCTCTCTCCACTGCAGCTTAACGCTTGCCCATCGCCTATCGCAAAACGTTCAGCTTCTTCATCTGCGCCTTTACGAGTTCGCGTCTTTTGGTTCAACGGCCATATTCCTCTTCTGCTGATGTGCTATTAGTTCTTCCGTAATAACATTGCGTCGGCGAGGAGGACGTCTCCAGCAATCGCGCAAATTGCTAATTTAATCGTTGATCACCGTTTAAATGATGATTGAAAGGGCAAACAAATCGGGGGCAAAGCGTGCGGGAAATAAAAAAAAAAGAGAGGAAGGAAGGAAGCCGACATCAACGGCCGTCGAGCGATCTGAATTTTTTCGTTCAGGGGCGCGGTGCTAAAAATAATTGTAACGTTTCGCCAGTCGGAACGTTACGAAACTCCCCGGCCCGGAACGCGCGCGCGTGTGTGTGTGTGTGTGTGCGTCTCCCTCGTGGTTTTACAAACGCACCCCGCCGTATCATCATCGCGTCTCGGTCTCTTTCTGTTTGATAACGGCAAACGGCCGCCGGTTGCCGTTGTTGTTCTTCGTTTTGATTTGATGGGACCCCCTCGGCTCAGACGGATCCGCACACTCGCTGCGCTGTTTCGATTCCCCTCGTGCCCACTTTCGCTCTCGTGGGGGAACATTTTCACCCCATTATAAAACGAGGGGGTTCGTCTCGTTGCGTACCGTCGGGGTAATTTTTTTGCTCTCCCTCGAACTCTTACTAACGCCACGATCGAATCACGTAAGCACATGGACAACGAAATCGAGGCAAAAAGTAAGAAGAAATTGGGTAAAAGAGGAAATCGGATGATGAAGGAAGGAAGACGCGAAACGAGACGGGAAATAAGGGCAACGGAGGCGCATGAGAATTAATTCTTTTCGTGTAACAGTCACTCCATCGCCGGCTATCCAAACGCTAGTTTTGGGGCGCTTTTTTGCGCCAAAAAGGGCGCAGCAAATGCTGCTAGAGTTGCAGACGAATCTCACGACTTTATTGGCTCGTCGCGTTTTCATTTTTGCTAATCTGTTCGATAAGCAGCTGTCTTCCGTTTTCGAAACTTCATTAACAGTTGTTTGTAGGCTTGCCTCCAATAAAAGAGTCTTCGGCCAGCGGAGGCTGGTAGTTGCCAAAGGACCGAAAATGCGCTTTTTTTTCAGGTTTACATTCCGCAAACAAAACCAAAATCTGGCAAAAACGCGTATGTACAAAATCCGTTTCCTGTTAAACGCAAAATAGCGCTTCGTCGATGTTAATTTTACGAAAAGACCGCAGAAGCGACCATCGGCCGTCGAAGGCAAATGACTGTAATTAGTTAAATCGATAATCGAAACAACGCAAAGACTTTTCGAACGACCGAAGATTAGCCGAACGCGCCGACAATTCTTTCATCGTTTTCGCCTCTATTCTTCGCTTTCCTTCATCGGATGTTAACAGGAAGTGGCTCCTTTATGTCTTTACGCCACTCCGCATTGTTGTACATCGCTGTTAAATCCCATGTGGTAAAACCTCTCTTCGCCTCTCGTTCCTTTCAATTTCACTTCCTCGTCGATCGTGACGAGCCAATTCCTCGCGACTCCCGGATCGACGGATGTTGTTTCACGCGCGTTATCATCCCATTTACTAATCGAACGATTACATGCTTGTTTTGAATTCGCTGCTTATCGATTCGTAGTCGAAATCGCTTCGCAGAATGCGAAAAAGAGCGCGCCGACCGTGTTGACGGCCGAAGGGATAAGGAATCTTGGCGCTAAATTTCCTTCCCGGAATTTTTATCCATCCTCTCTCTCTCGGCATCAGCTGTTTTCCCTTTAATCTCCGTCCGTTACGAGCGCACAAGAGACGTCTCAGTTTGAGAGAAATGAATGAACGCGTTTCAATGTGTGTGCGTGCCCGAAAATCCCTTCTACGAATTCGCCATTGTGCGCTTTTGTGCGTCCCGTTCTTGTGCGTGGGAGGTTGTCGATGACGTGTTCTGTGCCGGCGAGTGCGAAATTCCGCAAAACAAATCAAACGGACGATCTATTATGCCGTAATAATAATGGGGTTTTCAGTGGGATTTCTTTTCATTTCGCATTTATGTGCCCACGGAAATTCTTGTAAGACCGAGCGAAAAAGGTAAAAGAAGACGGAACTAGTTGTACCTGTGGGAATAGATTCTGCCGATGGGTTCTTAGCCGTCGATTCCCGCGAGTCCGTGTCGACTTTCGAATTTGTTAACGAGGACGAAGAACAAACTTTTTTTAATCGCGAATTTTGAACGAATGCTTTGAGCCGTACCTTAATTAATTAGCTGATACTTATGCAAATTCTAAATGCTAAACGACGAATTTAATTTTGCGAGTAATTCTGGCAATATGGCTTCAGTGTTGGGAAGTTCTTAAGGAATCCACTGCTGCAACAGAATCAGAAAGCTAGAGGAGGAGTCGGAATATTAAACAGTCGTTGAAACCGAAATTGTCGTCTGCCATTTAATTTTGATCAAAACAAGTTAGTTATCAAACCACCCTGGAAAGGCATTTTCTCTCAATCTTTGGGACAACAAGAAATGTTAATTTTCCTTAGTCCATTGAAAGCACCTTTGAGCATGATTTTAATACATGCTATTTGGAGCTCACAGTCGTAATCAAGAATATCGAAATAGCAGCAATGGAAATTTAAATTTAAATTAATTAACATCTTCTTGTAATGGTTACAGTGTAATGCGGCCGTCGGCGTGAAGGCATTCTTCGACATGATGCACAGCGGACCCCATAAATTAATGCTCTTCGGCGCGGCTTGTACGCACGTGACCGATCCCATTGCGAAGGCGTCCAAACATTGGCACCTCACGCAGGTACGTTGGTCTCTTGTTATTATTTTCCCATTATTTATCATCCGAAGCGCTCGCCGTGGACGTGGAACATGTAACGTTGAAAATAATTAATACGTGGCCGTTGTCCGTCAGCACACGCGTCACCCACTCGCGATTTACGTTATCGCCTCTTTTTGTTCACGCAGTTATCCTACGCGGACACGCATCCGATGTTCACGAGGGACAATTTTCCGAATTTCTTCCGCATCGTGCCCTCGGAGAACGCTTTCAATCATCCGCGATTGTCGCTGCTGCGCGAATTCAATTGGACGCAAGTGAGCACCATCTACCAGAACGAGCCACGGTATTCGCTTGCACATAACAGGTAACTCATTGACGTTATGTCGAGGAAATCATTGCACAGAGTCCGGATGAGAAACCGCACACGTTTCAGAGATAAATTACAAAGATTATCGGGAGTCCAATTTGCGCTAACCAATGTCCAAAGGTTTGAATTATTGGCTTTGGCAATGCCCTGCCGTATTGCTTCTTTCACTTTCCGAAGACGTTGGCTTTTAGGGCAACTAACGATAGCCTCGTAATTTAAGTTTGATTCGTGGGAGATTTATCTCTCGGACACTCTGTGCTATTCGAATGAATGATGAAATTTAGCCTCTCCAATTTTCCTCCCGCTTATCTTTTCGTTCTCTCTCTCTTGTGTGTTAAACAGATTAGTATCCGAATTGGACACGCTCGGCTATCACGTGTTAGAAACGCAAAGTTTCACGAACGAAGTAACTACGGCATTAACGAAATTGAAAGAGAAAGACACTCGAATCATTTTAGGTAATTTTAACGAACATTGGGCTAGATTGATTTTCTGCGAAGCGTACAAATTGGAGATGTACGGTCGCCGGTATCAGTGGATCATAATGGGCACGTACAGTAACCAATGGTGGCACAAATTGGAGCCGGACTCGAACTGTACGGCCGACGAGCTCGAGAACGCGCTCGAACAAACCATTTTGACCGATCTGTTGCCGTTGAGCACTAGCGGCGAGATCACCATATCCGGAATTGTGAGAGCAATTTTCGCATCTCCTTACGCTGTTTAATCGGAATTGAAACGGTTGCTTTTCTCTCTGTTTTAGACGGCCGACGAATACTTGGCCGAATACAATTCGCGCCGCGGCAAAGAGTACTCCAGGTTCCACGGTTACACGTACGACGGCATTTGGGCGGTCGCTTTGGCCATACAGAACGTCGCGCATAACATACGGTACTACCGTAGGAACCAAAGCGTCACCGACTTCCGTTATCGCGATCCGCTATGGGAACGTCTCTTCTTGGACGCCTTGCACAACACCAGCTTCGAAGGTGACGAATCGTTACCTCGATTAGTGCGAAAAAGCCGCACAGTTTCTGATAAGATATTAAGTAAAACGTTGAAACGTAACGGAGGAAATTTGTACTTGCGATCCCGGCGCATCCACCATTTTTATAAGCAAACTACCGTTGATTTAACCGCTGCGATCGCGTTTTAAGATAGGGATTTCGTTTTTTTTTTAATTCGAGTGAAATTGTCGGTTCAGATCTCAATCGTTTTCGAAACTGTTCGATGCGTTTTTCCCCTTCAGATTTATTGTTAGACATTCTTCTGATGGAACTTTGTACTTGTCGTTCGTAGGCGTGACGGGTCCGGTCCGTTTTTACGATAACGAGCGTAAGGCCAGCATCCTGCTGAAGCAATTCCAAGATCGTGCCGAGGTGAAAGTGGGCGAGTACAGCGCGGCCACGCAACACTTGGACCTGACGCTCGGCGCGCCTTTACGCTGGCTGGGAAAGTAATTCGAAAATCGCCAATTCCAGTTGGAATCTCGTCGGTTTCCCTCACGATTTCCGCTTTATTGTAGGCATCCGCCGAAAGACCGCACGCTTCACATCATCGAGCACACGCGCGTCAACAAGACGGTCTACGCGATACTGGCGTCGTGCGCCGTCTGCGGCATCGTGATGGCTTCCGTCTTCTTGGGCTTCAACATCAAGCACCGCAATCAGCGGTACATCAAAATGTCCAGTCCGCAACTGAACAATCTGATCATCATCGGCTGCATGCTGACGTACACGAGCATCATCTTCCTCGGGTTGGACTCCGGCCTGTCGAGCATCGAGGCGTTCCCGTACATCTGCACGGCGAGGGCGTGGACCTTGATGGCCGGCTTCTCGCTGGCGTTCGGCGCGATGTTCAGCAAAACGTGGCGCGTCCATTCGATCTTCACCGACGTCAAGCTCAACAAGAAGGTGATCAAGGATTATCAGTTGTTCATGGTCGTCGGTGTGCTACTGTTCATCGACATCGTCATAATGACCACGTGGCAAGTCACCGATCCGTTCTATCGCGAAACGAAACAGCTGGAGGCTTACGTAAGGACGAATCGCAAAGAGTTTGTTACGGTTTTCTTTTACTATCGTACATTTTGTAGCCTCATCCGTCCAGCGAGGACATTATAATCGTGCCGGAGAACGAGTATTGCGCCTCCGAACGGATGACGATATTCATCGGATCGATTTACGCTTACAAAGGATTGTTGATGGTACGGTTCTAATTTCTTCCTGATATTAGGTGTACATCTTTGCTCCCGCCGCTTTTCTTTTCCCGAAATTCGAGGCTTTATTGTAAAAAAGTTGCTTATAGCTTTATCCTTCCTTGCAATTAAAATCATCTTTCTGTTGACGGAACACGCGAACCGATAGATATTCGGCGCGTTCCTCGCGTGGGAAACGCGTCGCGTCTCGATACCGGCGCTAAACGACAGTCGACACGTCGGATTGTCCGTTTACAACGTGGCCATCATGTGCATATGCGGCGCGGCCGTCGCCCTAGTGCTGGTCGATCATCAGGACGCGATGTTCCTCATTATCGGTGAGCGATTCGTTCGATTCGGGCCTTACGTTTCGCCGAAACCGTTACGCTTTCAGGTGTGTTCGTGATGTTCTGCACGACGGCCACGTTATGCTTGGTGTTCGTGCCGAAGATGGTCGAATTGAAACGGAACCCGGGCGGTTCGATCGACAAGCGAATCAGGGCGACGTTGCGACCGATGTCGAAGACGCGCAGGGACTCGAGCGTCTCCGAGCTGGAGTCGAAGATGAAAGAGGTGAAATCGTTGAATTCGAAGTACAGGAAAACGCTGGTCGACAAGGAGTCCGAACTGCAGGTGACCGCCGTTGTTCTGTTGGACTTGAACGGGCGATTGTAAACGACGATTGATTGCAGATGTTGATACGGCGATTGGGACAGGAGGCGAGAGATCTGTTGGATTCGCGAACGGACTCGATGAGCGACACGAACCGATTGTCGGTGCCGTTGCTGCGGAAGGAGGCGCCGTCGGCGACGGAAACCAGCGATCTGACGTCGCTGTGTAGCCTGAGCTCGCAGGATTTCGTCACGTTGCAGCACGCGGACAGTCAAAAGTTTGCCGCTCGCAATTCGCACCGGTCGCAATTTAACGTCGATTTCGTGTTGCAGAAAGAAGAAGGCGATCTGCGAATCGCCCAAGCTCGAGAAGAAGACGCCGTCGCCGCAAATCAAGAAAGAACCGACCACCAACAACGCGCACGAACAACAGCAACAGTTGCCGTTGCAGAACGGCAACTTGACCAAACCGAACCCCGCGTGCAATCACCAGATGAACGATTTGAATAACGTCGGCAACAAGGACAAGTGTCCGATGGAGACGAATTTGAATAGGAAATCGCCGGACGCCAGACGGAATCATCCGAGCGAAGAGAGTGGCAACAACAATAACAATAACAACAGCAAGAACGTCGACTTGGTCTACGGCACGTGTCCGACGAGCAATAAGCATCAGACGTGCGAGAAGCGGGCCACCATCCGTACGCCGGACGTCGACTGCAGACCGGAACGACGTCGTCAGAGCCTGAAGGCGGACCATCAGGAGCGCGATGCGGGCGACGCGGCGGAGATGTCGGCCGCGTGCCATCGGCGCGTCAGCGTGCCGAGCAACAGGACGCCGCCGAAGAAAAAGAAGTCGGACTGCGGCACGCACGTGGTGGCGAAGAGCGAACTGTGGGACACCGGCAGCAGTCAACACCGGTGCCAGAAGAACCATCAGAAGCTGGTCAGCAGGGTCAGCATATCGCAGGACGAAGGTAGCGCTCAATCGTCGAACGAATCGATTTCTCAATCGTTTGTTTGCTCGCTTTCAGACGACAGCATCATCCATCGGACGGTCTCGGAGCGGAACCGGCACGCGCAGAAACGCGACAAGAGTCCGAAGAAGGAGGAGACGAAGGAGATGCCGAGCATTTGCAATCAGCAGTGCAACAAGTTGGGCTACTTCCAGTCGACGCCCAACGTGGCCGAGCTGAAAGGGAGCAATCATCATCGGGCGGCGCACGCGAACACGGTCAAGCGCGAGAAGTCGATGTACAACGCGACGTCCGAGAGCGAGCTGCTGGACAGGGAGATCCTGCCGATCTTCCAGAAGCTGTTGACGGAACGCAACAAGAGCCAGCACAACATCAACTATTCGTTCGGGCGATCGTGTCCGAATATCTCGATCAAATGCGACATCGTCGAGTACCTATAACGATCCCGTCGTTAATCGATTTGTTCCCCGTTCTCTCCATCTCGTTACGCTTTTCGTTTTAGGGCAAACGAACGATACGAAGAGAAACGAATAACGAAACACTTTACCACGCTACCTGATCCTGGCACCGCCGTACACACGCAAGAAATCAAGGAGAAATGGGAGAGAAAGGACGGACGAAATAAGCAAAAGACTTTATTTTGTATCCAATCGAAATCTTACATAGGAACACAATCAATCAGTCAATGAATCTAAAAATAGTGAACGTTTACCTCAACCGTGTAACCCGCAAATAATTGTTTGGATGAGAACAATCGCTCTGTCGATTGTTGATGACGTGCAGAAAGCTGCTCTTACTTTTCTGCATTTTGCAAATTCGTTTTGTTTAACGAACCTTTTGAGTTTGTATGATGAGGCCTCATCCATCGTCTGATTAGTGCAAAATTGCAGCAATTATTTTTAAGACACGATTATTAAATGCGAAGGATAACACAGTGAACCTTTGTCAGGACATCGAGAATCCTTTCCATAAAAAGAAACGTTTTTCATGTAAATTTCATTTGTACGTTTCAAAGGAAAACGTATCGTATAGAGAGATTAATAGGATCTGCAAAAAAGTGATTAATTAATCATTGGATGGAAATCAATTCAATTATGGTTGTGTCATTAAATTAAAATAAATACAATGTAATAGTTAATTGTTGTATAAAGAACTATTACCGTACGAAGACGTTATTTATTATTAGATTTATGTTAAATATTAGTTCAATGTAATAAACCGATATGGTAAACTAAAAAGGATTCATTTCAGGTTTTTGAAAGGTGATTTCGGTGTAGATGCAAAACAGTGCTCAATGTGAAGACAAAAAGTTCGATATCGACCTCGCGAACAAAAAAGAAGGATTTGCGAGAAATTTGCAAGGTATTCATCATTGGTAAGTGCAAACGTTTTACACAAATCGCATTCAAAGTCATTTTTTGTGTTAATGCGAAAACGAGCGCTTTTATCATAAACTTATGTAATTTTTAAATTAATTATAACGTATGAGAGTTGTGCAAAAAACGGAGGACAAAATTATGCGCAATTTGATAAATACAATGCGATATCGCCAGGAAATACAATTCAACTGGTTAAACGCGAACCAGTTTCGCAAATGTCGCCGTAATATGCAAATTAGAATTTTGGTAAAACACAAAAATTAATTAATTCCGAATTGTGATCGCGCAAAATACTTATCGCCCTTGAATCGCGATGATTAATGATTATTTTCTTTTTTGCGCTGTTTCTCACATCAATATCGAATTAGAGAAACAACAATAAAGAACTAGTTTTTATTTCGTTCAACGCTGAGTGCTTCCACTTATGTATTTATGGGTCATTGCTATCGCGCGAGCTTTCGATCGCGAGCCCACGCGCGTTTCCTTTAATTCGACGGAATCCTTCGGCGATTAATTTTCAAATTTCCACCAAAAAATAATCGAAAACCACCGATAAGCACATAAATTCGGACGTGTCATCATCGTCGCCGTCGATTTTGTTGGCAATTTCAAAGACATTCTATTCGGCTAACGTCGCATCGTACACAGACGTCCGGTCTGTCAACGCGTTATGTTGTGTACATAATCGGTCTCGATGAATTAAAGTTTTTCACGCGGTCGTTTAGAAAGAAGGAAAATGCCGTACGAAGATTATATCGATTACGTGAATGGCATTAAGTACAAGGTAACGTTATTAATCAATTGCATTTGAATAATTCATTTTATATTAAAGAAGTGAAAAGAGAAAAGCCACACGACGTCGCCGATGCATTTACACGTTTCGTTGCGGTCTCGCTACGAAAACCCATTGTTTTGCATATTTTCCTACAAATTCCGAACAAAAGCGACAACGTGACTGGTCAAAAAAAAAAAAGAAATTGCCGATAAAAAAAAAGTTGTTCAGTTGCGTGCGTACGTAATAATTTTGTAATTGCACAATTCCGATTTAGTCTCGTCATTATAATCGGTATTAACACGCGGTTCGATTCGTGTCCGATGGATCGTTACAATTGATTCGTGCGGCGTGTGGGAAAAGAAGAAGCGAAAGACCGACAGCGGCGTCGGCTGCCCGCCCGAAATTCCATTCAATTAATCCGCGGCGACGAAGAGTGGCCCGCACTTTAATTAATCGCCGACCGTCGCGAGCTTCGTTGGTGCTTGTAACGATCGTTAATTGGAAACGTGTCGTTATCGTTGTTTAGAAGTTTTCCATTTTGCGAAACCAACAATAACAACAATCATTATAGTAATCGGCTACTTTTTCTATTCAATTGCAAATTCACGTGCGCACGTAATTCATTCCAATTAAATCGCTTCGGTATGCGAAAATATCGCGCACTTGAACAATGTTAAATCAAATTGACACGATCGTCTTTCTAGATTAAGTGCTGCAAGATCAAGAGTTAATAATCGTTCCGCAGACGCGATTGCGAATGATGGTTTTGGATGATTGATTTGCGAAAACGACGACGACGATCGCAATGGACGTGGATACCGTTTATACGAAGGATCTGAGTTATCCGAATGATAGTGAGAATGGCAAGTGTCTTATACATAGATTATTTGGTAAGTTCGATGCACAAAGCGTCACGTTTCGTCTGTAATCACCAGCCGAATAAATAATGAGTAACGCTCTGATTATCGTCGTTCGTATTACTCGACATGTCGCTTTGATAACCGAGATAAGAGCGCAAATATTGACGCTAATTCGTTTTATCTGTCGTAGGGCAAGTACCTGCACGTTTTGTTTTGTATCTGTTATCGTGGTCCGGCTTCCTCGTCTCGTTCATGATGCGAACGGACATCAATTTGGCCATCGTCGCGATGGTCGAGGATCCGAAGCAGCCCGCGACCGCGAACAACACGGACGACTATTGCTACGACGCGAAATCGAACGAGAACGAACCGACGCAAATCGTTGTAAGCTCGCCGTCTCGCTCTTTAATTAAGAAAACCGTGTGCACGATGATGGTCAGTTTTTTGTTGTGCACCAAAAGGTCAAATTTAATTGCTATCAGGCGATCGAAATGCAAATGAAAAAAAAAAAACGAACAGAATGTAGCAAAAAGTTTCACGGTCACGCTCTTTAAACTCGCTTTCGTTTTATCCGTTCAGGACTACGGCGGCACGTTACAATGGTCGGCGGACGTGCAGAGCTATGTGCTGGCGTCGTTCTATTGGGCGTACATCATCTCGCAGGTCGTCGGCGGCCTAGCGACGCAAAAGCTGGGCACGAAGCGCGTCTTCGGCTACGCGCAATTGGCCACCGCGCTCTGCAGCCTCTGCATACCGTGGGCGAGCGAGACGCATTACGCCATCGTCATCTCGTTGCGAAGCGTTCAGGGATTCGCGTCGGTCAGTCGCCGCGAATCGATTAACGTCGCTCGACTAAATCTCCACGTCCTTTGTAGGGCCTGACGTGGCCGGCGATGTACGCGCTGGTCGGCCACTGGATACCGGTGCCCGAGCGGAGCCGCTTCATGTCGAGCTTCCAAGGCTTCAGCATCGGCATCGGGATCACGTATCCGCTGTGCGGCTTCCTCATCGCGAAACTGGGATGGCGCTCGGTGTTCTACACGACCGGTTCCATCGGTAATCTCTCGATTCGAACGTCGACGAAAGACGAACAACAAAAACGTTTGCGTTGCAGGCGTCGTCTGGTGCTTCGTCTGGTACCTGTTGGCGTTCGACAGTCCGGAAACGCATCCGCGCATCTCGCTCAGCGAGCAGCAGTACATCAAGGAGAACACCGTGAACACGTATGAGTCGTCGCGCAGGCAAGCGGTCCCGTGGGGCTCGATCCTGCGCTCGATGCCGGCGTGGTCGATCGGCGTCACGACGTTCGGCCGCATATGGGTCCACTACACGTTCATCATTCCCGGGCCGAAGTACATGAAGAGCATCCTCGGTTTCAGCATCGAAAAGGTGACGCGGTGCCGCGCAATCACTCGCGCTTACGCCTTTTAAAACTTCGTTATTATCGTCGTAGAACGGCGTGTTGTCGGGCGCGCCGTTCATCTGCAGCTACCTGGCGTCCGTCGTCTTCTGCTACATAGCCGACAAGCTGGTGACGAAGGAGGTGATGACGTTGACGAACGTGCGGAAGCTGTTCACCGCGATGGCCCAGGTCGTGCCCGGCGTGTTGGTGATCACGATCAGCTACCTCGGCTGCGACATCGTCGTCATACTGATCGTGTGGTTCGTCGCGGTGACGATGATTACGGCCGCTTACGCGGGCGCGATGGCGAACGTCGTCGACATCGCGCCGAATTTCGCCGGCCCCGTGCTGGCGTTCGCGCAGACCATCCACATGACGGCCAGCTTCTTGAGTCCGCTGGCGGCCGGTTATCTGACGAAGGACGGGGTACGTCTCGCGACGGATTGTTTTGCTGTTCGCGATCAATCGACGGCTTTGCTCTTTTCAGCACACGATGCAAGCGTGGAGGAACGTTTTCAACGTGACCGCGGCGGTGGCTATATTGACGTACGTCGTCTATCAGATCTGGGGCACTGCAGAGGTAAATGTTGATGAGGTTGCGATGATAGCGGTGTATTAAATGCGATTTGGTTTCAGGTGCAACCGTGGAATTACGCAAACGTAAAGACGACGCCGACGGAGGAGGAGCTGATGTTGAAGAAGGACGAGAACGGCGTCGCCATTGTTAGAGCGAAAAGGGAAACGGAAACGTAATATAATTATTTCACGCTGCAAAAGCGTTATTTTAGCGGATGTAACGTGAATTTACACACAAAGTATTTGGGTGCTGGTGTTCATTTCTTAAACATACCACTTTAGTTGCAGGAATCTTCGATACATACACCAAACTATTTTCTCTTTTGTACTTAGGCATTAGTTTTTTTACAAAGGGGCACTTACTTAGGTTACAATTATTCGTTTTCGAATTGAACGACGAGTCGTGAGTCTCTTTAGATTAACATGGCGAAAATGCGAAAACGATAGATCTCTCTCTATATACGTTTAATTGTAAGGCAACAAGTATTTACGACGAGAATAATCACGATTCCGGATCGATAAGTATTTATTTAATGGAGACAAAATATTTTGCAGAACATTTTACGAAACTAATTACCGAGACTGAGCGCGCTCTTGGCCAATTCTTTTCGCAACTCGTTGTGGTTGATGATAATCATATTATATAATATATTACAAATAATTCCTCATGAAACATTGTGATAATCTTTAAATCTCATCTGCTGGCTCTTACTATTCACTTTGAAATTAAAATAAAAGGGGAGCGATTCGAGAGGGTAACAGTGAGATTTTATTCTTTTCTTGAATGTTACATAAACGCGCAACGTTCATTAAGTTTAAATTTTAATTTAGCGATAGAGTTTAATAGGTATAAAATAAAGTTACCTCGTGTATTAATACAAAAAAGAAGATGGATATGTTGGGAGTACGTGCGATTAATGATCGTGAGAAATGTTTATCGATTAAACATGATGATGCGAAGAAGAAAAATCCATTTTATTTTTTATATAAACTTATTTAGACTCTACACTTTTCTTAATTGCATCGTACTTCGTGTCATATGTTTGGACAATATAATTATCATTTATGTAGTAAACAGCCATTAATACATAAATGTGATAACGACTTTAAATGAAACTTTAAAACCATTTCATAGAATGTTATTTTGTTAATTGAATCATTTTTTGAATCAATCATTCCTATTAACTTTATAGAAAGTTTAAAAAGAGTTCACTGTCCTAAGGAGCAATATAGGAATAAATGCATTACATTTAGGAGTAGAACTTAAATTTTTATTGCAAGACAGAATGATATTTTATTGACCCGGTCCACTCAACGACTTATCCATAAACTTCTTCTTAGCAAAACACAGCCACCATTTACTGGGTTTACCATCTTCACCAAATACTTTATCCACAATCCTGTGGCCAGTCTCTTGCCTCAACTGTGTTAGATAAGCTCTTAGGAAATCTACAAATTGACCAATTAAATGTTAGGCGAATCAAATTTCAATATTTTACACATGATACCTGAATCTTGCTGGGTTTGTGGTTTTACATACACAGAGTTCAATGGGAAACCAGGTTCACCAGGTATATCAAATCTGGATATGGCCAGTGCATACATATCATTTTGAGCTTGATTTTTGCTTGTGCATTTTTGCAACTTCTTCAAACATTCAGTTATATAAAGCGTTATGTATATCAACAAACGATCAGCTTCCGACTGAAAATCATAACAGCGATCATTGATTTACCGATTAAATTAACGTGATTTCTCATACCTTAATTTCGTATGTGCGAAAGAAAACGTTCGCTTTAAAGTAATAAATAGCTTCGTCTATGATATCGCTATCTTGCGAGACCGGTATCGGGGCAGGACCTCTTACTTGCGTTTTAAACGGTAGAATCGCCGTGTTTCCTACACTCTGTTTAACATCCATAAATGATGAATGGTAAGCCTGGAAGAATGGGCAATTAATAACGGCAGGATTTGAATTATTTGCACACTTACGGGCATGATTATTTCACGTTTTAAATGCGCTATTTATCGATTAAATTTCAGTAGAATTTCTAAAACGTTGCTTTGATTAACTAAATTTATAGTTCAATACTAACTAATCACTTATACTTTATCATAATTTGAATTGGGCGTGACAACATTGACAAATCACAAGCATTAATCGCTTTATTTGGTTATGTTTTGATTAGTGACAGCATTAGGATTGTTTTGAAGTTTGTCAATAGCGGTGGGAAAATAAAACTTTACAAAATTCTAGTTTGAATAAACATTTTAATTAGTCATTACATTAATCATTAAACACTATTTGCATTTAACTGCGATTTAACCATCTAATGCTTTTACATATTCTCATTGTTCTCGTCTTCGTCAATTACGTTTGCCTCGATAATACCATCCTGAATTACGTTACTGTTGGCAAATATCGTCGATAATTTCGCAACTAAAATAGCCGCTTTAAATTTCACTTTCAATTGCTTGGAATGCACGCGCTCTTTCCACTGAAAATGAATCGTTTAAATTACGCGCCACTAACGGATTGTTCTTATTTTGTTTTGCAGGTCTCTGTTATGGCAGCATTGCGTTTCGTATGTAAAAAGATTGAAGTTAAACCAAAACATTTTCAATAAGTTATTTTCTCGACGAAAATAATGTGTTTTCTACTGTGAGATCGAGTTCGAGGCGTGGAAAATGAAGAAACTTCAATGTCCGGTGAGTACTTTTTCATCTTCGTTTAATTCGTATTTGCGCCGAGAAGAAAAGTTGTTGTTTTCTCTCGCCAAAACATAACCCCCAAAATACGAATGTGTTTATTTTAGGTGGTAAGCGATGATATTCTTTTATGTAAATGTGTGGCGTTTTAATGCGGCAACACGCCGACGGTTTCGACGGAACAGAGACCGGCGAAATGACTTTCATACTCACGCTTTCGTCTCTCGACGGCATCTCGGCCAGATACTGGTGCATGTCAATCTTATTCGTGTCTAAAATCGCTAACACCGACACGCAACCGTCGACGGTACCTAAAACTAGCGCGTTACCGTCCTCCGTGCTCTCGACGGCCGTCAGTTCCGCTTGTACGCGATAATTGGCAATCATCTGGGCGTCTTCAGTCCTAAAAGCACATTCTGCATTAGTCTCATACGGCTGCACTCGAAAGCATCCACCTGAAGACCCTCAACGTCTTCCTACCGCTGTGATAGTACAGCACGTATTCGTCGGTTTTGTTGAACATGCAGATTATGGTGAACACGCCCTCGGCCACTTTAGGGATGTAAGTCCTAACGGTTTGCCCCTTCTTCAACTCGATCAATTCTAATCCACCCCTACAAAAGATGGCGATTATTAACGGATCGAGAGGTTTGCTTCGCAATTAACCTCTGCGGCGCGTATAAGCCGTATTTGCCGTCCTTCGTGCAAATACCGCCCCATTTCGGCACGATTCGAATCAATCGTTTCCCCTTGATATCGACGATGGCCCCTTTGTCCGTCGACGTCACCGCCACCAGATGCGCCTTGTGCGGCATCGCCACCAACGTGTTGACCTCCTGCAAAAGGACGTCGCGATGAAGGAAGCAGCAATTTTCGGACGTTCGCCTCACCCTGATACCGCTCGTTTTCAGCGAGACCTTGTGCACCTGGCTGCCCGTCTTCGCGTTGAACAGCATCAGACAGTCGCGATTCGTCTTGTCCGCCGCGACGGCGACCACGTGCAACCCGTCGGCGGTGACGACGGCCGGCTTGAACGGCACGCCCGTCACGCAACGGACCGCGTACTCGAACGCGTAGTCCTCGTCGCCGTCCGGCACCGATCGGAGACGACCGGTCGCCGTGCCGCGTACCGTCAAATCGCCACCCGGTTGATTCGGCACCGTCACCGAGATCGCGAGCACTTTCGCGCCGCCGTCCGTCAGCGTCAGCTGCTTGATGCCCGGCTGCTCGACCTTGAAGACGACGCGCTCGGTGAGCCGGTGCCAGATGAGCAAGTGTCCGGACTCGGACGACACGATGTACCGGCCGTCGGGCGTGATGAGGGCGTGCGTGACGATCGCGCCCAACGGACTGTCCGCCAGTTTGGCGATGATCTTGCCGATCCGCAGGTCCCACACGCCGACGCAGCCGCGCGTCACCGTCACCGCCAGCGAGAGGTCCGTCGACAGGCTGCGGACGGAGGCGAGAAAAGGAAAAGGGAACGATACGTCTTGTCCGTACGATTCTTACTTGATCGAATCCACTTGGAGTTCGTGCCTGTCGATCACGTGCACCTGCTCGAAGATGTTGTTGATGTTCCACACCTTGACGGTCCGATCGATCGACGACGTGACGATGCTGTTCCAATTGCCGATCGTCAACGGTTCCAATTGGATGATGCGGCCGAAGTGCGCGTCGAGCACTTTCACCAACTTGTGCGTGTCCATGCTCCACACGTAGAGGTTCTTCCTGGAGGAGGTGCGCGGGCGTTAACGAAACAATCGTTGTCCCAACGTTTACCTGACGCCGGCGATGGCGTAGTTCTTGTGGCCGCTCAACATGATCGAATTCGATTGTAGCATCTTCGTGGTGATGTTGCGAATGCCGTACGGCAACCGGAGCACGATGCACTCGTCGCTGATGCGATCCTCATCGTTGAAGTCCCACAGGGCGAAGCCGTTGCTCGTGGTCGCTGAAAGAAACGTCGCCAATCGATTAATCAACCGCTCGCTCGTCAATCCGCTGCGACTCTCACCGAACAGAACGCGCTCGTGCTTGTCCAATCGCATTTGCAGCACGACCTCCTTGTCGTCGGTGGGCGAGCGCGGCAAGTCTCCCGCTTTCTCCCATCTCTTCGCCGCGTCGTTGCGCACGTACTTGGAGACGACGTAGAGATCGTCGGTCGTGCACGCGTACAACGCGCTCTTGTCGCCGGTGAACACGAGACCGCTGCGAACGGTTGCGCGAATAAGCTTCGGGGACGATTTGCGAACCGTCGAACCTGTTACCTGTGATAGTGAAACGCTTCGAATTCGTCCGCCCCCGCGTACGACTTCAACATCATGCGGTCGTCGTCGATGTTGCCCGTCCAATGAATCGCGCGGAACTCGTCGCCGCTGCTGAATTCCACGCCTGCGGGAAACGGACAAAACGGTCGTTGCGTCGACGTTAACGCAATAGTCGCACTCACATAGAATCGGCCACTCGTCCACGTCGACGTCCGTGCGCCACTGAGCCTCGCGCGTGCCCCGCATGTCGAAGCGGACCCAAGCGGCGTGGCCGTAGATGTAGAGGTTGCGGTTCAGCAGGTGGACGCCTTTCACTTGCTCGCCGTTCGCCAGCGGATTGTCGACGATCAGGAATTCGCTCGATAGCATGTTCAAAAGGACCGTCTGAAGAAGGGAAAATGACTTCTTCGATTACCGAACCTCCTCACCTGGTTGTTGTTGGTGTACGCCGCCGCCCATTTATTATCCGGACTGAGCACCAGCTGCTGCATGATGCCCTCGATGTTCGGATTGACGTCGCGCGTCAGATCGCTCGTCGATAGGTCCCACGTGATGAAACGGTTCGACACGGAGACGACGTAACGGTAGTCGGTCGTCAGACAGATGGCGAAGATGGCGAACTGGTGGCCTTCCAACGAGTACTGCAGAAGCGCAAAATCGAACGGTTTCGTCGCCAATAAACAATCGTTTTTACCTTCAAGGGGCCGCCGGGCGTGTGCAGACAATGGTAGAGCGGCATCAGCGAGCATTGGGCCGGCCCTTTCTTATCGCAATCGTTCAGCAACATCTTGATGTTCGAATTGTTGCCGATCTCCGGCAACAGACGGCCGACGAGCTGCGGCGCCAACATGTTCGGATGCTGGCCCAGTACCGCACCGCCCAGACGCAAAGCGTCGGCGACCAGCATCAGTTCTCTGCCGAAAAGACGCGGAACAAATGACACGTGCGGGAAATTAATGGTGGCGTACTGCGCAGAAATTCGGAATGCGGCCAAAATGGGAAACGCGTGGAGATTGGTCAAGGATTGATGAATAAGCATCAATTCGCCCTCGTATAATGGAGGATTGTTCGCCGGAGGAATGGAAATTAAAGACGAAAGAAAAGCTCGTGTACCTCTTCGCCTCCTTCTGATCGATGTGACTGGACGCGTCCTCGTAATCGGCGAGGACCGCTTGCAACGGACAACTGCACAGTTTCGCGTGTAACCATTCGTAATTGAACAGCACGTTCTCGTACAAGTCTTTGAAACGATGCGAGCGGACCATGTGAAACGGCAACTCGCCAAACTGTGGAATCGTCAGTCAAGTTACACCGGATCAGTCTCTGTAAATCATCTCTCTGACCTTTCGCAAATTGTACCGCGACACTTTGCCGTCCTTCGAGTAGAAGACGAGCGGCTGCACGGGCACTTTCCGATCGGCCGAGCCCTCCTTGTCCGTCAGATTGAAGCGGTGCCGTTGGATCTCCGTGTACTTGAACGGCTTCGGCTTGCCGCCGCCCCAGATGCCCAAGTAATAATCGGCGATCATCGAGTGAAAGTACGCGGCCAAGTTCATGTTCTTGAAGTAGCGCTCGCGAGCCGTGTCGCGAAATTGCCTTTCGATTTATTTAATTTTTTTTTGTTGATATTTTAGCGAAGGAAACGAAACGAAAGAATTAACATTCGCTACCTGTGATACCAGTTCATCACGTTCACGCCGTCGGCTTCGCGCTCGGACAAATAATTCGGCAGATCGTTACGTATGCGCGTCCACAGTAAGGGCGGTATCCGGCGCACGGGCGGCAAATGATATTGATAGACGTCGTCCAGCACCTTGTCGTCGAGCGATATCAGATCCTCCAGTTCCGATTCGGAGAGGCCGCTCTTCGCCGCCGTGATGTAGGCCAACGCGTGAAACACCAGGATGCGACCGTGTTGCTTCTCGATCCGCTCGAACAGCATCATGATCGAGTCCATCACGGTCGACGCGAGATGCGTGTCCTGCGGTTTCGTGTAACTACGCCAACGGCATATCTCGGCGAACACCAGCTTGACGAATATCGGCAGACTGCATTTCTCGATCGCGTTCGAGACGAGGCGCCATTGGTAGTTGGTCAGGTCGCGGCACGCTTTCGCCATCCACATCCTGCAAGAAGAGGCAGTAAATTGGTTGCGATCCGAGTGCGATGGGCGATCGTTTGGTCTGCGATTTACTTGATGACTTGCATCGCCAGGTCTTGTCCGAGCGCGGTTACCTCCACGAAATTCTCCTCGACGTCGATCATGCGCCGGAGGACGTGATATTCCCGCGACACGTCCGGATTGCTTTCTTCGGCCGCACACGAGACCAGAATCTGGTGGGAGACCGACAGTGTTAAGAACGAAACAAGAAACGCCAAATTGACTTTGTGTCAAAACCAACTTTACAATACGGCGGCAAGCGCGTCGGCAGCCACGAGACCTTGTTGGCGTCCTGCGTCCCGGTCAATTGATCGACGGAGTCGAGGAACAACAGTAGCGGTTGCTCTTTGGTCGCCATCGTGAGCAATTGCTTGAAATGCGCCGTTAACGGCACGATATCGTCCGGTATCGTATCGAACGGTATCACGTGGTTGTAGGATATCTGCAATAGCATAGAAAAGTCCGAGTCCACACTCTACTTTGACACTTAATTACCTGTTGGCAGATGGAGATTAGCGTGGGTGTCAACGCGCTGGAGTCGGGCGTCGTGCCCAAGAATCGTATGGTTGTGATCGGTCTGCAGCCGGCGAACCAATCCTTCGCCGTGCACATGCTCGCGGTTTTCGCCAGGAGCGACGTTTTGCCGCAACCGCCCTCGCCGTACAGAACGAGCACTTTGTCCGAATCGTTCATCATGTAATCGTGGATGCGTTGCAAACTTTCCTCGCGGCCGTGAAAAACCTGCAGCAAAAATCGATGGCGTTTTTGTCGTTGTTGTTGCGAAACGATTCGTATTCATTACGGTCACGGAATTGTTGCAAGCGTGCAAATGTTGCAAAATCTCCGTGATGATCTGCCCTTGCGCGCTCGAATCCTCCTTCCGCATCGCCCGGTCCACCAGTTTGATGATGTTCTTGTAAAAGTGTGTGATGAAGTGCTTCAAGTATTCCTCGTGCGTCTCCGGATCCAATCCCTCGCGGCCGATCCATTCCACCGTGTACCTGCAAACGAATTACGTTCGAATGGGTGCACGTTCGATTTTTCAACGCGAGCGACTCGCTTTTGCATGTTGCTCGACTCGATTTTGCCCGGCAGCCGTTCGTCGCGCAAATTGCCCAACAGTTTCGACGATTCCGCGTCCAAACTGCGATTGATTATGTCGACGAAGAGCGACGCCTTCTTCAAGTTCTGCAAATTGATGTTGTTGATGTAGCGCACGTAGGCCAGGCAATGGTTCTTCGTGTTCTTCACGCTCAGGATGCCGTTGATCACCTCGCGTTCGGTAACTGAAAAAAAAGAAAACACGGGGCCACAAAGTTAATCGGATCGACGTCGAACAATCGCAAGGGAAGAAGACAATTACGAACCGGACATGAAATAATTGTGCATCGCGTCCTTGTCCATTTTGCCCTGTTGATTCAACGATGCGGACGCCTTGCGGAAGAGCTTCTGAAACTTGCCCAACGTGTCCCACCAGATCGCCTGATCTTCCGCTTGGAGTTTTGGAATTCGCTACGATGCGAAAAAGAAAAACGCATATTTTCAATTGTCTTTCGACGAAGACGCGCTTATCTACCTTGTTGTTGAAATTGATCAGAATCGACGATATCGGTTGCAAGACCGAAACCGGCGGCACCGCGTTACTGTCCTTGCGATACCACGTGTCGATCAGCGTCGGATCGTTGCCGGTCGCCGCCAATTCGTCGCGGATCATTTGCAATTCCGACGACAGTATGTAGGTCGGTATCGGCCGGTAGCCGTATTTCTGGCCGAGGAAGACCTGCGGATGGACGAAATGAAGAAGGGGACCGAAGAGTTTTGCCTTTTTTTTTGTTGATGCCTACCACGAAATTCGGGCCCATCGATAGCCGTTGACAGTTCTGGATCTCTTTCATGCACAGCTCGGTCGTCATGTGATCGTCCGTCGCCTCGTCGCGGACGCCCCATCTCATGTCGACGACCTATTTTGGTTCGGCAATTGGCGCAAAGGAAGAAAACGCAATTTCAGTGTTTTTTTTTTGTGGCAGCAAATAACAAGGTCAATGTTGATCGATTATCGTTCGATGGCTCGCGATGGCCTCAGAAAGTTGCTTTTAACTGTCGTTTTGTTGTTTTTGATAGTGACGATTGCACGAATTCGCATTTATTGTTTCGTCGAAAGGGATTTCGATTAACCTTCTTTTCGCCCTTGGTACCATCGCGTGCGATCTCGCGACGGCGACGCGGTACCGAATTAGATTTGACCCAGTGAAATGGATTACGATCAGGTGCAAGTCAATCGATGTTGCGTACACTCGCCTGATACTCTGCGAATTGTTTTACGGATTCCTGCTTTCTCTTTTTAACACTCTTCAGCGCTATTTTTTGCCCCGTGAGCGATCGTGCCACCGCGTACGACACTGGAAGAGGTCGTTTAATTTGACGTAATTGACGGGAAGTTTGTGACGCTCGGAATTAATTCTTTTCATTTTTTTCTTGTTAATAATATCGACCCAACAATCGAATGGTTTCAATTAATCGGTTAATTACCTGAAATTCCAGTCCGTGTTTCTCGCGGCAGTAGTCTTTGATCTTCGGATAACATTTGGCCATCAGCGTGTTCCTCTCCATCGTTGTATCTGGAAGAAACGAAACGCTCCAACTTTAACTGTTAACACTTTAACAATTGTCTTAAGACGTTATGGAGCCGCATAGATTATTACCTGTGAACGTGGAGCTAGTAAAGATCCGCACGATCTTCGAACTGACCGGCGGCAAATTCTCCAGCGACCCCGCGAATATCAGATCCACCGTCCTGTCGTCCATTGTTCTTCGCCAATCGATTGATTATCCAATTGAGTTTTAAACGCGAAATCCGATCGACATCGTCGTACGTCGACGACTTTCATTCAACTGATTCAATTTATTATTTTGTTTGGCGCCGCAATTTGCCATCGATTTCCTCTTCGCACGCTTGTTCGCGAACGCGGTGGTACCGATTTGTGTGTCTTTTTTCCCCCTTCTTGCCCGCCGATATTAACGCAACGTTAATTTCGCTTTCGTTCGCAGACGATTACGAATGAGTCGGCGTGTGCAAAATGAATAAATCAAATTTGCAATTGCATTTGCAACAAGCGCAACAACAGCAGCAGCAGCAGCAAAGTATGGCCACTGTCGATCCGGCGGCCGCACAGATCAACAAGTACCGCACTTATGTGACGACGTTGGCGGATCCGACCTGCAAGGACGACCTGAAGCTGAAGGTGATACAGGAGATTAGCGAAAATTGCGAGGTAAGTTGAGGCAAATGATTGTCGCTGTTTTGTAAAATTTCGTTTCTTCTTCTGCAGCTCATCTTGGCCTCGCCGGTCTATCAGAGTTTCCTCGATCATTCCATTAAGATATTCCTGAAGATTTTGCAAGAGGGCGAGCCGCATTTCATCGTCGAGTACAACATACAGCAAGTGAGCGAAACGAAATTGATTTAATGCGTTTTTAAAAAAATGTATCGATTCGTTTCAAGGTGCGCAAGTTGATTTTGGAGATCTTACACCGGCTGCCGACGAACGATTTGTTAAGGCCGTACGTCAAGCCGATCCTCTCGCTCACGTTGAAACTGTTGGAGATCGACAACGAGGAGAACGTGCTCGTGTGCCTGAAGATCATCATCGAGCTGCACAAGCAGTACAAACCGGCGTTTAATGCGGAGGTGCGTTACGATTATCTTCCCCGAAGAAGAAGACGATCGCTTTAATTTCGCTCGCTTTATTTTTAGATCAAACACTTTCTGCAATTCGTCAAGTCCATTTACTCCGAGCTGCCGAATCACATGAACAAGATATTCGAGCCGCAGGGGCCGATTAAAGTGAAGGATTTGAGCGAGCTCAACATTGAAGAGTACCTGAACAAAACGTTCACGATCACCACGATACAAACGGAACAGAGGAACAAGGACCAAACGTTGATATGCGTAGGTCCATTTAATTGATTTATCGCAAAATGAGCGGAATTTAGAATTTAGTCTACGCGCGACAGTTTACTTGCGCGTTTCACCTAAGTCAGTGTTCTCGCACGTTTTTGCGCAAAATTCTGATCGCTAAAATCGCTAAAATTAATTCTCCTTCATCTTCGTTTCAGTACAATTTAATACCGAAGGCGGTGCTCTCGTTGAAAGTCATCCAAGAGTTGCCGATCATCGTCGTACTGATGTATCAGCTCTACAAACAGGCGGTGCATCAGGACGTCAGCGACTTCATACCGTTGATCATGACGACGATCACGTTACAACCGTCGCTGCAACAGCGACAATCGGACACGTTCAACAAGGAGATCTTCGTCGACTTTATGGGCGCGCAGATTAAAACTCTCTCCTTCCTCGCGTACATCATCAAGATCTACTTGGACGTCATCTCGAACCACTCGCAGATGCTCGTGCAAGGGATGCTCGGTCTGTTGACGCTGTGTCCCATGGAGGTGGCGCATTTACGCCGCGAACTGCTGATCGCCGCCAGACACATTCTGGCGACGGATCTTAGGAACAGTAAGCGATCGTCGATCGGTCGTCGTCCGTGAATTATTAACGATGGCGTAACGTTTCGTAGATTTCGTGCCTCACATGGAACGTTTGTTCGACGAGGACGTTCTGTTGGGCCGCGGATGGACCACGCACGAATCGTTGCGGCCGCTCGCTTATTCGACGCTAGCGGACTTGGTGCATCACGTGCGACAGCAGTTGTCGTTGACCGATATCGCTAGGGCCGTACATTTGTTCAGTAAAAACGTGCACGACGACACGCTGGCGACGACGTGAGTCGATCAATCGGTGGACTCATTCGACCGGTTTAAAAACGAACTTTTATTTTGTAGGATACAAACGATGTCGTGCAAGTTGCTATTGAATTTGGTCGATTGCATCCGCTTATTAGCGGACAAGGACAACTCGAACGACGGCCGCGAACTGTTGAAACGTATGCTCGAAGTGTTCGTGTTGAAGTTTAAGACGATCGCCAAAATCCAATTGCCGAACATGATGAATAAGTTGTAAGAGCCGAACTCGTCGCCGGAATGCGTTACGTCTCTACGACATTGATACGTTCCGTTTTAGCAAGCAGCAGCAGCAACAATTGCAGCAGAGTCAAGCGGTTAAACAAACACCGAACGTCCAACAACAACAACAACAGCAAGAAGTCAAGGTGGAGACCGACACGAAGCCACCGCCAACGGCAACGACGACGGGCGCGGAATCCGCCGACACGACGTTGGCCAACCCGCAGGCGACGCAAAAGGACGAGAACAAGTCGAAGTTCGGGTTTCCGCAGGCGAACACTTACAACGTCGCCGACTACCGTAGTCTCGTGAAGACGTTGGTCTGCGGCGTGAAGACGATCACGTGGGGCGTCGCCACGTGCAAGGTTCGTTTCGTTTCGATTGAATGCACGCTATCCTCGTAGATGTCCTTCGATTTGTTTTAACATAGAACAATAATATGTCACAGGCGGTCGGCACGAAACAGTTTCAACCAAGTGAGACGCTGGTCTTCATACGATTGGTGAAATGGGCGCTGAAAGCTTTGGATATTTACACGTTGAACGTCGGGCCGCAGCCCGGCCTCAATGCGCGATTGAATCAGCAGAACGTTCGGAGCAAGGAGGAGAAGGAAGTGTTGGAACATTTCAGTAGCGTTGTAAGTAATTGCATCAATATTTTGCGAAAAAAATTACCAAATCGTATTCGTTTTTTAGTTCTCCATGATGACGCCGCAAACGTTTCACGAGATTTTCTCGACGACGATCGAGTACGTCGTCGAGCGATTCTACAGCAATCCGACGTTGCAAATCGTGCTGAACACGTTATTGGCGAATCCGAACACGAGTCCGATATTCGCGACTGTCCTAGTCGAATATCTATTGGAGCGTATGGAAGAAATGGGCACGACGATGGACAAGAGCAATTTGTATTTGCGACTGTTCAAATTGGTATTCGGCAGCGTGTCGCTGTTCCCCGAAGAGAACGAGAACATGTTGAGGCCGCATCTCCATCAAATCGTGAATCGGTAACAAAGCGTTCGCTCTATTTTGATCGTCGATTAAACGTTAATTCGCGTAGGTCGATGGAATTGGCGATGAGCGCGAAGGAGCCGTACAATTACTTTCTGCTACTGAGAGCTCTGTTCAGGTCGATCGGTGGCGGCAGTCACGATCTACTCTATCAGGAATTCCTGCCGCTGTTGCCTAGTTTATTGGAAGGATTGAATCGATTGCAGAGCGGTCTGCACAAGCAGCAAATGAAAGATTTGTTCGTCGAATTGTGTCTAACGGTCCCGGTTCGATTGAGTTCGCTGCTGCCGTATTTGCCGATGTTAATGGATCCGCTGGTGTCCGCTCTAAACGGTTCGCACGTTTTAATCAGCCAGGTAATTTGCATATTAATAAACGTGATCTTTCTAATGACACGTTGTGCCGCAGGGTTTGAGGACGTTGGAATTGTGCGTGGACAATCTGCAACACGACTTCTTGTACGATCACATACAACCGGTGCGCGCGGAACTGATGCAAGCCCTGTGGAGGACGTTGAGGAACAACGATCAGGTGGCACAAGTGGCTTTCAAGTAATTTTATTCGTTGTCTTCTCGCGACGAGAGATTCAAAATCGAACTCATCTTTATGCAGGGTGTTGGGTAAATTCGGTGGCGGCAACCGTAAGATGATGATCGAACCGCAAAAGTTGGATTACATCTCGACCGATTACGATCCGCCGTCAATCGTCGCGTACTTCCAAGATCAGTCCAATTCGATCGAGTTCTCGGTGGAGAAGGTCATCGAGACGGCGTTCAACGCGCTGAAGCAGAGCTCGACCGACACGTTCTACAGGAAGCAAGCGTGGGAAGTGATCAATAGCTATTTGACCGCCTCGTTGAATCTGAGCGACGACAAGAACACGATCATCAGCTTGTTCTTGCATCACAGTTTCCAGGATCCCAATACGATACCGCTCGCGAAGAGCTCCTCGTACAAGTCCATCTATAAGCAATCGCGCGAAACGCATCAAACGGCGTTGACAGGTACGCGAAATGCGTTTTTTATACAATACGTTGCGATGAAACGTCGTTTTTTTAGGAATGTTTGTGGCTGCAGCGATTAAAGATTTGCGAAATCCGGTGATAACGACGATGTTGGCGATAGTGAAGCATTACACGATCGTCGCGGTCGCCCAACAAGCGGGTGCGTTCGCATTGAATCCGCGTCCAAACGAGCGAATACCGCTCGATCCGTTGGTGTTGATCGATGCGTTAACGGTGATAATGGGCCACGAGGAGAAGGAACTGTGCAAACCGGGCCACGTGGCGCTCGTCATAATCATCGAAACCGCCACCAATTTATTGGGCAGCAAGGAGATGGCGTGTCGATTGCCGTTGATCGAATACTTGTCGGAGAGGATGTGCTCGTTGTGCTACGAGAGGGCCTGGTACGCGAAACTTGGCGGTTGCATCGCCATCAAATTCATGTTCGAGATGTGCGCGTTGCGATGGGTCTACGAGCACATGTTCACCTTCCTCAAGGCGCTGCTCTTCGTCATGATGGACCTGACGGGCGAGGTGTCGAGCGGCGCTCTGGACATGGCCAAGAACAATTTGGAGAAGATGTTGATCGTGTTGGTTACGCCGCCGCCGGAGGATTCCGAGCCGAGTTTGAAGGAGGTTCAGACGAAAGCTTTGTACAAGGTGACGCACGAACTCGTGCGACAAGTGACCAGTCCTCATATCATGGTCAGGCAACAGGTATAATTGAACAGAAGAGACGCAATGAGGGTTTTTAATAAGTCGCTTGCTCGCGTGTTAATTAGTCGATGGACGCTCTCAAGCTGTTGGCCAACAAACAGAACAAAACCGTCACGGAGGTGATGGAACCGTTTCGGGAAGTTTTAGCGGACATGGTGCCGCCGAAGAAGCATCTGTTGAAGCATCAGCCGGCGATCGCGCAGATGGGCCTAATGGACGGCAATCGATTTTGCACGACGCTGGAACCAAGACTTTTTACTATAGGTAAACATCATTAACCGCGTTCTTTCTCTCATTACAACTTTCGTTTCGGTTCTTAGATATGAAAATTAAGGAGCACGAACTGTTCATCGCCGATTTATTGTCGATTTGCAATACGGACGACAACAAATTGATGAACTACTCGTGCTACAAATCGAAGACTGATTTTATACCGTTAAGGATAAGCGCGTTGCGCGTGTTAGCCGCTTGCCATTACATCGAGGAGAAGAGGGATCAGATATTTCAGGTGTTGTACAGGACGTTGGAGAAGCCGAACGCCGAATTGCAAAAAACCGCGTTCGAGTGCATGCAAAAGTTTGCGGCCGGATATCAAAAGTACTTGGTAATTAGCAATCGATTCGCTAGTGCACGACGGTTTATAACGTCAATCGTTTCGTTGCAGGATCATCAGACCGTGATGCCGTTCTTGAAAACGTTGTCCGACGCGCGGAATTTAACGTTGAACGGACTGAAAATGTTGTCGTACTTGACGCAACTGTTTCCTCTCGCATTTACCGAACTTCTTTGCGAGCAACTGTTGGAAAACTTGAAGCTTTTACTCGACAATTTGGAGAAGGGTACGCTCGATTCGCTCGCTAATTACTATCATTGCATTGTCGTAACTAATGTCAATTGCAGCTGGTAACATAACGGGCATCTCGAAGAAGGGCGAAGAGGAACAAAAGATCGCCACCGTGATAAGTATCTATCATCAGATACCGGCGGCCTCGCCGAAGTTCATCAAACACCTGTGTCAGCTCATTTTGCAAACCGAGCAGGCGCTACTAATCGAAGCGAGCTCGCCGTTCCGCGAGGTCCTGATGAAGTTCCTCTTGCGCTATCCAAACGAGGCGCTGGAAATGTTCTTGGATGACGTGCACATTAAGGTAACTTAATCGCGTCTATCGATAGCTTCTTTCTAAAACAATCCCCATTCGTTTTGCTTAAAGAACCAACAGTACAGCAGATACTTGGAGTACATGATAAAGCATAAGGATGGTAAATTGTTCAGAGATCACATACAAAAGAACATGATCGGCCGTCTCGTGACGCTCATCCTCGCGAACGTCAACGGGAACAATTACACGTTGAGCGAAAGGAACGAGATGCAGTATCAGGGCATCCGCATCACGTCGATCTTGATCAAGCACAACGAACAATGGCTCGCCACGCAACAGGAGTTGGTGTCGGCGGTCAAGCAGACGTGGTGCAACGACGAGTACCAGGAGAGACACAAGAAAGTCGACACGCTCGAGTACACGCATTGGAAGGAGCCGAAGCTGGTCGTCAAGATATTGTTGCAATACTTCTGCCATCATCCGACCGAAATCCAATTGCTGTTCCAACTGTTACGCGCGACGTGCGATCGTTTCATACCCGAGTTTCAATTCTTGCGCGACTTCCTCGAGAACACCGTGGCCCAGAATTACACGGTTGAATGGAAGCGATCCGCCTTCTTCACGTTCGTCGAGCTGTTCTCGCTGGACGGCATGTCGCAAGAGTTGAAAGCCAAAGTGATCCAGCTCATCCTGATCCCGTGTTTCGCGGTCAGTTTCGATCGCGGCGAGACGAACCGACTGATCCGCGGTCCGAGCGGCCAGTTTCAGGACGGGCCGGAGAACGTCGTCTCGGTGTTCATCAATAAGCTCATCGATCCGGACAATCCGTTCCCGTTCTCCGATTGCGTGCGGATCGCCCTCTTGCAATTGTCCTGCCTGTTCGTCGGCCAGGCGAGTCCGCACGTGCACGACCGCGACCCGAACAACAAGACGCAAGGATTCAAGCTGCGCCGCCTGATGACGTTCGCGTGGCCGTGTCTGCTGTCGAAAAATTGCGTCGACGCGACCACGCGGTACCACGGCCATCTCCTTCTCTCGCACATCATCGACAAGTTCTCGATACACAAGAAGATCATGCTGCAGGTGTTCCACGGGTTGTTGAGGGCGCACGGCGTCGAGGCGCGGAACGTGGTGCGTCAGGCGTTGGAGATATTGACGCCGCGGATGCCGATCCGGATGGCGGAAGGCAACGTCATGCTGACGCACTGGACGAAGAAGATAATCGTCGACGAGGGCCACTCGATGCAGCAGCTCTTCCACATATTGCAACTGGTCGTGAAGCATTACAAGGTCTACTACCCGATGCGGCACAATTTGATCCAGCACATGGTCAACTCGATACAACGCTTGGGATTCAGTCCGACGGCGACGCTCGAGCACCGGAAGCTAGCCGTCGAATTGGCCGAGGTCATCATCAAGTGGGAACTGTACGGATTGAAGGAGGAGGCGTCCGACGCGTCGGACGTCGGCGCCGTCGTCGAGAATCAACCGACCAAGCGTCCGTCCACCGACGATTCGATCGAGAACCAAAGGAAGAAGTTGGCAACGATGCAAGCGGCGGCGACGCCGTCGTCGAGCGGCAATTTGCAGCCGGCGACGGAACAAACCGAGCTGGACGCGTCGAGGCCGATAGATCGGATCCACGCGGACACCGTGTTGAACTTCCTGTTGCGCTTGGCGTGTCAAGTTAACGACGTGACGCCGCAGAATCCGTCCAATCCGTCGGTGCCCAGTCCAGGCGAACTGCTATCCAAACGGTGCGTCATACTGCTGAAGACGGCCCTGAAGCCGGACATGTGGCCGCATCCGATCGATTTGAAGTTGGTCTTCCTCAATAAGATCCTCGAATCGGTCGAATCCAACAATCCGAACATCGGCAACATTTGCACGGCGTTGGAGTTGTTAACGTTCTTCTTGACCGTTATGAAGAAAGAACAGATATTGGCCAGTTTCAAACCTCTACAAAAGGGAATCGGTTCGTACCTTTAACTATTTCTTTTCTATTGGTTGACAATGAAATGTTCGAATTATTTCTTTCAGGTGCTTGCATAACGTCGTCCAGCAATAAAATCATCAAACTCGTCCACACGTTGTTGCACAAATTAATGGCGATATTTCCGACCGACCGGACGAACACCACGATATCTCGGAAAAACGAAGAACTGGACGTACTCTATACGACCGTCAACAAGTTTATCAGTACCGGTTTAGAGAATTACGAGAAGAATCCGAATCCATCGAATCTATTCGGCACGATAATGATTTTAAAAGCCGCGTGCATGAACAACAATTCGTACATCGATCTGTTGATTACGTCGTTCATGAAAGTCTTGCACAGTATCGCGAAGGAACATTTACAACCGTCGACGCCCGAAGCGAGCCCTAGTAAGTTGTAGTTGTTAAGTGATGATTCGTTAAGCTGACACGTGTCCTTTGCAGTGATCAGCGAGTTGTTAATTTTATGCTTGGACTTGGTGAAGACGCGGGTGGTCGTTATGGGCGTTGAGATGCGTAAAACGTTCATCGGCGCCATACTAGTCGGTCTGATCGAGAAAACGCAAGACATCAAGGTGATGAAGGCCGTGGTGAAGATGCTCGAAGAGTGGATGAAGAACAAGGACGTGATCACGTTCTCGCAGGCACCGAGTCTGAGGGAGAAATCGATATTGTTAGTCAAGCTGATGCAGTACGTGGAGAAGCGGTTCCCGGACGATAACGATTTGAACGGACAGTTCTTGGAATTGGTCAATTACGTATATACGTGAGTGAATGAAACTGTCTCGAAACCGGCGCGTTCGTAGATTAAGCGTTCGTTCATTTTCAGGGACGAGCAACTGAAACATACCGAACTGACGTCGAAATTGGAGCCGGCCTTTTTGGCCGGTCTGCGTTGCAATCAGCCGGAGATACGGGGCAAGTTTTTCAAAGTGTTCGACGCCTCGATGAGACGCCGATTGCACGATCGGTTCTTGTACATAATTTGCTCGCAAAATTGGGACGCAATCGGTCAACATTATTGGATCAAGCAGTGTATCGAAATGTTGTTGGTGACGGCGAATCCCGACACGAGGATTCAGATGTCGCACGAGAGTAGCATCTTGCCAAACATCACGTCCGTCTTGCAAAACGCGGATCCGCAAAAGATGAGGGAGTTCAGTTTGGTCAAGCAGGAGAATCCGAGCGATTGGTACGAGAGCATGGACATTAAAGAGGAAGTCTTAGACATGGACCTGAACAACGTGCAATCGAAATCGTCGAGCGAGAAGCCGGAGAGTCGATTCGAAACCGTCACGAAACTCATCAACAAACATTACGAGTTTATCGAGTCGCGTCGTAACGTCACCACGTACACTTTCTTACTGGCGACCGCACAGCTCTGTCACATGGACACCGGTTTGGCGGAGCAGGTTTGGCTGCAGAACTTCCCGAAATTGTGGGACATACTCGACGATCAGCAACGTAGCGCCATCGTGCAAGACATATTACCGTTCATCACCTCCGGGACACATATCATACAAAAGGATTGCCATCCGAGCGCGATCAACACGTTCGTCGAGGCCTTGTTCCGTTGCACTCCGCAGATACCGATGTCGCCGCCGATAATGAAGTACATAGGAAAATCGCACAATCTATGGCACCGCATGGCTCTGGGCCTCGAACAGATGGCATTCGATTCGGGCAACCAGGGCAAATCGAATCCGGCGTCGTGTTACGACTTCGAGACGGACCAATGCAGCAAGAACGAGATCATGGACTCGTTGGGCGAATTGTACGCGTCACTGTGCGAGGAAGACATGTGGGCCGGTCTGTGGCAGCGACGGGCGCACTATCGCGAGACCAATTTGGCGATCGCCTACGAACAGCACGGGTTCTTCGAACAAGCGCAGACCGCTTACGAGAACGCGATGGCCAAGCACAAGCAGGACAGTTCGATGGGTCCGTTGCCCACTCACACGCAGAAGGAGGTGCGACTGTGGAGCGAGCACTGGATCCGGTGCGCGAAAGAACTGAACCAATGGGAGATTCTGTTGGAATACGCGAAGAACGGCTGTTACGATCCGTATCTGATGTTGGAAAGTGCGTGGCGGCTGCCGAGCTGGGAGCTGGTGAAGGAGGCCCTCTCCAACGTCGAGTACAACTGTCCGAAAGAGCTGATGTGGAAGGTGACTCTGTACGGCGGTTACCTTCTCATATGCAAAGAGGAGAAGGACAAGCCGTTGAAGTTCGCCGAGCGGTACGTCGAGAACGCGACGATGATGTGCCTGAACGAATGGCGCCGATTGCCGCACATCGTCAGCCACATCCATTTACCGTACTTGCAAGCGGCCCAGCAAATAATGGAGCTGCAGGAAGCGTATCAGATCCACAAAGGCCTGATACAAACGCACCAGAACTCGTTGCACGACATGAAGGCGATCGTGAAGACGTGGCGCAATCGGCTGCCGGTGATCGCGGACGATCTCAGCCACTGGCACGACATCTTCACGTGGCGTCAACATCACTACTTGCACATCGTGAAGCATTACGAGAACTCGCGCGAGACCGCACAGACGAACTCGTTGTTGGGCGCGCACGCTTCCGCCCAATCGATCATACACTTCGGCAAGATCGCGCGCAAACACAAGCTAACGAACGTCTGCCTGGAGTCGTTGAACAAAATGTACACGATGAACGGCGTGCCGATCGTCGATTGCTATCAGAACATACGGCAACAGGTCAAGTGCATACTGCAATTGGCGTCGTTGAACAACAAGAACGAGTTGCAAGAGGGACTCGAGATCGTCAACAAGACGAACGTGTCGCGTTTCTCGAAGGAGATGACGGCCGAGTTCTACGCGCTGAAGGGGATGCTCTACCATCTGAGCAACAAGTCGGACGAGGCGAACAAGACGTTCTCGGCCGCCGTTCAGATGCACGACGCGTCGACGAAGGCGTGGGCCCTCTACGGCGACTACCTGGAGCAAGTGTTCACGCGCGACGCCCGACAAATCAATTTGGGCGTGAACGCGATCACGTGCTTCCTGCACGCCTGTCGGCAGAACAACGAGGCGAAGGCGCGGAAGTATTTGGCGAAGGTCCTGTGGCTGTTGAGCTACGACGACGAGAAGTCCAGCCTGATGGAGGCGCTGGACAAGTACTCGATCGGCATACCGCCGATCTTGTGGTTGCCGTGGACGCCGCAACTGTTGAACTGCTTGGTCCTGTACGAGGGCAACGTCATATTGAATCTGTTGTGTTTAGTCGGCAGGATGTACCCGCAGGCCGTGTATTTTCCCATACGAACGCTCTATTTAACGCTGAGAGCGGCAACGGCGAGGAAAACGAATACGGTGCAGCAGCAAGCGACGCAAAACGATTCGCAAAACAACGACGGCGCGACCGCTGCTGCCAATAATCAGTCGGGCGACGCGAGCGCCGGTAACGCTATGCAAAGCGGTCAGACGACGACGACTACCGCGACTGCCGAGGCGTCGGCCATTAAGGCGTCGCCGTCGATGATCCGGTGTTCGCGGATAATGAAGATGCAACGAGACATTCACACGACCGTCCTGTCGAGTTTGGAAGGCATCGCCGATCAAATGGAATGGTTCATGGAGAATTGGTACGAGGTCGTGGTCAGACAATTGCGACAGGGATTGGCCAAGTGTTACGCGATAGCGTTCGAGAACAGGGAGAACGTGAACGAAGCGAAAATCACGCCGCACATACTGAATTTCGTCAAGAAACTGGTCTCGACGTTCGGCATCGGCGTCGAGAACATCTCCAGCTCGGCGAACGTCGTCTTTCACTCGGCGGCGTCGGAGAGCTTGGCGCGACGCGCGGAGGCCACGTACCAGGACCCGGTGTTCAAAGAGATGAAGTTGGAGTTCACGAAAGACTTCGATTTCGCGTCGTCGAACGCGATGCGCCTGCACACGCTCATCTTCAAGCTGAAGAAGTGGATCAAAATATTGGAGAACCGCTCGAAGATGCTGATCCAATCGTTTCTGATCGAGGAGAAGTGCAGGTTCTTGTCGAATTTCACGCTGAAGACCGCCGAAGTCGGTTTGCCGGGCGAGTTCCTCCTGCCCAAGCACAACAATTACTTCATCAAGATCACCAGGTTCATGCCGCGCGTGGACATCGTGCAGAAGCACAACACGGCCGCTCGCCGATTGTACATTCGCGGACACAACGGCAAAATATATCCGTACTTGGTGGTCAACGATTCGGGGCTGGTGGACGCCAGGAGGGAGGAACGAGTTCTGCAACTGTTGCGGATGCTCAATTTGTATTTGGGCAAGCAAAAGGTGCGCGTGACGTTAGCATTAATCGTATTCACAAGCTAAAATCCGTTTTCAATCGGCAGGAAACCTCGCGGCGATTCCTCCACTTCACCGTGCCGCGCGTGGTGGCCGTGTCTCAGCAAATAAGGCTAGTCGAAGACAATCCGGCGTCGGTGTCGCTGCTGGACGTGTTCAAGAAGTGTTGCACGAAGTTGGGCATCGAACACGACGCGCCGATTCATTATTACTACGAGAAACTGGCGGCGGTACAAAGTCGCGGCATCAAAGCGAGCCATCAGGTGTACAGGGAGATACTGAAAGGCATTCAGACCAGCATGGTGCCGCGCACGATACTGAAACAATGGGCGGTCGCCACGTTCCCGTCGGCCACCGATTATTGGCAGTTCCGGAAGATGGTTCGTCGATCGTTAGCGAAAAGTCTTTTGTTAATTATTCAATTTTCAGTTCACTCTTCAACTAGCCTTAGCCTGTTTTGCCGAGTACGTTCTCCATTTGACGCGGCTCAACCCGGACATGATGTACCTGCACCAGGACTCCGGTCTGATGAACGTGTCGTATTTCAAGTTCGACGTCGACGACAGCACCGGCGAGTTGGACACGACGCGGCCGGTGCCGTTCCGATTGACGCCGAATATCATCGAATTCCTGTCGACGATCGGCATCAGTGGTCCGCTTACGGCGTCGATGATCGCGGCCGCGCGATGCTTCGTCTATCCGAATTTTAAAGTGAGCGCGATTGCGTTCCCGTTGCACCGAATTCGTTTTCAATTCGCTTCGTTTTCGGCAGGTACAAGCGATCCTTCGTCCGATTCTCAAAGACGAAATGGTGTTGTCCATGTTGAAGAAACCGGAGGAGACGGACAGCGCCAAAGAGGAGAAACTGGCGGATAAGGAGCAGTTGATAAACATGGTCAATAAGGCCGTCACGTCGATAACGAATCGTTTGAATAGTTTAGCTCATTTCGAAGGTTTAGATAGTAAGGTAATGAGAAATGCAAGGATTCGTATTTTGTCGATTATCCGTCATGTTTTTTCTTTCTATTGCTTCAGGTAAGCACGCTGGTTGCGGCAGCGAATAGCCACGACAATCTGTGCCGGATGGACCCCGCTTGGCATCCGTGGCTGTAAAACGTGTACATAAAAGCGATGAAGTAGATTTTAAGCGAAGCATTTGAATTTGGATGGTGTTATCTTTAATATTCAATGATCATGATCGAGTAGAGAGACGTTTTTATATATATATATATTTTGAATCTGTACTGTAATATATATATTTAGAAGAAGACAGTATTACTGAATTTTTACAAAGAACGACCGTAGGAATGGAGGAAATAAAGCGGAAGAACGGCGTGTAATGCAAGAAGATCATATTTTTCTTTTGAAAACACACCGAATCACCATATTCCTGGTTTGTAATTAAAACTACAACTCGATATCCTTTACACGGTAATAACCTCGTTAATTAATCACTTACAAAGTCCTATTATTTCATTTAATGTGTCCCAATAGATTAGGATTACGCCGAAACCGACGACTTTACCGGAAAATATACGGAACTCAGTGCGGATTTCCGGGCGGACCGGAAACTGGATAATTTATCGTGTACAGGGGAAATTTGGGCTTTCCCGCAACTTTAACAATACTAACACTTGGTGGATAATCCTTGGAGATAAACTTTTCGAAAGTCCAAAGTTGACAAGATACCGAATGATTCAATTATTTTCTGTGAATTATTCTTACGATCGTGAATCATTCATTGCGATTCTTGTGAATTAGAATTAAAGTAATTGCTCAGCTCAATGTCTTACAATCGTCAAACTCAAGTCGACACCCGCAAGACGAGCGGTTAGCAAATTGCTAATTTGTTCGATTGCATAAATAAACTTTCCAAAGTTAACAGCGCCCGCCGGCCGATCGAAGTTGTTAACTCCATCGTCCGAGTCGACCGTTCGCACGCTTCTTCTGGCCGACTGTCTCGTGTTTATTTATCGTTATCTTCGCCGTTTAACGAAGTGTTCGAGTATATAAGGAGGTCAACGCAATTTGACCGCAACATTTATAGCCGCGACGTCGTACGTGAAGGAAGATAATAAATTGATCGTTCGACGGTGTTCTGGTAGACGCAAGAAGATGAAGTTAAGTTTGGTGATAACGTTCGTGTTGAGTTGCCTTTACGGGACGTCGAATGGACACGATTACGGTTTGGGCACTTGTCCGCCGGTCGAGCCGCAACCGGATTTCGACATGAGCAAGGTGAGCGAAGTACCGTTAATCGTTTTCCTCTCGCTAATTAATTATTTCCGTTAGATGTTAGGCATTTGGTACGTCATACAAAAGACGAGCACGGCCAGCCATTGCATCACGTACAACTTCACCAGGGCGGAGGAACCGGACGAATACGACATCACGCAGGACAGTCAACATTTCATCCTCGGACTGACGCCGCTGAAGCACGATTACCGCTACACCGGCCATTTGACCGTGCCCGATCCGTCGACGCCGGCCAAGATGCTCGTCAAGTTTCCCTTAAGTAAACAGTCGATTTGGTGCGTACGTTCCATTCAAAGAACCTTCTTTGTTTCATTGCGAACGCAGACGTCGCCGGTAAAGCGTCGTACACCGTCTTCATGACCGATTACGCTCATTACGCCGGCATCTTCACGTGTCAGAAATTGGCGTTCGCACGTCGCGAGTCCGCGACGATCTTGTCGCGATCGAAAAATTTGGACAAAATGTACATAGACAAGATCCGCAACCGATTGGCCAGCTTCAACGTGGATCCGTACGCTTTGTCGATTATTTCGCAAAAGGATTGTCCGAAGCCGACGACCGATGGCGGCGTGAATATCAACATCGACGACGACACGTTCTCGGCGAAATCGATCGCCGGCGTGGTGCGGAAGGCGGGCGAGAAGATCGGCGACGGTGTCGAGTACGTGGCCAACGGGGCGAAGAGCGTCTATCATAAGTATGCGGACGATTCGAAGGAGGAGGCGAACACCGAGAGGAGCGGCCGTTACATGACCGCCGAGTCGCAAGCCGAATGGTTGCCTTAAGGGAGAAAGATGTTCACGGACGAATGTGATTAATTGCCAAATGTTTTCAATTTAATTTCGTTGACTGATGATTTTTTTAATGCTCTTCCATGATTATTCGCACTTTTTTTATCTCTCATTTCTACGTTTCTTCTTTATTTTTAGGACTTATCAATAGAGCTTAAAATGTGGGGATTTCTTTCTGTTATCCCAACGAACATCCCAACGTACCAAAGTCTCATTCCAAAAAACTAGAAGCAAAACGAAATTCGCAAGGATTTCGAAAATGCAAACTGATAACGAAATTTCCGTTCGCGAATACAAGAAACTTGATAATTATTGATGATGATAGCACTGGTATCGTGCTGTTACACATCAAAATTTAAGACGATTACATTTTTGGACATGACTTTCATTGTCGTTTTAAAATAATTTGCTAAGATTTGCTTTAAATTTTGATAAAAGCTTGTTCAAAGATATGATATTTCATTAATTTCGAAGCATTCGCCCTTTATGCATTCATTTGCTTCAATGATGAACAATACGATGCTGTTTTTGAACTAATAATAAAATTCATGTTCTTTGAAACACGATTTGCAACCAGAAATGAAATATGGATAAGGAAATGTTACGGTTGATTAGAGGAAATGAAAGATTTTGCTGATCGACAGGATCAACATTGAAGTTTTTGAACAAATTGATCGTTTGGTTGCATACGTGCATACGCTTTTTGATATAAAAAGACTAAGCAACTAAGAAACTTTTATCCTCTTCTTGGCAGGGCCTTAGATTCGGGAAGACTCTTAATTTTTTGTTTTAAAAGATCCCAATCTTCTGCTTTAAAACGGGAAGTTATGAATGGAAAGTTTTTGAATGGGAAAATAGTAACTACTAGTTTATTTTTTGTTTTAGAAATGTTACAGCCGCTGATTAGAAGAAGAAGTGCAGGATCAATGAAAAGTTTTTGAACAAGTTGATCGTTTGGTTGCATACGTGTGTACGTTTTTTGATATAAAAAGACTAAGCAACTGAGAAACACTTATCCTGTTCCTGCAAGAACCTAAGATTCGGGGAGACTATTTCAGGATTGGAAAGCTCCCCATCTCCTGCTTTAATGCGTTAAAATGTGAGCGGAAAGTTTTGAAACAAATTAAGGAACCACTTTCGGAAAGTATGTTAAATAACCGATTATTCTAAAACTACACGACTTTTATTTACAGATCAATAGTTTCTCGACGCCGGTGAAATTCGAAATTTGCGCTCGCCGTGCGTCCCGACTCGCTCCAATAAGCTCGCCAGCGCATAGATGTCGTTACAATTATCCTTTTCGCACGGAAAAGGATATTCGCAAGTAACAAGGACTCGTCAATTTACGGATACCACTTGATTTCGCCTCATTTCTTTTGCAGGCCACAATCTGCAACTCAATCAAATCAATCCAATCCCGATGCGTCGGTTTGCGCGTCCGAACGCGGAAAGCTTAAACCGTTGCGGCGACGGTCGATAGGATCCGTGCGACGACGACGATGACGACGACGGTGATGCGTAAGAGATAACGACGTGTTCAGTCGCGGCGTCACCGATCGCTGGCGGTGGTGGTGGACGTGTACCAATTTTATTATTATCACATTTGATTAAAAAGCCGTGAACAGTGCGCATCACAAAGGGTGATAGGCCAGTCGTTAGTAGTAGTGCTAGAAGAAGAAGCGGCTCGTTTCGAATTGTTCCTCCTCTATTTTTTCGTTTCCCCGTTCGGTTTTTTTTATTTCCGCAATTCGGTTACGCCGGCAGTGTGCAGTCGGTCGTCTGTTGCGTTGCGTTCTCTCACGTTACAGTCGATAGAATATCGAGCCGACACGGAATCGTTTTTGCTGTTACATAATAATCCTTCACTTTAAATGTTAACGTTAACGACGGTAAACGATTGGTAAATCGCTATTCGATCGGTCGATGAGCGGAAATATTAAAATTCGCGATGGATAATAAATGCGATTAAATAAAAGGAACGAACTGATATTCTAGTGTGATATGTGATAGTTGTGATAACATGATGCAATTTAATTGCAATGATAATAATAGACCGGCTTAAAATTGGTTTCAATCGAAATTGTTCGAATTAAGACGAACGAAAATCCATAATAGATTTGGTTAAAAACGAGGAAACTGCGAGCGATTTGGAGAAATAATTCGATCGCTTCGCTCCTTCGGTCACGAACGAACCCTAAATATATTGGTTAAATGAACGAGGCGAAAATATAATAAAAGTCGCCCGGAATAGCAAGGGATCGATTGGATATCGTTCGCATCGCGAGTGAAACAATCGGCGCTTCGCCTGAAACATTTCCTACGTCTGAAACGATCTACGCCTAAAACGATCTACGCCTGAAACAATTTTCACCAGAAACAATTTTCGCCTGAAACAATTTTCTCCAGAAGGAATCTTCGCCTGATACAATCCTCGCCTGCGAAGGAATCTTCACTTAATTTTCGCCCGGAAAAGTCTTCGGCTGAGACGATGTGCTAATTGAATACTGTCAGCAATTCATCGATCGCGTTCGGCGATTTCCTGGTTTTCGTTTGCGGCACATCGGTAAAAATCGCACGGAGAAGAGACGGGATTCCTGCAGACCGCATCGGGATTCCGTTCCACCACATGTCATCGTGGCGACAAGGTTTGAATCGTGCTCGTGCGGTCGACCAGTGAAAGAACGATGGGGAAGAAGGGTAGGAAAACTAGATGGCGCACGTTACCGATTTCCGGTGAGTTTCTCCCTCATTCTGCACGATTCCGTTCGCTTGCGTTGAATCGAATTTCGCGTAATCGCGTCCAAATGGCACGAATAAAATGCACGCAGTTTTTATTCTTTTTTTGCCGCGTACCGGTTGCGACCACGTGTTTTACCTTTTTTTTTTCTCGCGTTCCTCGACGCGCTATCGGTATCAAATCGAACGATTTTTTTTGCGGTTTCTTTTGGAGGATAACGCAATCGTAATCGTTTACGTAACGAATTAGATCGAATCAATTCGACCAGTTCGTTAATCAATTCATACAAACAGCAACGATCGAGCGCGAGGAAAGGAGAGGAAACCTATTTATCGGAAGCAATTAAACTTTGACCGGTGTTTATTTCATGAAAGTGCAATAGATCTCAGAACAATTGCTTCGGTTTTTTCTTTCATTTCGCGATTCTTCTCCATGCGAATGGAATTCAATTGTTAGACAACTGCTATCGATTTAATAACGTCCATTGTATGAAAATTCGCTCGCGGATTTGAAGAGCGACGAGCGGATCACATAATTAAATCGCTCATCGAAAACGGGAGACTTTGAATTCGATTAACGTTCTCGATTCGTTTCAATTCACGAATTATTCGATTCGTCGTTACGCAATCCCGCTTACAAAGGCGAAACTTTTTCCTTCTGGAGATGCTTTTATTTTACTTTTTTAATCACCACTCGTAGGTCTTATCGCTGATCAAATATTAGCAGCGAAAACAAATCAGAACTTGTACAACGGCAGCGAAATGTTACGTAAGACACACAATGACTTGTGGGTTTTAATTAGTTCCAAATATGAGAAAGGGCGTTGCTCGGCTGACGATTGGGGACCGTTAATTCTTCGATCGAATGCCTTGAATCTTATGTAATCGATAAACTCGCTCGCCTCTTTTATCTGACGAATAATATTCGACGATTTAACATGTTGCGATGCGGACACGTGGCTTCGTTTAGTGATTAGATTTAGATGGCCCACATTTCTAATTGCGGTCCAGTCGTTCTTTTCTCATTTCTTCTCGACCAACGCATTGTTTAAGAATCTTATTAACATCTCTTTTTTTCTTCTTATAAAGAGGAATTCTTATCATAGACACGTGTGTCACATGTTTCTCCTCTTCGGCGTTACTTTTTTATTATTTAACGTCGGCTTAAGCGCGAAGAATGGTTTAAATTGTACGGGGAGCGTACAAATCAAAAGTACAACCGCACCGGGAAAAGTTTTATCGATGCAGGTGTTTTCCCGATTGCGCTCGTAAAACGGATCGATTCGCGTAATAGAAATGCAAGAGCGAATAAACAGGAAATTGCGGAATCCATGCGCTTATTTCGGTAATTGTTATCGATTGTCGATGGCGCACCGAAGATGATTGATCGGATGCGAGCTTTGAAACGTGCGAATAATAAAAAGTGTTGAACGTTTGAAGCGAATTTCGACCAACGTTCAAGGTTTCGCTAATTCGAAAACAGGATCAAAATTCCGACCGGTTTCTTGATTATTTCTCGCTCGCTCCAACAAGCGAGACGTTCGGCGAAGAATCGATTTATCGGAGAGAAATAAATCAAAGTTATCAAGCCTCTTTTTTTTTCCCCATTTTCGAAACTCAACTCGAAATCGAATAAAGTTCAAAGGTTCGGCTTGTTCACAACAAAAGTGGAGTAACGTTTTAATCTTGAGCAATTGAGAAATTGGACGAAACGTGTATCACGGTTTTTTGTTGTCGTCGGTCCTCCTTTGCCCCTTAAGGTGGTGAACGTATTCCCGAATTCGATGCAGGGTGAACGCCCTTATCGACTCCCTTATCCATTAAAACACATCGGAGCGAGCGCCCCTTGTTTGTTGGCTTATCGATTTTTGGTTACGAATGGTAAAACTCTTCGCGTTCTTCCCCAATGGTAAACTTTAATAATTTTTTCGCCCGCTTAAGGGCTGAATTTTTCGAATTTCGTGCGCTCCAAATAGGATGATCTTTTGCGTTTGTTAATTAATTTTCCACTCGAACTAACCGAGATTTTTTTTACTCGATCGCCGATAGCGTCGAGTTGATTTTAATCGGTTCATTATCGTTTATCATTATACCGAGTGCACTCTTTGACATCGAACTTTTTAATTCACATTTATTCGTTTGGATTATGCTAATTTTTCTATCTCGTTAATTAATTTCGGTTGTTTTTTTGGATTCGGAGGCCATCCTTCGTTCTTGCTTAATTTTATTTCGGTCTCTAGCTTTTATCAATCCTATTAATGTGTGTCAATGCTGCTAATGTTAATTATCTTCGTTTCGTTTGTTGCCCCCGTTTTACTCTCCACTGCCTTTTTAGTTACATCATAATTATAATCATTAGCTAATTACCGTACGAATTTTATGTCGAAAACAATCTTTCCCCATTATTATCACACGATTACATCATATTCGCATTCTCTCGCGAGTAATCAAATTGTTATTGTCGTTTCTTGATTGTCAACATTTTTTAGTTATTTTAGTACGTATTGTTTCGCAATTAGTATTGAGAGTTCGTAGAAATGCGGTGCCCATAATTATCGCAAATCGCTTCCAAAACAATTAAATCGCCTTATCGTGCGCTTTGTTTCGCCATTGTTGCCGGAAGAAGGCTAATTAATTAATTGAATTGTAGCATTTTACATTTTCTCCTCCGGTAACCCGCTTTAATGCTCGAACTTACTTCGAGTTTGAAAGCTTTTAACTGTTCGCACCCACTTCGCGTTTGCAACCGGTAAAACTCGCTTTAAGCGTTTATTTTCCAATTTAATGATGCAATTTGTTTAAATAAACAAAAAAGAAGAATTTCCCACGGATCAATACCGAATGAAAAATTGATAAGCATCGATGGAGGATGAAGGAATCATATTTTGATGCTTCGTAATTAACTAACCAGCAACTGCTGTCGTTGCCTCTATCAAATTAATTAACGGCTATAAGTATCATTTTGCTATCAAATGATATTTATAGATAACGTGAAACACAGTGCCCTTTGAGGTATTAAATAACGTTGCTTGGCTTTATCGATAATCGGTCACGCGATTTTCTAGAGTGCAACAACAAGAATCAACGGGGCAACAAAAAGCGAACGTTTGTAATATGCATTCATCGTTAAATAAACATCAGCACATTCAAGGTCGTCGTTTATGATTATGCAAAATTATTTCCTTTTCTTTTTTAATTTAATGATGAAAATCCGCATCAAGGTTCATCAGAGTTTCCACTCCAAATAAGCAAACAAACGTGGACCATCAAATGTCGAAAAGGTGTTTCCATTTGTGTTTGATACGAAGGTGGAATCGAAAGTTTCTGGAAACTAATGTTTAATGCATTTCAGATAGCTCAAGAAGAGTGGACTTCCTGCTTTAAGCTTCACCGCATGCATAAATGTATTGACTTGAAAGGGGAGTATTTCCAAATATAATAAACAATAGAATATCTCTTGAAAATCTGCCTTTATTATTATAGTTTGCAGAAACTTTCGATGCTACCTACGTAACATTTAGACAAATTGCTCGCACTTCCAGCGAGTCATCTTGGTAACGGGCGATCAATCAAATTTCCTCCTAATAGTTGATAAATGATCTGTCAGCGGATTGTAATTTATTTCTGCTCATTTACTCGCTGTGACTGCGCGTTTACGCAACGTCCACGAAAGGACGCTTTTACATTGCGCCACGACGTTTTTGACAAATCGAAATTGCAATGTTTACACTTAAGTAAACTAAAAGGACGCCAATGGGTGATTGGCATTTTTCGTTTTCCAAGCCAAGTTTCATTATTTTTCAATTATTCTTTATATATCGTGATTAACCTAATGGCAATAAGTTTTTCATGCTCCTACGAGATATTCGCAGTTTAGGCTACAACAAACTCGGTTTGGAAAAAAGTTTCTTGCCAATATCTCGAACGTAGGCGCAATGAAAAGGGAAATGAAAGAGGAAAAATTGATCCGAACCGTAGCCCACGTGTAGGCAGATGGATCGATATAAACGGGAAATGACCGTGCCACAAAGTAACAACGAAGCTTCGGGACAAAATCGCTTTCTTTGTCATTCTTATTATAACGACTGTTAAAAGCGGCGTTTAAAGGCACTTAATTACGATGGATGGATTAGTCGAAACCTATTAAGACGTATATTATTTAGTTTAAAAGCTCGAAAGTAGCTGAAGAGATCGTTTTGCCGTTTTTTCCCTAATTTATATTAAAATAATCCACGGCTATTACCGTTTACCACTCACCTAAATATTTTTAGCTCTAATAACTCCCCATTAGCGTTCGTAAAAATAGATGGCAACTATCTTTAGCAAATATTTATTTAGGGGAGGACAAGAGGCTGAAAAAAAAAATGAAAAGGCAAACACGAAGAATATTATCGCACCGAGCATATACACGAGAGTTCTTATACCGAACGATCGAAAAGTGACACGTAAATATAAGACCGCGGCATAACTTTTTGCCTCGTGGCTCAATCTGAATCGAGCCGACTTTATTGGATTCAGAATGACAAAAGGCATCGAATGAATGCGATTTCAAACAAACAACAGTTATGCACAAAAACGTTGTGCTCTCATATTTATGTGTCACACCGTATGATTTCGATGTTTGACAGCGTATCAGCGCAAACGCTTTACTTTCCTGATCGCACTGTACTTTATAGAATAGAAAAATTCCAATTCTACTCGATTCTAAATGAGACTTAATTTAAGAGCTTTTTTGATTCTTTCCATCATCTCGCACACACACAAACGCGCTCGGCTCGTTCGCGGCGGCGTTAAATTTAGAAAGAGTCACGAGATTCGAGTGTCTGTTTTTTCCTGCCTCATTTCATAGAGTTATGTAAATTTCACGTGGTTTTTCTAATAAATCAAATTACGTGGGATTGTAGTAGAAGCAAAAATAAAACAAATTAACGCATTGTCAAGCGGCTTTTTCCTTGCTAATCGTTATGCAAAAAACAATCGATTTCGCCGGTGCACATTATCGAGTCTATTTTAATTTGTCCTCCTCTAAACCGACGGTTAAGTTCGTTGAATAACATCCAAACTGCTACAGTGCGATCGGCACCGTAACTCGCTTCTTGGACTCGATCGACGCACGTGTTCTTTTTTCTGTTTTGATCGCGCTGTATGTGGCAAACGCGTCGAAACGATCGTTAAAATCGCATTAAAGCAACAATTATCTCGGCGATTGTAACCGAAGAAGTCGATAAAAGTGTGCAGCGAAAAAGAAAAAGAAAAATGCGGCGATTCCGTCTTTCTTTCGCTAACTGCGAATCCCGCGTGCAACTATCGCAAAAAGTTTTGTTTACAGCGAGCAAACGCGATTATGTAACGTTCAACAGATAACTCGACGTTGATTTATATGATTTGTAATGTCGGTTTGTGCGATTTTTTTATTATTACGAGCCCGCCAATCGTTTTTCTCCCCTTTTGGTCTGAAGAGAATTAATTTTCGTTTGCAGACGATCAGAGCGACAGCGAGGAATCGACGAAATTAACTGGCCCGTCGCAGATCTCGAAGAGTTATCACAATCACCATCAGTACGAATCGCAGCCGCAGGAGCAACAGCAGCAGCAATCGCTTCATCATCATCACCATCATCAAATCAGACCGAGGCATCAGCAATATTATTCCAAATATTCGACGTATTCTAGTCAATCGACCCCAATCAGACGATATCAGGACGCGAAATCGACCAGATCGAGCAGTACGACGAGCGAAAACAAGATCCTATTCAACGAAGGTAACTTTTGCACACAAAAAAAAAGAGGGAACCGATCGCTGCATCAGCGAGTTTCCGATCTTAAATTTATCTCGGTAATTAATTGTTGTCGTTGGCAGTGAGCGAGGCGATCGCTAATTATAAATGCGATCGATTTGTTTGCGATTCGCGAATCCTTCGGCCACGTGTCAGCACGATGCTTTTGGGCAAAGATCGAGTCAATGGCGAACGTTGCGATTTTTGTTGTTGTTTTTCGACGAGTTCAAAGTCGGCGATAATGAAGCGGGGGAAAACAAAACGAAAGAATAAAGTTGGATGAAATTTGCACGAATTCAAATAACGGCGCGCTAATTGCGAATTCGTTGGGGCACTTTCAAGTGTTTATTATTATTATTATTACCATCGGGCATCATATGCTCGCAATTATTTGGACTCGTGCCGTCGAGTATTTTTAGATTTCGCCATAATTAATCGATCGCGACGATGCTTTGGCCCCGTGAATGGAACTTTGCTAATAATCGCGCGAGGAAACGAAATTCGTTTCCCCCATTCGATCGAAAATAGATCACAAACGAAAACTATCTCACGTGAATTTTATTTTGGCCTTTTTCAAACGCGCGTCACCCTTTCGCGTCTCTACGATGTTTCTCCTCTAATTTTCCGTATAAATTTGGCCAACGAACCGACAGAATTAATCAATCGGCTCCGTACCATTTCGATCGAATAGAAGAATGAAGAATAACGTTAGATCGTCGTCATCAGCGTGCCCGACATTTCCTGGTAAGACGCGAATTATTTTTCTAGTCGCAAATTGTTGTGCAGGAAACCGTTCGAATGCAAAGTCTCCACGTTTATGAATCGATAAAAATATTCGAACAATTTGTCACTGGCCCTCGAATAGATTTTTTTCCGTTGCGTATCGAGGAAATAGCGTTTCGCATGCCAATAAAATTATAGAGCGCTAGAAGCAGATTTCGATAAGGCTCGTAATTTTGCGAAGTTTATTGCTGCGCGAATAGCCCTCGAGTGATAATAATAATAGTGAGAATGTTACGTGGACGTTGGCAGTTTAGCAACAATTGAACGTCGACCTGAAAATTTCGCGATAAAAAGCGGCTTTTTCGTAACGCAATCAAAGTCCGTTCGATGGGGGATATTCTTATGATTTTATTGGGACGCGGAAGCTCGAAATAGGAATTGTTGGGCGAAGAATGTTGATGGTTTTAAATTTAGATTAGATGAAGAAAAGAAGCGAGAAGAACGGATTTAGTTTTGAAAATGTGAATTATTCGATTCTAGCAATACAAATTAGTGTCTGTTCGTAAATTGATATTCCGTTGGGCCAGAGTGAGAATGACTTAAGTAAACTTAACAAATGGTCACGTTAAGTAACTGCTTTAGTTAATTTTTATTTTTGGAACATTCGAAAATGAAAAAAAGAAAACAAAAACGCTACCATCTCATTAACTATTTCACTAGTCGCATGGAATAATTCGTGTAATTAGAGAGATATTACGATCGTAGCGTTACGGTCCTCCACTTTACAATTAATAGCACGCATGAGAAAGAGAGTTCAGACTCGTTAAATTGAAAAAAAAAGTATCCGGAAACTTATTCGTATTCGAAACAACCCGAAAAACGACCATTGTTACCATCAAAATAAAACTAAATAACAAACAATTTCATTAATATATCAATGACTTTAACTTTATTTAAACTCTTTAATTTTCAATCAATTTCGTAATTCGAGTTAAGTGCAATCTTAACAAATCATTTGTCTATTTAGACAGATCAATTGCAACACGCTCTTTATTTTCGAACGTCTTCAACGTACGAGAGACGAACCATAATAATAAAATTAATGGTGGTCGTATAATTAGTTGCTGAAACGTTTCTTTTTTTGCTTCAAACTTATTGCTCGTGCTTTTCCCTTTTTTTTCGAAATAGAACTTAAATTCGCGTTACTTAACTTACGCACAAACAACAACCGAGCGAGAGAGAGAGAGCGAGAGAGTCACGTTTATCGATGACGTTCGACATGGTCGAGATTATTTAAATCCAAGGATCTTATTTCAGTTTCTCTAAAAATCTCACTCGCTCATCGTCCTTCTCTCTCTCTGTCTCTATTTTTTTTGTCAATCCGTGTCTATCTCTGCTCTGAAAATAGATCCGGACAGGATTCGAGGCAATCGCATACGGGGGTTGTTCCATTTATAATCGATTTCGTTTTTAAATTCGACTACCGGAACATCACCTGCCTTCGAGCCCATTTAATTTTAATCTAGTTGTTGTTGCAATTTGTTTAATAAAACGATTGGGCCCTTTCAAACTGTGTGGCACAAATTTTGAAGTAGTTGATCCACCTTCGCTTCTTTTCGTTTTAAAGAAAATTATTGTTTATATTACTGTAAAAAAGCGGCTGGTTTTCAAATGAGTCGTTATTGGTTATCCGGCTCGAAGAACCAAGCGTGGTATGATCACGATAACTCTTGATTATTGGCACTTAAAACGACCTTTCTGATTCATTTTTGTTTCTTCCACAAGTGCATAAAAAGAAAATCGATGTTTGTATTAGGTTCCTGTAAAAAATGCGCGTGCTTTTCAAGTGAATCGCTATTGGCTATCCGGCTCGAGGGCCGAACGTTGTCTGATCGCGATAACTCCTAATTGTGGTGATTGACTTTTGTTTCTTTTTCTGTTTTGGCAGATGAATACACGAAAATCACGACACCGAGGCAGGACGTCCTCTTCAAGAAAGGCTACTTGAACAAACCGAAAACTTATCAAACGCAAACGTCGACCGGCACGTCGACGATATCGACCGGTAACTCGACCGGTAACGGTACGCCCGACCATCAATCGGCAGGTAGGGAACTTCAACTTCATCCGGCAACTTAACAAACGTTTCTTAATCGAATCAAACGCGGTAAATTGAAGCGAGACAAATGACGAGCTTTTTTCATCGTGTTTTCAGATGGCACGGAAGGTACGGACTTGGAATACGAGTCGCCCTTTATGTTTCCCAACGGATTCGTGGACCAAAATGGCGTTTATTACGTTAACAGTGAGTATATGTTGCTGGTGGACGAGAGAGAAGATCGTTTCGAAGATGATTTCGATTAACGCACAAGCGTTAATTAACCTCGCGCCCGTGTCGAAACCGTGCGTTTTCCAAACAATTACCGATTTATTTAATTTTTTTTGGTTGCGTAACGTTCTCGCCGCAATTTTGTGCGTTTCTCGTTGCAAGAGAACACGCAATAATAAGTCGAAAAGTATTTTGGCTACCGCGAAAAGTTCATTTATATTCGCTCAAACGAGATGAAATTATTGGCATAAGTTTGATGTTTGTTTTCTTTTTGTTGTCGTTGCTGTTGTTGTCGTCGTCGTCGCCGTTATTGTTGCAGGGGAATAAATTAAGAAATAAAACTCTCGCGACACTTTTCTGCCATCCTTAACGATTTTAATTCGCCTCTCAATCAACTTAATAGAGCCGTTATTCTAATTCTGATTTTAAACGGGAAATTAAACGGTCTGTGCCAAAAACACGAAATGCCACTAATTGAATCGTATGCAACGACAAAGAGAAAAAAAAAACACAGGGGGAACCGCAACAACGACGAGCGACACGAAAAAAAAACCGCTCTCGTTTGTTCGCTCGCGAATTGCCATTTGCCAAATGAGAGCGAAAGGACAAGCAACAACCGCCGCCGAAACGAGCACGTGTCCCATTTCATCTTGTCACCGTGTCGTCGATAATTAACGTCCTTCGCTCCTCCAACTCCGCCCGATCGTTTCTCTTTTTTTTACTTCTTTGAAATTGGTAACCATTAGAAATTTCCACTTGCTCTATTTTGACTCGTTCACGTTTGATGTTTCTTCTCAATTTGCAGGTTTCGAACCGTATCCTTTGGTCGTCTACAACGCTTTTTGCTACCCGGAGTATCCGCCCGTGCCGAGATCGAAGCGTTACAGTACGGACTCGATGGTGAGTGAACAAGAGGCTTTGGTTTATTTAAATTTAAAATTCGCATTTTTTCGATGAATCTTGGTCTTGTGTTCAACCTCGGTTTACAATTGTACGCATTTTTTGGTGAATTTTCAGAAGTAATGCAATAAGAATTTTTTCTTCTTCAAATTTTGCATTCGCTTTTTAACAATTTTCTTTTCTCCAAATTTTGCCTTTCGATAGAAGGGGGGACCCTTCTCTACTTTTGCATTTTTCCTCAAATTGCAATAAACGCATTTTGGAGCCCTTAAAGTGCTAAACTCTGCAAAGAATCATTATGGATCGATTAATTAGAGTCCAGTTGTGGATTTTACATAGAGATTTATTCGCTTTTTAACAATTTTCTCTTCTGCAAATTTTGCCTTTCGATAGAAGGGGGGACCCTTCTCTACTTTTGCATTTTTCCTCAAATTGCAATAAACGCATTTTGGAGCCCTTAAAGTGCTAAACTCTGCAAAGAATCATTAGGGATCGATTAATTAGAGTCCAGTTGTGGATTTTACATAGAGATTTATTCGCTTTTCAACAATTTTCTTTTTTGCAAATTTTGCGTTTCGATAGAAGGGGGGACCCTTCTCTACTTTTGCATTTTTCCTCAAATTGCAATAAACGCATTTTGGAGCCCTTAAAGTGCTAAACTCTGCAAAGAATCATTATGGATCGATTAATTAGAGTCCAGTTGTGGATTTTACATAGAGATTTATTCGCTTTTTAACAATTTTCTCTTCTGCAAATTTTGCCTTTCGATAGAGGGGGGGCCCTTCTCTACTTTTGCATTTTTCCTCAAATTGCAATAAACGCATTTTGGAGCCCTTAAAGTGCTAAACTCTGCAAAGAATCATTAGGGATCGATTAATTAGAGTCCAGTTGTGGATTTTACATAGAGATTTATTCGCTTTTCAACAATTTTCTTTTTTGCAAATTTTGCCTTTCGATAGAAGGGGGGACCCTTCTCTACTTTTGCATTTTTCCTCAAATTGCAATAAACGCATTTTGGAGCCCTTAAAGTGCTAAACTCTGCAAAGAATCATTAGGGATCGATTAATTAGAGTCCAGTTGTGGATTTTACATAGAGATTTATTCGCTTTTCAACAATTTTCTTTTTTGCAAATTTTGCCTTTCGATAGAAGGGGGGACCCTTCTCTACTTTTGCATTTTTCCTCAAATTGCAATAAACGCATTTTGGAGCCCTTAAAGTGCTAAACTCTGCAAAGAATCATTAGGGATCGATTAATTAGAGTCCAGTTGTGGATTTTACATAGAGATTTATTCGCTTTTCAACAATTTTCTCTTCTGCAAATTTTGCCTTTCGATAGAGGGGGGGCCCTTCTCTACTTTTGCATTTTTCCTCAAATTGCAATAAACGCATTTTGGAGCCCTTAAAGTGCTAAACTCTGCAAAGAATCATTATGGATCGATTAATTAGAGTCCAGTTGTGGATTTTACATAGAGATTTATTCGCTTTTTAACAATTTTCTTTTCTCCAAATTTTGCCTTTCGATAGAAGGGGGGACCCTTCTCTACTTTTGCATTTTTCCTCAAATTGCAATAAACGCATTTTGGAGCCCTTAAAGTGCTAAACTCTGCAAAGAATCATTATGGATCGATTAATTAGAGTCCAGTTGTGGATTTTACATAGAGATTTATTCGCTTTTTAACAATTTTCTCTTCTGCAAATTTTGCCTTTCGATAGAGGGGGGGCCCTTCTCTACTTTTGCATTTTTCCTCAAATTGCAATAAACGCATTTTGGAGCCCTTAAAGTGCTAAACTCTGCAAAGAATCATTAGGGATCGATTAATTAGAGTTCAGTTGTGGATTTTACATAGAGATTTATTCGCTTTTTAACAATTTTCTCTTCTGCAAATTTTGCCTTTCGATAGAGGGGGGGCCCTTCTCTACTTTTGCATTTTTCCTCAAATTGCAATAAACGCATTTTGGAGCCCTTAAAGTGCTAAACTCTGCAAAGAATCATTATGGATCGATTAATTAGAGTCCAGTTGTGGATTTTACATAGAGATTTATTCGCTTTTTAACAATTTTCTTTTCTGCAAATTTTGCCTTTCGATAGAGGGGGGGCCCTTCTCTACTTTTGCATTTTTCCTCAAATTGCAATAAACGCATTTTGGAGCCCTTAAAGTGCTAAACTCTGCAAAGAATCATTATGGATCGATTAATTAGAGTCCAGTTGTGGATTTTACATAGAGATTTATTCGCTTTTTAACAATTTTCTTTTCTGCAAATTTTGCCTTTCGATAGAGGGGGGGCCCTTCTCTACTTTTGCATTTTTCCTCAAATTGCAATAAACGCATTTTGGAGCCCTTAAAGTGCTAAACTCTGCAAAGAATCATTATGGATCGATTAATTAGAGTCCAGTTGTGGATTTTACATAGAGATTTATTCGCTTTTTAACAATTTTCTCTTCTGCAAATTTTGCCTTTCGATAGAGGGGGGGCCCTTCTCTACTTTTGCATTTTTCCTCAAATTGCAATAAACGCATTTTGGAGCCCTTAAAGTGCTAAACTCTGCAAAGAATCATTAGGGATCGATTAATTAGAGTTCAGTTGTGGATTTTACATAGAGATTTATTCGCTTTTTAACAATTTTCTCTTCTGCAAATTTTGCCTTTCGATAGAGGGGGGGCCCTTCTCTACTTTTGCATTTTTCCTCAAATTGCAATAAACGCATTTTGGAGCCCTTAAAGTGCTAAACTCTGCAAAGAATCATTATGGATCGATTAATTAGAGTCCAGTTGTGGATTTTACATAGAGATTTATTCGCTTTTTAACAATTTTCTCTTCTGCAAATTTTGCCTTTCGATAGAGGGGGGGCCCTTCTCTACTTTTGCATTTTTCCTCAAATTGCAATAAACGCATTTTGGAGCCCTTAAAGTGCTAAACTCTGCAAAGAATCATTATGGATCGATTAATTAGAGTCCAGTTGTGGATTTTACATAGAGATTTATTCGCTTTTTAACAATTTTCTTTTCTGCAAATTTTGCCTTTCGATAGAGGGGGGGCCCTTCTCTACTTTTGCATTTTTCCTCAAATTGCAATAAACGCATTTTGGAGCCCTTAAAGTGCTAAACTCTGCAAAGAATCATTATGGATCGATTAATTAGAGTCCAGTTGTGGATTTTACATAGAGATTTATTCGCTTTTCAACAATTTTCTTTTTTGCAAATTTTGCGTTTCGATAGAAGGGGGGACCCTTCTCTACTTTTGCATTTTTCCTCAAATTGCAATAAACGCATTTTGGAGCCCTTAAAGTGCTAAACTCTGCAAAGAATCATTATGGATCGATTAATTAGAGTCCAGTTGTGGATTTTACATAGAGATTTATTCGCTTTTTAACAATTTTCTCTTCTGCAAATTTTGCCTTTCGATAGAGGGGGGGCCCTTCTCTACTTTTGCATTTTTCCTCAAATTGCAATAAACGCATTTTGGAGCCCTTAAAGTGCTAAACTCTGCAAAGAATCATTAGGGATCGATTAATTAGAGTCCAGTTGTGGATTTTACATAGAGATTTATTCGCTTTTCAACAATTTTCTTTTTTGCAAATTTTGCCTTTCGATAGAAGGGGGGACCCTTCTCTACTTTTGCATTTTTCCTCAAATTGCAATAAACGCATTTTGGAGCCCTTAAAGTGCTAAACTCTGCAAAGAATCATTAGGGATCGATTAATTAGAGTCCAGTTGTGGATTTTACATAGAGATTTATTCGCTTTTCAACAATTTTCTTTTTTGCAAATTTTGCCTTTCGATAGAAGGGGGGACCCTTCTCTACTTTTGCATTTTTCCTCAAATTGCAATAAACGCATTTTGGAGCCCTTAAAGTGCTAAACTCTGCAAAGAATCATTAGGGATCGATTAATTAGAGTCCAGTTGTGGATTTTACATAGAGATTTATTCGCTTTTCAACAATTTTCTCTTCTGCAAATTTTGCCTTTCGATAGAGGGGGGGCCCTTCTCTACTTTTGCATTTTTCCTCAAATTGCAATAAACGCATTTTGGAGCCCTTAAAGTGCTAAACTCTGCAAAGAATCATTATGGATCGATTAATTAGAGTCCAGTTGTGGATTTTACATAGAGATTTATTCGCTTTTTAACAATTTTCTTTTCTCCAAATTTTGCCTTTCGATAGAAGGGGGGACCCTTCTCTACTTTTGCATTTTTCCTCAAATTGCAATAAACGCATTTTGGAGCCCTTAAAGTGCTAAACTCTGCAAAGAATCATTATGGATCGATTAATTAGAGTCCAGTTGTGGATTTTACATAGAGATTTATTCGCTTTTTAACAATTTTCTCTTCTGCAAATTTTGCCTTTCGATAGAGGGGGGGCCCTTCTCTACTTTTGCATTTTTCCTCAAATTGCAATAAACGCATTTTGGAGCCCTTAAAGTGCTAAACTCTGCAAAGAATCATTAGGGATCGATTAATTAGAGTTCAGTTGTGGATTTTACATAGAGATTTATTCGCTTTTTAACAATTTTCTCTTCTGCAAATTTTGCCTTTCGATAGAAGGGGGGACCCTTCTCTACTTTTGCATTTTTCCTCAAATTGCAATAAACGCATTTTGGAGCCCTTAAAGTGCTAAACTCTGCAAAGAATCATTATGGATCGATTAATTAGAGTCCAGTTGTGGATTTTACATAGAGATTTATTCGCTTTTTAACAATTTTCTTTTCTGCAAATTTTGCGTTTCGATAGAAGGGGGGACCCTTCTCTACTTTTGCATTTTTCCTCAAATTGCAATAAACGCATTTTGGAGCCCTTAAAGTGCTAAACTCTGCAAAGAATCATTATGGATCGATTAATTAGAGTCCAGTTGTGGATTTTATATAGAGATTTATTCGCTTTTCAACAATTTTCTTTACTGCAAATTTTGCCTTTCGATAGAAGGGGGGACCCTTCTCTACTTTTGCATTTTTCCTCAAATTGCAATAAACGCATTTTGGAGCCCTTAAAGTGCTAAACTCTGCAAAGAATCATTATGGATCGATTAATTAGAGTCCAGTTGTGGATTTTACATAGAGATTTATTCGCTTTTTAACAATTTTCTCTTCTGCAAATTTTGCCTTTCGATAGAGGGGGGGCCCTTCTCTACTTTTGCATTTTTCCTCAAATTGCAATAAACGCATTTTGGAGCCCTTAAAGTGCTAAACTCTGCAAAGAATCATTAGGGATCGATTAATTAGAGTTCAGTTGTGGATTTTACATAGAGATTTATTCGCTTTTTAACAATTTTCTCTTCTGCAAATTTTGCCTTTCGATAGAAGGGGGGACCCTTCTCTACTTTTGCATTTTTCCTCAAATTGCAATAAACGCATTTTGGAGCCCTTAAAGTGCTAAACTCTGCAAAGAATCATTATGGATCGATTAATTAGAGTCCAGTTGTGGATTTTACATAGAGATTTATTCGCTTTTTAACAATTTTCTTTTCTGCAAATTTTGCGTTTCGATAGAAGGGGGGACCCTTCTCTACTTTTGCATTTTTCCTCAAATTGCAATAAACGCATTTTGGAGCCCTTAAAGTGCTAAACTCTGCAAAGAATCATTATGGATCGATTAATTAGAGTCCAGTTGTGGATTTTACATAGAGATTTATTCGCTTTTTAACAATTTTCTCTTCTGCAAATTTTGCCTTTCGATAGAAGGGGGGACCCTTCTCTACTTTTGCATTTTTCCTCAAATTGCAATAAACGCATTTTGGAGCCCTTAAAGTGCTAAACTCTGCAAAGAATCATTAGGGATCGATTAATTAGAGTCCAGTTGTGGATTTTACATAGAGATTTATTCGCTTTTCAACAATTTTCTTTTTTGCAAATTTTGCGTTTCGATAGAAGGGGGGACCCTTCTCTACTTTTGCATTTTTCCTCAAATTGCAATAAACGCATTTTGGAGCCCTTAAAGTGCTAAACTCTGCAAAGAATCATTATGGATCGATTAATTAGAGTCCAGTTGTGGATTTTACATAGAGATTTATTCGCTTTTTAACAATTTTCTTTTCTGCAAATTTTGCGTTTCGATAGAAGGGGGGACCCTTCTCTACTTTTGCATTTTTCCTCAAATTGCAATAAACGCATTTTGGAGCCCTTAAAGTGCTAAACTCTGCAAAGAATCATTATGGATCGATTAATTAGAGTCCAGTTGTGGATTTTACATAGAGATTTATTCGCTTTTTAACAATTTTCTCTTCTGCAAATTTTGCCTTTCGATAGAGGGGGGGCCCTTCTCTACTTTTGCATTTTTCCTCAAATTGCAATAAACGCATTTTGGAGCCCTTAAAGTGCTAAACTCTGCAAAGAATCATTATGGATCGATTAATTAGAGTCCAGTTGTGGATTTTACATAGAGATTTATTCGCTTTTTAACAATTTTCTTTTCTGCAAATTTTGCCTTTCGATAGAAGGGGGGACCCTTCTCTACTTTTGCATTTTTCCTCAAATTGCAATAAACGCATTTTGGAGCCCTTAAAGTGCTAAACTCTGCAAAGAATCATTATGGATCGATTAATTAGAGTCCAGTTGTGGATTTTACATAGAGATTTATTCGCTTTTTAACAATTTTCTCTTCTGCAAATTTTGCCTTTCGATAGAAGGGGGGACCCTTCTCTACTTTTGCATTTTTCCTCAAATTGCAATAAACGCATTTTGGAGCCCTTAAAGTGCTAAACTCTGCAAAGAATCATTATGGATCGATTAATTAGAGTCCAGTTGTGGATTTTACATAGAGATTTATTCGCTTTTTAACAATTTTCTTTTCTGCAAATTTTGCCTTTCGATAGAAGGGGGGACCCTTCTCTACTTTTGCATTTTTCCTCAAATTGCAATAAACGCATTTTGGAGCCCTTAAAGTGCTAAACTCTGCAAAGAATCATTATGGATCGATTAATTAGAGTCCAGTTGTGGATTTTACATAGAGATTTATTCGCTTTTTAACAATTTTCTTTTCTGCAAATTTTGCCTTTCGATAGAAGGGGGGACCCTTCTCTACTTTTGCATTTTTCCTCAAATTGCAATAAACGCATTTTGGAGCCCTTAAAGTGCTAAACTCTGCAAAGAATCATTATGGATCGATTAATTAGAGTCCAGTTGTGGATTTTACATAGAGATTTATTCGCTTTTTAACAATTTTCTTTTCTGCAAATTTTGCCTTTCGATAGAAGGGGGGACCCTTCTCTACTTTTGCATTTTTCCTCAAATTGCAATAAACGCATTTTGGAGCCCTTAAAGTGATTAACTAAGGGAGTAAACATTAAAGATCGATCAATTTGAGTTTAAATGTGAGTTTTACATTGAGACTCATTCATTTTTTGAGACTTTGTTTGCTTCATTTTTGCACTAATTGCAGTAAACTAATTTTGGAACTTAGTCGCGTTCTTTTTTGGACTTTTATGTTTCCCCTTTGTGCGACGATTCTACCTTCTTCTTAAAGGCGAGACTCGCAGAGACAAAGAACGTTAGAAAATAGAAAGAGATACCGCAAAAAAAATAATAATTGCGATATAATTTATCGCTTATCAAATGAAAACAGAACGTATTTCTTTCGTCTTCTTGTTATTGTTAAATGGTAATTATGAGTTGATATGTAGCAAATCTTCGTCTGATTACAACAACGAGCGATGATGAAACCGTCGTAATGACGATGACGATTTCAAAAGAAGATGTACGTTGATAAGAGTTTTTAAATCGAGAAATATGATGATGCCATAAACATTCTTTCGTTATCTCATGCTGCTTTTTATTCGGGTATCTGATGGAATTTGTGACGGTTTTCCATGGAAGTGGAGGAAAGTTGGTTTCAGAAAGTTTCATTTTGAAATTGTTCATAAACTTTTGCTTATGACTCGATTTTATTCAAGGACTAATAAAATTGAGTTAGTTGAAAAAGTTATTTCAAATCACATCGAAATCAAATGTTGGTAACTAATTCGTGGCTGAGCCAGTGAACATACAGTCTGTCCTAAAAGTACTTTTGCGGTAGTTTTGCAATTGTTTGAATCTCACGATTAACTTTCGAATGTTTTATCAACTTGGAAAACACAAACGGCAGTTTACGAATTATCTGAGCCTTTGGGACAGGCTCTATACGCATGTGAATGGAATTTGTTTGATTAATGATAAGTTTGTTAAATTTGGCTACCAAAAAATAAATAAATATACGGAGAAACCGCTCGAAATTAGGCATTTACGACGGTCCCAAAGAGACGTTTATTAAAGCGTTCATTTCGCTATCCAAAATAGAACTAGGAAGTATCGAGAATAAAGGAAAAAGGATCGCTTATAGGAAACGTGTGAGAGAAAGAGAGTTGGACGCTGTGAAACTATTTGGCCCGTCGACGTCGTCGTCAGCTTGTTGTTCACGTGGCTGCGTTATTGTCACACGTGCTTTCTTCTAACTTTCGGCATGGAACCGTGAAAGTTTGTTTAAATATAGACCATTTATTACATTTCTTCGGCCCTATTCTTACATAATGGCACTTCTATTTGTAGGCGAAGAGAAAGGCCGCAAGTTGACGAACGAATCCCGGGGAAAGTTCCTTCTTCGATCCCGGAAAAAGAAAATGGAGTTTAACTGCATTTGACGCTGGGAACCAAATATTTCTCTTGTTTACTTACATAGATGAACGTTCAATTCTTATCTTAGCTGTTTACAAATCTTCAATTTGTATGATAAGATTTATGGTGCAGGAACCATTAGTTAAACGAAAATTGGATTTTTTTGCCATTGCGTTTGTGGCAAACAAATCAAATTTGCTAATCGTTATTTTGCTATTATTACTTTTTGCTCGATAAGTCGAACGTTATCTAACCGAAATTTTGTGTAAGTTTAAACTTGAAAAGTTGGCTAATCAAATCATTAATTTACACGGCAGAAACTTTTTTAAATATTAACAAAAGAAAGAATAGTGAATCAATGATGTACGATTAAGTGCGTGTTCAGTATGAAGATAACGTAGAATCCTTCAAAGTCAACACTTTGGCTAGCTTTACTCAAGACAGACGATTATCATTAATTTTTGGCCATACGAATAAGTCGGGGTTTATCATTAAGCAAGTTTTAATTCATAAACAAACACTTGAAAATCTATGAAAATTAGGTAGAATTGGTTTCTCATCGAATCCTTCATCTCTCATTTGCTTCCAGACGGAATCGACGAGTCCGCACAACGAAGAGAACCAGGATGCCGTCAGCAGTAGTCAGAGTGGTTGCGAATCGATTAACGTGCACGATTACAACAATCCGATGTACAACGTAGTTTATCCGAGCGGTTATTATCATTTCAACGGAATATCAGAGGCTAATGGTAAGATTTTTTGCACAGAAAACGATCATTTCTTCCCGCTCCTAATTGCAATTAATTCAAATTCGAGTGATCGTTAATCGTTGCGACTTGTTTTCTATCCGCTTAATTTAGGACTTCGGAACCAATTTAACCAGTTGCAATAAAACAATTAATTCGATCATCTGAACTGGTAGATTAGCATCACCTGTCCAATTTCGCGTCGCGTTTCGTAACGACATTCCCCGTTTGGCAAAGAAAAATGTTGGCAACGTGACAAAGCATAAAACGATTATCTCCCTACGTTTCGCAGGTTTATAGCCCGCATGTCATTACACTTTGCCGATATTCGATTAACTAAAACACAAAACCTTTGCAAAGAAATGAGCAACCTCGACGAATGTTACGTCCGTTCTTTTCTCATTTGCAGGCGGTTGTGCCACGGATAGCGGATTATCCGAGACCGAACCGATTAAGCAGCCGAAGAAAAAACGTTGCAGGAAACCGTCGAAGTCGAGCGGCAACGCGACCGAAGAGGAGGCGGAGGACGAAGAAGCGTCGACGGACGGCGAGGACGACGCGAAAACCGTGGAATCGGCCCGAGTCGAGGTCGTCGTCGCCGATGACGACGAAGGTGCATCGATAGCGGAGCTGAAGATCGATTGCGAACGATCGCCGGAAAACGAAAGCGCCGAATCGCCGGAACATAACGAAGAGCCGACGGCGAAGGAGGCGAAACAAACGGACAAGTTGGCCGATGCGTCGTCGCAAGAACGAGGCGACGGTACCGCAGACAATGATCGATCGCAGGGCGTCGACGTCGCGGACAGTCCGAAGAACTACAGCCTGAAGCCGGACGCGAAAGAGTTCGTGCCGCGATCGCGCAAGATCGAACTGATACCGGTCGAGCCGTTTCAATACGTCAACGTGCATCCGGGTTTCGCCGTGCCGCTCTACGGCGCCGCGCCCAACTACAATCCCGCCTACTTGCCGGCCGGCGTGCCGCTGAACTTCGTGCAACATCCGTTAAACTACCAGCAACAGCAGCATTATAACGATCAAACCGCAGACGCGAGCGCGGCCGCTGCAGACGCGCCGGTGGAAGCGAACGGAGCCGACGACGAGAGAGCGCCGAAGAGCGGCGCAAACGATTCGGAATGCGAGAAGACGCAGGCGAAGCCGGCCGAAGAGGTCGCGAAACCGCTCCCGAACAAGATCGATATCGATAGGATCGTTTCCAAGTTGGAGGAGGCGGCCAGGGAGCAGCAGCAACAGGAGGAGAGTCTCAAGCTGAGGACGCCGACGAAACACCAACAACAACGCGCGCCGTACGCGGCGCCCAAGCGCAGAAACTATCAGCACAATCAGGAGCAGCACCGATTCGCGAGGAAGAGTTACGCGTCGGCGAAGAAGCCCGACAACAGACCGATAGCCGTGCAAACGGGTCCGAGCACCGTGGAGGAGAAACAGCCGGACGCGATCGTTGCGGAGGTACCGATCGAAACGAAAGCGACAACGACGCCGGCCGCCGTTACCGGTTCGACAGCGACGACGAGAACTCCAGCAAGAACACCAACAGCGGCACCGTTGGCGGTGGCAGCTCAAGTTCAAAAACCCCACGCGATTAACTATTCCGAAACGCTGAAGCGGAAACCGGCCGTCCCCGACAAGTGTCCGCGTTTCGATCGGCACGTGAACGCAAAGGATCTCGCGATTCAATCGCAGCGTCTCGCCAAGAAACCGGCACCCGTTCAAGCGAAGGACGCGAAACCGTCGGTTGCCGCGAGCGCGAGCGACGATTGGATTTCGGTGTCGAACCGGAAACGGCGAAAAAATAAACTCGAATCCGACGCGGAGACCGTCGACGACGACGTTCGACAAGAAAGCGCGATCGAAGAAGTACCTGTGCCGAGGGCCGAGATTGACGTTCCGAAACAATTGAGCGCGACTAATGACGAAGCGCCCGCACTCGAGACTCAAGCGGAACCGGAAGTAAAAGAGGTCGTTAAAAAGGCGGGCAAAAGCAAGAAGAAGGCGAAGAAAACGCCGACGAAACCGCAACAGCGAAGAGTAATCATAACGGATCCGAACGTTGTCGAGCCGGAGGCGGAAGAACCTCGTGCGGCGACCGAAGAGACGATAACCGAATCGGCCGACGATCGCATCGAAACCGTTGCCAAAGCGGAAACGACCGAAGAGGTGACTGAAGCTGTAGAGGAGCAACATACGAACGACAACGCGATGAAAGAATCGAATCGTCAAGAGAGCGAGCAAGAAGTTGCGGCGGTTGACGTCGTGGAGCAACAGATGGACGTAGCACCGAATGCGGCCGTCGATGTGACGCCGGAGAGGAAACGTTCGAAGAAGAGGAAATCGACGAAGGCGATCGTCAAAGCGGTGCCGCCGGCCGCGGGCTCTTCCGCTTCGGACGGTTCCGCGTCGTTGCACGCGCTGGACGAATCGTACGACTTCCTTCAACTCGACAATTCCGTGCTGGAGGACGAGAAGACCAACGTGGAAATCTCGCAAGAGCTGGACAAGATCATCCAGCGCGGTTTGTACAGTAACCTGGAGGAAAAGATCAAATCGATAGACGTGAAGACCATCGACAACGACGACTTCTTCAAAACGCTCAACCTCAGCAACAGCAACGCCCACCATTTGTACAATCGCCAGCAGAAGGCGACCGACGGCGGCGGCTTCTTCAAGAACAACGGCAACGTGTTCGCGCAACAGCAACAAACGAACGCATCGTTCTTCCCGAATCTGATCAGCGCCACGCACAACGCGAAAATCGACATCTTCAACGGCATCAATCGCTACGACCAACCGCAACCGTCCACGTCGAAGAGTTCCGACGACGACGATGACGACACCAGCAAAACGTCGAAACAAACGTTATCCTCGATCGCCGTCGACGACGATCAACAGGAAAACGGAATCGACAAATCGCCAGCGAACGACGTGGAGATGATGGCGGCGCCGAAGAGCGACACCCTCTACCCGATCACGCAGGCCGTCAAAGATTGGATGACGAAGACGCGCGAGACGACGCCGGAGGTGGAGATATTGAAGAGTCCGAGCACCATCTACCGGGAGCTGCTGATCGAGATCGACGAGACGGACAGCGAGACGCCGACGACGACGAAGGCGAGAGACGACGAAGGGAAGGAACAACTCGGCGTGGAAGTCAACGAGGACGCGACGCTCTTCTCGAATTGGAGCGTCTCGCGCGACGACAGCGTCGACCGCGATCTGATCGACTGCTGGGAGGAGGAGGAGGTCGTCTTCGACTCGACGGCCATCGTCGACGGATCGCGAATTCGCGAGAATGGCGCAAATGCCAAAGTGCACGTGTTCGCGACCGACGACGTGATCGTCGAGAATGGCGTCGCCTCGTCGCCGAGCCGCACGAACGACTATCGCGGCAAGATCGACGAGGCGGAGGATTGCCTCGAGGTCTACGAGAGCAAGTACGGCAAGAACGAGGACTATCTGCGCCTGAAGGCGGAGATCGAGGAGCACAAGAGGAACGGCACCTATCCGAAGCACGGCAATCTGCCGTACCGAGCGATCTGTTGCAGTCTGATGTGACTCTGAACGGCCCGTATTCTTCTCTCCCTCACTTTATTTGTTACTTCCACCTATTCGCCAAGTTACTTATTGTTGCTGATGTTAACTACTCACTTCTTATCCGGCAAATGTTTATCGTTTTAGGACACGTACAAAGTTCGACCGTTCAATGAATCTGCATTGAAGGGCCAAAGAGAAGACGGACGATTGCGAAGTGACTTAACAGTCCACCGAAGAACGCGCCGACGTGTCTTTTGAAGAAGACGAAGCACGAGTGCGTGTTTGCAAATCGAGTCCAGTGTTTTATGTCTAAAAGAAGAAGAAACACGTGCAAAATTAGTTGAACGCGGAGACGAACTCTGCCCGATGTTTTATACTTCGTTTCTGTAAATACGAATCGGTCCATTTGTTATCGCCGCAATTCGGCCCTCAATTCGAATTCGTTTCGCATATGTACTCTTGCTTGCTTATAAGTGTTGAGTAATTAAGGGAAAGCAAAACTCAAGGGGTTGAACTGATGATGATGATTACTGCCCAACGAAAGTCGGAGAGTGTGAATTTAAAATTTAAGTAAAAGTCTCAGTATTTCGCACATCTTCCACGTTGACGACGACGAAAACGCGATGGGTCGCAATTCGTTTTTGTTTTCGCTCGCGTAATCGTATATCAATCGAACAATTATTCATGAATTAATCGCAAATACGATAAACGATTATATTAAATAATTGTTGTTACAAAATATATACGATTGTTATTGAAGTGAACAAATAAGAGATATTTTCATAACGTTTAAAAGAAGTCGATTACTAATGATAATATTTTATATTATTGTGATTTACAAAACGACAATTACCAAAAAAAGAAAGAACGAGTTAAGGGAATTATTCGCTGTCGTGCTTTCGTTTAATCTCAATCACGTTTAAAGTTGATCTTTAGAACGATTCTCTTCCTAAGTTAATTATCAATTATTTCACGTAATAAGCGAATTGTTGTTGTACTTCTTGTTGTTGTTAAAGCGTGCAAATGCGATGAGGGAAAGGGATTGAAAGCAGAAAACAACTCGAAGAACAAATCGAAGCTAAAATGAAGCAATAAAAAGCAAAATGCGAATGGTGAATTTATAAAGACAAAAATGTTGCTCAAAATTTCATTGGAAACGTAATTAAGTAGCGAAATTTACAATTAACTCTAGGGATTAAGGTAGATGGCAAAGGTAACGTAATGTGGCAGCGAAAGGAGAAACCTGCTGAAAGTCGCGTGTGTAGTGGTTCTTAATTTTGTTTTATTTTTCTTTGATTGGAACGTGTAAGCAGTAGAAGTTTGATGATTTTTTTTTCATTTTTCTCGTTTCGTAATTGTAGAACGTTATAATTAATAATGATAGATGATTGCATATCGTCAATGGAACGTTTGTGCGCTGATAGAGTAGGCCAGAGAGAAGAGGCAATTGAATCGGATTCGTTAGGGATCGCTTCGATTTCTCTTTCTATTTCATTGATACATTTGATTAGCGAGCGGTTGTGAACATTTTGAGCAATTTTTCCATAATGATAATAAAATACAATACGTATCAGGAAAAGAGAGGAAAGAATAGCTTAATAATGTGGGAAAAGCTTCAAGTGATTTGCCTTAAATAATGTTGTAACATTTTCTTTTATTGCTAAAAAAAAACTTAATTTTTCTTCGTTCGGTTTTGCATTGTGCATCGTGCGATCGATTTGTTTTCTAACTTCATTGAAATCGAAACACTTAATCATCCAAAGAAGTACTTAATCAAAATGAACGTTGATTGAACGCACGATGCACGAGCGCAATTATCAAATAGACTGATTTATGTTAAAAAGGAAGAGTTAAACAAAGAAAATGATGATAATAATAAGAGTTGTTCGTTGCAATGCGATGATCGAGACGGGCAAATATTTTAGTATTAGTTGCCTCTTAATTTCGATTCATCGTGAGGAACAAACTCGTTTCTCCGTTTTCACACAATCCGTAGTTAATTATATCACCTTCTTGTAAGTTTCGTTTGTTTGTTATCATTTAATGGTACTAGTGCAGTTTGCGTTCGATTGAAAATGCCCATTGATTCAATTAAATCGATCCTATTTCATCCGAGTGCCATAAAGAATCGTTTATCCTCGCGAGTCCTTTAACGGACAAACTCCTTCCAAACTGCAATCGATTTAATTCCATTCTTTCAATGGGCATTCTCAAAACGGAAACGTATATTTCGTACGTTTTTCTTTCATCTAATACTTTTACGTTCGTTCTGTTTCTAGTTCTATACATTATAATCAAATTGTTATTTAGTTAATTAGGATAAAGAGGAATAATGTTAAATAAGTTAAGATTTAGATAAAGACAAGGATGGAAAACGGAAACATGTTAAATGAGGTTGCATTTTAATTATGTGGCTTCCTCATTGTCACGTTCATTATTAAATTATTATTATTATAAAAGAAATGAGGTGAATAAATGCAAATGAAACCGACATTAATCTCATCGTACGTTCATTAAAATCGCAATCAATATAACATATATTATTCAAATCTAACCGATTTCAAATCATTTAACAAGAGTTGCGATGAAAATATAATAATTAAGACCGGATTTTGATCAATTTTACATAACGAAGAGTACAAATTTGAAATTGCCGCATTAAACTATAATGTGGGTTGTCTAATCTTTGTTGACTTTTCATTTGACGTTTGCAGCAGTGTGACTGATACAAATGTCACATTTCTGCTTGTTGCGTTGTTGGATTTAGATATTTTTAGTGCGTTATCAATTAAATTTCTGTTATCATCGTTTTTAACAATAAATTGTACGCTGCGCTACATCTGGTTGTCCTAATGAGCGAAAGTAATCGTCAATAATTTAATTGCAACAAGTACGTAATTGAAATAAAGTTATAATTTGCTTATTAATTGTATCCTTTCTAGAAGCCAATATAACGTTGGGAAGTTGATATAAGGAAGTGCGGACTTTGTTACTTTCGATTCGAATCAGCAATTAATTACAATAGCAATTGTTGATCTTTGTACTGAACATTTGCTTTGTGTGCTTCTGGTGTAGTTGAGTTAAATATTTAATTGTTGAAAGCGTCGAAAAAATGTCGGGGCACAGGTACACGACATCAACGAATCCATTTGATGATGATGATGACATTGATGATGAGACGTTTTTAAAAAATTCCAAAAGAACAAATGGTACGAGCAGATCCTTTGATGAGCAAGTGCAATCGTTTCAAGAGAGGCGAAAAGAGATCGAAGACAGGACGTTGCAAAGTAGCGAGCGTAGCATTAGCATCTTGAGAGATTCCGAAAAGATTGGCATAGCAACTGCTGAGGAACTGATGCGACAAAGAGAGCAGTTGGAGAGAACCGATCAGCGGTTAGATGAAATCAACGCCTCATTACGTTTCTCGCAGAAGCATATTAATGGTATCAAATCGGTGTTTAGTAGCCTGAAGAATTACATGTCTGGCAAAAGTGATTCCAGTGCATCCCCTAGTTCAGTTGCCAGTTCAAACACAACAGTTAAGGTAAGAGCGATTTGGTACACATATTCGACTACACGTTAATCGCATAATTATTAACCATTTCAGTCGCAAGTTCGTCCAGAGTTTCAGGATAAAGTGTCGAACAACGCGAACGCGTTCGATAATCATCCAATGACACGCATGAAGAACGACGACAATTATTTGCCGCCGAGCAAAGCGGGCGCGGCGAGCGGCAGTAAGGACATCAGCGCCAAGTTGGACGCAAACTTACAAGAAATGTGCTCGTCGATATCGAAATTGAAAGGACTGGCCACGGACATGTCCTTCGAGATCGATTCGCAAAACGATCTAATACAGACGATCACCGATAAAACCGAGATTGCCGATTTGAACATCGGCAAGCAAAATCGCGAAATGAACAAACTACTCAAGAAATAATGAACGTTTTCAATGTAAAAAGCAGTAAAAGAAACCGATGCATTGCAATATTGTACAAAATTTAATCGATAGAGAAGCGAATCCGCGAACCAGTTCCGCAAGTTGCACGTCAATAAAACGAACAGTACTCATTAATTATACGTTAATTTTTAAGGAGACGTTAAAGCCTATAAATGTATATTTGTCTACGCTACTTTATTAAGTTTAATAATTATAAAATTACACGAGTAATAATAAAAAACGTACAATAAGAAGTCGCAACCGAAACCCTCCCTTAATGCGCGAGAGAGTTGTCTTTCTCCTTGACCGCCTCCTCGAGCGCTTTCAACGCTTCCGCCTCGGCCGCCAATTGCGCGTGTTCCGCCGCGATCTTGTCGAACAACGCGCGGTGCTTGTCCTTGGCACGTGCCACCGCCGCCGAGTCCCGCGGCACCGCACCGACCCCCGGTCCGTGTTGGTGCGAACTGGCGATCGCCTCGTACTGCGCGCGATGCCGTTCCTTCGCCGCCGCGACGGCAGCCGAATCCTTCGGCAACGGCGACGGACTGTGACTCAGAACCGGATGGAAGCCGTCCTTGTCCGCGACGTAGTCGACGGTGCGGATTTGCTGACGGGGATCGACGTAAGAGTACGAACCTGAAATTGATTGACGGTAATCGCGTGGATTGTTTCAGTTCGATTGGTTTACCTTGGACTACGCCGGAACCGGAACTAATCTCCGAATGCGTCCTGTCGATGTGGCCCGGAAACCGTCCGGCCGCATAACCGAAAGCATATGGACGCGGCGGCGGCTCCGGCGTCGTCTCCAGACGGTCCTCGCCGTCGACGAGGCACGTGGCAATTGCAAGGACCGTGACGAGCAGCTGTTCGAAAGATTTGCGCGTTGAAAATTTGCAATTTACGTCGTTCTCGCACTCACCTTCTTCATGTTGTTGGTGCACTGTGATTGTGGAACGTGTAACCCAGAAACGGCGAGAGAAAGTTGTCCGAACGAAACTCTTTACGGTGAAATACGAACGTTGCAACGGCTGCGTTTCAAGAATATCAATTTATTTCGAGAGCGTTTTATAAAGACTTCGTTTCGCGCAAACAAGGTATGATTAAACGCGTTAATAAATAAACGATTGCTAATAAATCGTTTGCAGGTATTTCGTCGATTGCGCAACAAACGTAGCCTCCGGTTGTTTATGTCAACAATTTTTGCACGATTCTCTTTAAAACTGGTAAATTTCAATGTCCACCTCTCCTACTTGTTTTATTCTTTCGCAAACCGAAATACCTGTTTTGTTGTTTCGAAAACTATTTAATAACTCATTGATATTACGAGGGTCGATCAAATGAAAAGCCATTAAAACTAATATTTTCTCTTAGGTGGGTTCGTCGGTGGCTGACCGCACGTCGAGAGCTGCTGAGCCGTTATGAATAAGAGGCTGAGGATTTTCGAGCTCGCATTGTCACAGGAGAGGAAAGTCGAGTGCACCATTTTCAACCGAAGACGAAACGTGCGATCAAAGAATGGCGACATTCGTCTTCGACCAAAGGAAGTTTCGTAGTCAGCCCTCTGCAGGGAAAGTCTTTATTCTTGGCTATATTGCCTAGAGAGTCAACCAAAAGATTTTTTCTCGTTATCCGATGGCGCAAGGGCGTTGAACGAGGAGGAGACTACGCAGAAGAATAACGTACAAAAAAACGTTATCCGTGCGTTAGAAATAGTGGAAAGAAATGCGGTTTTCATTTGACTCGCCCTCGTATATTGTCTTTTCACATTGCAATTTAACAGCTAAGGTAATTCAAGAGGAAATGTCAAGGAAACGCAAAACCTATTCGCCGTCGTCGATGCACATCTCGATGGCGTAGGCCACCTCGCACGAATCGCCCGTCGTCGCATCCTCGTGATTCAAGCATTTCTCGAACAGTGGCAACCGTTCCGGCTCCTTCTTCTTCACGCTCTCCAAGAACACGTCTTTCAACACCGTGCCATTATCGTCCATCACGCCCAGCTTCTTGAACAAACACTCGACCAGGCACTTGTTGTCTCTGGTCGGCTCCAGATGGCCGGTTACCACGAAATCCCGCAACGACTCGTAATCCATGTTCTTCTCGGCGGCGCACTGCGGCAACAATCGATCGGCTACCATTTTTAGGAACTGATCCGACTGCGAATGTTTGCGAATTGTAATTGCGTTGCGTTCGATCCAACTTACTTACCGCTGCCGTTGCAACAGTTGCGGTCAAACCAACGAGCACGATCAATTTCAGCATGGCGCAACGATTGTCTATCAAATGGGTTTAGTATTTGTTTCGCATCGCATTTTATTTGCGTCGAAAGGTCGCCGTTAATTGCAATTATCCGGTGGTTCTTCATTCGTAATTTGGTTAATTGAATTACGCCACAAAGAACCAACAACTATTCAACGGCCGAGCGTTATTCGCGGGCCGAAAAAACGTTAATTGCAACCGGAAGCCGAAAAGAATGATAATACACCAAGATTAGTGCAATCACTCGCAAAGAACTCCGATAATAACAGGTTAATAATAAATCGCGGATATATAAACCTCCGAAGCGAGCGGTAAGCCAATAGGCATCGCATCCACGATGAGACCGATTCTTACATTCGCCGTCTTCGTCGCCGTCCTCGTGGTAAGTCAAACGATTTCGCACGCTAACGGAAACTAGTAACTTTTTCTTTCCGCTGCAGCAATTAATCGACGCAACGACATTGACCGAGTACAGGGAGGCTTGTCTCAAAGAGATGGGCATCGATCCGGCCGATTTCTCGCTGACCGACACCAAGAAGGAGCATCGGTGCGTGTACAAGTGCGTCGGCCAGAAAGCGGGTTTCTTCGATGCCGACGGCAAACCTACCGATACTCACGCGATGTTCGGCAAACCGCTCACGCCGGAAATGGAGGAACAAATGAAAGAGTGCTTCGCCATCGAGGACGCCGACGTCTGCGAGAAAATCTACAAGCAACGTTTATGCTTCAAGGAGAAGATGAAAGCTTAAGATGATCTGTTTGGTGTTGAATCGCTTGAATTCGTGATTTCTTGTCTCAATTTTAGGCAAATATATTGTTCAAAACGAGATTATCCAAAACTTCTTCTGGTAGCATGCGCTATTCCTCGACATTGCATTCGCAAATAAAATTCAAACTTGCCCGCGCATCTTTAATCCTGAATCTGTTGCATCTCCAGTCATCGCAAGCAGGGAAAGAGAGCAATCCTAAAATATTCTGGAATTGTCGCTCGGCATCATTTGCAGACTAATTCTTCGTTGTTAAACGATTGAAACTGAATGCACCGAATAGGAGACGTGCAAATTCCGCGGCAAAAGGTCGTTTTCCTCGACGTTTTGTAATAGTAACACGATTTTCTTTGATTTTCAGATAACCCGAATGCATCTGATTGGAATCCTCAAACGTTCCACTGGAATCGGAAATGTTAAACCAAACAGAAAACGCAGTTGATTCAATGAAACGCCACGCATTTTATTCGGCATACAATCGTTTACAATCGAATCGCTTCATGCTCCGCATCACGCGGCGAATATCGCTTTCATGCAGACCGCTTGCTTGAACGCCCTCTCGCACTTGTCGTCCGATTCGATGTTCTTGCACGCGGCGACGCGCGCTCTCATTTCCGGCGACGACGCGACCATGCCCATCGGCGACGACGACGCCTTCATGTTGCCGTCGCCGTCCAGTATGTCGTACTTCTCGCCCATGCACTTGAAGAAGCACATTTGCTCCTTCGTCGGATGTTCCGCGTCGAACGTATCGCCGTCGATACCGAGCTCCTCCAAGCAGGCTTTCTTGTTCTTTTCGACGTCCGGCGGTGTTTGGGCCTTTGGTGCGGTAAGCAGAAGGAGATGTTGATTTACCTGTTCGTTAACGAATTGGTTTTTGTTACGAGATACTTACACCGGCCGAAATCACGTAGATGGCGACGAGCACGAAGAGGAATTGCGGCTTCATCGTGGAGGATCGAATTTCTGAAGCATTCAACGTCGGGGAACTCACATTTATATGCACATTAATCGTTGGTAATGATGTTGGGTGTTGGAGGCCATGGGAAGACCCGGAAGTACGTGTGTTAATGCGTTAATGCGGGCTTTTCTTTTTGTTTTCATGAATGGCAAAACGGATGGACGATTAGCACGTTGACAACCGGATGACTGGCTCCATTTTCGCGACGATTAATTCTCGCTGGTATTGTTGTTGATGATATCATTCATGAAAGAAGATTATTAACTGATTTCAATCTCTGATTCAAGGAAGGCCGTCTGTTTCATAATTATTATTACTATTAATTCGCACTTTTCGAAAACTTTGCGTCGAGTGTTCTCGGGCACCGCTGGTCGTAGAGACCTGGAGTTTTTTTTTTTAATTCGCTCTTGCTTTGTTTGGGTTAGAATGCAACAATTTCCGTTAAATTTCCATCCTTTTGCGACGCATTTAATCCATTTTCTTTGCAGTTTTCGATGGTTTCACTTATTTGAAAAAGTCTTTTTTTTTGCAAAAAAACGCAAGGCTGTCCCCTTTGGATTTTTCCAATTTTCCCCAGTTTTATTCATCTGCCCTAATAGGCTGAAACGCGCTGCATTTGTATGGACAATCGAAGGCTACTTCGTGCCAAAATTAGAGCCCAATCGGTCGAGTAGTTTAGAAGTTTTTAAAGTCTTTAATTTGCATCATTTTTTTACTTTAAATTTGTTTATTAGAGGTTTAACTAATGCCTGATATAAATTGATCAATTTAATGCTTGATTTGGATGACATTAATCATGGTTGAATCTTCAATTGCCACAGCTTAAGATCCAAAAGGAATTTTTGCTTTAAGGGTTTAATCACTATATGATTTGCTTACGAGAGGATTAACTAATGCCTGATTTAAATTTTCGGTTTGAAACGTATTAATGTACAATTTGTCGATGGAAGAAGCTGTGTCGAGGACATTGTAATGGTGAACCCAACGGAAAATCGTTTATTGCACCAACGTATTTATTTCAAATGCGATAACACGCATCGAGCAAACCCTCTAAATAATTTACTCTTGATAAACGATTTTATCGAAACAGCTATCGATCTTATTCATCCTCTCGCACATTTCGTCGCCGTCCACCTTGACGCATTCCTCCACCGCGGTGCGATTAAGGAAATTAAAATCGCCCATCACCCGGTCGACGCTCAACGATTCGCCCGTCTCGTCGAACCAGCCGGACTTTTCCGCGATACATTTAGCATAGCACTTGTACTTCGCCTTGAACTCGTCGTCCACCTCCGGCGGATTCTCGATGTGATACTCTTTCATGCATTCCACCGTCGACTTCAACAGTTTCAACGGGACCGTGTTGTTCGTATCCTGCATTAAACAATGAAAGACTCGATTGGGATTGGCAACTGATTGATCCAACTCACGCTATTGACGACCACGCAATTATCGATCATCATCGCCTTGATGCACGTGTCGTTCGACGATTCCTCCGCGCATTTCCGCAAAATCTCCACGTTCGCCTCGTCGCCGCTGGGGTTGAACGTCTTCAGGAAGGCGTCCATCACGATGTCACCGTCATCGTTTATGTAACCAATCTTTGTTGCCATGCATTTCGCCAAACATCTTCGCTTCGGCGTGTCTTCGGCTCGCAGCTTCTTGTCGTCGATTCCCAGTTCGGCGAGGCACTCGCTCACATAATCGTCGTACTCTGGCTTCGGATCGGGCAAATGGAGTTTGCAAGAAACCTAAAGAAGCAACAAATTATATTTCGTGGCGCGATTGACGTAAACAGCTCGAAGTCTTACTCGAAGAATCGGCAAAGAGGCCAACAGCAGAACGGCGAACGGAGCTCTCATTCTGGATGGACGGCGATTAATTGGCGGATTCGAGCGAATGCGGCGAATTATGTTCGGTTTTTTGTGCGGCAATTATTCTACGTTAAATGGAGACGGAAATCGCGAATTATTTCTAACGACGCATTTTGTTCTTGTTCGCCACCTGAACGGCAATTACCATCAGTTAATGATGAAATCAATGCAAGGTCACCGATGAATAGCAAGGGGACGAATTGTTAAAAAATTAATTAATCGCATCGAATCAAGGATAACGAAGGAGCAAATTTCGCGCATCGGTACGCGATCGAGCGAAGAAAGATTCTCTGCGAAATTTTCGAAATTCCGCAGATAAGATAACCTTTTATCGTCGCTGTTAACGTCTTGCAACGTCGCCCTTATCGTACGTCGTCCGTCCGCGTGAGTGTTTGTTTGGCTCGAGTTTCTGTTAAAGTCAAAAGACGTGCGAACGTAATTATGCAAAATAATTTAAGCAACAGCCACAGCATATTAATTTGTTGCTCGCAAACTAGGTAATCGCAACTTATAACGCCGATGAATTGCTCGCGATTACTTTTCCTCTTTCAGCCAGAAGAACAATGGCCGCACGTCGGAGTACTTGTCGCCGGGTTCGACCGCGCGAACACGCGACTCCGGCCACCACCATCACCTTCATCCGGACGACACGGACGTCTTCACCAGCCAACACCACCTGTAAGAAGCAATCGATTGACACCCGATCGACTGATCGTTAATCGCTTCGCCAATTTAGCTTGCAAGCCGGCGTCTTCACCGTGCCGTCGATGCTCGCCGTGTACGGGGGCCGTCTGAAGATGTGCCTCTTCGTCGGCATCTGGTTGACGCTGACGACGATACTGCTGATGAAGGACGAATACGTGGCGGAGTCGAATTTGATCGCCGTGCCGCCGCACAGGATCGGAGGTATTAACGATCCGTTTCGATCGGTTTCGCGCTGACGTTCTTTCCTCGTGTCTAGACTACGTGATCGGGCGAGACGTTCACGACAGGCCGATCAAACTGATATTGGACGGTCCGTTCAACACGCCGACGGACCGATGGGTGAAAACGTGGATGGAAGTGATCACGATCGACGAGAGCGCCGGGGAAGCGATCGCCACGAAGGTAACATCAGACGCCGCGTTCTTTTGTTAGTGTTAACCCGTTAAATTGCTCGTTTTGTTGTAGAACGTGTCGAATGTTTGGACTCTAAGCGTCGTCAACGAGAACGCGCTGGAAATCCATCGATTGTCGCGGCAATACAAAATAATCACGATCGATTACGGCCAATTGAACCGGACGCCGAACAGCGTGCTGCAAATGCGATTCCGCACGAATCTGAATCGCACGCTGCCGCTGATGATCACGTACAACGCGTTGGGCTTCGATCCGGACAACGGAACGATTTACGCCGCGTTAATCCTGATCGGATTGTACGTGCTGATCATAACCGAGGTGAAAGGCGACGCGATTTCGTTTTGCGACGCCGTTAATCCTTCGATTCTCGCAGATAATGCATCGAACGATGGCCGCAATCTTGGCGAGCACGACGGCAATCGCGTTCCTCGCGTTGCTCGACGAACGGCCGGCCGTCAGCGAGATCATCACGTGGATCGACGTCGACACGTTGCTCCTGCTGACGTCGATGATGATCATCGTGGCGATCACCAGCGACACCGGCATCTTCGATTATCTGTCGATGGTGGCGTTCAAGGTAAAAGGGGAAGAACGTAATAGAAATTACGCGGAATAACTTTTCGGTTGCGATAGATCACAAAGGGCCGCATTTGGCCGATGATCAACATGTTGTGCGTGCTCACGGCCACGTTGTCGTGCTTCTTGGATAACGTCACCACGTCGTTGCTGATGACACCCGTAACGATACGGTAAGAAAGGAAATTGTTATGGAGACGAAGATCAGAAGATGTTTAACATTAAGTTACCAATAGCGCCAGTTTTCGTTTAACATTTAATCGTTCCGTTTAGATTGTGCGAAGGCCTGAAATTGAATCCCGTCCCGGTCCTGATCATGATGGTCGTGTTCTCCAACATTGGCGGCGCCATCACGCCCATCGGCGACCCGCCGAACGTTCTAATCGCGTCGAATGCGAAAATTACGGATGCGGTACGTGAGATGGCAAATTTGTTTTTGCATTAAACGTTTTCGTTTCCTTCGTGCAGGGCGTCAACTTTCTCACGTTCACCTTGCACATGGGCACCGGCGTCCTCCTGGTCACCGTCTTCGTCTACTTGCAATTGCGATTCGTCGTCTATCGCGACGTCAGGAAGCTGCGATTCGAGGAACCCACCGACGTTCAAGGTGCGTTAAAAACGTGTCTGGTTTTTTTTTTTTTGGTGGACGCGCCGGGATATTATATGGTGTGACACGACATTTTTGCGCGTTACTTCTTTTCTCGCGGCTCAATCTGGGCCGAACCGATGTTATGGGATTCAGAATGGCAAAATGCATCTAATTCGAGCGATTTACTATAATTTTTTTTTTTCACTTAAAACTGTTTGCTCTCAGTTTAGTTTCAATCGTCTTTCATTTCATTTTCGCCAGATTTGAAGCGGGAGATTGCGGTGTGGCAAAGGACGGCGGCGTCGTTGAGCAGTTACAGCAAAGACGAGAACACGGTGCGGAACACGTTGCTGAAACGCACCACGCGCCTGTTGGGCAAGTTGAACAACAAGATTTGCAACAAGACGCAATCGGTCGACAATTACCAGGCGGAACTCAACAATTTGATGCAAGAGGTTTGCTTCGATAACTCGCTGAAAACCGCCGTTTATCGATCGCGTCTCTTCGTCTGCAGTACAAAATCAAGGACGCCTCGCTGCTGATCCAATGCTCCGTGACGATGCTCTTCGTGATCGTCGTCTTCTTCCTGCACTCGGTGCCGGACTTTTGCTACTTGGGGCTCGGATGGACCGCGATTTTGGGGGCCACCTTCCTATTGACCCATCGCGACAATCTGGAGTCGATTCTGGCGCGCGTCGAATGGTCGACGCTCCTGTTCTTCGCCGCCCTCTTCGTCCTCATGGAAGTGAGTCTTTCCCATCGACCTCCGATACCGCACGGTTACGCGAATCTTCCCCGCAGGCTCTATCGCGACTGGGCCTGATCGATTGGATCGGCAAGCAGACGCAATCGGTCATCATGTCGGTGGAGCAAGAGAACCGTCTCGCCGTCGCGCTGCTGCTAATCATCTGGGTGTCGAGCTTCGCGTCCGCCTTCGTCGATAACATCCCGCTGACGACGATGATGATCCGCATCATCACCAATCTGGCGGAGGACGACGAGCTCAAGTTGCCGCTGCAGCCGCTCGTCTGGGCGGTATCGTTCGGCGCGTGTTTGGGCGGCAACGGCACGTTGTTCGGCTCGTCGTCGAACATCGTTTGCGCCGGCATCGCCGAACAGCACGGACACCGGTTCTCGTTTATGGATTTCTTCAAGTGAGAACGACGAAAAAAACAACAACAAAAACAACGTTTGGATGGAAAATTAATCGTTTTTTTTTTCTCTCGACGTTGTAGGATCGGCTTTCCGGTGATGATCACGAGCATTTTGGTGATCAACGTCTATTTGCTCGTCTCGCACGTCGTCCTGCAGTGGCATTAAGTGTATATAATTGTTTGTCGTTTTTTTTTTTATACAAAATTCGTGTTTGCTAGTTTCCCTTTTTAAAGAGCGGAAATAAATTTAATCAATCATTGATCGCTATCGCTTAACGTCGACGCTTAATTTCCGCCCTCGTTTCACTGAGCTGAATCAATGTCGAAATGAGTTTGCCGGCGACTAGACGTCGATTGTCCGAAGCTTTCGCCCTCGCGATGCAACAATTCGCGCGAAACTCCACGCTGAACGGCGTCAAGTATTTGGCGAGACGCCGGCTGACTCTTCTGGAAAGGTACGCGATTTTTTAAAGCGCGCAAATCGTCTTAATGCCCAATTCGTTTCTTGCTCGGAGGTGTCTCTGGTACGTCGTCGAAATCTGCGCAGCGTACGTCGTCGTCTATTTGGTGCTGCACTCGTGGCGTTCGTTCGTCGAGACGCCGACGACGACGTCTTTGGACAATCCGAACCTGCCGATATCGATGGTCGAGTTCCCGGGGATCTCCGTTTGCGGTATCAACAAGATCAGTAAAGCGAAGGCGGATCAATTCGCCAGGAAGCTGTAATCGATGCAATCGTACGCGTATAATGGCGATGACCGTTTGCGTTTTTCTTGTAGATCGTTGAGGATGAATAAGAGCGAGGAAGCGATCAAGAAGAATTTGAAACTGATCGGTCATCTCTACAGTTTTCAATACTTTGCCGAACGGCACAACGACTACGTGGAATTTCAAGCGATACTCGACGATTATTACAACTTGACGAGTCGCGAGACGGTGCCTTCGTACGTAGCCATGCAGGTAAACTGCATTGCTCCAGACAATTGACGGATATTTCATAAAAAAAAAAACATTATCAAAAACGCACCGAGTTAAATGGGCAGCTTGAGATTGTTGTTGCGATGAAAGTGAAACATTTTCTCGCCTTTTAACTTGTTTGCGGAAATTTCTACTCGATTTTTATTCGCGCATGGAAGTTAAGAAAACTAAACGATTAACACACCACAAAGAAACTTCACAATTTAAGTGTGATGCACTAATTAAATAGAAAGAGATTGCTTTACATCTTGCTGCCATTGATTTTATTAGAGCGTCGAACAACTCTGAGGCACTGCGTTCGTTTCCTCTCTAAGAGCAAATTAACCGGCTCGGTTGAGGTGGACGTCAATGACATTTTTATCAAATATCCGTTAATTGTTTTGGACAATTAGCGAATCTCGAAGATAATTTCGCATCAAACTGAATCGAACAATAACCGACTCGTCAAATTTCGTTCTTCTTCATTTAGCTAATCAAAAACTGCACGGAACTGTTGTCGGATTGCGAATGGAAGGGCGTGAAGCGCGAGTGCGACGACCTCTTCGTGTTCCAAACGACGATGGAAGGCTACTGCTGCATCTTCAACTATTTACCGTGGACGGCGCGGCGCGTCTCCCCGATACTGTACGAAAGAATACGCGTCCTCTCGCATTCAAACGCCAGCAATTACAAATTCCCTTCTTTTCGTTGTTGTCGCTGCGAAAAGGAAAGAGAACAATTACCGTCCGTTAACCGTCGACGCGTCCGGTTACGACGTCGGTCTCACGGTGACGATCGATCTGAACGTCAGCGACTACATGTTCTCGCTGATCCTCTCCGAGGGCGCGAACGTGCACGCTTTCTACTCGAGCGACTTCCCGGACACGACGTCCGGCGGCCTCGTCGAGCAAATCGTCTCGATCGGCACGGAGACGTTCGTCCGCTTGGAGGCGACCAATTTCGTGACGACCGAGACCGTGGGCATGTATCCAATCGAGAAGGTAATCGATATTCAATTCGTAAACGGTCAGACGCCGATGGTGCGTGTTTTTTCAGAGGAAATGCCTATTCAAAGACGAGGCGAAGACGACGTTCGGCCGCTACAGTTACAGCGATTGCGTTTTGGAGTGTAAACTACGGAGCGTGCTCGCGCTGTGCCAATGCGTGCCGTTTCAGTACGCGCGAGCCTTCGAAATATCGAAGAACTATCCGCAATGCAATCTGGCGGATCTGATCTGTTTGGATAAGTATAAACGTAAGAGCGATCGTTCGGGAGACGCAAAGAATCGTCGGCGTTTGATTGCGTTTGCAGAGAAATGGTCGCACATGTACCCGTACGATTATTCGGGCGAGGAGATCAACCAGGAGCGACAGGATTCGCTGATGTGCGGCCACTGCGTGCCGAGCTGTTTCGGCAACAAGTACACGATCAACACGGACTTCACGTATTTGTCGCACGATGAGTATAATACTTGCTGGAAGCGTTTCTTGAATATCAATCGTTTCCTTCCTCGATAGCGACGACTTGGTCAACTACACGATACTCCACGTGTTCTTCGAGAAGGCGACCGCGTTCCAGTTCAAGCAGGACGTCGTGCTCTACTGGTTCGAGATAATCGGCAATTTCGGCGGCAGCTGCAGCTTAATCGTCGGCATCAGTCTGATCAGCGTGTTGGAATTGATTTATTTCGTCACGATCGGATTGTACAAGAATATGTATTAAGTAACGGAAAACAATTGGCGATTCATTTGAAATAATTGTTCCGGAACGTGTTCAGACAGTGTTTCGCCTCGGCGAACATCTGATCCCGTCGATCCTTGTCGGTGATGATTTGCGACGACATCATTTTGACCGGCTCCGGAAACGGGTTCGCCATCCGCGTCATCTTCAACGGGAGCACGACGTTCGACACGGTCTTCGACTTCTCGAACGTCCTAAAGCGAACCGTTGCGTTATCTCTCTCGCCTCCTCGCAACTAACGTTATTTACCTGGTCTTCTCGAACGCGGCAACGGCGCCCGGAAGCCTCGGACTCGGGTCCTCTTCCTCTAACGCCGACTCGTGCATCGAAGACAAGAGGGATTTCTGCAGGTTGCAACGTTGAATGCGACCCGTTAGGAGGGTACTGTTGGCGCACCGTTTCAAAGCCATAATTTTGCAACGTTTTCTCCGCGAAAAGTGGAAATTCAATTCGAATGCGAAATATCAATAAACAAACAATTCGCGGTTTTGTTTTCGAAAGCAAACTCGATTCCAAATAATCAGCGAAAGAAACAGACGAAAACATCGTTAGCAATTACATTGGTCTTATATTAAACTTAATACGAATTTACAGTAAACATTAACGATCGATCTCTCCGAACACGACGTCCAACGTGCCGATGATAGCGACGATATCGGCCAACATGTGATTCTTGCCGACCTTGTCGAGTGCGGCCAAGTGCGCGAAACCCGGCGCCTTAATCTTGCATCTGTACGGCTTCGAACTGCCGTCCGATACTAAATAGACCCCGAACTCGCCTTTCGGCGCCTCGATGGCCGTGTACGTCGAGCCCGGCGGCACCTGGTATCCTTGTGTGAACAGCTTGAAATGGTGGATTAACGCCTCCATCGAATTCTACAACAATTCAACGTTTTAGCGGGACGAACGTCTTTTCCCGTTTTAGCAGCGTACCTTCATTTCGCCTCTGCTTGGTGGCGTCAGTTTCGCATCGTCCGTCTTGACCTCGCCCGCCGGCATTTGATTCAGGCATTGCTCGATAATCCTGAGCGATTGCCGCATCTCCTCCACGCGACACAAATACCTACAACGTTAAACGATTTTTGAATTGTAATTTTTAACCGAAAACACGTGTCGATCTACCTATCGTAACAATCGCCTTTAATTCCGATAGGAACGTCGAAGTCGACCAAATCGTACGCGTCGTACGGCTGCGACTTCCTAATGTCCCACTTGATGCCGGAACCTCGCAGCATCACGCCGCTGAAGCCTAAATTCAACGCGTCCTCGGCGCTGACGACGCCAATATCGGCCGTCCTCTGCACCCAGAGCCTGTTCGTGGTCAGCACGTCCTCGACCTCGTCGATCCTCTCCGCGTATCTTTTGCTCCAATCGTAGATATCGTCCAATAAACCCAGCGGAAGGTCCTTAAAAACGTAATGTGCGCGTGAGCGAACTTGAATGAAATCATCGCGTTTTAGATGCGATTACCAGCGACACGCCGCCGGGCCTAACGTAAGCGGCGTGCATTCGAGCGCCGGACACCCTCTCGTAAAACTCCATCAGTTTCTCGCGCTCCTCGAACATCCAGAAGAGCGGCGTTAAAGCGCCAACGTCCAGAGCGTGCGTGCAGATCCCCATGATGTGATTTAGTATTCTGGTGATCTCGCCGAACAGCGCTAAAACAAACGACGCTGTTCAATGTATTTGCAACAATTTTACTCTTACTTCTTATGTATTTTGCTCTCAGTGGTATATCGATGTTCAGCAACTTCTCCACCGCCAAACTGAAGCACTGCTCGTTGCACATCATCGACACGTAATCCAAACGATCGAAGTATGGCAGAGCCTGCGTGTACGTCTTGTACTCTATCAGCTTCTCCGTGCCACGATGCAACAACCCTATGTGCGGATCGGAACGTCTGACTGTCTGGAAAATCGTCCATATAGTCGTAACAATTTCGGGCTTTCTTTGGACATACCTCTCCGTCCAGTTCCAAGACGAGACGCAATACGCCGTGAGCGGCCGGATGTTGGGGACCGAAATTTAAGGTAACATTCTTGACTTGTTTCTCCACCGGGGCCATTTTGGCGTTCCACGGCGGCAACGCCCATTTGCTAGTCACCTCGTCCGGATACATGACAGGACCGTCGAATTGCTTCATCCATTCGGCGTCCGGATACCATTTGGCATTATGATTAGCACTGGAAATTGATTGACAGATAGACGTTAACCTCAATCGAATTATATAACAACAATAAGCGATTGTTAGCGTTTGTATCGTTTTAAAATAATTAGCGTTTTTGCGATTACCTCGTTTGCAAAAAAGCCGCGCCATTCTTGAGGAACGGCTGCAATTGCTTCAAAAGGAACGGTTTTTTAATTATTGTGTTCATTATGGCATTCGCCATGTTGGTGTCTCGCGATGACAGTCGTGTAGATGGCGATAGTTGTACCGTAGAAAGCAAATGTCAAAAGGTTTTGAACAATAATTGCGTTTGGTTCGTGTTGATTGCGGTTTTAATTAACGTAAAATTAAGGTGTTAATTAGTGTCATTAATATTATTGCGTGCCTCGTGAGTTTAATTAAATCGTTTTATTAAAATGGCTACATTTTGGAAAAGGTACGTTGCATTTAAACGATTCAATCTAGCCTAAGAGTATTTTATTCATATATGTATATATACGTATAAATCACAATTTAATCTAGAGTAATAGAAAAAATATATATAGAATTGTCTATTAGAATGTACATTTTGAATAGTTTAAAGCGAACCACGTGATGATAACAATGCTGGTGATGATGCAGGAGTTTCAACTAAACCACGAATCGTCGTCGAGACGTTAACTAAACGTTGAATTGACTAATTGGCGAACGACTTTAAATGTCCTCCCCTAACAATCGGTTCAATTGATTCAGCCGGTCGTTACGTTCCGCCGTGTCCGACTCCCGCAATAAATCCTCCTTTTCGCGCTTCCAGTCCAAGCGATCGACGGCATTCAGTTCGGAGAATTCCCAATCGCCGGCACCGTCGAATTGCAGGATATGCGTGTGGAATTTCCTATGAAAGAAATTAATCGTCAATACGAATATTGGATTCGTTACGCAAATCGAATCCGATCGTGTTTTTTTTTTACCATAACGTCGGTCGATGCGTGATCGTCATCAACGTGATGCCCATGTCGATTGCCTGCTGATAGATGTGACTCTCGACGTCGATCGAAACGGCCGACGTGCATTCGTCTAAGAGCGCGTACTTCGGCCTGCAATGGGAAGGAAACGATTTAGTTTTCGATTCGAATTTGAAATCCGAAAGAGAACGTTTTGCTCTACAAGATCGTTGCGTTGGTTAACGTGTTATATTTTGTTTTAGTTTCTTTACGGACGTGCAAAGTGGAGTGTTAAGTGGACAAAAATTAGCGTTTTCGACGCTCGCATATAATTGAATTTAAGCGTTCAAGTGCTTCTAAAACTGCTCGTGGAATTTCTGCAATATACGGCGAAGGTGCTTTTCGCGTTTCGAAAGTGGCAATTTCGACCTCGAACGATACAGAGCGATCCGCACGCGCCGTTGAATTCGATGAAGAACATTTGGATCGCGGTTTATTCGCGAAATCCCACGTCAAGCGGCAAGGGAATTCGTTAAGCAGATGGATTGTCCTAGCACTTACTTGTGATAGAACAATCTCGCCACCGCCATCCGTTGCTTCTCGCCGCCGGACAATATGTCCGTCCAATCTTTGACGGCGTGGAAAGTGTCGCGGTCGACGATGTGCTCCAAATGGACCATACGCATGATGCGTCGCAAATCGTCCTCGGTCACCTGCTTATTGATCATGTCCGTGTACGTGTCCGGATAAATGATTTGATCCCTCAAGTTACCTGACGAAGAAGAAAAGCAGAAAGTTGCAAATGGCGGCCGACACGCGCTCAGATTCTGACTTACCGATAACCATGTACGGCCGTTGCGGTATGTAGAACATGGAATTCTTCGGCGTGTGCAACTCGCCGCCGTAGATCGGCCACAAACCGCTCAATATGCGGAACAAACTCGACTTGCCGCAACCGTTCGGCCCGGTGATCAGCAGATGTTGCCCCGGATAGAGATGCAAACTCAGCGACGGGCAGACGACGTCGCAATTCGGCGTGACGATCGGCACGTTCTTCAGTATCATCTCGTTCGTCGTCGTGTAGATCAGTTTGCCGTTGGCCAGCGGTCGATTGCCGTCGAACTCGAATTGGAAGCCGCCGGACGACGCGTCCTTCTTCGCCACCACCGACGTCTTCTGATAGATGCCCTGGCCGACCTCGTCGAGCACGGCGAACATGTTGGCCACGCGCGCCGTGTGGCCGGCCAACTCGACGATATCCTTGTAGCTCGACATCAGTCGTTCGACGGCGTTCGAGCCGGTCAGCAGCAGATTCTTCGCCGTCGTGAAGTAGTGCGTGCGCTCGGAGATTTGATCGTTGTTGTCGCACGTGCGATCGTCGTCCGTCGGCCGTCTCGCGCCCGCCGTCGCCATGAGGATCGGCAGACTGACGACGACCATCCCGGTGCCCGACCACACGTACTTCATGAGGAACTGCTCGAGCATGACGAACCACAACTTCACGCCGAACATGTACTCGAGATGTTGCACGAGCACGTTGTACGCGTTGCGCAACAGCGACTGCTCGACCTTTTGCCCGCCGTAGAACGCGATCTCCTCCGCGTTGGCGACGAGGCGCGAGTGCACGTGCCGCAGGTAGCCCTTCTTCTCCGCCTCCTGCGCGACCAACTGGCCGAACTTCGGCGAGACGAGGCGCAGGATCAGCGCCGAGACGACGACGACGCCGCTGATCAGGATCGGGCCGGTGACGATGTTCGCGTTGCGCGACTTCGTCAGGTTGGCGAGCGCGACGGCCATCAGCAGTATGTCGAAGCACGGCTTCGTGATCTGCCCGTAGAGGTGCGACACGGTGCTGGAGACCGTCTCGATGTCGTCCGTCAGGCGTTGCGCGCAATTCTCGAGTCGCGCGTCCAGCACCGTCACGCGATAGTACGCCTGATTCCGGAAGTACAACCGGTGGCTGTGCTCGACGAGCCGCGAGCGGAAGCTCAACGAGATGCGGCTCTCCAGGTACCGGATCATGCTGTTGATGAACGTCGCCGGCAGCGCGACGGCGAACCATTTCAACAGCTGGCGCACGAAGTTCGCCGGCTCCTTGCGCACGATGAACTTGACGATGGCGCCTTCGAGGTTCGCCACGTAGATGCTGAGGAACGTGCGCAAGATCAGGAACAGCGTGTGCCCGCTGAGGAGCATCGTCTCGGTGCAAATCACCTTCGGGATCATGATGCGCGTCAGTTTGAGGAACTGCAAGATGAAGACCAAGTTCAGCGCCGGTATGCGGTTCTTGAGGCGCCTCTTCGCTTTCCGCTTCGCCGTCGGCTGCTCCGCCACCTCGTCGTCGTTGTTCGTGCGCGTCTTCGTCGGATTGTTATTGTTGAAGCTGTCCTGCTGCGCGGTCACGCCTTTCGCCTGATTGTTCTTGCCGGCGTTGTACAGGTTCTCGACGAGCAGCGGATACGCGACCTTCGTCGTGTACGCCAGCAGGCAAGCGGCCACGATGCTCGACGCGACGTAGCGCCGCGGTATCGCGATGTTCAGCGCCTCGCACGTCTTCTCCGTTTTGTCCAGCAGTTTCGAGATCACGTTCGTCATCTTTTGCTCGCTTTCTGGTTCCTTTTGGTTCGATTTCTAGTTGCGACCGTCACGAAGTTTCTTTCACGTCAGTGACATTCTTTGGGGCCGGACGTCCGGTCAGAAGTTGTCGATCGATGCGAAGCTGCAACGGGGAATCAGAGCGATCGTCAGTGGGAAAGTTGCGTAAAGTTTTCTTTTGTTTTTACGATAATGGACGAACTGATTGTTTATTCTTTGCCAAAAAGTTTGCAATCAAATTACGAACGGAAACGCGCCGTTCTAGTTTAATTTCGCCAAAGACGGTTGCATAACGGAAGCGTTCGGTCGTAGGTAAAAGCAATCGAGATGAAAGTTACGTTACGTTTTCACTTGCGAAACGGCGAGAAACAATTTTTTTGTTGTTGTTGCCGTTGTTGTTATGCGAATGTGGCGCAGGCGATTTTTGTTGCGCGATTTGTTTTAATCTCCTCGCTATGATAGATCGATCTTTGTTTGTCTAATTTCATGATCACTTATCGCTAACAACCGGTCGATTATGTGATACCGTAATTTTGATTGATTGATTGATTAATTGATAATAAGCACGTGTTAATTGCAAAACAAAATTTTATTATTAAATCGACGAAAAAATCTGTTTGGGAGACTCGAACTCGACTAAAACGCGATCAAAAGCCAATTACCCTTTTTTTCGTTAGTGGACTTTTTTCGATTCTAATTCTAATGACATTAATTGCTTAATTTATGCTGCAAAAAAAAGTAATTCCACTCGCCGTGGTCGCGTAAACGTTAAAGCATGAAAAACGATTTTATTAAGTCGGAAATCAATTTTAGGAGGAAAGGCGAAAAAAGGGGTCACAGTTCGCGGCGACAGTGAACACAAAGAGTTGCTTATAATTTGAATTAATCAATTATAATTACGAGCAATTGATTTACATATGTTTTTGGCCTTTTTTGTTCGCTCCACCTAAATTCATCTTTAAAACCGTTCAAGGCAACGAAATTGAATCTCTATTAAAAGTTAATTGCACACACGTAATTATTAGCAATTATTCATTTCGCTCAAATCCAAACGTTCTTACGTTAATATTGCAAATAAAAAACTAGTTGCAGTTGTTAATTGGATTATATCACTACTCTCGCCGATCCTTTTAACAATCTCTTATAATTAACCAGAAACCAAGAAGGATAAAAACGAAACGATTTAAATTTGTCGCCCAAAATTATTTAATCGAATAATTAATTTTTTCCTCAATCGATATGAATTACCTGGCGAATTATTCATAAGGATGCTCGAAACTTGTTTAGTTCTTGTACGAATTAATCTTAATGAAACAGTCAAACTAATCACGAATGGACGAAGGAACGTCTTGAATTGCGTAATTAATTAATTGGCAAAGTTTAATAGCACATCTTTGGAGTTGTTTATTACATTAGAAGAAAAGTAATACTTTCGAATTTTTGACCCTATTGATGTCTTGAGAAATTTTGTTTATTCATAAGGTTTACCGAAACTTGTTTAGTTCTTCGTCGAATTAATCTTAATAAATCAGTCAAACTAATTAGGTATGGACGAAGGAACGTCTTGAGTTGCGTAATTAATTAATTGCACATCTTTTGAGAGAATATTAAGACTTTCGCACTATTGGTGCTATTCAAACTATTTAATCATCTTTCGCTTGTTTCCACCCATAACGATTTAGTATAAAATTTATGAGGCTTTTAACATTTCCTTTAGCACATTTATTTGCATTATCGTCGCGATAATTGTTACGTTTTATTGTCTGCAAAATGCATTGACACAAGAGTGGTTGTCGTTGAACATGCATTTGAAATCATTTCGCGATTACGCACGGAGCAAAATGATGGCAAAAATGTACGAACGACTAGCGGCAATAAAAGCGGCAATACCGATGTTAATTGGCAATAAAGTAAAGTGCAGCGAAACCGGTGATGGCTGCAATTAAAGAACCGTGTCGCAACGACTTGCAAAAAGTTTGCTTTTTGTCTTATCATCAGCTGCATCATCATCACACTTCGTCCTTTTTATCATCGTTGCGTTTGAGGAAATTGGAACAGGTTTCGTTACCCAGCGAAGTGCGTAAACAAGAGCGAAACAATGGATTTTCCAACGTCAATGTTGACCTCCTCCAGAGGGAACCGTAACTGCAGAAAAACGGACGATTGGGCGAGCATTTTTTTTTACCAACGTTTTAATCCATCAATTTAAAGCGGTTAAAATTACGTTTGCCACTTGCAAAAGTCTAAGGTAACTCCTTCGAGGCAATTAATAATTCATCGTCGTGTGCGAATAATTGAATCTTGTTTTGCGCTCTTTCGCCACGTGATTTCGGCCATTTTTTTTGCATAAGTTTTTTGCTGTGCCGGCTACCAGTTACTTAACTAATTAACGACGACGAATTAGAAAGTCCAGCGAAGGAGTTATTATAATTATTATTAAGCAATTTCCATTCCGCGTACGTTTTACGTGCCATTATGTAAGGCTTCCACGAGGATGCAAAACGAAAATGGCAATTTCCGCATTACGTTTCGCCAAATTTTAATATTTCAGATTTTCGGTTAGAGAATAATGCAACCTTTGGAAACTTTTCGATTAGAAGGAATCAGAATACTTTGTCGTGAACGATGTTAACATTACGAATCGTCCTTATCTAATCGTCCACTTTATAATAGAATGACTGGTTTAAAGGTCAAGAATCGGTTTTTAAGTGCGATACAAAATGTTAATTTGTTAATAATTCAATAATCGATTAACAATCGATCGCTGCTAAGTGCGAATCGCTTGTTTTTTTCAAGCGAAAAATCCACGCGAAATTCGAAGGAAAAGCGAGCGCAACGCATGAAAAGACTATGAACTAACGTTATGTAATTGGAATATGTGTTATTCAACAGTACTGACGACGATGTTGATGATGATAGCAATCATAAACATTCATGAATAACAACGATATTATTGCTATTGTTTATAATAATTGTAGAAAGTCCTCGTGTGCTTTTTTTTTTCTTCTTTTTGTAATAATGTTTCGTTTTAAATTATTATCATTATTTATGTACACACATCATCATCAATGTCGGACTCGTGGAACAATGATTATTCATGGCCAACAGTCGCGCAAGTAACGTCAATGGCTAAAGAAAAAAGTGTAACAGAGGAAAATTGCGTCACAAAAGAAGTGAAATAAACAATCCAAATTGATCACCTTGTAGTCCACGGAAATTTGACGAAAATTAGGCCCAACGTCGGAAAAATTGCCGGAATGTTAGATTTTTGAGAGACATGACAAAATGCGCAGTAAGACCAATTGTAACGTTTTGCAAATCCACTGTGAAACCTTTAGTAGGAAACGTTTAAATGCCAAGTCCTATTGCTATTTCAAGATATTTGCAAAACGTTAATTGTTACAATTGGTCTTGTAATTCGCGAGTTTTTATTTAAAAAAAATCCTCTTTGACATGCATTTCAATAATTTTAAATCGATTCGCAATTCCGTGAAACTTCAATTTATTCACTCATTATTGACGGCCGTCGTTTGTTGCGTGTAGGTCAATAAAATGCATTATTTAGTTAAGTATTTCTCATCAATTATTCGTGCATTATATTAACATTAATATTGAACTGATCGCGCGATTCTTGCGATCGAAGTCAATTTGCATTTTATAGAGTTTCGAAAATCTCGCTAATTACGATCGAAGTCGTTAAGAAAAGCGAACAAAATTAGGTAACCGCACAAACGGGAGATAATTATTCACTAATGGCCAACAATTTCCTCGTCATCCACATTTCGATGGCGGTTAATTGATTAACGAAGGTCGATTACGATATCGATTCTCGCATTTGTTCAATAGCGTTTCCTAATTTTCAATAAGTGTAACGAAAGAAAAAAAAATAACGAACAAGAGAAACTGTATGAACCCGCGCCATTTCCATTATCCAATGTTAATGATGATTAATTATTACTGAATATCGGTCATTTCGCAATTAATTTAATCGCGTTAAAAGATCCTCGTTTCCTTAATCGTCGCTTTTACGTGCGAATTTCTCTGTTGCATTAGCAACGAACACGATTTAGCGTTAATGCTATCAACTTTCTTCGTGCACGATTTTGTAAAACGCAATGTTTTTTTACTCGTATCGTCGTTCCTAATCGAACTTAACACATTCCTTCGGCAACGGCATCTTCTAATCGAATCGGTACACGAGAAGATTTTAATCAGCAACTGGACGTCGATGATTAATCGCATCGGTTGAAACGTGCAACTCTTGATTAGAGACGAGGAGCGTCTTGCGATAAACCCATAAAATAACGGGTTTCGAAAAGTGAACGTACGCCAACAGCGCACGAGATCGTTAATTAGTCATGAAAAGAGTCGCGAAGGATGATTCAACCGCGTGATAGAACAATGAGAGAGAGAAAAAAGAAGCACAACACATAAAATTTGTTTGTTTCCATTCAATTGCACTCGCAACTTTGTTTGTCGTTTTGCGCTTGAAAAAGTAAAAGGCACCGATGTTTACCGTCGTGAGCAGTGCGAGCGTACGACTAATTAATTTATTGATTATTAATTCGCATTTTGCGCACGTTTCGTTCGTTGTTGTCGTTATTTTGCCGTTTTGAATTACTTCTTGGGAATACTACAGGTCGTTTAAATGAATTCCCGCGTCAGAGTACTGTGACAAAGCATTAAACAAACTTACACTTAGATAACTAATATTTAGGGGTCGAAAGTTTACCAAACTACATAAACAAGCGATTGGAAATACTGGGCGATAAGGAAGCAGTCAGCAATCAGCTGTCGTAGACGAATTTCACTTTGTTGTTGATCAATAACGGCGACATACGTTTTTTTTTACTTTCTGATCGCCCTGTACGTTGAAATGGAAACGAGAGCAAAAGTAAAACGTTCTTCCCTGCATTCTTTCGAAACGTTAACGTTCGACGATTAATCTAACCAACAAAAACTCCTAAACTTACCTCGATTACGAAAACATAACAGGCACGATTTTTATGGTAAACGCACGAAAAGAACGTTAAAAGAAAACCGAAAGAACGGAAACGAATCTCGCTTCTTTGTCGTAGATGGACAACGACCGTTCGGACGAGGAGTTCTATTTATGCAGCAGCAAAGCGGCACGGAGAAACCGATATCGAAGGCAGGTTTCGGTGTCTTCCCGGAGTTTTAGCAGCTCTCGTTTTTCTCGTTTTTTTTATCCTCCCGCTCTCTCTCTCTCTCTCTCGCGCGCAACTTATCACTCACTCTCGCTCTCTCTCGCGCAACTTATCGCTCGCTCTCACGCACGCACTGCGTTTCAATTAATTATTACAAACGTAGATTCTCGCAAAACGAGATACGCGACTTTTATTGCAAATTACCGATAATATAATTGGCGTAAAGTTCGTAATTGTCCGGTCGATTATTGCAAGTACGCGCGACGAACGGGGTTTTTTTATTTTCGTTTGTCGTTGCTCCTATATTATCGCCGTGCACACGACGTCGGCGTCGGATTTTTACAGGTTATTCTCGCGACGAACGATCGATCATCGACTGTCGCCCGAGATTTAACGCTTTTCGATCGATTCTTTGGCCACGAAGCACCGTCGCCTCCCGTTTGCGAAAGTGACGAACGAACAAAGGACGAACCTTTTAAGTTTGTTGTTGAAACGTTCGCGACGTGTTACTCGTTCACTGGGCGGACTGTGAATTACGACTAAATTGGCCTCGTCGCCGGCAACAACGGGCTACGTACTCCACTACTGTTGGCGCTTCGTCGGAGTCCGGTTGCGGTGCGGTGGTTGTTGTTGTTGTTCGAGTAGTAGGGAGAAGCGATTTTTATTTTCGACAATTTGCGCTCGTACCGTTTTCCTTTCGAATTACTCGAAATTCTAAACCGAAAGCCATCGGATTTTGCGAAAAAGAACAACAAAGCATTACGATGGCAACATTTAAGTTAAGGAAGAAGGTTTGAAGCTAATCGAGAAACGAGGCTTTGGTTTCGAAACTTAATAATAACCAAGATTTTCGCTTATTCTTATGGTTACATGATGGAAAGTTAAACGAAACAAGAACCCTTTTGCAGATTTTAAAGAACCCACAGCAACTGAGGTTATTTTTTGAGTTTCTGTGTGAGTTTTTGCACTTGCGAACCAATCGAAAGTTTGCATTTTCTTTCATGGTTAAACTTTGCTTCTAAACAAATTCAAGCACTTCTAAAAGATATCGCTAATGGACGTTTGGTTATTGTATGTCAACCCTAGACAATTGGCTCTCTAATAACTTTTCATAAAGAAAGGAACCGGCGCCCTAATAACGTTTCCTAAACAGAGGATATTACATTTATGCTGATTACAAACACAAAGTTGCAAAGAAACTCGCTGAATAATAATAATCTTGCGAATTAGCGGCGTTTGTTTATTCCGAGAGCGCAAAACGTCGTGTGCCACAGTCGAATGGATGTATTTTGGAAATTAATTAATCATTATACGCAGGTATTTATCGTACCCATAATTGAGAGTCCGATGCAAAATTAAGAACGACAACAACAACAGCAAAGCCTTGACACGCGATAACGTTATAAATCCTCTTCGGTAAATTTCCATTGTCGCCGAAGTCGCGACATTTCGGACTTTCTTGCAAAATTGCAGATGTTCGTTCCTCACGTTTTTATTTTCACGGTTTCGCTCAGTTTCTAATCGAACCGACTTTTTCGTAGTCCAAACGTTGTTCGATTTCTCTTCTATCGCATTAACTTTACTGCCAATAACAATGGAATTCGCTAATCTCGTGGCGATTGATTATCGGTGAAATTTAATGGCCAAAGTGCCAGCTGAATCATCACTTATCGATAAGTGCCTCATGTCCAAGCGATAATACCAAACTGGTTTCTAAACAACAGTTATTCAATTCTTTTTGCTAATTAATAAACGGTAATTATTGTTTCCGCGAAATGCGTTTCTAATTAATTACAATGCGAGCGCGCAAATAATCATTTTCGCGCTTGTAATTTTGTAAATAATCGAATTTGCACAGAATCATTAAACACAGGCTCAATGGTCTAGGGGTATGATTCTCGCTTTGGGTGCGAGAGGTCCCGGGTTCAAATCCCGGTTGAGCCCAGTTTTTTATCTAAAACGATAACAAACAATTTCCCCACGTGGCGATTTTCCTGTGAGACGAGGCGTTGGCTAAACTTTCGATGGGATTGAATACCTTAGCAAGTAAACTATTTTTCGCACTCTGATTGTAAAACAATATCGTGGAAAGTTAATGACATCCACTTATTCTACTTCCACACGTTTGCATTCCGTTTTCTTATTTTCAATTATGCACTAATTACTATACTCTTATTGAACATAAAATTAATAATTGCAATGTTTGATTAACTTTTTTTCTTTCGTTTATGCAGATACTTGTCTCTATTAATTATGAATAAGCAGTTCTCGAGACAATTTCCATTCTATTTCGTCATTAATTAAACAAATAGAAAATGACGAACGCACGTTTGCCGATTTTAACGAACAATTTGCTGTTTCTCTATTCGAAACCTCGATTCCGTACTTGCCGCAATTTCACGCTTTTCTAAACGAATTATAAAACGATAATAATCGACAAAAGAAAAATTACCGCCTAAGAGAAGTTTTTCGTATAACGGTTACTGCATCCATTTAATTTCCGTTTCGATAACGTAATTACTTTTGAATTAGACCTGTCAACAAAAGTTCGATAGAAAACTTCCTACTCGAGAGAAGAATAAGACTTTTTGCCATTTCACTTTTTCCGATGTAGATTTTCGTAATTGCAAACGAATAGGAAATTAAAAAACGAAAGGAAACGAAAATGATATAATGTAAAAATGTATAAGGAAGTGACCGAACGGTGGTAATAAGACGTTTAAATGCCGTCAATTAAAGAGATACGTTTAACTTTCTTTCATTCACTTTCATTTCACGACTCTTTTAATTCCGCATGCCGCAATCGAATGTGAACAACGAATTCGTTTGGCCTCTATAGTAGAGGCAAGCATCTGCAGATGAGATTTAAAAGGTTTAAATTCGCCACCATTGAAAATGTTTGTTTCAAATATAAGACAGAGTTGCGAAGAGCAAAGTGAAATAAATGTTATAATATCTGACCGCACAATAATGTCAAATGTTTGATCTGTGTTATTCATTTTTACATTTCTTTACGATTCGTTAGTTTCTTTGTTTAACCTTTCATTTCTAAGGAGTCTTACGTGAAACAGCATTTTATGACTTTGTACAACCATAAAGTTGCTCCAACTATATTAATTGTTTGCCAACTTTCACTTTTCATCGTCTCATCGATATAATCGCTATTGTAGTTATTCTTGTGTTTTGCCCATTAAAGCAAGTGCCGTTATTCTTGATTTTACTGATTTTCTCCTCCAACTCATAACGGCAGAGTTTTTGAAAAAAAAAATGCACGGCGACGTAGCTGTGGATGCAAATGGCAAATGATCTTTTGTTCGTCTACGGCTGCGAAACTTTACGTTTCTAACATCGCATGCACAATTCCATATTATTATTACAGTCATTGATGTTTGTATTGCAAATTAACGGTAATAGAGATCGACGAACAGAAATCAAACGCGGTAATAATTAAAATTCAATCGTCTATTTACTTTGCGCGTTTCCGTTCTTTCGAATTTGTCGCGTTTGAAAGTTTCGATGAGGAAATGTGAATTTGGAAAGTCCGCCGAGCACCAAGACGTCTCGCGCAAAATGAGGTGAATCTTGAGGAAAACGGTGGAAAACTTGTAAAAATCTTTGATTTACTGTGCACAAAAGTTTAAAGAGTCGACAATGATCCCATCAGGAGACTTTGCAGATTCGCAGAGTTGAGCAAACCAAACACAAGTTTCTCAGCTCAATCTAAAGAACTATTATCTTCATAGTACATTTTTAAATCATCATTCGCCTCCCTTATTTGCGTCAGGTAATTTTTTTAATTTTTTTTTCATTTGGTTTTTGACTTTTTCTCATTTCTAACTAAGAAAGAAATGAGGATGCGTCTTATAATCGCTGGCGCCAGTAAATACGATGATTAAAAACGATCGATGACAATCGAAATTTCGTATAAACAACGGCCGAATTAATTGATTGTTTACATTTTCCGATTGTTGTTGTTTCTCTTTCGTTAATTTACATTTGGGGGACGACCGTGATTTTCGGATCGCTCATTATGTAGTTTTCCATTCTTCGGATGCAATTAGTAATGAACACACACGCTCATTAATTTTTCGTAAATTATTATCATTAATTATCGTTGTTTGTCGTTGTTTCTTTGACCCGATCGATGCTTCGTAGAAATGCATTTTTGCTCGATGTCGTCGACGTGCTTTTTCCCCCAAAACCCATTCTCTCGCCTTCATTTCAGATTGTAATCTCGTAATCCCTCCGATCGAATGGCCTTATTAGAGGTGAATCCAATTATTCCCCGTCATCAGAGTTTCTTGATAATCATCATTAGCGTTCTGACAGCGGTTATTAACTTTCTAAACATAATTGAATTCCACATTTTTGTGTAAAACCATAAATGACTGCGTCCTCTATTGCGCTTCATCTGGTGAACAGCGCGATCATAAAAGCGTATCAATTTACATTTGGACGTGCGAATAATTATCATGAATGATCTACTTTTCCACTTACGGCGGCGTAAAAAATTTGAAGAGGAAACGCCGGAAAGAATGGAAGCCTGGAATTATGCATATGGGAAAAGAGAAATTGTCTACGACGGAGGGAATGATACGTTAAATGAAATTGCAAATATTGATCTCTTTTTCTTAACTAATGCAAACTATTCTATTGACGAAGGAGAAACTTAATAAAGACGCTTTTCGGTATCGTTTTGTCCCTGAGACAGTTTCGTTTCCTCCAGCCGTAATTGAGGTCGACCGGTAGCGATCGATTGAACGGATTAAATATCAACCGCTTCGGTTTAACGTACAACGAGGATATCACGTTTCGTCGTTAAATTTCGAATGCCTCTTCGAATTAACTTGATACGATTGCCCAGTAGATTAAAATGCTTCGGTTGAAAAGACAAAAAGTATACCATACCCGACCCAAATAGGGGCCACCTTCAAAAACTCGGTGGTGAATGAGGATTTAAAAACGTACCATGAAGATAATAGTTCTTTAGGCTGAGCTGAGACACTTGCGCATGATTTGCACAACTCTGCGAATCTGCAAAGTCTCCTCTTGGGATAATTAATTCAAGCACATTGTCGACTTTTTAAACTTTTTTCCAAACTAAACCAAAGATTTCGCATAGAAAACTCGGCTGGTTTGTGCTCAACTTAAATTAGTCAACTCTCGGACACGTTCGCTTTCCTAATATTAGTCAAAATTCGTTATCAATTACCGTTGATTAAATACACGGCGATCTTCTGTGAAAGTTAGCATGCATTTATAAGGCCCAGTTCTGGATAAAGAGTGAGCATTTTTGGGGCTTTCTAGCTAGAATTGATGTTGAAAGAGACAAGAAATGTGCACCGTGGTCATCTGCGAATTTACGATTAGCATAAGCATAAAGAAAAACTTCTCCACTTTACAACAGACAATTACGTACGTGCAGACTGTTGTGGTGCAATTTTCATTTATTTACTTTAAAAATAGCTGCTTTGTGTAAGAAGTTTTCATATGTTAAAGTCATATTTCTAGACTTTTCCAAGTGGTTTTTAGTTTTTCATTCAAATCACGTGTTCAAAATGATTAATTAATCCTCTGAATTTATTGCCGTAATTATGCAAAATAACAGTGGGTCCTATTTGGGTCGGTCACCTTATAGGAATAATGTCAATCAATAAAAGGAATAGATCTCCTTGTGTTTTATAAGAGCAACAATTTGCATTGATTTACTAAAAAGTCTATAATTTCGCTGTAGAAAGTCGTCGTCGAATATAAGATCCACCAAGAATTCAGAGACACCAAAATATGAACAAAAGTGCGTCTTATGTGCGAGTAAAAACGGTAATTCACAAATTCACTTCGTTAAAAACGAAAATGAATGAATTAATTTCAATAATTTTTGCATCGACCATGAAATGCATCCAAATTGATTGCGATGAAGAACTAAAGTAAAACGTTGTTAAAATTAAGGTTGACGCCAGTTTTTGTTGTTTCTACGAATGGAGACTCCAATTAGAAAAGCAAACATACAATTTCACGTATTCGCGTGCTCTCTCGCATTTATATTCCAAACGGTTCGCAAGAAATTGAGATTCCATATAAAAATAAAAACTTTTTTTTAAGAAAAGTTGCGTAAGACCGTGTCAAGGTTCGACGTTATTACAAAGAAAGAACGCTTGAACAAAAATTTATGGGACGGAGTCTAATGCAATAAAACCATAAACGTTGCGTCCAAACTCCCATAAGAAACCAACGAACGAATAGAAGAATTCGCAATTTATTGATACGCGACAATAATTGTCTGATTTGTGGATAACACAGAGGGAAATAAAACGGTTATTTGATCATTGAAATTGATTAATTTACTTTTGATTTATGCAGCTTGCGCTTTCGAAATTAATTGTTTTACTCCTATATTAATTATAATCGCAACAGACATCCATTTGGCCTCTCTTAATTGCTATTCTGTCGAAACGGAACGTGGTAACGCGCTTAGAAAATTTGCAGCGTGCGATTCGTTGCAATATGCGATCCTTGACCTACTCAACGACAGAAATTGCTTTCATTTTATTTATAATTACTTTTTTCGCAAGTTTACCGAACCAAATCGCAAGAAAACCGTTAATAATACGTTTTCGTTCCTGTTTCACGCGAAGTTTCTCGCGAGCAAGAATGGATAATGGATAACAATAAAAGCCATCATCTGCACACGCTCACACACAAACACATCGTTTGTGCCGTTCTATTTATTTCGCTATTAATCGTACTTAAATTGCACATCAACAACAATTTGTCATAATAATCGATTCTTTTAAATTAAACTATTGCAACTGCTTTCAAATATCGACGCTCTTCAAATTGGACGCTGACAAATTGGGCAACTTCTCGTTCTCGGGCGGCACGAACGTGCCGATCGGTTGAATCGCGTTCCGACTGTCGCTCAATTTCGACAACTCCAAGCGGAGCTTCTCGAGGATGGCGACGTTCGGCGAGTTCGCCGCCGCTTTACTCTGCAACAACGTGATTTCCTGCTCCTCGAGCTTCTTCTCCTTGAAACTCTTCACCGACCGGCTGCCGTACAACCGCAGCAACGAACCCCACGACGCAATGTGCGGATGTAGCGCTTGCAAGATCGCTTGCGACGCCCGCTGCTTGCCGTCGCGTTTGTTCTTACAGATCACCGTCGCCGTGTGTTTGCCGACGGTCATCGTGAACTCGTTCTTGTGATGCTTGAGCGTGTTCCCCTGATAGCTGATCTGCAGGTCGCCGAGGCCGAAGTTGCGTTGCAGGCACGTCAACAGTATGTCGTGCGGCGACGGCTCGGTGGTCTTCGCGCAGAATTCGGCCACGCGCGGATCCTCGATCTTGATGTCGTCGAAGAACTGCGATAACGTGCAGAAATTAATTGCGAGCGAGCGACTCGTCGCTCGCCGAACGACTTACCGACAGGTCTTGATCCTTGTACTTGCTCGTGCTGGCGCCGCCCGTCTTCGAATCGGCCGTGATCTTGATGCGCATCTCCGGTATCAGCACTTCGAGCGCGCGTTTCGCCGCCTCCGACTTGGCCTGTTTCTTGCTCGTCCCGTGCCCGATGCCGTATTGCATGTCGTTGATCGAGACCGTCGCGGCGTACGGCGTGACGGCGTTCTCCAGCTCCGTGAACTTGTAGGTCGGCTGCTTCTTCAACGCGTGCTGCACGTACTCGTGCAGGATGCACACGTACGACTTCCCGTTCGGATTCATTATCCACTCTTTCTTCGACGTCTGATTCGTGCAATCGTTATCGTCTTGTATCGGGAACGTTATCAGTTTCGTACCTTAAATTGAGATTATTTATTGTCAATTGGTATCTTATTGCGATTACGGAATCACGCACCATCTGGTAAAGTGGGTCTTTGCAATTGTTTCTTGTGTTTTGTTCTTTTGCTAAATTGTCGCCGCTCGGACCACGACTTGAATCGCATCACTTTGATCTTTTTAAATTGAAACAACCTCTGGCAGTACTCCCGCACGTGTTCCGGCTTTAAATTGTGTGTCTCAATGTTCTCTGTGATAGTCTCTATTCTGGCGTTTGGCAGAACGGTATCTTCCTCGTTCACCCTTGTTTTAGCTGCTTCTTCTTGCTCTATTGCCCTTTTATAGCTCAGACAGGGTATCGAACTCAAAGGTATTTCATGTTTCTACAAAAAAAAAATTAGTTAGCATTTCATTCTGATGTGATTTAAACTACCATACTCTTGCACTTCCTGGGCCCAAAAAGTATGGCTTTGATAATGTACAAACTCTACTAGATTTGTGCAAATATAAATGAATGCCACTGTTATGGGTGACTTGCACCCATCCTTCTGGCAGAATATCGAAATGATTGTGGCCTTTTTCGATTAAAACCACTTTTTCCTTCTCTTCAAATGGTCCAACTGGTTCATCTAAAAGAAAATACTTACATTAACTGAAAAAAAAAGCAGACTTTTTATCCACTTACCCAATCCTGCTTCATCAACGTTTCTCTTTCTATTGATTAATGCCTCCTCTAGCATGCGCTCAACTTCTTCATCTGGCACATCTGAATCGGTGCCATACGAATCCTTTGTATCAGATTCATTTTCAACTTCGTCTAATACGTGAAATTGCCTATAATTACTTCTTAATGTCGAATCGCCGATATCGTTTGACATTGAGCATGCGATAAGATCCAAGTCCTCATCACTGTGATGATCATTGAATCCATTTTTCAAATCATCACAGACATCTTCCTTCTTAATCGAGAACGAGCACATATCAAAATTTACCTCATTATCCATTATTATTATGATTCTCCGTTAATTAATGCTTAACTAATATTATTCAACTTATGCGGGAGAGATCGTTTTCGAGCGGCGATTAAGTAAAAATACACTTCAACTTGTGATTATAAAAATTGAAGTATTTTTTAGCTATCACCGCAGAAAACTTATGGAATTGATCAACATTATTTTTCGAGTTGATCTTATGCCCTATTCTCATTCAATCCAAAACTGCCATCACGGTTCTTTTTCTGGAATGGCGTCAAAATTGGCCCGAAAATCGATGCGTTTTGACGTTTGAATTGCCAATGTTTGCAAGAGAGCCAACACGAAACGTGAAATGTCACCAAACGCACTTTAAAGGGCATCGCGGGGGAAATTCAAAAGCCGATTTATTTAATAAAAAGAAAATATATTAATCTCTCGGTATTTTACTAGGTGCATCACTTTCGTTTACATTACGGCCCGCATCGTAATCATCTCTTGTGTAAAATGTAACGACGAATAACATTAATAGCAGTATTAAACCCAGTTTCTCTGATGACACTTCATCCTTTAACCTCTGCTCTCTTTCAGCTCTCATTTTCACAGCGTGTTTTATTGCCATATCCTTGGCAAAAGTGTATTCGTAATGTGCACGCGACCATTCATCAAAATCATAAATTGGTGTCTTTCCAGACGGTGGTGGTGGCCTATATACTGCCTCTTTTCGACGAACTGTTTCACCAACCGTATGATGCCTTGTTATACCTAAAAAACAATAGAGATGCTTAGCCATTTAATGATTCACATGCGTCCATTGGACCTTTATCATAAAGCCTTCTGCTGTGTACATTCGATAGCACTTCATATGCATCAGTGACTTCGCGAAATTTCGCTGGCGCGTCCGCCGATTGAACGTTCTTATCTGGATGATACAGCATCGACATCTTGTAATACGCCGTTTTAATGTCGGCCTGCGTCGCTTTCGGCGTGATTCCTAGCGTGTCGTAATGATTTTTGGCTAATAACGTCGCGTTATTACTGAAGTACCTAATGCCATTTAATTGTTTAATATAATTATAGATAAACATTTTACACTGAGATCCTTTTCTAAAATTCGTTAATCACATTTTCGTTAAAAATGCCCATTTATATAATCGTAAAATTGCTATTGACTTTGAGTATTATTATTTGAAAGGTGACATATCATTTACATTTTCGTTTTTACGAATTTCAGCTGAAATTTGAACGATCGACCGCTGATGATATAACTGCAACTACAACCATGAATACAGCTAACAATATTATCGACATAAGCGCAGATGTCACGAAATTATTTCGCACTTGTGGAATAACATTCATTTTTCGTTTTTGGATCGGTTTTTGGAAAATTGCGAACGAGAATGTAGCAAAAGTATGTTGGAAACGGAGTTTTGCAAATTAGTGAAATGCAAAATGTTGTTTCGAGTATAAGGCAATTGTCTAACGATCCAGCAACCATCAGTGTAAGAGTGCATTATGGGAATTATAATAACAGCAAATATTCCGTATTCTAAACTGCGAAAGCAACAAGTTGTTATTGAAAGAAAAACAACAAAAGAGGTAAATAGCGACTAGAAGTGGTCGCAATCATCGATTATTTTCGTTTTGCCAAGTGTAACATTTTTCGAAAACAATGAGGTAATCGAAAATCGCGTGGACGTGAATTAATTATACGAACACTAATGTGTAACGATCTGTGATAAAACGTGAGTATCGAGTTTATCAGTATTTCGGATACCACAAAAAAAGAAACAAACACAGTAAAGTGGTAAAAGTTGTTGTAATAATTTGCTATTAGGTTAGTTCGCAATTGCATGACGATAATAACATGATAGGACTTGTAGCGAATTTAAGAACAACAATTTTAAATGTTTAACGGTTTTCTTTATGTCGACGCTATTGTGGTGGTTCTGTTTTAGATTCCAGATTAATTATCGTCGAGTTTATTAACAACGTGAACGTTCTTTGCGACCGACGACGAATTTGAATGGAAGATTAACAAAAAATTACAACAAGTTTGGACGACAATGGCGAGACAGGAAAAATCGAAATCCGGATATTTTGTGAGTATTATCGCAATCTGAACGTTAACAACCTGTTCCATCAAACTGTATCACTAGACTAATCCGAAAAATGCGATGGAAAATGCTATCAGAGAACATTCAGCAGCGATTAGCACGTTATCGTTAATAATTTTATCTTATCTTGTAGCAAGAGGGTTCACTAATTGTTAATAAGCTAAAATTACAGTTTACAGTCTATGAGTGAAATATTAGTGAGGAAAGTAAAGTGCAATGGAAAAGAAAGTTAAAAAACGTAGAAAGACCACGATTGCCGGCGAGGTATATTATTCAAATTTGAAGTTAACGATAATTTTCTGTTGAATTTATGAACAGTAGTAAATAGGAAAGGAAGTTCATATTCTATTACTCATATTGAATTACAAGCGGAGCCATAGGCAAAATATATTAATTAATAAGCGTTCTTTAAGCGCTCATTTGCGAATTGCCGTTATTACATCGAAACGAAAAAGAGCATCGTTATTTTCAAGCAGATGATGAAGATGAATGACATCATCATCATCATCATCAACAGACTACAACACGCACATGTGTCAGGGCCGAATTGTCGAACGTTTACGCCTTACGTTTTAATATTATAACATTTTATATTCAACTAAAATCTCGGGCAGAGATTCCCAACCGTTTTTATTCCTCATTGGTTTTCTTGCAAATATCGTCCGTCTTCGCGACTGTTAGGAATCTCTGATCAAGAAGAAGTTGCGTGTTGATTTGTTCGCAACTTTCACCGACAATTAAACTTATTAGTTGCAATGCTCAGTGGCGTTTCCTTCATTCGCGGGAATTGACGCGTAAAAATAGTGCACATTTATAAATTAACGTTTGACACGATTTAATAATAGCGGGAGTTTGTTTTGAACGCTACTCCTTTCTCTCTTGCCCAAAATTTTTGAAAAAGTTCTTTATTTTATTCGCATCTCTCTTCATCAACGTGTAAATAAGAAAGAAAGCTGTAAGTTAGCTAATAGCAGTTAAAAAGTAGTAGTAGTTGTTGTAGAAGTGGCGATGCGAACAAAGTTATCGTTTATTATTAATAAAAACCTGCGACGAGCAAGACAACGAGCGAGTCGAGAAAGACAAGAAAGAAACGGACGTTGCGCGATTAATTTATTTATTCCGATGTGAACGTTTTAGAGTTTCTTTGTGTCAATTTTTTAATTAACATTTAGTTGATAAACAATTAGGACTGTGATAGTTTCCGTGCAACGGAATCGGCAATCTGATTGCGTTTGGGCTAGAGAATCAAAGATAATGTTCAGTTACGTAAGTTAGTTTTTGGTAGAAATTCATAAAAGGACCATCGTGAGCGAAGCAAGAGATCTGTGAGAGTTAAATAAGAAAGTGTTGCCCGCAATGTATTTATTTTTAACATGCTCTATTTAACGTTTTCGGCAATTAAATGAAAAAGTGTCGTTGTAATGCGGCCAGATTTTTCGGCGACGCTAAAACTCCTCGCGAATCACAACAAAACGTTTCGCGGATTTGCCGATTATCTGCAATACGTTTCGATTTGTTTTCGTGCGAATTTATTTTTGTCGATGCGCAGTTTCTTAATAAGCACTTAGTCATACAGTTGGATTATTTAACAACAAAAATTGCATATTAATTGTTGTTGATCGTGGCAAAAAAGCAATAACAATGAATATGTAAATCCGTTGGAGCGCTATTACGAGGGCGGATTGATTTTGACTTGTTTTGTACGCCTTTTAAATGGCAAATTAAATTTTGCAAGCAGCAATAGCAAGTTGCTTAAATGTTCATTTGAATTTAAGTGTTTCTAGTGAAAAGTGGATCGAATTTCGATTCGAAATCTTATTCAATTCTGCGTTTCTGGATGGGCAAACAGCGAAGGAAATCCACGAGCGAATTCTGTCCACATTGGGCGACTCATGCTCTTCGTAAGAAACCGTTTATCTTTGTGCGGACGAGTTTAAACGCTTGAGGAACGCTGGCAGAAGTGCTTTGGACTTCGAATGAACCAGGTTGCAAAATTGAACAGTCGTTAAAACCGAAATTGCTATTTATCAAACCACCCTCGTACTTCGCTTTTCGATTAAACCAAAGCAAACGGCCCATTTAATTGATGCTCCCAATTAAAATTATTTATTAGCGTGCATCAATTTGGATTATCGTCCGGGTATTTTCTAAATATGACGAAGCCGGCTCTAACTGCAATGATAAATCGAATTTTGCGACAACGCAGAAAGACGAAATAAAGTAACGTTTATAAATGGCCGTTTATTTTAGCATAATTGTTATAAATAATAAATTTCGCGTAGGTTTCCATGCAATAATCGACATTTGCATTCGTCTCTGAATTATTCATATTGCAAAAAGGGCAATTAAATAATTGGAAAAGACGTTAAGAGTTAATCGATTCGCCACAGAAGAAATCTTCTAGAAACAGAGAAAGTCTGTTTGGTTGTTTACAAAATAAGCTGTAAAACAATTTATTTTGATTAGATTAGAGGCGAAATGTGCAATAATCACGATTATTATTTATTGCCATTGCGATTTTTATCAACTCTATTTATTTTGTTCATAATTCCAACAAAAAAGGAAAAAATTCAAAGGCTCTTAGTCACATATGATAAGTTTGTCGTAGATGATTTAAAATCTCTTAAAATTTTCGACCAAACGCATTCTTCACTCTTGCCGTCTCTTTTCTGGCCGTTAATAACACCGATTCGATTATTACTCTTTTAGGAAAATATTCCAACCACTTGTCCTTCACCTGCAATAATGGATTATTACCTGGAGTTTTCACTTGTGCGCTCATACTCATAGACGTTTGTTTGTTTATTCGTTGCTTGTTTGGTGTTAAATTATCGTTAAAACTTGAAAACCAAATGACGCAATTTTTGCTTTAGGATTTTTATACGAGGGGATATTGATCAATGCTTAGGCTAGAGAGGTTCTAGTAAAGAAAAGTGATAAACTGTGACGTAACAACGGTCAATTCTTGACCTAGATGTTGTCATTGTTCGGCTATCGGTGACAGAGGAGCACCTTGAATGGGGCTCGAAACGGCTTCGATGCGTGATGCAAGTCGTCATTGTTTTCATTGTGCAAACTTCCCATTTGGTTATCATTTACCATTCGAATACGGATCTACCATAAGAAGTAAGGAAATTGCGTTACGGCGTCTAAATGGATTAAATTAATGCCACGATTACAGAGTTTAATGGCAGTTTAACTCTTATTATGGCCCGAAATTCGCGTTAGTTTCGTTTCGCGTTTTAAAGTCCCTAACCTACGTGCTTGCGCTGCTCCTCGTTCTTTTGCTAGAGCACGATTTAAATATTTATGATTGTTGTTGTTATTAATTCAACGACATTTACAATTAATAATAAATAATATATCGTCTTGCAGCGAGTGGGAAAGAGTCGACTCGTTGATCTTGAAAGAGCGAAATGTATTGCGAATCGCCTATAAATAGAATTTGCGAAATAAAAATAAACCATTAAAGGAGGAACGTGCATATGAATGATTGCCAGAAAATGGTGAAAAGCAGAAATTACTTTATATGGAAACTACGACGACGTTTTCGTTAATTTCAATTCGGATATTTATTAACAATTTGCGTTTATTAAAAACCATCTCGTCCAGTTTCGTTGAGAGGCAAATTTCGCGACGCACTCCGTATAAGAAAAACCACTTTCCACATGATTGCAGCTTTACGCCACCCACTTGCTTGTCGTCCACAAATAAAATAAAAGACGTAGCAAGTTGGCAAAAATAAATATTATTCCATCGGATTTATTAGCCAGCGTTTGTGAGCAATAACAAATGACTCTAAAAGTAATCATCCTAATTTGTTTCTTCTTTTCGCTTCTGTTATTCGTGTTAATTAATCGCCAATAATTGTTCGTGCAGCTGGAGTCATGGTTCAAATCGTCCACGTCGAAGAAGGGCACGGCGTCGCGACCGAACTCGCAGAACATGTCGCGGCCGGTGTCCGAGACGGACTTCGCCGATTTGGACGAAGAGATGAAAATGTACGAGGGCTCGATTTACGCGCTCAACGACACGGAAGTGAACAAGCGATTCGAGATTTTGCTCGTAAGCGATCGACTTCCCTTCGTTTCTCTCCCTACATCGATTGAATGGCTTTTCTTTTCTTTCTAGAACGAGATGAATTTGAACGAAGACAAAAAGGAGCCGCTCCGTTTGCTGGAGATGAAGAAGAAGAAGGACATGTTGATATTCCACCACAAGGGCGCGAAGCAAGAGAGCCGCAACAAGTTCGACAGGCCGCAACAGATCAAAGACTACCTGGAGCAACACTGCAAGCCGGAGTTTATCACTTCGAGCAAACTGTTGAATTGCATCGAATCGCTGCGGATCGCGCTCACCAATAACACGCTGAGTTGGATATGCGAATTCGGCGCGGACGGCCTGCGATCCGTCTTCAACATATTGAAAATATCGACGCGACTGACGAAGAACGGCGATTACAGCATCATCGAGAAGCTGCAGTTGGAGATACTCAAGTGCATATTGAAGTTCGCCAACATCACGGACGGCTTGAGGATCCTGCTCAAAGACGACGAGGGCCACGAGCTGATCGCCAGGTGCATCGATCGCAAAGTCCCGACCGTCAGTATGCAAGCGTTCCAAGTGAGTTGGGGGTTTTTTTTTTTCGTTGCGAATTTGAATCGCTCTCATTCAATCCCATGTCCAGATATTGTCGGCGCTGTGCATGGTGAACGATCGCCAGTTGAAAATATACGGCGTCGAGAAAGTGCTGGTGGCGATATCGAGCGTCGCCGAGCAGAGGAACGTCGAACGGTTCTCGCCGATAGTCCAGTGCGTCTCGGAGTCGGACAACACCGAACTATGGGTAACCAGCGATTCGTTCGACCACGTGGCGATCGGAAAGTTTAACTCTCTTGCGAATTGATCGATTTCAGTCCATCACGCTGCAGTTCATCAATTCGCTGCTCTCGCAAACGGACGACTTCGAGTTCCGCATGCATCTGCGCAACGAGATCGTGCGGAACGGTCTGCACGGCTCGCTCGACAAGCTGAAGAACGAGACGTTGCCGCAGGTGAAGACGCACTACGAGATCTTCGACAATCTGCGCGACGACGACCTGGAGGAACTGCACTCGCGCTACGACAACGTGCAGGTCGAGATGGACGACATACAGGACTGTTTCGAAGTGCTCAAGAACACGATCATCGACACGCCGGCGGAACCGTACTTGCTCAGCATACTGCAGCACTTGCTCTTCATCAGGGACGATGTCATTGTAAGGTTTGTTCGATTTGTAGCGAAGTCGACGACGAGAAAAGGACGCTCATCGATGCCTTTCTGTTGCACGTTTCCAGGCCGGCGTATTACAAGCTGGTCGAGGAGTGCGTCTCGCAAATCGTGCTGCACAAATCCGGCTTCGATCCGGACTTTAGCAAGAAACGCTTCGACCTGGACGTGAAGTCGATCATCGACGAGATGAAAGGTACGCGTCGGAACAGAAACCGTTAGCACGGCGATCGGTTATTGAGAGCGCTTTCGCTTCCAGAAATTCCAACGGAGAACGAAAACATGGAGAACCTCAAGAGGCGAATGGAGGAAGCGCTGGCCGCCAAGGAAGAAGCGCTGGCGAAACTGGCGATCGTCGAGGGCCGGAGCACGGTGTCGAGCGGTAAACTGGACGAGAACCTGAAGAACAACATCGGCAAAGCGTTGAGCGCGCCGAATCCGCCGCCGTTGCCCGGCGCGCCGCCCCCGCCACCTCTGCCCGGTGCGCCGCCTCCGCCGCCGATGATGCCCGGTGCAACTGGAGGTCCGCCGCCGCCTCCGATGCCGGGAATGGGTCCGCCGCCGCCTCCGATGCCGGGAGCAAGCGGCGGGGGTCCGCCGCCGCCGCCGATTATGCCCGGCATGGGACCGCCGCCTCCGCCACCGTTCGGTGCGCCGGTACCGTTGCCTGGTATGACGCAGCCGGACGTTTTGCCGTTCGGCCTCAAACCGAAGAAGAAATGGGAGGTGAGCGGGCCGTTGAAGAAGGCCAATTGGAAGATGGTACGTGATGAACGCATTTAATGGACGAGTATAAAAGGTTATTTCTTTGTGTGTGTGTGTGTGTGCGCGCGTAGATTATGCCGCAGAAGATGTCGGAGAAATCGTTTTGGGTGAAGGCGCAAGAGGAGAAACTCGCGTCGCCGGATATATTGAACGGTTTGGCGGAGAGGTTCAGTTCGAAGCCGACGAAGAAGCTCGAAGACGTCGTGGATAAGTGAGTTCTCGCTACTCGAAGCCACTTGAAAGTCGTTTAATGCGACCGCTTTTTCCAGGTCTAATCATATTGGTACGATGAAGAAGGCGAAAGAACTGAAAGTGATCGATGGAAAGTCTGCACAGAATATTAGCATATTGCTTGGCGGCAGTCTTAAATATTTGAAATACGACGAGATCAAGAAGTGCATATTGAAGTGCGACGAGGAGATCTTGAGCGAGAACGTTGTAGAACAATTAATACAGGTACGATTGCTGCATTACCTTCAATTCTCAACTTCACTGTTTATATTCTACAGTATTTGCCGCCACCGGACCAATTAGCGAAATTCCAACAGTTGAAAGATTCGTATAACGAGCTAACGGAAGCCGAACAGTTCTGCGTGAAAATGTCCGAAGTGAAGCGACTGCTGCCCAGGCTGCGATCGCTCAGGTTCAGGCAACAGTACAAAGAGATGGTTGACGATGTGAAACCGGTGGGTGGAAGCGGATGGATTTTAAAGCAACGCTAATAACCGAAACGTTTCGCTTTTAGGACATCGTTGCGGCAACATCCGCCTGCGAGGAGGTGAAGAAGAGTCGGAAATTCGCCAAGATTTTAGAGCTGGTGCTTCTATTAGGGAATTACATGAATTCCGGCAGTCGAAACGCTCAGGCGTTCGGCTTTGAAATGAGTTTCTTAACGAAGGTTGTTCAATCGCTTCAACAATCATTAGTATAATAATTTTTGTTAACGAATTAATTCTAGTTGAACGGTACAAAGGACCTTAATAATAAGCAGACGCTGTTGCATTATATTGTCGAGACCGCCGAAAAGAAGTTTCCCGACCTGTTGTCGTTCTACGACGAAATGCCCCACATCGCTCAGTGAGTATTCCTCGACGCGCCGCAAAAGCAACGACGATAGTCGATGATTGATTGTACTTATTACATTCAGAGCTAGTCGCGTCTCGTTGGACACGATACAAAAGACCTTAAAGCAGATGGACAACAGCGTGAAGAACCTACAAACGGACATCAACAACAACAAGGTGCCGCAGAACGAGGACGACAAGTTCGTCGAGGTGATGGAGAAGTTTGCGGCCGAGGCGCGCGACCAGTGCGACGTGATGAAGAACATGTTCAAGAAAGTGGAGAACCTCTACGCCGACCTGTCGGAGTATTTCGCCTTCGACAAGCAAAAGTACACGCTGGAGGAGTTCTTTGGCGATTTGAAAACGTTCAAGGACAATTTCATAGTAAGTCTCCGCAATGAAATGCTAGTCGATCGTCGTTAATCGTTCGCGTCCGTTGCAGGAAGCGAAGAAGGATAACGAGCGCGATAGGGAGATCCTCGAGAAGAATCGCAAAGCGAAATTGGCGAAGGAGAAGGCCGAAAAGGAGCGACAGGAGCGCGAAGAGAGGAAGCGCGCGCTGATCGACATGAATCCGTCGGAGACGCAAGAAGGCGTCATGGATAGGTGACGCACGATGAATTATTCGCGTCGAACTTTGAAACACGATCATTCTCTCTTTGTTTTAGCTTATTGGAGGCGATACAGACCGGAAGTGCCTTTAGCAGAGAGCAAAAGCGGAAAAGGGGTCCCAGACCTGCCGGAGGTAGAGTTTTAAATTCGTATCAGAGAAAGAGCTTTCACAAGAACGCATCTTCTACCTCTAATCTTTGTAATCTCGTAAATTAAACTGTTTGCTTTTCTCTTTCAACGTCGCCAAACGAAATAAAGATTGTCTTTTGGAAGTTTGGACGATTGGTAAGCTTGATGTACTCGGCGCTGGACGTGCTCCAGTTGCCGTCGCTTCCGCTGTTCGTGTCACCTTCGTTGGCAATTATTTCGTCTAACATTAGCGCGGGCTTAGTTAGTTGCACTACTAAAACTAGTAGCAAGTAGATTTATTGTTTTCTTCACGGGCAAATGGCTCTTTTAGTTTTGCTTTGTTGGAAGTTTCGTAGCGATAGGGAGTTTGGTTTTTCATTAATTTTCTTCTCTGTCGAATAGCGGAACGTCGTGCCCAATTGGTACGATCCAGATCGAGGACGAACGTGATCGCCGGAAGGGAACTTAGAGGGTAAATTGCGGTTGTTTGTCGCGATTTAAATTGCGATTGGTGTGATTATTATTAACGTGGAATCTTGTGTTTTAGGGAAATCTTAGCGTAGATACGATCGCAGGGTAAACATTGAGAGAGAAAGAGAGCCTGGAATTCGTTTTCGTTTAATTTCTTTCCTATTGGAGCGTGCAAACGCTACCTCGTTTGTTTTGCGTTTTTTCTAACTTTGCAAAGTTCTCTTTATTCATTCAAATTGTACATATTTAAATATATATTGTATATTTGAATTATATAATATTTTTTATATAACGAATCTCGTTAATTATATTTTATATAACGGCTTTTATATTATATATTTATATATTTGTATGTACATGTAAATTTCTTAAATGGTTAAATCAACGGGATCCCAATGGATAGGCCTTAATTTTATTTTATAGTAATTGGGATTCCGTATCAATAGCGATGACGATAACTTAATTTTATTCGACGATTGCGTGAAAAATCAACATGATTATTTGAATACGGTTCTATTACTAAGTTTTCATTTCAAACGAAGAATAACGAAACTGAAAGACTTTAGTCTCCTACTAATAATTTATCGTAGGCCGAAATGCGAATGATTCGTTTCTAATCTAAATAATTAAATGATAAGACTTTATTCAGTGCAATTTGTAGTTTTATTAAAATTTTCATAAAATCAAAAATTCAAACAATCGCAGTGCAGTAATTTGAGGAAGAGTTGTTGCCTATTTTTTTGGTCCGTTACCTGATAATCGATGGCGACGTTCCTGACAGAATAATAAAATAACATCCTTGTTCCTTTTAAACTACGTAATATTTCCTCGCGAGTGCGCTAAGAAAGAAACTGCAAACTGATCGTTCAACGTGCCGTGTTCTTCAATTGATTAATTTAACATCTAGGAAAATTTAACGACTGATTTGCCTTCACTACAGTTTCGCGATTAGATCTATGATATTGTTGTTGAATTCGAAAGGCCCAAGGTGAAGAAAACTCTCTTAGGCTTTAGGCCGATTTCTTCGTTACAATAATCCAATTTTAATTTAACTAATCGATTGCAAAACGATCATCACTTTGAATTCAATGCACTTTTGGTCCATTTGCTTACTGTGATATACTCTTAATAAAGTAAAGAGGTAAATAATAATTTAACGATGGAAAAACAACGAAGGAATTTTATACTTTATTCGAATTGATTGTACGTAATTGATTATTAATTAGAGTTGATTATACTTTGCATTTTCTTTTGTCTGTTCGTTTGCGTTTGGAAGAAATTCGGAGAGAGAAAGTAGGTGGCGATTCTCTTAATTACTAATAGAATTACTATTCGATAAACACCCATCATGTCCTTTATGCGTTCTTCTTCTTCATAATGATAATGAATTTGTAAAATTAACATGTGATATCGTTAAAAATAGTAACGGCTTGTTTTTAACGTTAATTACTGAGCAATTGATTAATTTATCCCTTCTTTTCCTTAATTTTCGTTTAGATTATAATGTAATGTCATTTCACCATTTAACAATTACTTTTTTATAGGGATTTTCTCCCATCGTTTTATTATTAGAGTTTATAAACATCAAATATCGTTCTCTTTAAATTTTATCCTTTGGTTTGTTAACAACATTTAATAACGTTTAGATTCGTTTGAATTCGTGTTCGCTTTTCTCTCTCTTTTAAATCAGTGATATAGTTAACCAGTGATTCTTTTTTTAAAACGTTTTTTATAATCTTTCCCATTTATTACATCATTTTAATCCTGGTTCATTATTAACCGTAATCCCCATTGTGTTTATCACGTTTTCTTTCGCGTTTCTCTTACGTTTCTTTCGTCGCGTTTATCCTAAAAATAAGAATTTGTTTATTAGGCAGTCGTCATTAGATTTCTCTTATAATAATAATAATCTCTTTGTTCCTCATTTTTTTTTTACACAACTCTTATATAGATTTATCAACAATTCGTGTTCAACTTTAACGTCCAAATTGTCTATCTTGGTTCATCAATTTTCCTACCTAAAAAGTCTCTAAGTGTTTTTCATTTCTTTTTTCGTTCTTGCAATATGTACAGTCGATAATAATCATTATTATTTCTTTTAAAATTGATTATTTGTTTCAGGTAGTACGATAGAAGATCGATCGAGGCGTCTCCTCTACGTTCCCGGCACCGCGCGTCCGTGAATTTGGCACATTGTAAATTAATCAGCAGTTCTGTAAACTCCGCGTTCCATTCGACTTTCTTTCTTCTCCAGCTGCTGCGGCCGCTTTCCTGTTTTCGCTGCCTTCTTCTTCTACTTCGTCTTCTTCCGTTCGTCGACGTCTTCTACTTACACGGAGCTGGTCGCCTGATGCGAATTACAATCTGAAGAACATACTGATAATGGCATTGGACTATAATTATTGCAATCCGTACAATTTAAGTACAGTTTCGAGCTCATCGCCCGGTCGCATTCCGGGCACGTGCGTTTCTTCTTCTTGCTGCTGCGACGCATTATCTCGTACGCGCATCTAGGAGCGATAGGGAAAGAACGAGGGAGACCGAGCGGAAGGAAACGGATCGAAAAGGTGAGCAGAGAGAGAGAGAGAGAACAGAAGAACCAGTGAATTGCATTCGAGCTAATCAACATAACGACAAAACGTCGTCCTCTGTCTTAGGTTGATGCAGAATTTCGTGCGGTTTTTCATTTGTTTCTAATTTTAAGCAAAAAAAAAAAAAGAAAGCCGAATCGTTGGCGACTTTCTCCCCACGTGCGATAACTTGCTCGATGCCTCGACGATATGAATCACCCGGCTTCCATGCGAAGAATTCCTCCAACCACGTTCGAACGAGACCGAACAATGCGGCAATCTGAAGAATCCAACTAACCAAGCGCGCGCGAAACCGCCTATCGAATAGCCAGTTGCCAACTTTTTAAAATGTATTTCGTGCAATTTTGCAACTGGAAAAGAAACCGCACGAACGTCTGCACCAACCCGATAATTACCTCGCGTGCAATATGTGAGCGCACGGTAGCGCTTCGAGCGAGTCGCTCTCGAGACCGTACGGCGAATTGCACGCGCCGCAATTCAGATCGAGTTCCTGCTGAAGGCGTAACGCGACACGTTCGTGATGCAAGCGCTGATCGTCGTCGCCCAACGATCGATAGATCTTCGACAGTCGCAGCCGAACGGTGCGCACGAGCAACTGGACGCAAGCAGTAGAAGAGAGAGAAAGAGAACGCAAAATGACCTTATCAATGTTCGATGTCTAGATAATACTTTTGCCCCGACGGAACTGGCCACCTCCAGCAGTCGCGTGTTGAACTCCAACGGTCTGCAATTGCATATCTTGTGCTGTACGCGTAACGCTTCGAGGCAACGCGCCGCCCCGTCCATCGACTCCATCTGGATGACGCGGTCGCCCATCGCCGCCGCCGAACCCATCGCCGTCTCGTATTGACGGAACGCTTTCTAAACCGTTAGCAAAATGATTATTGTCGCCTTTTCCGTTTTAGCTCGACGCTCACGTTAATGTCCAGCTTCTTGCGATAAATGTCGCCCATTATGCGGACGCTTCGGGCGTACGTCGCCTGATCGCCGGAGACGAGGGCCAAACGGGTCGCTTCCTTTCGACGACGCGGGGGACAACGGCGAAGAAGCGAAACGTTTATAGCTTAGCGAAAGAAAAAAAAAAAAAAAGAGAGAAAGCAATTTCGACTCACCGAACAGTAATCGTGCGCGTCGCCTAATTCGCCTTGTTTCCGTAACGCCGAGGCCATTTGCAGGAGGGCGGCCCTAAAGGGAAACGGTTAAGAGAGCCCTTTCGATCGTTTCTTCTTTCTGTATTACCTGTGATGCCGCGAGTTCAAATCGCCCAATTGCAACGATCTAGACAAATCGTACGCTTTCGACGCGTAACGCGCGCTCTTGTCCGCGTCTTGCAACCGACTGAACAATTCCGATAGGCCGACGTAGACCTGGAAAGAGGAAGCGACAAGGAATCGAAATTGCTTCGGCAACAGATCGCGGCCGCTCACTTGCAATTCCAACGAGGCGTCGTGCACCGCCTGCGCTATCCGATGCGCTTGCTGGAAACTGTCGAGGGCCTTGTTGAAGCCGGCCAGTTCCAGGTAGACGGAACCGACGGTTAAGTGCACGTGGCCGGCGGTCGTGCACGGCTCGCATTCGTTGTATAGAGAGTGCCGCGCGTACGCTAGGGCTCTAATAATTCGTTGAAGAAGAAGAGGAAAAGAAAAGCAAAAAAAAAAGAAAAAAACGGAAAAAGTGAGGACAAACAGCGAGGAGTTACCTTTCCAAACCGCCCAAACGCTGGTGGGCGCGCGCCAAATTCAAGTACGACTCCGCACGCATATTGGCGTTGTCCAGCTCCTCCGAGATGAACAGCTGCCGGTGGGCGAACTCGAGCGCCTCCCGGTAGATGCCCCAGTCCATGTAGGCCTGATAGAGGTAGCCGAGCAAGTTGAACTTGTCCTCCCGCTTCCTGATCGCCTTCAACGCCGACTTCCACTTGCGCACCGCCTGCTGCTGCTTGTGCTGATTGTAGAGGCGTAGACCTTGGTCTATCTGCGAGGATGGGAGGTGTGTTTTTTTTTTAATGTTTTGATTTGCGACGCATAAACGCAAAGGACATCGCTTGTGTTAATGTAACCGTCAATTCGCTGCCGGCGAGGGGCTGCCCGAAAGAAACGAGGATTGTTCAGCTGTCCCGACGGTTTTTCCGCTGCTGCCCGAAACAATCTCTTAAAGTCCATCTGAACGAACGCCGTTTCAGCGATTTTGCCTTAACCTCTTCTGCTTCCCCTTCATTCGCCGGAATAAGAAGACCTAGGTGTCCGCTTTTGGTCGAAAGCTAGTTTACTGTCAACGCTGCGGTAAGAGGCTCGTTGCCAAGAAGAAGTCATTTTCTCAATGCTTCCGGCAATCGCTTCAGCACTTCCAGGTCGTAATTTTGATTTACAGTCGTGGAATGAGAAACGACTGTTTTGATGTCGAGAAGACAATTCGTAATTGTCTTCAAGTTTGAGTGCCCTTGATGTGTTTCGCTTTGGTTTAGACCGGGCTTAGAGCTTCCTCAACTTGAGCTTCCGGAAGCATTGAAACGCTCCTTCAAAGTTCACGATTGCAAAATCGTCAATGAACGTAGAAAAGGGCGTTGAAGAAGTTAGTTTACGATGGCCATTGAAATAATTTCTTCTTCATTAACGCCACTTGGCACAGTGAGTAGGGAGAGTGTCAAGCATATCCGGCGGGGGGAAAATAATTCTCGTTTCTTTTTGGGCAACACCCCCCCGTATCAATCAAATTATCATCCCAGTGACAGTCTAGTCCGCATAAATTATTTTCAATGGTTTTTTTCCGCACCGCTTCAAAAAGGACTTTTCGCGCGCGCGTCAACCCATTTCAGAAACCGCCTTTTTTACCACCCCCCTGTCATTCAATCGTTAACAAACGTGGGTCGACGTTTTCCCTTTTCCATTTTTTCGTTCTTGCATTATTAACCGACGAGAAGGGCCCAATTTGCGCGATCGACGAGCGGAATCATTAATCGACGTGTTACCTTTCGTTTGGCGAAACTCTGGTGTATCCGTGCGCGACACCCTCGGAAGCAGCCCCACGTGAAAATGGCCGAGCGACGGTTCGACGGCACCGCCGCCGATCGGACCTCCGAGTAGGTGTCGCGATGCAGACTCGAGTACGAACCGCCGCCGCCGCCCCACGACCACGACTGATGATCTAGGCCGCCGTCCAACGGGTGTCGCGAGCCGTCCGGCGACGAGAGGAGTCGCGTCGCCGACAGCTGATGGCTCACGCCGCCACTGAAATATGCGACAAACACGAAGACGTACGGGGCGTTAAAGGAAAAGTGTGTCACAAAGTTTAAGGCTTAAGGCAGAAAAGTCTTAATGAACATGAACATTAAAGTTTGTGACACTTTTTTTTAACGCCTTGTGTAAGTATGAAGCGAACGGGCGTTTTTATTTTTTTATTTTGTTTAGCGTTCGCTCTTTTATTTCTTCTTTGATTCGTGCAACAAACTTCTCGTTGTTTTGCCCGTCTGCACCTTTTTTTTTTATATTAATTTATCAATGGATCATTGCGCAAATTTTCTTGCCACAATAAATCGCAATGCGGCGACGCGTTCTCTCTTCGGAAAAGTTAACTGGACGAGGATCCCGTTTATAACGCTCTCGAGCGAACCGGAAATGAATTAGTAATAATTTTTCTACTTCTTCGCGTAAAACAAAGTTTAATCGAGGTTCGGTGCGTTTGTGAAGTTAAAATTGCACTTTCCATCGTGTTTGAATACTCTCCATCGCGGCACCGTAGATGAAGAAAGAGAATTGATCAACGTCTTTTACGCGTAAAAAAAAAGGCTGAATCATAACAGACAAGGGAATTTGCGATGGTTATGCACGTGCACAATAAATTCTGCAAACTTCCTTGGAAGATTCTTGAAAGAAAGAAGCGTTGTTATAAGCGGGATTTGTGAGCGTTAAAATGCACTAGAAACGGAAGCGTTTGCATTCGATGGGACCAAAGTTTTGCGCTATTTAATTTCAATTCGCAAATTGATTTTCACGCTAAACGAGACGACGATGTACGAACCTGAGGAACTCGTGCGAATTGAGCGACTCCCACGACATTCTCTCGTAGCGTTTTGTGCTGCTCCCCCGCTACTAGACGACGATTACCAATAAATTCCCACTATTTTTCTTGCGCTTCTGCCTCCAATTTTCCGTTTCCCTTTTGCTTCTCCGCGCCCAATCAATTCTTCATCGCTTTATATCATCGTCGTTATCGATTTTCTGTTCCCATACATTTTCGGACAACTTCATCATCGCGTTTCTTCTCCCACGTTCACTATCCTATCGCGACGCCAATTTATTAAGCACTTTTTCCGTTTCTTCTCCGACGCCGACAATCGCTTTATTAAACTAGAAGTCTTGCCGTCACGATCGTTAGAACGTTCGATAATGCTCGCCTCGTTAACATGATTGGCCGTCGATGATGAAACGGTGGAGGAGCCGTCGATGCAACACATTTAAGAAACTGCGATTGGAATCGTTTCGGTTTCGCGTACCGTTTATTAATCAATCTCAAGCAGGTATCACTCCAATTTAATAACGTCACGTTCGTCATTTTTCGCGCGGACTTCGACTAATTCGGTTGCCGTTTCGTTGTCGTTCCAAAAACAACCTGTAAATTTGCAACATGTAATTGATCGTTTACACGCGCGAGTTGCTCGCGCGAGTTTGCTCTCGGAGAGCGAAACTCTCACGTGTAAACGCGCTGAGAGCTGATAGTTTTCTCGCCGCTCGAAATGCCTCAACTTTCACGTGTATGATGAACGAAAACTCGCATGGAATCTACTCTCACGTGTCTGAAGGTCTCTGAGAGTTAATCGCGCGAGTAGTTAAACGAATGAAAACTCGCATGAAAACTTCTCTCGCGTGTCTAAAGGTCTCTGAGAGTTAATCGCGCGATTAGTCAAACGAATGAAAACTCGCATGGAATCTACTCTCACGTGTCTGAAGGTCTCTGAGAGTTAATCGCGCGAGTAGTTAAACGAATGAAAACTCGCATGGAATCTACTCTCACGTGTCTGAAGGTCTCTGAGAGTTAATCGCGCGAGTAGTTAAACGAATGAAAACTCGCATGGAATCTACTCTCACGTGTCTGAAGGTCTCTGAGAGTTAATCGCGCGAGTAGTTAAACGAATGAAAACTCGCATGGAATCTACTCTCACGTGTCTGAAGGTCTCTGAGAGTTAATCGCGCGAGTAGTTAAACGAATGAAAACTCGCATGGAATCTACTCTCACGTGTCTGAAGGTCTCTGAGAGTTAATCGCGCGAGTAGTTAAACGAATGAAAACTCGCATGAAAACTTCTCTCGCGTGTCTAAAGGTCTCTGAGAGTTAATCGCGCGATTAGTCAAACGAATGAAAACTCGCATGGAATCTACTCTCACGTGTCTGAAGGTCTCTGAGAGTTAATCGCGCGAGTAGTTAAACGAATGAAAACTCGCATGGAATCTACTCTCACGTGTCTGAAGGTCTCTGAGAGTTAATCGCGCGAGTAGTTAAACGAATGAAAACTCGCATGGAATCTACTCTCACGTGTCTGAAGGTCTCTGAGAGTTAATCGCGCGAGTAGTTAAACGAATGAAAACTCGCATGGAATCTACTCTCACGTGTCTGAAGGTCTCTGAGAGTTAATCGCGCGAGTAGTTAAACGAATGAAAACTCGCATGGAATCTACTCTCACGTGTCTGAAGGTCTCTGAGAGTTAATCGCGCGAGTAGTTAAACGAATGAAAACTCGCATGGAATCTACTCTCACGTGTCTGAAGGTCTCTGAGAGTTAATCGCGCGAGTAGTTAAACGAATGAAAACTCGCATGAAAACTTCTCTCGCGTGTCTAAAGGTCTCTGAGAGTTAATCGCGCGATTAGTTAAACGAATGAAAACTCGCATGAAAACTTCTCTCGCGTGTCTAAAGGTCTCTGAGAGTTAATCGCGCGATTAGTCAAACGAATGAAAACTCGCATGGAATCTACTCTCACGTGTCTGAAGGTCTCTGAGAGTTAATCGCGAGAGTAACTTGCAAGTAAACTCACACGATTAACATGGACTTTAGATGGCATATGGAAAAGTTTATCAAGGAAAAAGTTGCAAGGAGTACAATCGCGGTTTGGTTCAAATTAAATCGCACGATTTCGTTCAAAGGCATCTTGTCGCAATGACGATTCCTCAATTAATTAACCCGTCGACCTACATCCGACTCTTTGCGAACCCATTAACCAAGTTTGCATTTGCTTTTTACGCACATTCATCGTAAATCTCGCCGACAATTTACATTTTACACGCGCAGCATCCGTCTGGCCCTTTTTCTTTTCACCCCGTCAATTTAAATTAACGATCCAACGCGCGTTTTAATCCACCCTTTCGCATTACGTTTCCTTATCTTGAGAACGCAAATTTCCGAAGTGTCACTTGTACCGATAACACGCCTCGCGACCAAACGTCCTCGCCGCCGTGCATCCTATACTTCGACCGTTGGGAATAACGCGAGCACGACAGGATGAAGGTTGTTAAATAACCGAACTCTCTCGCTTCGTTTCGGGAATGGTAGTCACGTAAGAATTCGATCCTCTTGCACGATGGATTAATAATAAACGTAACGCACGTACGTAAATTGTCTTAGATAAGCGATGGGGCGCGATAAGTTGTCACCCATTGTTCGGACGTCGGAGGGCGGATCGGAGTGGTAATCAAATTGTCGTTCTTCGGAAATGTAATCTTTTCCTCGCAAATGATTAATGCAAAATTCATCGCGGATATCGATTTTCTTTTCGGAAATGAATGGCAAAACGTAATTGCAAAATCGCCGTCTCGTACGGCAGAATGCCTTCCCCGGTCGATGGCGATTTTAATTAAACGTCTGCCGTATATTTAAGGGCGGATAACGGCCCGTTAATGCCACCACCACCGCGGAATGCGAGGGATTATTTCGACGACACGCAGAAATTAAAACTGTCGCCGATTCGTCAACGTGTTGGCACTTACTTGCATCAGGGCTTCGCCTTGGCAGGCGAGAAACGAATTGTCCGCGAAATTCACGCGAAAAACTAATAATAATTTCGAGCGAAAAAAAAAAGAAAAGAAGCAAACAGAAGCGGACCAACAGTTGCATTCGCGATTAAAACGACGAGAAACTGGCATAATAACCTGTTGTCGTCGCGAAACGATGGAAATGAGTTACACCCTATTTCGTACGAGTTTCATCTCGTTCCCACCCGCGGTACGCCACTGTCTCCATTTATTATACATCTCCATTCGGCCGCCTTCTCTCTCGCTCTCTCTGTTCGCTCGCCGTCCCTTTTTTTCCCTGCTACTTATCCTTGCGGCCGAGGCCGACGACTATTTTACTCGCGTCTTTCTTCTTCGCCCTCTCGCCCATTACGCCTCCTCTTCATATTTACCGCATTTCGCCGCCACTGGAACGACGAAGGAACGTAAAGGGCCTCACAACATTATCGTCGCACTAACATGCTGCACTTGGATTGATTCCAAATTAGAGCCACGTAAATTAGGCCCCATTTAACAAAAAAAAAGAACAAAAAACGAAAGAAAATAATTGATATTTGCGGATGTAATTTTTACAATTGCACTCGCTCACTCACTCCACTGGTGGGCCTGTCTTTCGATTTGCTCCTCGCCACCTTTCATCGAAACGCTCGCTCGCTCACTCACCGGTCTCGCATTAAAATATATTTAAAAAAAAAAAACGAATAAACGGCATTGGAATAAGGTGCAAATTCGCGAGCCGCTGCCACGCCAACGAACCCCCGAACGGCACACGACGATGATGACGGCCGCACGAGCAACAACAACGGCGGCAGCTGCAGCAGCATCAGGACCACCACCACCATCATCGTGATGATGCGATCTCTCTCTCTCTCTCTCTCGCTGCTCTGCCGACGGTGACGCCGCCCCCGCGCTCGCTTATCCTCGTTTCGCGTCGTCCCCGGTCGACTTTCATCATCATCATCGTCGGCGCCATCACCATAGCGTTTTCCATTTTTCCTTCGGGAACGTGTCGGGGCATCGGCGTTGGAAACGTGGCTTCCGCCGCATCGACGTTCGCGAATCGTTTGGATGTCGCGGTGAAGAATGCGGAAACCTCTTCAATTGATTTCCAGGTCGCAACGTCGCAGACGACGCCGCTTTCTTTTCGCGTGGCGAGTCGTCTGCTAAGACGAGGCCGTAGAAGCGTTTGTTTAGAGACCGAGCGAGGTGGAGGCGGCGGCGAACGATCCCCGAAGAAATTATTCGATTTTCCTTCTTTTTTCTTTCTTCCTTCTCGGCCCCGTTGCCTTTCCGTTGCGGTTCGCGGGGATAAGGATGGAAAAGAGGTCAGAGAACGGGCGGTGAATGTGTGTGTGTGTGTGTGTTGGCCGTATAGATGCGGAGGAGGCGGGGGGCGAGAGGGATGCGGAATAAGGGCGATTTGCGAAGAACGACGTTGCGCGCATACACGGTGACACGGAAAATGCGGCGAGCGCGAAAAGGAGATGAAATTTAATTCGGCGAGATTGCGGGCGTTTGATGAGTTTTCTCGTGAAATTTTCGAACAATTCCGTAATTGTTGCTCACAATTTTATACGAGGGCGATTTGATAAGTAACTTGTATGGAACAATATTTAATGGCAGACGACAATTTCGGTCTTAACGACTGCTTTATTCCTCAACCTGCTCCATTCGAAGTCCAAAGCACTTGCGTCAGCGTTCCTCAAGCTTTCCGACTCTTTTGCAGACGTGGATTCCTTAAGAACTTCGTAACACCCAATTACGCCCTCTGTCGCTTTGAGCAAATCTCCTTCGGCCCGTTTAGAGTTTCGCAAGCAGATTCTCACTGCGATGGAGCTAAATCAGTGGCTTAAGCCATTTTGGGAACAAGTAAAAGTCTGGCGTTGCCCAAATTCCGAAATAATTTCATTCTTTTTTGCCAAGGCAATCAACCACTCGTGAGTAGAAGCGGCGTCGGGCGAAAAATAGCACAACTTTGGCAAGTTTTCCGCGGCGCTTTTGCACAATTTTTTTGCTAACCAGATATCGGTAACAATTTTACGAGCGCCACTTCTTCTACATATTCACGTATTTGTTTTGCCTTATGTTAGAAAAAAAAAAGAGAGAGACGCAACACGTTCCCGAACATAAATGAAACAGGATTATTTTAATTGGAACGACAACGACGTTTCCATCGGCGATAAATCAACGTCCAATTTTCTATAAACTATCAGCAACGACACACGACGCACTCTATCTCGCTCTCCCCAACGCGTCATTGCTGTCAACGTTCGAGAGCGAGAGCGCGAAAACGTTCTTAAATCCGACGCTCCCTCCGCCAATGAACGTTCGTATTCTTCCCGTGCGAAACGGTGGACGAAATTTATGTCTTATTTACATTAAGGCCGTCTGGAACTAAAGCTGCTCCTCTCTATCCATCCGCTCCGCGTCCTCTCCGTCGATCGTTGCGAAATTTATTGCCGTGGCCGCAGAAATTATTGTCGCGTCGTCGTTGCGAGACGAGAGAGAGAGAGAGAGAGAGCGCGTGCGACACGAGTTCCTATTTTTAGGCACTTTTTTTTTCGGGGCGCAGAAGGGAAACCGCCAAAGCGAAACTGGCGTTAGGGCGTCGTTAATTGCCGCCCGAAAGCGAGAGAGGAAACGTCGACGCGACGCGGACGCACATTGGCTAAGTAGAACGGTCGAAGGCGGTCGTACGCAGGTCGGATTTTTCGGCGGACCGGCCGAAATCGAGAGCTGAGTCGAGCAAAAGGATCGCCGATTGGCTCGCCGCATTGCCAAACTCTCGCTGTCGACGAGGGCCGATGGCGCCGAAGACTGACAACCGATCGCCGAAACGGCGTGTCTTCGACGACTGCAACGCTTTCCGACGAGAACAGATGGTTTCTTGAAGAGAGAGAGAGAGAGAGAGAGAGAGAGACAAAGCGAGCGAGAACCACACACATAGAGAGAAAACAAAAAAACAAAAACGCCCGTCCGTCCTTCTTTTAACGTTCACCACGCGGACGTATATTTTCGGTGTCAGTTTCAGTCCTGAAATTTCAGCGTAACGCGACGCAACACTTTGCCATCGACGACGACGCAAGGAAAATGACCGCAGTGATCATCAGCGCCATCATCGCCAATCATCCGTCAACGTCGATCTGTAATTGTGCTTCTTCCTGAAAAACGACAAGAACAAAAAAAACGAACAAAACCGCAAAGTGCCTTTTAGATTTTACCACGTAAATTGCGAATAAATCGCGCGGCGAGCGTCGAAGATGAACTACGATCACGGTCAAGTGATGCGACACGGCAATCATCGGTACCCTTACTACGACGGCGACCACCATCAGAAGCTGCGCCAGCGGCTCTTCGCCAACAATCCGCCGCAGGGTTACCAACAGCAGCAACAATTCTACCAGCATCGCGCCGATTTGCAGAAACCGTTCCTCTACGGCGATAGCGCATCGCAAAAGAGGAGCCAACCGCAACAAAATCACTTCGTCGGCTCACGCGATGGTCCCAATCGCGGAACCTTCCAGCAGCAGCAGCAGCAGCGACGAGTCGCGGAAACGAGAGAAGAGCGTCAACTTGACGTCGCCCCGTCGCCGCCATCGTCGTCGTCGCCGTCGGAGCCGGAAGCTAAGCAAACCGCGCGGCCGGACACGGGCTACGCCAGCGCGGAATCGTCGTTGGAATCGGAGGACGAGTGCGACGAGGACGAGGAGGAGGACGACGAGGAGCACGACGGAAGGTCGCGGCACGTCTTCGAGCCGGCCGCGACGACCGCCTGCCGGTCGGCGGCGACGAGCGGCCCGCGTAAGTGCCTCGCGTGGGCGTGCAAGGCGTGCAAGAAGAAGACGGTGTCGATCGATCGGCGGAAGGCGGCCACGTTGAGGGAGCGACGCCGATTGAGGAAGGTGCGTTCCGTTTTCCTTTGCCCCCCCTTTTTTTGTCGCTCGGCGTCCGAGCTCGTTCTCTCGTGCGAGTGCTCTCCAAGAGGGAACGAATTGTTATCATCGGCGGCCGATGGGACAAAGGAGTACTTTGCGAATTGTGTTTCTTTGCAAAGCGCACAATGCCGCCTCTTTGTTGGGCGGAAAATTTATTTGCAACAGGTATCAATGCGAGGCAAAAGCATGCGGTCATCGAGAGAGAGAGAGAGAGCGAAATTGCGAGCTGTTTCTTAACGCAAATCCTTTGTTTCTCTTCGCATTGTAAGTGATCTTGGCGTCGATCATTTCCATCGCGGCAACAGGCATCAAAGCCGAACATTATGGCGATCTTTTTTGTTGTTGTTTCACATTTTACGTACGAGGGCGGTTTGATAAATAACTTCTAATAGGGGATAAGAAGAGATTTCGAAGTGGTCATAAAGTTTCGTCGCTTTAAATGGCAAATTAATTCTGGTGATGGTAAGTTGCTTCAAAGTTCATTGCAATTTAACTGTTTCGAGTGATGAAATTGCAATTCGAAATGTCGCGGTGCAAGAAGCATTTGAAGTGCATCGATGCCCCAGAAGTTTAAAGACAGCAGTCGCGATTGAAATCAGCAATAAAGTCAATGAAATGGTCTTTGACTAATAAACGATAGACATTGAGCGAGATGGTAGAGAGACCACGAACATCTGAAGGGAACGAGTTTATTTTATTTTGCACAGTGAATTGCACGCGAAAAGCCTTGCGAAAAATGGGTTTCCAATTATCCCAATGCAAAATCAAGATTAGGCCATGACAGCGCATGGATTTCAGCAGTAACACGCAGCAAAAAAGATGCTCCAGCAGAGGCGTAAGCCAATGCATTAGCTCCATCACAGTGAGAATCTGCTCGCGAAACTCCAGACATCACTGGGCGAAAGAGATTCCCTCAAAGTTCAAGTTCCTAAGAAATCCACTTCTGCAAAAGAATCGGAAAGCTTGAGGAACGCGCGCACAAGGGCTTCGGCGTTGAAGAAATTAAACAGTCGTTAAAACCGCAATTGTCGTCTGCCATTTAATATTGCTCAAAAGAAGTTACTTATCAAACCACCCTCGTAACTAATCGTTCTTCTCTTCTGGTCGCTCGTTTCTTGCAGGTGAACGAAGCGTTCGAATTGCTGAAGCGTCGCACGTGCAACAATCCGGGGCAACGGTTGCCGAAGGTGGAGATTCTACGCAGCGCCATCGAGTACATCGAGTACTTGGAGGACGTTTTGCAACAGGGCACGGCGGCGACGAAGACGGCGAACGGCGGCTACGAGACGGCGCGGAACAGTAAATCATCGCCGCTGTCGTCGTCGTCGTCATCGTCATCATCATCATCAACGGTATCGTCATCTACGAGCGATTACATAGTGAGTTTACGAACGCGATCATCAATCAATCGCCTCGCGTTTGATTGATGATTCCGCACGCAAAGTCTTGCCAAAACGCTCGCTAACTTACTTAAAGCGTTTTGCAACAATCGCAAACGTGCATCGCGACGCGTTTGTTTTGCGAAAATAATCAAATCGCATGAGAGTGGCGAAAAGTCATTTTTGCTTAAATGCGCGCGATTAACGCAAACGTTTACGTCGCGATTAATGACGTGCATTTTGTAATGCGTCGCGCGGAAAAAGGCGATCAAACAAAACGCGCACACACAGCGTCAAAAGCGCCATCGATTCGTTTCTTTGTGTTGTTGTACCCTCCTTGTTTTTCTTCGTTTTTTTTGCCGATCGCCGGTGGTCGACGAGTCAGTTGATAAGTGCAAATCGTGCGGTTTTCTTCGGCTTGCGGCCGAATTAATTCATTAATTGCGATAAATATTGTGCGAGCTTCTGATCGTTTGTGGGAAATAAATCTTGGTCGATCAAAGATTAACAAGAGAACCATTAGGCGGCGCAATTCCGATTGGATTCTTCCGGTTTGTTAATCAAATAATTGCAAACAGCAGCGGAAGAAAAGCTATTGCGTTGTTAAAATCGTAAGATTCCAACTGGCAGCCAGCGTTCGTGTTCCATTCCTCCGCCTCTTGTTCTTCGCCAATAATGTTAATAACGACGACATAAAAGTTTCAGCGGTTAGTTTGGATTTCGTCTTCTTTTTCTTTTTTCTCTCTCTCTCTTCTTCAACGGGGTATTATACGACCCAATTCACGTCTATTTTATTTATCAATTTATATCGCGAAGACGGACGTTTTTTTTGGGTTCGTTTCAATGAATGAAGGGAGTGAGAGATGAAAGTGCGGCGTTGAAATATTTGTAATGCCGATATCACGTGCAGTCGGATTAATTGGCTCGTTTCGCCTTCTGTTTCTTGTTTTAATCGGATCAATTAGAGAAGGTTTCTCGTTTCTCTCTCGATCATTCTCGCGTTTGTGTGGGCCCGTCTCCATCTTTCGTGCGCTCTTTCGCCGCGACGATCAGCATTTGTTCGCCACATGTACGTAAACAAACAACGACGAGGATCGTTGTTAATCGTACGACGATACATTATCATCGCATTGTTTGGTTGCGCATCGATTACACAAAGATGCTCTTCATTGCAGGGGATTTCCACTTTTTCTTCCATTATCGTCGCTTTCTTTTCCACGCCGTTCCATCTGATTGTGCTTTAATTGCATTTCTTCTTCGCGTTCGAAGCCGACCTACTGGAAGCTCGTTTAACGAATGCTTCCTTCTTCTCTTCGTCCCCGCGGCTTCGAATCGCCGTTTATAAACGTCCGCGGAAAGAAGGATCGCCCTACAAATGATCGAAACAAATTAGTCGGTCTTTTTTTTTTGTTTTGTTTCACGTTCGCCTCTTCAGTTAATTCTTTCGCCTAACATCTCGCGCATAAATCAACCCGACGTTCTTCCACAAGTAGCGACGACGTACTTTTGCTTCGTTTTGTGCCAAAAGTATCTCTTTTTAATTCCCGCTTCCGCCTGATTCCATCACCATCAATGTTCGTATCGCGTGGTCATCGACTGCGACAGTAATAAATCTACGTGCGTTAGAAACCGTTCTGGTTGTTTTGCGAAAGAGGAAGAATTTAATCCGTTTCTTGTCCAATGCGGTCGGCAATTAATAAAGCGTCCATTTCGTTGTCCTTTTGCCGTTCTCTCTTCGAAAGATCGTTTTTGTGCGCGAGACGCGATAGAAGGAAGAGCATAATAGTTTGCCAGTAGTCGCGGATAGACGGTCTTTGTTTGGACGAGCGCCAACAATTGCCAAAGGAAAAGTATTCTAAAATTGTCTCTTTCGCAAATAAATTAAACGACTACAACATGTACGACACACACACACACACGCATTCTTTCGATCTCTTCGCATCTCGTTTTATTCTTTTCCGTTCGCGTTAATCCACTTTCCATTCATCTCTCTCTCTTTCGCCGCTAATTCTTCGCGCAGATTTATTGCGAAGCGAAGACGATCTGCGAGCGGTATAAAGCGGACGAAATCGCGTTTTTTTTTTCTTCTTCGCCCTTTGCAGTTTACTTTCTGGAACGACGTGTAGGAAGGAGAGAAAAGGTCGGAGTTGAGCATGTTTGCAAATAGAAATCGCGCGAAAGGGAAAAAGGAGGGAGAGAGGTTACATCTGAAGGACAAAGAGGAATTCTTCGCCCCTACAAAATAAAAAGTGGATGTTGCTGGCTTGCGAGGATTTTGCTTTTTTTTTTTTCGCTTTAAGCGCAATTTTCTTCTTCGACTGTTAAACGAATTTGTACTCGAGATTCGTCGAGTCTTCTTTTAGCGATTTCCTTGCTCGTTTGCAACTTTTTTCCGCTCCTATTACTGCAAAACTTGCAATTGCCGTTTAGGAATTCGTTTCGCCGATGTGATTTATTCCGTTTTAAACCCGTTGTCGTTACCTCGATTATAATGCAACAAAGAATAGGAGGGAAAAAAAAGTGCGAAATTCCGCGCGAATCGCTCGCGTTATTTTACCACCAACGTCGCTCGACGACGCGATTATTATAATTTTGTCTTTGGCGCAAACGAAAAATAAGACAGGAATTTAATAGAATGTCGCGGAAAGATGGGCGAGTTGTCCGTCTCTGAAACGTTTCAATTTCCAACCACGCACTTTCAGTTACCGCCCTTTCTTTTCTATTTTTTTTTTTTTCGTGTGCTTTATAATTGCCGTGTTCCGGGATGAAAGTTATACGGGCTCGTTTACAAAACGACAATCGCGCCGCGTTGACAGGCAAACCAACTTTTTCTCCTCCACTTCTTCTGCTTCACGTACCGTCGAAGATTCTCTTTTAACTTATATAACTGCATTTAAATTTAAAACAACGAACGAGAGACGACCATTTTATGGCCGCTTTTTATTGCCATATCGATTTACTCGAGCGACGAAACGATGGCTTTAAATTAAACATCGTTCGGGTGGCGAGCGTTCATTAATTCTTATCATTTTCAGATTAACAATCACCCGAACGCTTACGCTCTCGACGAAAAGCTGCAACAGTTCAGGGGACCGTTAAATCGCTTCACGTCGATGATCAATGGTGAGTTTTTCGTTTTTGTTTCGTTACTAACGTCAAATTGAATCGATTAACACGTGTCGAATGACAAAAAAGACGTTTTGCACTCGTGGCAATCTATGTCGAAGCTCCGGCAACTTTTGTAACAACCCGAAGAAGATATCTTAACCCGCGGACAGTTTTCGAACCGGATCAAATACGCTGCGGTCAACAGATAAACAAATGAACCACGTTGAAGAAGCTGAAGTAGCTTATTGTGACTAATAATCGATTAGATCTTCGAAGAAAGCGACGATTAATAATGCGTAACATATCGGCGAACTCTTTTACATTCTGCCTCCACGGCGAGCGTCAAAGTTTTCTTCTTGCCACGCCACCATCCAAATGCGTCTTACGTTAAAGCATCCTCGTGGATTCCGAGGATTTGGCCACGATCAAAGGGCGTGAGTTGGTCGAAATTTTGACGCCTTCGAACTTGCGATTTTATTCATGCTAGCGAGCATTGTATAAAGAAAAGCGCAAGATTCAAAGCTTTTAACAACTTCTTTCTGGAACGGCAAATATGTTCCAAACTTTGAGCATTTGTTCATCACAAAGCATCAATTGTTTTCACTTAATTTCAAGCATTTACTCCTGCTGGATGGTTCGTTTTATTTTTTTTTGGACGCACTTTAGTTGACGTTACATTAGAACACTTTCTTAATTGTTTCGCACTTATTCGAACAATCGATTTCGCTGGCGAATTTCTCTTCGAAGTCGATTTAAAGAGATGAAAAATTTCTGCAATTTTAATAATTCCCCCCTTCCTGTTGTCTCGGTTAAGTGGGCGTAAAATCATTTTCTAATTTTCGCCTCTTTAAACTTTTTCTTTTTTCAAATTTGATGATGGCATTTTCTCGAGCGCTTAATTTATTAGTTTCCTTTAAAAAGAAAAAAAAAAACAACCAGATGTTGTCATCATCGTAGGGGAAAAATTCCTCTCGCTAATGCTCGGTTCGTGTCTCGTTGGTAGACTTTAAAGGATGCGGAAATGTAGACAAATTGTTACACGAACTCTGAAAGATAAATAAATAGGTGGAGGATGCAGGAGAGGAAGAAGGTGGAAACGCTACGTCAAAGAAACAATTTTTTTTCTTCTTCTTCTTCTTAACGCATCTACACATCAAATAAGATGGGACGCGAGGCGACAATTAGCTCGGAGGGCGCCCTCTCGCAAATTGAAGCCGATAATTGGATTTGCTTGTTCGTTTATTGGGCCGGGTGCACCAAAAAGACAAATCACCGCAAGCCCTCCGTCGCAGCTTTTCCTTTTGGACTGAAAGATCAATTTTCGCGTAGGTGACGAAAAAGAAATCGCCTCCATCAACGAATGAAAACTCGTCTTCCGCTAACTAAATTATTACATTCGAAGCCGTTGCGTCCACGTTGAAACAGTTGGCAGCCGCTCTTCTTCTCCGAATGCATCTTAACTTTCGTTAATGTTTTGACATTCGCCCACATAAATTCGCATTCCCCGAAAGCCCCGAGAAAAGGACGTACAAAATCAAAGGAATCGAATAAATTTCCGGTCTTTATCGTGCGCCATCATATTTTCTCTTTTCATTTCGGACGATTCTTTCACAAGATGTTAAAAAACAAAAACGAAAGCCGGCGCGAGGCCCATTAATAAACGTGGAATAATAAACAAGAAAATGCGGACGAATCGAAGAAGACGAAGACGTGGAAGCGGGCGTTATAATTTAGGGTTCTAAAATAGCTGCTGACAGCCACTTTGTACCTTCGAAGTGGTTCTCTTGTCGGCACGACAATATTACCACCATTATCGCCATTATATTGTTGTTATTTCGGGCGTCCTCCTCCTCGACAACGCTTTTTTTCCTCCACCACGTTCTTGCGCCATTACCTTCGTGCCTTTACAAAAATCTCTCACTTTCATTTAACTTACATGTTTATAACATCCGGTTTGTATTTATTACCTTGTATCTCGTTTCCTCTTTAAAATAGAATCGTTATCGGCGTTCGTTTTCCGTTCGTCTTCGCTCTCGTTCCAGCCGAAATTATCGCTTTGCTGCTCTCTGTAAATTAGAAACGCGGTCGACACAAGCGACAATCGAACGTTTAAATAGCCGCTCCGTCTTATTCTTCGGCTCTTCTGGTAGAGTGCGGCCATAAAGACGTTAAGTTTACGAGCACTCCGCGCGGCGACGTTGCACTTGGCTCCCTCGACCACTTACTTTTTAACGTTTTCCATCCACTCTGACGACGACGCGAGATCGCCGTCGCTCCTTGCAAATGAAGTTTTCAGCGATTTATTGCCGCACGAGCACGTGGCCACGCAGATTAAATCGCCGAGCGAACAAGAAAAGTTGGAGCTCTTCTTGTAATAATGACGGTTATTAATAGACGTGGAGGAAGTTATTTCGGAAAAAAAAAGTCGAAGAAAAAAAAACGATCGATTGCACTCGGTCTCTTCTCGCTCCGGATTACAAATTATTAACAACTCTAATGAATTGTAGTATTTTATTGCCGGCAATAAATTCGTTGCTCTTCGCTTTCTTCCAAAAATAAAACAACCGGAGGATCGGTTTTAAAAGGCGTTTTCGAGAATTAACCGAGAGAAAGTTCTTCTCTCTTTCGCCCACCATCTTTTCTATTCTATTAATCGTAATATTAATACCACCCAAGCATGTTTTGCTGCGTCGACGACGATTATCCCCGTGTAAGCGCTTCCTCCCTCATCATCATCATCATCGTCGTCGTCGCTTCCCTTTCGCACGATCTTCTTCAAAGTTAATCCACGCGATCCGACGAGTATCACGTACGGTGAACGTTTCGGGAGCGAAAGAAAAGACTGGCGGAGGAAGATTTTAAAAATAGACGAACGGGAAGAATGTTGTTTTTAGTAAATAAAGCTTAAGGACTTAACTTTTCGCCCGTCTTAAGAGCTTCGCTCGCCTTCCTCTCTAAATGTTTGTAAAGGGCATTCTAGCGGAATATCAATCGATTTCGATTGTTACACGATCGTTCCCAATCGAAACAGCGCTAAACTAACTAAATTGCGCGTCATCCTTGCCGAAACGGGCACCAACAATAATAGATTTTCGTTTGCGAGATTAATTAAGTTTCGTTGTTTTTTTTTTTTCGTTTTCGTTTTCTTTTGCTCGAATATAATTGGCAAGTAACGTTAATAATAAACGCGCGACTCGCGAGCATAATCTAATCTAAAAATGTTACTAAAAGCGTTACCCAAATCGTAAAGGTTTTATTTATAAAGATAAGACGTTGTCTCGCCCCGTCTTTTATTTCCATACTCGGAGGCCTAAATAGAAGACGAGTCTTCGTCGCGCTCGCTCGTCCTCCTCGCAGGCGAAATAGTTCCGAAACTATTGCCTTATAATGTACGTAATGCACGTAATAATAATAAAACCGACTCGCTACCGAGCGCACTTTTTATTGAGATATTTATATTTTAAAACCGCTCATTATTTTAATAGCGCGCATAAATCACTGGCGACCGTGCGCGAGTGTATAATAAGTAGAAGAAGGTGCTTCTCGCCGTAAAGAACGAAGAAGAGGTACCGAGCGATCAAGAAGGAAAATGCAATCGCGTAGGTTGGTGACCGTGCATTTGCGCCGTTGACGTTTGACGGATTGCGTTTGTCGATCAATAACGGCTACGCGCCTACTCCAGAGACGAATCACTCTCGATCGCTGCTGCACTTTCGCAAGCGTTTGCAGCAACGTTTGAGTGGCGGAGGAGTTCTTAAGCAAGAGAAATTTCCTCCCCGTGGTTCGTTAATGAGGACACTTTAATGGGTTTGTTATAAAGGTGCCCGCATTAGCACCTCGTCGATTCGAATCGTTTACGATGTATAAGCATGCGGGATTTGATGGAATGAAATGCGAACGACATCGCGCGCTCTCACTCTTTGTCGCTTCGGTTTGGCCGAACCTTATTTTCATCGTAATAAACCTACACGCATTAAAATTAATTTATAAAGTTTAAATAGCCCCCGGCAGTCGTGGAGAGGAAAGAGACCAAAAGGAAAGACGCGAAATAAACACATTTTGGCTCTTTGGATACTTTCTAATTCTGTCGAATGTGTAATATAACATCATCATCGTCGTCGTCGTGCAGCAGCAGCATCTTTGTGGTTTTATTTTTTCGGCCGGGCCCCGGGTTCTATTAAAATCGTAGGAAAGTTAAACGTTCGTATTTTATTGAAAAAATTGTTAATAGCCATGTTAACAATTTCTTTTATTGCTACATAAATCTAATTCGCATTAAATCAGACCTCGTTGCCGTCGCCAATGAACGAAACGCTTCGTCATTTGTGTTTCAGGCTACGACATCTCGTCGGCCACCTCCAGTTTGGACTGTTTGAATCTGATAGTGCAAAGTATAACGAATAAGAGGCAACAGGACAACAACAACAACAACAGCGGCAGCAACAGCAGCGAACCGACCTGACCAAATCGATGGTTCGTCACGGTATTAATAATAATCGATATTATCTATAAGCAATTTTCAGTACCTTATTTATTATAATTAGGTTACGCACAATGTAATAATTGATTGCCGTTATTTGCGAAAAGAAAAAAAAAACGAATCCATTTATTTCTATCATCAACGTTTTCCGTAAACCAACAGAGCGGCGAATAAAAGCGGTACAACGTTTGAATTGACAAAACAAAAACCAATTATATACTCCTTTGGTAATCAATCAACTAATAGTAAGTAAGCCTCTTTTAAATCGTACACCGTGCGACATTTAACTGTTGAGACTGTGGCTATAAAACAGAACCGAAGGAAAATTTCTTTGCCCGAGGTCAAGCGACCCTCCTCCAATCGCGACACGTTTTTTGCTGCACTCAAAAAGCGATTCGAATGCTTTTCTGGCGTCATAAAGTCTAAAGCACATTCTGCTCATCAGGCCTTTGCGTTGGACCATCCACCACATTCTCACGATTCGACTCGATGTGATGTCGCTACGTTGCCTAAATCGGAAATTAAGTCAAAATGACCTCATTGTTGACAACATTTGAACGATCGAAACAACTGCAAGGGATGCTTTAGACTTTGCGATATATGAAGAGCCCCAAAAAGGCATTCGAATCGAGTTTTGCGTGCAACAAAAAGCATACCGAGACCGGCGAAGGCGCTTGAATTTTGTTTCCATTCGGTTTCAGAGCCACAATCGCAAACTGTATTGATCACACCGTGCACATATAAATGGCATATTAAACCTGAATATAACAGTTAGATTCTAACGATCTCTCGCGTACGATGAAAAAATAGTCGTTCTTCGTATGCAACTGCGAGCGAGCGAACGAACGAATCGATTTCACTAGGGTCCCCCTTTTGGCGATCGCATCACGCGCACGATCATCACGCGCGCAAACCTAAACGTTTCCTCTTGATCCTAGCGTACGGCCCCACGTCCGGATCCATCACGAAGTCGTAGAGCACCGACGTCCACGAACCGTGCTGCGGCAAGTTATCGTAGAACTCGGCCGCTATCCGCTTAACCTGCCGGCGAAAGTAACATCGATGTAGAGTGAGATTCGCAAATTCGCCCAGATCGCCTACGCACTTCCGGCAACCGCGAGCCGGGCACCGCCGGGAAATCGTGATGCTCGTTGTGATAGCCGACGTTGAACGTGAGCCAGTTCAACGGGCCGTAGTAGCTGTACGTCTCGTAGCCCTTCTTGAACATGTAATGCTCGGAGATGAAATGCCCGGCGACCGGATGCAGTCCCATGCAGATGACGGTGCCGACGAGGAGGTACGCGAGCGCCTTCGCGCCGAAACAATGCACGACGCACAGGTCGAAGATCAATTGCACCAGCAAGTTGACGAGTTCCAACGGATGCGGCGGCTTCGGGTAGACCATCAGCGGGCGACACGTGTAGAAGAACGGCTGCAGCAGGATCCACACGAACTTGCCGAACGTCGTGCAGAACAGTTTCGCTTCCAAATACGTCGGGATGTCCGTGTCGCGTAACTCGTCGCCTTGGTACTAAACAAATTCAACGCGAGTTCAGGCAAAAGTTCGTAAAATGTCGAAGGCGGAAAGTTTGCCTCTTAAGCGACTTTCCAGCATTCGGCATGATTTACAAGGGGTCCCAATAGAGCCGCAACCGTTTGGCCATAATCCTCCGAGTCCGCACTCGATTGGGACGCCCTGCAGACGATCGGTGATCGACGGAACGTCATAGAGTCTCTCACCCTGTGATGTTCCAAATGGTACTTTCTGAAGCTGATCGACATCGGGATGCCCAGCGGTAAATTGGCCAGGAAACCGAACAAACGATTGTGCATGGGCCGCGCGTGTCCGAAGGCCAAATTGTGCGAGATCTCGTGCACCGCCAACGCCAGCGAGTGGTTGATCACGCCGCCGAAACAGTAGGCCGTCAGCACCAGCAATGGCCACGCGAGGTCCTTGACGAAGTGCAAACTGACGATTTGGATCAGCACCATGCCGGTGACGACCCATTTGAAGTTCGGGTCGTAGCCGAAGAGTTTCTTGATTTGCGGATACTTTTCTGGAACGTGAACGCAATAGCAATTAGCACAGATAACGCGCTCGGTAGCGAGCGACGGTGGGCGATTCGCGTCGCATGTTTCTGCGAATTGAATGGGCGGTGATCCCCGTTTGTTTTCGGCCGATCACACACGCTCGCGCTCGTGGCCAGATTCGTCATTAATCGATCAACTGATGTCGATGATGTGTCAATTCAAACGGCAAAGGACGGGCGAGAAAACTTGTGTTCGTTACCTAAAATGATTTTCCGGCGCGATGCATGGGGTTCCTCCGTGTACACCCACTCGAAATCGGTGCGACTCACTTGTTGGCCCATTTTTCTGCCCACAAATCACAACGTTTCTTTGCAAATCGATTAACGCCGCGCACTAATTGCAATCGATTGGCTAAACGAGTGCACGAATTGATTAAACAGGAAATTAAATGGGTTACGTCGTCTCGTTTTTTAGGTTACTTCCACGTAACGCCCATCGAAGGATCGCCGGCTACGACTGAAATTTCGAACGCCGAGTGTTGCACGTCTATATGGCGGAATTAAATGCCCACGTATTGTTAGTTGCATAATTGGGCAATTTTCGGACGAGGTGGTGGCGAAAAAGACGCTCGAATTAGGTTCATGCCGTTTATTTTTGAAAATAATTTACACGAAAAAGAACGTGTGGGGAATAATGATTGGACTACATATCAGTAATTAATTACATCGCAAATATTCCTCCATTTCTTCGCTGACGCAATCGGAACGAAATTCTTTTTGCAAAGAACTAGGAAAAAGTTAATGGAAATTGAAGCAATTCAAAGCCAATTAACAATCGTATTATTATGTTTTATGGGCAACTGCGGTCCTTTATCGTCGTCGCTTTATCGCGTGGACAAGCACGATTAAAGTTTCTGCACACGTTTAGCTTATTTCGCCACTTCTGTTGTCGTCAATCATTGCGCCAACAGTTGTGGGTAATATCTGGTTAATATGAGTTCTTCTTTGGTCGATATTAAAAACGAAACTGTGTAGAAAGAATGTTAAAGGGGCTCAAACTACTCGTTCTTCAATTAACGATAGCGGTACCACGATAGAAAGAAGAATGCGATTATTATTCCACAAATACAATCTAACATAGTTTCATCGAGGGGCGAGGATTTTAGATGTTTAGCGCTTCCACTGCGACCACTTTCTTCGGCGAGAGGAACAATTTTCGATTGTGATGCAATTAAATTTTGTTTAGGGTTTCTGTTTTTTTTTTTAATATAAAGTCGATAGACTTTTGCATCTAAAATTCTCGCCTCTAGTTACATATCACTGCTATTCAAATGAATTACTTGACTTGTTCGGTTACACTGTTCTCTTAATAATTCGCAAAATCTCGAGTACAATTACATAATCACACACATTTGGTTTGAATCATTGCAGAGCAATCCATATACAAATCTACGACGTGATAAAAAGGGAGGAGTATAAAAATACAGAATTACAAATAAAACCCAATAGGGCCCATTTCAATTTACTTTCGGATCCCGTTGCGGATCCCTCTTTCTCTCTCCACTCTAATGTTTCTCTACGGTTTTCTTTTGTGTTTCATTTTACTCATCGATTATAATAACAAACATATAGACTGAATCAACGCGACTAACATAAACGAAACAAGGGCCTAAGTGTAAAAGGATAATTACAAAGACGAAAATGATTTAATCAATTATACATACAAAATGCTGGCAATTATTCGAACTTGTCGGAATATCGACCAGCGACCTGAGTAAAATACTTAATTATTATTCCATTTTTGCTATTCCCTCTTTGGCAAGGACGATTAACTGCGCGTTTTTTTTTAATAATCTTCAATTTCTCTTACAAAAAAAAACAATCGTCCCGCAACTCGCACGGCAGCTAGTGTTCTTAGTTAAGAGTTTAGTTTTCATTTCGCAAAAGGCGTTATTAGAATTTAATTTTTTTTTGTTAATTATTACTAAACCGATCGCTTGTTAGTTAGCTAGGCCTCTGCGGTTCGCCAAGGTACTGCCCGATTAGTTCTTGCAGTAGTTACCGAATTGGCAAAATGTTAAATGCAATTTACCGATTTGCATCGACTCTCCGATGATGGTTTGTTCGCACGTAAAGCACACGAAATTGAAAGAAAAATGATTATCATTGTTACGAGACTAAGATTAATCAATCGGGTAACTTTAAATACCGTTTAACTCTATTTAGTTTGCTAAAATCTTGGTTCTTGGTCGTTGAAAGAGTCAAATCAATGCAAAGACGTAAATGAAAACGTGCAAAACGCAGAAAATAGATTTCGTTCTATTAATTTTCTTAAATTTATATAATATATTAGATCTTTTTTTTTGTTTTTCATCTCTTTCTAGCTTATTTGCAATATATTAATATTCATATAATATTTTGAACACATTTAAATAACACACTCTATTTTAATTATTATTATTATTTTAATAAGTTGATTAATAATTAAATCCAAAAGTCCATTACGTGGTTTGGTTAATTGCTATGTTATTCATTAATCAAAGGCCTAAAATGCGAAACAACAACAACAAACGAAACTAATTGCGCATTCAAAGACGGTCATAGTGGCGGAGGATTAATTATTTCTCGTTTTGATTCGCCAAAAATGTTATTGCAATTGGTAACTGAATAAACGTTTGCGATTGCGTGATTAATGATGATGGCCTTTGATTGGGAATTGATTGAATCGACACGTCGTCAAATAAATGGAAAACTCGTGTTTTTTACACGTTTTTAGCAAATTAGTGGATCTGTTGCGATTCGATTAAGTTTAGAAAACGTAAAAGAAACTAATGGATTTTTTTGTTAACGCAAATTCTAAAACCGAAACCGTTTCTCTTTTCTCAAAGTTTGTTCATCGTAGTTTTCTAATTTTGTTCTCTTCTTGCTTGGTTTTGGCGTGGAAAGGCACTTTTTAACAAGACCAAAAAATAGAAAAAAGAAAAACGGAAATTGGAAAGTGTTTATTATTCGAATGCAAAAAAAAAGAAACCGTCAAAATCAATTCGTGCAATAATCATCGGACAAGGGGCGACGACTCAAACGAATTACAACACGATTACGACTGACTGCGCGTCCAAAATCGATTCCTCCTCAAGAGCGAGCGGGAATTCATTTTGGACGCGCAGCTTTTAAACGGAAAAAAGCCGTTAAAAAAGAAAACGATCGCTGCAGCATTTGTACTTTTCAAATAAAATAAACTAAAACAAACTCAACAGTGAAATAATCGAGATAAAGAAGTGGCGAAGAAGAATAACAGTAAACGAGGGCTAAAAAAAGGGAATTTTTGTTGCGAAACGGCCAATTATTTCAGCATCCTTCATTGTTCGCGCGGGCGACGATCCTTTTAGGATTTAACCGCGGCCGTCTGTGCGGCGGCGCTCGCTAAAACCGACGACGACGACGACTTGGCGCCGGGTATCTTGCCGAGAACCTTCGACAAATCGATGCCGGTGAGCGCGTTGACGGCCGGCGGCACCTGGCCGACGAGTCGCGCTATTTCGGCCGTCGTCTTATCCGAACCGCCGATCAGGACGATCTCTTCGGTCTTCGAGAGCGGCGCGGCCACTTCGGCGGCGATCTAAAACGGAAATGATTATCGATCGCCGATTATTACTTTCGCAATCCTCCTCCGTCGTTACCTTTGGCAAGGCCTCGAGCACCAAAGACACGATGGCCGCGTCGCCGTACTGCTTGTAAACGGCCGCCTTCTGCCGCATGCGTTCCGCTTCCGCTTTGCCGATGCTGGAGATGGCGGCCGCTTCGGCGGCGCCGAGGAGTTTCGTGCGCTCGCTGTCGGCCAACGCCGCTTGCACCGTTTGCGTGCGCTTGCCCTCGGCTATCATCTCCAGGCGGTAGCTTTCCGCCTCCGCCGGCAGCCGCACCGTCGCGTTCAGCTCGCGCTCCTTGCGCAACACCTCCTGCGTCTCCACCTCGATGTCCTTCTTGCGCTCGACCACCTCGATCTGGATCTCCTCGTTGCGGATCTTCTGGCGGATCTTCGCCGCTTGCAGTTCGTAGGCCAACTGAGCTTGGGCTTTCTGCGAAGGAGAAAGAGGCGACGCAAACGTGAACGAAACAAATTGATCGCGTCATTCGCAGGATCGATTTAACGTACGGCAGTGTTGATTTCCTGGTCGTAAGTGGCCTTTTGCAGTTTGAACATTCGCGAATTGTCCTCGATCTTCGTGTCGGTCGAATATTTCACGTCCATCGCCGATTTTTGACATTCGGCTTGCTAAAACAAAAAAAAACAACGGATAAAACAAACGCTAATGGTGCGTTCAGACGTTCAAACTCTCAGAGGACTAAACACGCGAGCTTTCCTTCATTGAATTTCACGTGAGAGTAACTCTCGGAGGCCTTTAGACACGCGAGAGTGAGTTTCATGCGAGCTTTCCTTCATTGAATTTCACGTGAGAGTAGCTCTCGGAGGCCTTTAGACACGCGAGAGTAAGTTTCATGCGGGTTTTCCTTCATCGAATTGCTCGTGAGAGTAGCTCTCGGAGGCCTTTAGACACGCGAGAGTAAGTTTCATGCGGGTTTTCCTTCATCGAATTTCACGTGAGAGTAACTCTCGGAGGCCTTTAGACACGCGAGAGTGAGTTTCATGCGAGCTTTCCTTCATTGAATTTCACGTGAGAGTAGCTCTCGGAGGCCTTTAGACACGCGAGAGTAAGTTTCATGCGGGTTTTCCTTCATCGAATTGCTCGTGAGAGTAGCTCTCGGAGGCCTTTAGACACGCGAGAGTGAGTTTCATGCGGGTTTTCCTTCATCGAATTTCACGTGAGAGTAGCTCTCGGAGGCCTTTAGACACGCGAGAGTAAGTTTCATGCGGGTTTTCCTTCATTGAATTTCACGTGAGAGTAGCTCTCGGAGGCCTTTAGACACGCGAGAGTAAGTTTCATGCGGGTTTTCCTTCATCGAATTTCACGTGAGAGTAGCTCTCGGAGGCCTTTAGACACGCGAGAGTAAGTTTCATGCGGGTTTTCCTTCATTGAATTTCACGTGAGAGTAGCTCTCGGAGGCCTTTAGACACGCGAGAGTAAGTTTCATGCGGGTTTTCCTTCATCGAATTTCACGTGAGAGTAGCTCTCGGAGGCCTTTAGACACGCGAGAGTAAGTTTCATGCGGGTTTTTCAACGAAAACGCCTCGTAACTTTCGACTCTTGCATAATTTGTTTCGAAACTGTTGTTGTTGTCGTTTCGTTACCTTGATCCCGGCGTCTCTGTTCGCCTCCGCGACGCCCGCGTCCGCGTCCCTCTTCACCATCGCCGTCTGCGCCTTGCCCAACGACGTCAAGTACTGGACCTCGTCGTAGACGTCTTTAATGGTGAACGAAAGGATCTCGATGCCCATGCGGCCGACATCCGGCGCGGCCACCTCGCGTACCAACGCGGCAAACTGATCGCGATCGCGGTACACCTCTTCGACTGTAAGAGTTCCTAAAAAAACAACAGGAAGAGACCGATTCAATTTCGTTCAATACGGCGATCCTTCGCCCAAAACAAAAGCGGAAGATGGTGCGAGGGTCGGGGATTTAATTCGACAGTCAATTTTTTAATTTTTAATTCGTCGGTTAGAAGAGTTAGAGTAAATGGCACGGAAGGTGATGCGTTTGAATTGGCAATTTTGCTTCTGACCTTTCGCTTGACTCTCCTCGTCGCTTTCGATCGGAATTAATTGATTAATTAAGAAGAAATAAACGGACTGACCTTGATACGATTGCGTAAGTCGCGGCGACCGTGAGCGTTAGATTCAGGGCGCTCATCCAAATTATGTTCATCTCTTCTACCGATTAACAGCGCATCGATTAATTGACTAAATTAACCTAAAACGATTCTCTTGATCGGCTTTTTCGCCAAAATGCAAACGATAAACTGCTGATAGCTGCGCGAGCGCGTGCGGATTTTGCTCGCGATTCACTTCTGCACGTGTTCGGCGATAACAATAACAAATGTAACGTCAGCAAGAAAGAATTAAACTAATTGGTAGATTGCGAAATTCCCATTCTTCCTTTATTACAAACGATTAGTTCAATTACGTTCCACCAAACAAAACGACGTTAAGAACAATGAACGCGCTCGCAATCGCCGTTTCGGCAACTTTCAACAGCAAGCGATTCCTGCAACGTCCGAGTTATTATTTTCACGCTTTTATTATCGTCGAGGAAAATTGATAAACGAACGCGCGAACGGGACGCGAGAGACGTGCCGAGTTAATTATTTATCGGATTTGTGGCCGCGTTGAATATTTGAAGAATTCGGTTCGATCCGAACGCCGATTACGACGGTTTCGCCCTTCGGAAAATTCGTTTTCACACGTTAAACACGCGCGCGTCTCTGTCGTCAGTCGGATCTTCACCACTTCGGCCTTTCATTCGTTTGCGTTCACATGTTCGACATGTGTCTCTTTGTCGTTGATAACGATTTTTTTGTTGTTCGTTGTCGGAAGCAGAAAGATCTTCCTGTTGTATTTCACTCTCTTTGACGCACGGGTTTTTTCAAATCGTTTGTCGAAGGAAGTGTTGCACGTTGTTGTTGTTGTTGTTGTTGTCGATGCGACAATTTAGCGAATTTCGTTGCAGAAATTGTGTGCATGACCGAAATAACGATGAACTTGAATGGAAGAGGTTAGATAACGATTGTACGGAGTTTCTCTGTTGCCTTTTATTTTTCTGTTCGTTGTGACGCACTCGTGCGGGAATTCTAAGAAGGAATTTCCCCCGAAGACAACAACAATAAATAGCTAATTAACGTGCATAATCCGTCGGTTAATTAAGCATTTTCTGAACGTGCGACGCTACTACGAGGGGATATCGATAAGTACTTAGCCTCGAAAGTTTCCAGTAAACAAAGGTGGCGCACTATTTTAAGTTTGTCAATGTTTGACTTATCCATAAGTCGAACGGCGATCAATTCCTCGATCGAAAATCGGTTGGCAAGATTCTTGCTTCGGTTTTTTTTTGCGACACAGATGGGATCACTGTGGGAGATTCTTCGAAACGGAGTGGAACTCTCGCGGGAGCCAATTTATACAGAGTTGCTAACTAAATTACGCGAGAAAATTGCGGGAAAGCGCGCCGCGGAAAATTCGCCAATTGTGCGCTTTTTGACAAGACAACGCTTCAACTCACAAGTCGTTGAGAGAACATGCAAAAAAATTGATTTTTGACAAATGACAAAACAATATGTGCTGCTGAGGAGTGGTTGGCGGACAAAGAAAAAAGATTTTTGAATCAGTATAAACGTGATATAAGTCTTAAACGAGGTGATGTTGAATGAGTAACATCGTGTTTTGAAATATTGCGGCGCTTCTTTATGCGGTAGGCTAAATTACTTATCAAATCCCCCCCGTACGATCGACCTTCCATCGTCCATTATCTCTTGCGTTCAAGCGACCTGTTACAATGCAATTTGCTTTTAATTATTCCATTAAGGTCGTCAAACAATTAATAAACTCAAATCGCCTCACGCTGTAGCACACGAAACATTTTTCCAGGGCCGTCGAGGAGTAAAACGAAAACAAAAAAAAAAACTAAACTAAAGAGGCGACGTGCAATAATCGTTACCTAAGATGGCGCGCAGGTGGCCCTCGAGCGTCTGCAGAATCGTCGACTTGACCTCGCGCACCGACTTCCCGAGGAATTGCTCGGACGCGGTGTGCAGCAGCTCGTCCGCCTTCATGATCTTGCACTGCGCGACCCCGGTGACGGTCAGCGGGACGCCCTGCGCCGTCTCGACGCTCTCGCACATCGGGTTCAACGTCATCACCTCCAGCGAGAGGCGTTGCACGTCGGTGACGAGCCACCAGGCCCACGACCAACCGCCGACTATCGTGCGACGTTTCGTCGATCCGCAGCAACCGCCTGGAAAAGAAAGGAGATTTTTTTATTTGGTAAAAGAGAAAAAACGGTAAAGAAAAAAAAAAAAAAGAAGAAGACGAAAATTTGCAAATGCGTTCGTGCGGTGTACAAATGATTCGTTGCAGGTCAGTAGGTCTCTACGTTCTTCGGCCGAGTCCGAACGAAGAACGATGACCGGCAAAGAACGCGCTTCCTACACGTGACCTTCCTTCCCCGTTATGTTAAGTCGGAGGAACGCTCGGAAAAGCACGTAGAGAAATGATGGCGGAAGAGGAGGCGGAGCAGACGAGGTCGTAGAGCAAAAGGAGGAAGAAGTGGACGGACTAAAGGGGAACGGGTCGGCTTCTTCCACAAAGAAAACTGGTTTAATTTATCCCTCGGGGTTCGTTTCGGGGCCCGGGAGTCGAAAGGAAGACGTTTCGTTTTCGATTGGTTTAGGGAAAAGAAACAAATGGGTACGATGCAAAGAGTACCGTTAACTGGCTTCGTATTAATTGTTACAATAAGGCGATCCAGTCGATTGCGGCCTCATCGTCGATCCACACGTTGTTAATCGAAGATCTACAAAGCGACGATCTCGTACCGGTACATTTAGCGATCTGCAAGAGGAGGATGATTGCTGCTGGTGCCGTTCTTCATAGATCAGAGCCGCACCATCAACGTTCTTACTAGTTGGCAACGCATCAATAGAAATCTTTGCAGGATCCAACAACAGCCGAAGAAGAGGGCGGAAATTAAAGAAGCGCATTTAATCGACGTGCGGCGGTAAGTACGTGGGATTTTCTTTTATTAATTCAACGTTCAATCAACTTCTCGTTAAGCGGACGTTTTCCGTTATTCGGTTCAAGAACCGACTTCTTCTCTTGTGTCCGGTCTTTTGTTTGTAGGCAACTGACAATCGACGACTGTAAGTTGTTTAAAGTTATACACTTGAATGGCGGCGAGTATTTGCAAATGTTCGTAAGCAGCAAATTGCGGCTATAAATTAGCGACACTTAAAAAAAAATTGCTCTCGTCGCTGCATATTTTGTACGAATTTCATTTTCGCCATACGAAAAGTCTTTTACGTAAAACATTTCTCTCTAAAGTCGTTTGGCCATCATAATCCTCCAAGCCCGCACTCTTTTGCTGGACGCCCTTTACACCGAGCGTCTAAATAAATTCTTGCCGAATTATCTATTCACTCAACGGATTCAATCTAATTATCTTGGGCCGCGTATTTTTTGCCTACGTGCAAGTTGAACCGCACCGAGTTTCATAAATCGAATAGCGAATGGAAACGAAAACCGTTATCGATTCACTTTCGCCGCCGTTTCGCCATACCGACGAGTGTTGGCGATTTGCCATCGCACTCGCATCCATCGTTTGGCGAATTACCGCGCGCCGTTCAGTAAAAGAACAAGCGAGAGGCGCTAACGAAACAAAAGGGGTCCGTCCGTGTCGTCGATAATTTCCAATAGTAGAAAGTGCCATCGAACGAGCAAACGAGACGTGATTCAAATGCTAAAACCGAATTGTTCTAATAAAAGAAAAACGCGATTAAAAGGGGAATCATATCAACGCACGTCGTCCGAATGTGTTGCCCAGTTCAACGGAATCTCTTCGTCGATCGACGTTGTCTTTAGCAAATTAAAGAGTGGCAAAACGAGAATGGTACTCGGTCTGATCGCCGGTAATTCGAATCTCAGTCAAAATCCCCTTGCGAATCCCGTCGATTAACAATCGGATTAACGTTCAATTGCTTCCAGCGATGAGTTCGATCGCGACGTCGTTGTTGGGCATCGGCTCGGCGACGTTGAGCAACGTTGCCGTCTTCCTGCCCGCTCTGATCGCGACGATCGCCTATTTGCAGTACGACCTAATGGACCCGGAATCGAAGCCGCTCGACATGGACATGACGGAATTGTACGACACGTACGATTTCGTCGTCGTCGGCTCCGGGTCGGCCGGTGAGCGCTGCGAGCGAAGTCGCGCGAAGTCGATGGCGCAATTAACGGTTGCAATTCGTTTGCGTTGACAGGCGCCGTCGTGGCGAACCGTTTGTCCGAGGTCGAGAACTGGAACGTGCTACTGCTGGAGGCGGGCGTGGACGAAACCGAGATCTCCGACGTACCGCTGATGGCGGCCTATCTGCAACTGTCGCAATTGGATTGGAAGTACAAGAGCGAGCCGCAGGGCAACGCGTGTTTAGGTGAGCATATTGAAACGGTTCTTTTTTTATGATGCGTTTTTTGCGAGTTACTCTCACGCGAGAGTAACCGTGAGCGATTTTAGTGGCGAAAGTTTGACTCTCGGAACTTCTGGTCGAACCTTAAAACGCGAGAGTAACCGAGAGCGATTTTAGTGGTGAAAGTTTGACTCTCGGAACTTCTGGTCGAACCTTAAAACGTGAGAGTAACCGAGAGCGATTTTAGTTGCGAAAGTTTGACTCTCACAATTTCTGGTCGAACCTTAAAACGTGAGAGTAACCGAGAGCGATTTTAGTTGCGAAAGTTTGACTCTCGGAACTTCTGGTCGAACCTTAAAACGTGAGAGTAACCGAGAGCGATTTTAGTTGCGAAAGTTTGACTCTCACAATTTCTGGTCGAACCTTAAAACGCGAGAGTAACCGAGAGCGATTTTAGTTGCGAACGTTTGACTCTCGGAACTTCTGGTCGAACCTTAAAACGCGAGAGTAACCGAGAGCGATTTTAGTGGCGAAAGTTTGACTCTCGGAACTTCTGGTCGAACCTTAAAACGCGAGAGTAACCGAGAGCGATTTTGGTTGCGAAAGTTTTACTCTCGGAACTTCTGGTCGAACCTTAAAACGCGAGAGTAACCGAGAGCGATTTTAGTTGCGAACGTTTGACTCTCGGAACTTCTGGTCGAACCTTAAAACGCGAGAGTAACCTAGAGCGATTTTAGTTGCGAAAGTTTGACTCTCGGAACTTCTGGTCGAACCTTAAAACGCGAGAGTAACTGAGAGCGATTTTAGTGGCGAAAGTTTGACTCTCGGAACTTCTCGCGAAAGCTCTAGACACGCAATAGCTCTCGCACGAGGCATAGACACGTGAGAGTTGATTTCATGCGAGTTTTCGTTCATTGAACTACTCGCGCGAGTAACTCTCAGAGGCCTTTAGACACGTGAGAGTAAGTGTCATGCGAGTTTTGCTCTCCGAGAGTAAACTCGCGCGAGCAACTCTCGCGTGTAATCGCGCCATTGGATTCGAGCTAAAGCGTTTATTTTTATTTTATTTTTTTTTCGTTTGTTTTCGATTCGCGCCAGCGATGAAGAACGGCCGTTGCAATTGGCCGCGCGGCAAAGTCATCGGCGGCTCGTCCGTCCTCAACTACATGCTGTACGTGCGCGGCAACAAGAAGGACTACGACGCGTGGGAGTCGTCGGGCAACCCGGGCTGGGGCTATCGCGACGCGTTGCACTACTTCAAAAAGTCCGAGGACAACCAGAACCTGTACCTGGTGAAGACGCCGTACCACGCGTCCGGCGGCTACCTGACCGTGATGGAGGCGCCGTATCACACGCCGCTGGTCGCCAGTTTCATCGAGGGCGGGCAACAGTTGGGCTACCAGCATCGCGACATCAACGGCGAGCATCAGACGGGGTTCATGGTCGCCCAGGGCACGATCCGACGGGGATCGCGCTGCTCCACCGGCAAAGCGTTCCTGCGGCCGGTCCGTCTGCGCAAGAACCTGCACGTGGCGATGCGGTCGCACGTGACGCGCGTGCTCATCGACGCGAAGTCGCGCGTCGCCCACGGCGTCGAGTTCGTGCGCGACGGCAAACTCTACCGCATACGGACGCGCAAGGAGGTCGTCCTGTCCGCCGGCGCCGTCAACTCGCCGCAGCTGCTGATGCTGTCGGGCGTCGGGCCGCGCGCCGACCTCGACCAGCTGAAGATACCCGTCGTGCAGGATCTGCGCGTCGGCCACAACCTGCAGGATCACATCGGTCTCGGCGGCCTCACGTTCGTCATCGATCGCCCCGTCTCGATCACGTTGGAGCGCGTGTACGCGGTGAAGCCGGTGATGCAGTACGCGGTGCTGGGCGGCGGACCGCTGACGATATTGGGCGGCGTCGAGGGCCTCGCGTTCGTCAACACGAAGTACGCGAACGCGAGCGACGACCGGCCGGACATCGAGTTCCACTTCATCTCCGGGTCGACGCATTCGGACGGCGGCGCGCAGCTGAAGAAGGCGCACGGGCTGCGCGACGACTTCTACGAGCGCGTCTTCGGCCCGATCAAGGACAAGGACGCGTGGAGCGTCATTCCGATGCTGTTGCGGCCGCGGTCGCGCGGCACCATCAAGCTGCGGAGCCGCGACCCGTTCGACCATCCGCTGATCTATCCGAACTACTTCGCGGACGACTTCGACATGCGCACGCTCGTGGAGGGCGCGCGGATCGGCGTCGCGCTGAGCCGGACGCCGGCGTTCCGGAAGTACGGCAGCCAGATGCGCCGGTTTCCGGACTGCGACCATCTGCCGATCTACAGCGATCGGTACTACGAGTGCATGATCCGGTTGTACTCGGTGACGATCTACCATCCGGTCGGCACGTGCAAGATGGGGCCGTATTGGGACCAGGAGGCGGTCGTCGATCCGCAATTGCGCGTCTACGGCGTGCGGAACTTGCGCGTGATCGACGCGTCGATCATGCCGACGCTGGTGAGCGCCAATACGAACGCGCCGGTCATCATGATCGGCGAGAAGGGCGCGGACATGATTAAGGAATTCTGGCTGAAGCACGGAAATAACAACAACAACAACAACGGCGGGGGTCGGCATTGAGGCGATCGATTGTAACTGAGACAGAGTGTGCCAAAGAGGAGAGACGTCCATCGCGTAGAACGCATATTTATTTATCATACTTCACTCTAGATTATTTATACGTGCACGAGTTTATTTTATTCTTTCAATGTCTAGCAAATAAATTGCAAAACACGCAAATTAGGTGGGAATTAAGCAAAATTCCATTCCGATGTAAACGGGAAGAACTTGCGGTGGCCGAAAGCGAACGTATTTGAATGCGCGGAAATTAACGACAAATGGGTTATTCCCGTGACAATGATTCGCAACATTCCAAATCTGACCGTAATTGTTGCGAAACGGGGGCACTATTTATTCGCGGATAGGAAACGTACTTGCGCTTAATGCGAATGCCGATGTCTTACACGTAAGTCGCGTGCCAATTCGACGATCCTTTCGCGAATCCAACAGTTAACAGTTTAGTGCGGAAAGTACCCGTCGATTGAACGCTTTTGTTTCAATTGGCAATTAAATATGGCAACAGGTAATTTTCGTTTTTTCGACGGTATCGCGAATTCGTGCCCAGAAACGTCGGTCAATGGCACCGCCGCCCAATTGTTCCTGGCGCTGATCAACGCGTTATTCGCCGCTCAGTGCACGCTATCGAAGCGCGACAAATACCCGGACGACGTCGGGCCGTCGTTGAACGACGGCGACGCGTTCGACTTCATCGTCGTCGGCGCCGGATCCGCCGGCTCCGTCGTCGCCAATCGCTTGACGGAGAACGCGAAATGGCGCGTCTTGCTCTTGGAAGCGGGCACGTACCCGTCGACCACGTCGGAGGCGAGTTAAATCTCTTCGATTGCCTTTGATTGATGCTTACACTCGTTTTCTTTTAGATACCGGCGATTTCGGTGTCGACGATTAACACGGAAGAGGATTGGGCGTATCGCACGCAACCGTCCGCCGCTTCTTGCTTGAGCTTCAATAACGCATCGTGCGCTTGGCCGCGCGGTAAAATGCTGGGCGGCTCGAGCGGTATCAACGCGATGCTGTACGTCAGAGGCACGCGAAGCGATCACGATCGATGGGCGACGACGGGTTGCGACGGTTGGGATTACGCCGCGGTGCTGCCGTATTACACGAAATCGGAGAACGTTCAAGATCCCGTCTTGAGCGCGAGTGAAACTCACGGCAAAAGCGGTTATTTAACGACCGGCAGATCGATAGTGCAGGATCCTATCCGTCGCGCAATGATTCGAGGTCTTCGCGAACTGGGCTACGATCACAAGCCGGATCAGACCGAAAGCGGTTATTTCGACGCGTTGACGACGATCGAGGACGGGACGCGGTGCAGCGCCGGTTACGCGTTCTTGGGGAAGATCGATCGCCGCAACTTGCACTTGGCGACGAACGCCTTCGCGAAGAAGATCCTCGTCGATAAGCAAACGAAGACGGCGCACGGCGTCGTGGTGGACGTCGACGGAAAGGAGATGGCGCTGCGGGCGACGAAGGAGGTGATCGTGAGCGCCGGCGCCATCAACTCGCCGCAACTGTTGATGCTGAGCGGCGTCGGACCGCGCGCGCATCTTCGCGCGAAAGGAATCGAGACGATCGCGGATCTGCCGGTGGGCGAGAACCTTCAAGACCATTTGATACTCTCGCTCCTCTCCGCCGAAATCCCCGCGAGCCTGCTGATCAATCGATCGTCCGAACGGGCGCTATTCGATTATTTCCTGTACAAAACGGGGCCGCTTTCGAACATACACATGACGAATTTCTTGGGTTTTGTTAACACGCGCGACCGGAGAGCGCCGCCGAATTTGCAGTTCCATCATTTCGTGTTCGGAACGCGGGAGGATCATTCGTTCTACATGAACAGTTTGAATCTCGATCGCGACGTTTTGCAATCGCGCATCAACTATCCGATTCTGTGCGTGATTCCGACGTTATTACAACCGAAATCCAGAGGAAGACTTCGATTGTCCACCGCCGATCCGTACGAGAGACCGCTAATTTACGCGAACTACATGAGCGACGATGAAGACGAAGACATCGAGACAATGTTGAGCGGCATCAATTACGTTCGACGATTGTTACGGACCGAAGAGTTCAGGAAGCACAATTTGAAGTTGGTAAAGTACCACGTGCCGAATTGCGAAGGGATCGAATTCGACACGGACGATTATTGGCGATGCATCTTGAGGAATTTGGCTACGACCGTTTACCATCCGACAGGCACTTGCAAGATGGGCCGCAAGAGCGATAAGACGGCGGTCGTCGATCCGCGATTGCGGGTGCACGGCGTGAAGAACTTGCGGGTGATCGACGCGTCGATCATGCCGAAGATCACGTCGGGGAACACGAACGCGCCGACGATCATGATCGGCGAGAAGGGCGCGGACATGATTAAGGAGGATTGGTCTTACTATGATTAGCAATTGAGTTTAAAAAGGTGATTGTCTTCGTAATAAGTTACAGTTCGTTTGTTGAATAAATCTTTCAAAAGGTGCCATTTAATAATTTAAAGGGCTCCGGAAGGAAAAAGTAGGGAGCATCGAAAGTTTCTACACACTGTAATAATGAAACTAGGTTTCAGTTTTTTTTTCGCAATGCTTTCCTTTAGTCTAGGAGAGAGGAACTGCACGATGGTTGCTCCAAAAGTTTCACCTTTGACGCCATTAAATAAGTCTTTAGTGTACGCAGCAGAATAATTATTCACTTTGAAGTCAAATTGCGCAAACTTTTTCCAAAACTTTTGGCAAACAACAGACAACGAATTTTAACCATAACTGTCACCTTGGTTTTATTAGTTTGCAAAAACTTTTGGTGCTACGTACGTAGATCTGAAAAATTGGCATATCGCTAGTAATGTTATTAGCGATTGTGTCTGAGAGACAAACAGAAAAAGCAAACAATTTGCACACCGAGTTTAATTACAGGAAGTACAAATTTGCGAGCGCAATTGCTTAATTACGTGTCTAAGGCTCGCTAATTAATTTACTTAATCGTTTATTTAGCACAGCGAAATGTTTGTCTACCTGTTGAATTTGCAAACAGGGACGTTTCCTCCGCTAGATCATCGTTCTCGCATCGATCAGTCTTCAGAAGACTTGCAATTAACGTCGTCCAAAAGTAGCTGCTGCAGGATTAAAAAAAAATCCAACGATACTCTTCGCCCAAAGGGCAAAAAGCAATCGAGGTAACATCGCAATATTCGCGAAAACATGCTCATAATGCAAATTTGTTACAACTCGCAATGTTTAATTATCGTTTGCAAAAAAATAACAGCATAAACGATAGCAAATAACTTTGCATTTTATGCAAATAACATTAACACACAAAGTAGGAGATTGTCCGCCGCCAGCAAATGCGTAGCGTTAATATAAATGATAAAGGAACCGCGCGTTGCACCTCAGTCGAAACGAAACTACGCCAATGGCAAATGGCAATTTATTGGACGGCGTCGCGAATCCGTGTCCGCACGCCTCGTTGACGGGCGCGTCCGCCCAATTGTTCCTGGCGCTGATCAACGCGTTATTCGCCGCTCAGTGCTCGATATCGAAGCGCGACAAATACCCGGACGACGTCGGACCGTCGTTGAACGACGGCGACGCGTTCGACTTCATCGTCGTCGGCGCCGGATCCGCCGGTTCCGTCGTCGCCAATCGCTTGACGGAGAACGCGAAATGGCGCGTCTTGCTCTTGGAAGCGGGCACGTACCCGTCGACCACGTCGGAGGTGAGTTAAATCTCTTCGATTGACTTTGATTTATCCACGCATTTTCGCTCAGATACCCGCGCTTCAACCGACCTTGCACAACTCCGAAGAGGATTGGGCGTATCGCACTCAACCGTCCGCCACGTCTTGCCTGAGCTTCAACAACGGCTCGTGCGTGTGGCCGCGCGGCAAAATGGTCGGCGGCTCGAGCGGCATCAACGGGATGCTGTATCTTAGAGGCACGAGGACGAACCACGACGAGTGGGCGCGGATGGGCAACGCGGACTGGGGCTACGACGACGTGCTGCCGTATTACGTCAAATCGGAAGATTGTCGCGACGCCGCATTGCGGAACAGTCCGCTTCACGGGCGCGACGGTTACTTGACGACGAGCAAAATCGTGGCCGAAGACGAGATACGGAAGAAGATTATTCGCGGCGCTCGCGAACTGCGCTACGATCACAAGCCGGATCAGACGGAAAGCGGCTACTTCGACGCGCTGACGACGACCGAGAACGGGACGCGGTGCAGCGCCGGTTACGCGTTCTTGGGCAAAGTGAAACGCGCGAATTTACGCTTGGCGACGAAAGCGTTCGCGAAGAAGATCCTCATCGACGCGGCTACGAAGGCGGCGTACGGCGTCGTGGCGGACGTCGACGGAAAGGAGATGGCGCTGCTGGCGACGAAGGAGGTGATCGTGAGCGCCGGCGCCATCAACTCGCCGCAACTGTTGATGCTGAGCGGCGTCGGTCCAGCGAAACATCTTCACGCGAAAGGGATCGAGGCGATCGCGGATCTACCGGTCGGCGAAAATCTGCAGGATCACTTGGTGTTCCCGCTGCTTTGCGTTCAAGTCCCGTCGACGATGCTGACGAGCGAATCGCCCGAACAGTCCGCGTTCGATTACTTCGTCCACCGCAAAGGTCCGCTGGCGACGATGAATCTGTTAAACTTCGCCGGGTTCATCAACACGAAGGACCAACTGGCGCCGCCCGACTTGCAGTTCCATCACAACGCGATCGGCGCGGCGGCGAATTTCGAAGCGTACGTGAACGGGGTGAACCTGAAGCCGGAGATCGTGCGGTCGCAGGTTAAATTTCCCCTGTTCCGCTTCATGTCGACGCTGTCGCAGCCGAAGTCGCGGGGAAGAGTGCGATTAGCCAGCAGGGATCCGTACGATAGAGTATTAGTTTATTCCGACTATTTGACGGACGAGGACGACGAAGACGTCGAGACGTTGTTGCGGGGCATCAAGTACACTCGACGATTGCTGCGAACCGAAGAGTTCAGGAAGGACGATTTGCAATTCGTAAAGTTCAACGTGCCGAATTGCGAAGGGATCGAATTCGACACGGACGATTATTGGCGGTGCATGTTGCGGAATTTGGCGACGACCGTCTTCCATCCGACGAGCACTTGCAAGATGGGTCCGAAGGGCGATAAGACGGCGGTCGTCGATCCGCGATTGCGGGTGCACGGCGTGAAGAACTTGCGGGTGATCGACGCGTCGATCATGCCGAAGATCACGTCGGGGAACACGAACGCGCCGACGATCATGATCGGGGAGAAGGGCGCGGACATGATTAAGGAGGATTGGTAGTAAATCGGCAACGATTACGATTCGTAGCTTATAATATTGTAATCTAAGCGAGGCGTTTGATGTCTTTGCAATAAAAAAACGAATGATGATGGCATTTAATAATTGAAAGACGGCCGAAGAGATGATGTTCAGTCTCCCCAAAACCACCGACATTTCTTGGTGACGTGTCAAGAATATTAGCAAAATTGTCCATAAACAAATTATTTGCAAACTCGGTTTACTTAAGGCAAGCAGGATTTACAATGGCGATTAATTAACTGCCGCTTTGGGACTGTTAAATTAACACGTATGCCTCATTAGCGAAGTGTTTGTCCACTTTCGCACCTGACGCGCGTTCAACTTGCACACGCAGACATTTGCTCGCGGATTGTTGCTAACGCAAAAGACGAAATCGAACAGATCGATTACCAGGCGACGAAACTTTGGAGTTGACATGGTGTGCGACAGTCTGCGGGCGATTTTCGATCGAACCAATCCTAGGAAACGTCGATTTTCTTATTGACTATTTCGCCCAGAATTTTTAGAATCTGGTTATTGTAACATTGCAGAACTTTCCTCCCATTTCAATTGCGCCTTTAAAACTTACGTGATGTTAAGAATAACGAAGTTATTACGGATGAAAGTACCGATTAAGTTCGACGTGGATTGATGGAAGTATCAATGAAAATTGGCGAACAATTTGAAGCTAGAACCATTTTCCAAAACTTCGTTCATGCTCGGTACGATAAACCGCTAAATAATTGAGAGTAACGAACCGGAATATTTGAGCCGCGTGGACGTTATGTTTCTTTGTAACGGGGAATCTTCAGTTTCTTCGCTATTGCCTTTGTAATAAACTGCAGTTGATTCATTGAATGATTCATTCACAGGAAGAACCTAAGGACGATGGCATTTAACAATTGAGCGACCTTTAGTTAAAACGAAATGCTCGCAGTTTCGTCCAGGGTAACTACAAAGTCGCCAAGAAATGTGCAATATGTATGTCGTTGGCAAATATTTTTGCTAGCGAAACAGCTAAGAGCGAGCGCATTGTTTGCACACTCCGTTTGTTTATGAGAATTACGAAATTGCAGCAGTAATTGATTAATGGGCCGCTCATTAATCTACTTAATCATCCATTTAAATCTCTTGCATTAGCGAAATGTTTACAACTTGCAAGCGCAGATTATTCTTAGGAGGTAAAGGATAAACTAATCATATTATTACGATTCGCAATGTTTGATTAACACTCGCAAAAAAGAAAACAACAGCGTCAATATTATTTTTGACTTGGCTCGCGCGAATTATGTTACACTAACAAGCAATATTGACACTCGTTAACAGCTCGCGAGCTTAATTCGTTGAGCGGCAATATAAATTAACAGCGAATTCTCGACTGCGTCTCATTCCCCACCGAAGCATGGCAACGGCAAATGGCAATTTGCTGGACGGCGTCGCGAATCCGTGTCCGCACGCCTCGTTGACGGGCGCGTCCGCCCAATTGTTCCTGGCGCTGATCAACGCGTTATTCGCCGCTCAGTGTTCGCTATCGAAGCGCGACAAATACCCGGACGACGTCGGGCCATCGTTGAACGACGGCGACGCGTTCGACTTCATCGTCGTCGGCGCCGGATCCGCCGGTTCCGTCGTCGCCAATCGCTTGACGGAGAACGCGAAATGGCGCGTTTTAGTCTTGGAAGCGGGCACGTATCCGCCGGCCACTGCGGAGGTGAGTTAATATCCGTTCGTTGGCGTGGATTTAAACGATTACTTTCGTTCAGATACCGGCCCTCGCATTGACCATCCATAACACCGAAGCGGATTGGGCGTATCGCACGCAACCGTCCGTCGCTTCGTGCTTGAGCTACAATAACGGTTCGTGCGTGTGGCCGCGCGGCAAAATGGTCGGCGGCTCGAGCGGAATGAACGGACTGCTGTACGTCAGAGGCACGAAGACGAACCACGACGAGTGGGCGCGGATGGGCAATCGCGGCTGGGATTACGCGTCGGTTCTGCCGTATTACCTCAAATCGGAAGATTGTCGCGATCGCGTGTTGCGGAACAGTCCGCTTCACGGGCGCGACGGTTACTTGACGACGAGCAGGTATCGATTGAAGGACGAGATACGGAAGAAGATTATTCGCGGCGCTCGCGAACTGGGCTACGATCACAAGCCGGATCAGACCGAAAGCGGCTACTTCGACGCGTTGACGACGATCGAGGACGGGACGCGGTGCAGCGCGGGTTACGCGTTCTTGGGGAAGATCGAACGCCGCAACTTGCACTTGGCGACGAACGCCTTCGTGAAGAAGATCCTCGTCGATAAGCAAACGAAGGCGGCGTACGGCGTCGTGGTGGACGTCGACGGAAAGGAGATGGCGCTGCGGGCGACGAAGGAGGTGATCGTGTGCGCGGGCGCCATCAACTCGCCGCAACTGTTGATGCTGAGCGGTATCGGACCGCGCGCGCATCTTCGCGCGAAAGGAATCGAGACGATCGCGGATCTGCCGGTCGGCGAAAATCTGCAGGATCACTTGATGTTTCCGCTCTTTTCGCCGCAAGTTCCGTCCGCGATGCTGATCGCTCAATCGACGCAAAACTCCGCGTTCGACTATTTCATGTACAGAAAAGGTCCGTTGGCGACGTTGCACTTGCTGAACGTCGTCGGTTTCGTCAATACGCGCGATCGTCGCGGTCCGCCCGACCTGCAAATCCATCACACGGCCATCGAGTCGCCGGAGAACGCGGCGTTTTACGTGAACGCCATCAATCTGAAGCCGGCGATTCTGGAGTCGGATGTGGAATTTCCCGTCGTATGCATCACGCCGACGCTATCGCAACCGAAATCCAGAGGAAGAATTCGATTGTCCAGCAGGAGCGCGTACGATAGACCGCTGATTTATACGAACTACATGACGGACGAGGACGACGAAGACATCGAGACGTTGTTGCGGGGCATCAAGTACGCTCGACGGTTGTTACGAACTAAAGAGTTCAAGAAGGACGATTTGGAATTGGTGAAGCTCAACGTGCCGAATTGCGAAGGGATCGAATTCGACACGGACGATTATTGGCGATGCATGTTGCGGAATTTGGCTACGACCACGTATCATCCGACGAGCACTTGCAAGATGGGTGCGAAGGGCGATAAGACGGCGGTCGTCGATCCGCGATTGCGGGTGCACGGCGTGAAGAACTTGCGGGTGATCGACGCGTCGATCATGCCGAAGATCACGTCGGGGAACACGAACGCGCCGACGATCATGATCGGCGAGAAAGGAGCGGATTTGATTAAGGAGGATTGGCAATAATTATTGTTAGAAATCGCGTCTTATGGCTTCAATCTAAACAACCTTATCGGAGACCGTCGAAATGTTTTTCTGTTGTCGCCAAACAAGTTTCCGCGTTTGCTCGTCATTCTGCTTTTATTGTTTGGCAAGCAGAATAAACCGTAAGCAATCTTCTAGATAAAGTAAACTAATAAAGAGAAACAAACAAACGAAAAACAATGTGAACGCCGGAATTCTTACGCTTTACTTCGACTTTGACGAGAGCAAATATAACTGTGAGACCACAACATTTTCGTTGGCTAAGTCCACACTGGCAGGCAATTATTTGCCCTCTTTCGATGTCAAATAGAGAACTGGGAGGCGACACTTTGATCGAAATCCTGATTAACGACCCGACGCATTACAAACAGTTGATTCGCAAAGATTTTCGGATGTTTTAGGAAGCGTTCTTATATTGCTGCGCCTGTGAAATTTCAATTTCGTTTGCAATGCCTCTTGGAATAAGTACAACAAAAATATTTAAAATCGCATTCATTCGATGCATATTGTGTCATTCTCAATCCGCGAGTTCGGTCGAGATTGAGGCGCGCAAAAACGTTTTGCATAAAATGTTATAATTATTTTTCGCACGATATTTGATAACAACAAAATACTAAAGACCGGTTGTTCGCAAAACAAATACCTGCGTACGATTACCACGCAACTATTTGTGAATTGGATGTCTGAAGGTCGTGTTAAATTGAAATTTTATCTATTCAAACTTGGAGACATTACGCGATAAGCGGACGATGCTGAGAGTCCCGCTATAAAAGCAACGAGTTCCGCGTCCAATTCACTTGATTGCCTTCTCCAAATAATTCAACCCACGAAGTTTGCAATCGAGGGCGAGATGAACGCTACCGCTAATTTCAATTTGCTGGACGGCGTCGCGAATCCGTGTCCGCACGCCTCGTTGACGGGCGCGTCCGCCCAATTGTTCCTGGCGCTGATCAACGCGTTATTCGCCGCTCAGTGCTCGATATCGAAGCGCGACAAATACCCGGACGACGTCGGGCCGTCGTTGAACGACGGCGACGCGTTCGACTTCGTCGTCGTCGGCGCCGGATCCGCCGGTTCCGTCGTCGCCAATCGCTTGACGGAGAACGCGAAATGGCGCGTCTTGCTCTTGGAAACCGGCGCGTATCCGTCGACCACGTCGGAGGTGAGTTAATTCAAAGCGCCAAGCTTAAGCGCCTTTCGCTTTCGTCTCCGTTCCAGGTCCCGTTGCTCTTCCTAACGCTACAAAACACCGAAGAGGATTGGGCGTATCGCACCGTGCCGAACAAGAACGTTTCCTGCCAGAGCTTCAACGGCGGCTCGTGCGCTTGGCCGCGCGGCAAAATGTTGGGCGGCTCGAGCGGCATCAACGCGATGCTGTACGTCAGAGGCACGAGGACGAACCACGACGAGTGGGCGCGGATGGGCAACGCGGACTGGGGCTACGACGACGTGCTGCCGTATTACGTCAAATCGGAAGATTGTCGCGACGCCGCATTGCGGAACAGTCCGCTTCACGGGCGCGACGGTTACTTGACGACGAGCAAATACGCGGTGGAGGACGAGATACGGAAGGAGATTATTCGCGGCGCTCGCGAACTGGGCTACGATCACAAGCCGGATCAGACGGAAAGCGGCTATTTCGACGCGCTGACGACGATCGAGGACGGGACGCGGTGCAGCGCCGGTTACGCGTTCTTGGGGAAGATCGAACGCCGCAACTTGCACTTGGCGACGAAAGCGTTCGCGACGAAGATCCTCGTCGATAAGCAAACGAAGACGGCGTACGGCGTCGTGGTGGATGTCGACGGCAAGGAGATGGCGCTGCGGGCGACGAAGGAGGTGATCGTGTGCGCGGGCGCCATCAACTCGCCGCAACTGTTGATGCTGAGCGGTATCGGACCGCGCGCGCATCTTCGCGCGAAAGGAATCGAGGCGATCGCGGATCTGCCGGTCGGCGAGAACCTGATGGACCATCTGATGATGCTGTTCACCGCCGTCGAGATACCGAGCGATTTGCTCGTCGCGCAGCAACCGCTCGAGCAGAATCTCTTCGATTATTTCGCGTTCCGCAAAGGCTCGTTGGCGAATATCGGCGCGACCAGTTTCATGGGCTTCGTCAACACGGAGCGGAAATTCGCGCCGCCCAATTTGCAATTCCATCATTTCGTCATCGCGGACGCGCAGGATTTGCAATTGCTGGCGCAATCGTTTAACGTGCGCGCGGAGGTCTTCGGCAATTGGACCGTTACGTTCCCGATGTTTTGCCTCGTGCCGACGCTGTTGGCGCCGAAGTCGCGGGGACGAGTCGTATTGTCCACCGCCGATCCGCACGAGAAGCCGCTAGTTTACGCGAACTACTTGAGCGACGATGAAGACGAAGACGTCGAGACGATGCTCGATGGCGTCAAGTATTTGAAGAAGTTGTTGAACACGCTCGCGCTGAGGAAATACGATTTGAAATTGATGCACTTCGATGTGCCGAATTGTCGACGGATTCAATTCGACACGGACGATTATTGGCGGTGCATGTTGCGGAATTTGGCTACGACCATCTACCATCCGACGGGTACTTGCAAGATGGGTCCGAAGGGCGATAAAACGGCGGTCGTCGATCCGCGATTGCGGGTGCACGGCGTGAAGAACTTGCGCGTGATCGACGCGTCGATCATGCCGAAGATCACGTCGGGGAACACGAACGCGCCGACGATCATGATCGGGGAGAAGGGCGCGGATTTGATTAAGGACGATTGGTCTTAAACTGTCAACTCAAAGAGAGTTAGTCTAGCATTGTTAAATAAAATACAACAGCACTGGTTTTGTACGTAGCTATTTTCTCGTGGCTCAATCGGCACCAAAGCAATTGGATTCAGAACGACGAAATGCATCCAATTAATGCGACTTCAATTATTTTTTTATGATTATTTCAAAAAACATTGCAAACAAATTGAAGTTTCATCAACTTAAGCCATCTTAAAACATCTGAAAATATTTGAGAATGAACTGTTTGTAATATGTCATTAATCAGGATCTTGATCAAAATGTCGCCTACGCAATCGAAAGAAGAGGCAATAATTTGCAGAACCAAAAAAAGAAAAACGAGAACGAATTAGAAACGACGAAAAATGCCTGCACGTGAGGTAACGCATTTGATTTATGGTTGACGTAAGACGTTATCAGCGTACGGACCGTTATCGTAAAGCTTCTGCAAATATGGCCCGTGTTAATCCCACGCTTAATCCTACGTTAAACGCTTGCCAATCTTCTTTAGCTCTCGTAACGCTTACGTTATTAACCCAAATAAAACATTATCGTAGATTTTTACTGGTCCAAGAAAATGGACGCGACAAGAAACAGGTTCACCCGCATAATTCGCTGAGGCAAAACAATATCAAAACGTTTATTTGCTAAATAATCGTTATCATCGCCATAATCAATATACAATGACGCCGCAAAGAAGCGACTGGATACATCAAAGTCATGGGGATTAACGCGAAATCCCCCGCCGATATTAGATAAAACGTCGGACAGAGCGTTGGATTATTTCGCCAGCAACAAGCGACGATTGTAAACGTCGATAGGACCACAAGAAGTAAAAATCCTCGCTGTTTCCTTAACAAAATGGCGAGTCTCGAACTAAGCGATAACGTCCTAAACACGTGCCCGCAATCGTCGGGCGCGACCGCTCAACTCTTCCTGACGCTGATCAACGCGTTATTCGCCGCCCGGTGCGCGCTGTCGCCGCGCGACAAGTACCCGGAGGACGTCGGCCCGTTATTGCGCGACGGCGACGCGTTCGACTTCGTCGTCGTCGGCGCCGGCTCGGCCGGTTCCGTCGTCGCGAACCGACTAACGGAGAACGCGAAGTGGCGCGTCTTGCTCTTAGAAGCGGGCACGTACCCGTCGAGCATCTCGCAGGTGAGCCAGACCATTCCGCGTTTTGCTCTCTCTTTTTTTTTTTAACGCAACGAAGCGATCGCAATCGACCAGGTGCCGGCCATGTATTTCTCCATGCAGAACACCGACGAGGACTGGGCGTACAAGACCGCGCCGTCGAACGCTTCGTGCCGCGGCATGAAGAGCGGCCAGTGCGCGTGGACGCGCGGTAAAATGCTGGGCGGCTCGAGCGGTATCAACGCGATGCTGTACGTCAGAGGCACGCGAGGCGATCACGACCGATGGGCGGCGATGGGCTGCGACGGTTGGGATTACGCCGCGGTGCTGCCGTACTACATCAAGTCGGAGAACGTCGTCGAGCCGACGTTAAGGAGCAGCCCGCTTCACGGCACAAGCGGTTACTTGACGACGAGCAGGAGCGTCTTCGATCAGCCGATTCGCGCCGCGCTCGTGAGCGGCCTCCGCGAGTTGCGCTACGAGACGCACGCGGATCAGACGGAAAGCGGCTACTTCGACGCGTTGACGACGATCGAGGACGGGACGCGGTGCAGCGCGAGCGACGCGTTCTTGGGGAAGATCGATCGCCGCAACTTGCACTTGGCGACGAAAGCGTTCGCGACGAAGATCCTCGTCGATAAGCAAACGAAGACGGCGCACGGCGTCGTGGCGGACGTCGACGGAAAGGAGATGGCGCTGCGGGCGACGAAGGAGGTGATCGTGTGCGCGGGCGCCATCAACTCGCCGCAACTGTTGATGCTGAGCGGCGTCGGACCGCGCGCGCATCTTCGCGCGAAAGGAATCGAGACGATCGCGGATCTGCCGGTCGGCGAGAACCTTCAAGACCATCTGATCACGACGTTCCTCTCGACGGAATTACCGCGCGGTTTAGTCGCGTATCCGCCCCGCGAGCAGACGCTCTTCGACTATTTCATGTACAAGAAGGGATTACTCTCGACGTTGTCCCTGACGAACTTTATGGGTTTCGTCGATACGAAGAACGCGTCGTCGCCGTCGTCGTCGTCGCCGAACTTGCAATTCCATCATTTCCTAATGAACGCGCGCGACGATTTCGAGTTGTTCGCGCGCTCGGTTAACGTCGGCGACGACGTGATCGCGACGGCGATCGCCTTCCCGATCTTGAGCGTCATTCCGACGCTGCTGCAACCGAAATCGCGCGGACGCGTATCGCTCGCGTCGGCCGAGCCGCGCGACCGGCCGCTGATTCATGCGAATTACATGACGGACGAGAACGACGAGGACATCGAGACGATGCTGGACGGCGTCAAGTTCGTCAAGCGCTTGCTGGCGACGTCGGCGTTGGGGAAGTACGAGCTGAAGTTGTTGCGGTATAACGTGACGAATTGCGCGCGCTTGGAGTTCGACACGGACGATTATTGGCGTTGCGCGTTGCGGAATTTGGCCGCGACCATCTACCATCCGACGGGCACTTGCAAGATGGGTGCGAAGGGCGATAAGACGGCGGTCGTCGATCCGCGGCTGCGCGTCCACGGCGTGCGGAACTTGCGCGTGATCGACGCGTCGATCATGCCGAAGATCACGTCGGGGAACACGAACGCGCCGACGATCATGATCGGCGAGAAAGGAGCGGACTTGATTAAGGAGGATTGGAATTAACATAACCTAAGGTGTTTACTTCGTAAAGTCTCTGGGAGTGATCCGAGGTAATTCGCATGCGATTAACATAAATTAAGCTAAGAACGTCATTTGTAAAGTTCTCTGGGAATCGTCCGAGGGAATTCGGATTCGATAAACATAACCTAACCCAAAATAACCTACAAAAGGTGGTTCGTAGAGTTTTCTCGAAGTGATCCGCGAAAATTCAGATGCGATTGACGTAACCTAACATAACCTAAAACATTTGGTTCGTAGAGTTCTTTGAGCGTGATCCGAGGGAATTCGGATTCGATTAACGTAACCTAACCTAACATAACCTAAAAAATGTGTTTCCTAGAGTTCTGTGGTCAGAAGGAATTCGGCTGCGATTAACATAATCTAATGAGATCATCTAAAAAAATGTGGCTCGTAGAGTTCTTTGAGCAGTAATCCGAGGGAATTCGGATGCGATATATATTTTAAAAGTCGGTTCATAGAGTTCTCTGGGAGCGATCGGAACTTCAATTAATCGAATGAATTGCAAAATTCCTATCATCTTAACGCTCGTCAACTAATTGAATAACAACACATGTGAACATCATGACTTTATTAACGTCGTAATTAATAGTAGTTTAACGACTGCTTATCCCGTAGATGTCACTGTTTTGCAGGCCATCACTATCACCATTAGATTGAACTAATTGCTAAGATTAATGAAGAAACACACACACACGCGCGACGAATTAATTACAAGGAAATATCTATAATGCGATTAAATGCAACGAGCAAGTGGCGCATTTTAATTAATCGCATTGATAAATAATTGACATTTGCTTTTAGATAAACAGATCGAACGGGAAACGTCGATAATAGCTCGTTATCCCGCGGCATTTCGGGTAATCAATTGGCGATATCTTTCATTTGCAATTTTTTTTCCCATCGCTCGAAATTCATCCGACTATAAACAACGAAATATCCGACTTCTATGCACGCATTGCGTCGTTGGCGATATTAAAGAAAAAAGAAGACGCGGATAAGTCGGCGAGCGTAAAACAATAATAACGCGGATCTTTCGCAAATCGAACGCGAACGTAAACGGAACGATAGCGAAGAGAAAACGATGAACGCGGCCAAGACTAATTTACTCGACGGCATCGAGAACACGTGCCCGCAGACGTCCGTCGCCGGATTGCCGGGCCAGTTGTTCCTGTCGCTGATCAACGCCCTGTTCCTGGCCCAGTGCACGCTGTCGAAGCGCGACAAATACCCGGAGGACGTCGGACCGCTGTTGAAAGACGGCGACGCCGCGTACGATTTCGTCGTCGTCGGCGCCGGCTCGGCCGGCTCCGTCGTCGCCAATCGCCTGACGGAGAACGGGAAATGGCGCGTCTTGCTCTTGGAAGCGGGCACGTATCCGTCGACCACGTCGGAGGTGAGTCCTCTCGAAACGAATTTGAAAGTTTGATCGATCGTGAAAATTGACGTCGCAGATGCCGCTCGTATTTCACGCGGTGCAAAACACGGCGGAGGACTGGGCGTATCGCACCGTCCCGTCGGAGCGGTATTGCGTCAGCCTGAAGAACGCAACGTGCGCGTGGCCGCGCGGCAAAATGCTGGGCGGCACGAGCGGCATGAACGCGATGCTGTACGTGCGAAGCAACAGGGCGAACCACGACGAGTGGGTGCGAATGGGCAACGCGGACTGGGGCTACGACTCCGTTCTGCCGTATTACGTCAAATCGGAGGATTGCCGCGACGCCGCATTGCGAAGAACCGCTCGCCACGGCACGGGCGGTTACTTGACCAGCAGTCGACACGTGTTCGACCAGCCGATACGCTCGGCGTTCATCGAAGCGATCGAAGAGTTGGGCTACGGCCACCACGGCGATCAGGTGGAGAACGGCTATTTCGACTCGTTGACGACGATCGAGGACGGGACGCGGTGCAGCGCGGGTTACGCGTTCTTGGGCAAAGTGAAACGCCGCAACTTGCACTTGGCGACGAAAGCGTTCGCGAAGAGGATCCTCGTCGATAAGCAAACGAAGACGGCGTACGGCGTCGTGGCGGACGTCGACGGAAAGGAGATGGCGCTGCGGGCGACGAAGGAGGTGATCGTGTGCGCGGGCGCCATCAACTCGCCGCAACTGCTGATGCTGAGCGGCGTCGGACCGCGCGCGCATCTTCGCGCGAAAGGAATCGACGTCGTCAACGATCTACCGGTCGGCAAGAACCTGATGGACCACCTGTTGGCGCCGTTCGTCGTCTTCGAAATACCGTCCGTTTTATACAAGAAAACGGACGCCACGCGGATGGCCTTCGACTTCTTCACGCGGCGAACCGGTCCGCTGTCGACGGTCGGGCTGACGAACTTCATGGGCTTCGTGAACACGTACAACGACACGCTCGACGACCCGAACGTGCAACTGCTGCACATCGTGTTCGGCGACGCGGCGGACTATCGCCTCTTCTTCGGCTCGCTCAACTATCCCGACGCCGTCGTTCGCGCGCCGATCAAATATCCGGTCGTCGTCGTGCTGTTGACGCTCCTTCAGCCGAAGTCGCGCGGTGAATTGCTGCTGAGGACGGCGCGCGCGCACGATAAACCGCTGATCTATCCGCGCTACATGAGCGACCGTCGCGGCGACGATCTGTCGGTCCTATCGGACGCGATACGCTACGTGCAGCGGGTGCTGCGAACGCGCGCGTTCAAGCGGTACCGCGTCGAGTTGCGCAAGTTCGAGGTGGCGAATTGCGCGCGTTTGGAGTTCGACACGGACGATTATTGGCGGTGCATGTTGCGGAATTTGGCGACGACGCTCTACCATCCGACGGGCACTTGCAAGATGGGTCCGAAGGGCGATAAGACGGCGGTCGTCGATCCGCGATTGCGGGTGCACGGCGTGCGGAACTTGCGCGTGATCGACGCGTCGATCATGCCGAAGATCACGTCGGGGAACACGAACGTGCCGACGATCATGATCGGGGAGAAGGGAGCGGACATGATCAAGGAGGATTGGCAAGCGGCGCACAAAGAGTCATAAGGGCTATCGTCGGTCTGATGCGCTTCGAATAATTATTTTTATGTTGAGATAACAATAGCTAAAGGATTATTTATTAATGATAATTAGAATGCAATTGCGATTAAATTTATGTTGGGAATAGATGATGATGATGATGGACACGTTGGTATTCATTGAAGAAGTTGGATGGAGATTTAATTCTTTTCTGTTTAAGGTGACGTTTAGATTTATGACTTTCAGATTCACGATTTGTAGATTAGCCAACTGGAAGGAAAAATTAATGACACCAAGCGAAGAAGGCATAAATAATCAATGGAGCTTAATAAGATGGAAGTCTTTTGCAATGGATGAACACTGCAATTTAATTCATCTTACAATTAGATAAGTTGCAGCAATATTTTGATATATCTTTTGGAGGACTATTCGGCCATCGTTATTGAAGGCAGAGCATCCTATGATCAAAATTGAGTACCGGCTGTCGGAGGAATTGAATTCCCATCACGAAAACAAAGCCAATGGATTGAAAGAATTTGGAATGGCGACCGCGCGATCTGTTCACTAGGTAATTAATCAATTGTTCGTCTATATTTCGTTCTTAATAGTTAATTGTTGGTTTCTCTTTCTCTTTACAGTTGAGCAACGTCCAACCGGTGAGTTGGTAAAGGAAGATTGCAGAACATGCAAGCGGAAATCGTCCCGAAAATATTCGACTGGTAATAAGAGGTACATTGTTTATGATGTTTATTATTAAGATATCTCTGTATTTATCAATTTAAACAAATTCGTAAACATGCAGTAAACTTCTTTGAGGATAACAAAATGTACTTTGTTTTATAAAAATCACTAATGATTTAACACTAATTGTTAAATCATTAAATATTTTCATAAAAGCAAAGTAAAAATATAATTGTAACATAGAATGTACTTTGTTTTTATAAAAATTATTAATGATTTAACACATTGTTACATCATTAACTGTTTTTATGAATGCAAGGTAAAGATACAATTGTAATACAGAATATACTTTCTTTTTATAAAAATAATAGAAGATTTAACAGTAATTGTTAAATTTTTAATAACTCTTAATAACTTTTATTTGTTTTTTTTTATATTTCAGTTGATTAAAATGAAGTATATTAATTCAAAGTCGAATTGGAATGAAAGAATCCACATGCAATTTTGATAAACCAACAATTGATCATATGGTAAGTGCACGTTTATTTATTTATAGTAAATAATATTGAAACATTAAAGAATATAATCATGTAAAGCATGTAAGTGTTTTGTTCAAGAAATTCCATAACTTATAATAAGCCCATATTTTTGAATAAAACTTCAGAATCCATGTACTAATTAACTGTGATTGATTTCTATTTTAGGAACTATTGTGATTCATGAATACACAGCATATAATTTAATGACCAGTACTACGAAGAAAATGAGCAACATCACACTTTAGTATGGGAGAACCACTTAAAATCAACATTAGCAAGACAGAATATAGAAATTAAACAATAAGTATGATAAAACTAGAATACCAATGTAAAATAGAATATACTTTGTTTTTATAAAGATTATTTATGATTTAACACTAATTGTTAAATCATTGAATATCTTCATGAAAGCAAAGTAAAAATATAATTGTAACATAGAATGTACTTTGTTTTTATAAAGATTATTAATGATTTAACACTTCTTGTTAAATCATTGAATATTTTCATAAAAGCACAGTAAAAATATAATTGTAAGATAGAATGTACTTTGTTTTTATAAAGATTATTAATGATTTAACACTAATTGTTAAATCATTGAATATCTTCATGAAAGCAAAGTAAAAATATAATTGTAAGATAGAATGTACTTTGTTTTTATAAAGATTATTATTGATTTAACACATTGTTACATCATTAATTGTTTTTATGAAAGCAAGGTAAAGATACAATTGTAATACAGAATATACTTTGTTTTTATAAAAATAATAGAAGATTTAACAGTAATTGTTAAATCTTTAATAACTCTTCTATTATTTTTATAAAAACAATATCTATTCTACATAGTAATTGTATTTTTACCTTGCCTTCATAAAACTTTTAAAGATTTAACAGTAAGTGTTAAGTCAATAACAATTCTTATGAAAGCAAAGTATTTGTTAGTTTAGATAAATAATGTAAAATACAATGTAATAAAATGATAATAAAATAATCGAATAGTACGTTCAAATCTCGACTAAGATTAGTTCAGCTTTTCACTCATAGAGGGCGCAACGTGTCAGAGTTATACAGGGTTCAGACCTTCACTCTAATCGATTCTCTGTCCAGACTTTTCCCGCCAAATATCAGGATCGACGACCTCCTCGGTCCTCATGTTCTCCTAATATTTCTCGAATTAAAAGTCCGAAAAATTGGCGAGCATTTTTTTCCCGCCAAAAATTTTTCCCGCCAAATATCAGGATCGACGACCTCCTCGGTCCTTATGTTCTCCTAATATTTCTCGAATTAAAAGTCCGAAAAATTGGCGAGCATTTTTTCCCGCCAAAATTTTCCCGCCAAAAATTTTTCCCGCCAAATATCAGGATCGACGACCTCCTCGGTCCTTATGTTCTCCTAATATTTCTCGAATTAAAAGTCCGAAAAATTGGCGAGCATTTTTTCCCGCCAAAATTTTCCCGCCAAAAATTTTTCCCGCCAAATATCAGGATCGACGACCTCCTCGGTCCTTATGTTCTCCTAATATTTCTCGAATTAAAAGTCCGAAAAATTGGCGAGCATTTTTTTCCCGCCAAAATTTTCCCGCCAAAAATTTTTCCCGCCAAATATCAGGATCGACGACCTCCTCGGTCCTTATGTTCTCCTAATATTTCTCGAATTAAAAGTCCGAAAAATTGGCGAGCATTTTTTCCCGCCAAAATTTTCCCGCCAAAAATTTTTCCCGCCAAATATCAGGATCGACGACCTCCTCGGTCCTTATGTTCTCCTAATATTTCTCGAATTAAAAGTCCGAGAAATTGGCGACAATTTTTTCCCGCCAAAATTTTCCCGCGAAAATTTTTTCCCGCCAAAATTTTCCCGCCAAAAATTTTTCCCGCCAAAAATCAGGATCGACGACCTCCTCGGTGTCCATCTTCTGTTAATACTTCACGAATTAATTTGTTTTTTTTTTTAATTCGATTTCTTTATTTATTCAATTTTTTTTAGGGATTTGTTTAATATATTTTTTTGTAAGTTGACAGTTCTTTTTTTTTGTATTAGATATATGGGTTGTAAGAATAATGAGAAGAACTAGTTTTATTTATACAATATTCATTTATTGTAATTTGTAATATATGATGCAATTTTATATTACAATTGTGCAATTTTATACGTATTACTCTTGCTTTCATTTATAGACTTTAATATACATAATCTTCACTAGAAAATAACCGTTTGGACCACTAGAAGAATGGGTCCAAAATTCCGCGGCTCTTCCCTTTTAAAAACCTATTTGGAGATGCTGGTGGGTGTAAGGTGTGAAGGGGATTTGTTTGGCAGCAACATGAAAGGTTTCCGTTCGTCGATCAGAATCTTGAAACGATCTAAAAGCAAGAAAGACAAATATAACGTCGCAATTCTGTAATCGAACAACTTTTTCTTCTCTTCTTCTTTTTGCCTTCATCTGTTTATTGAAATCCACTGATTATGAATCAATATTCATCGAATAATCTTCGCCTATTTCGTTGAGATTAACCTCGAGCAGGTTATCAACACCACCAGCAGCAAGTGTCGAATTCTATTCCATAAACAGATTAATCCCAACTGGACAACAACAAATCGAAATGGACCTGAATCAGGTGAGCGAAAACAAATCATAAAACAAAAGAAAATCCAAAACAAACACAGAACTTGCGCAATTGGCGATCGAGGCGCGCGTAACGCGGATCGTCGTCGATCCGTCGATCATCCGACCGAACTTCTACGACGGCGCGACGGCAACCGACGAGGATTTCGCGACGATGATGATGCTCACGTACTTGACGCGCGCCTGGCGGAAACGGAAGCGGCGAGGCGCAAAGAAGCGTTGAAGAAGTTGGTCCGTTTGCGGTTGCGACCGTGCGATGATGATAATAATGCGTACGCTCACGGCACGGACGACTATTGGCGGTGCGCCGGTCTGCACGCGACGATGGACCGGACGAGCGACGGCACGTCGGTCGTCGATCCGCGATTGCGGGTGCGGAATTTGCGCGCGATCGATGCCGGACGTGCCGTCGACGACGACGATCGTGATCGGCGAACCGGGGGGCCGACATGATTAAGGAGGATTGGAGCCGGTGGTGAACGGTTGCGAAACTGAAAGAATTTTAGATAATAAAGAATGAGAGAGAGAGAGAGAGAGAGTGTGTGAGTGAGTTTAATTCGATCTGCACGTTCTCTGTTGTAATATTATTCGCAGAAAATAAAGGAAAAACGATTTCTTTGTCTTTTCTTTAACGCTGAATCGGCTGTAATTGATATACCGTTCGGCTTGCGTCAGCTAAGTTCGTTCGTTCGTTGGTTATCGCCTCTATCGGAATCGTTAGCATTGCGACCCAGTCTCCCTCACGATGAGCCACACGAACGACCTGAAAACGTACTCGCTGGCGCGGATCGCGCTCACGTTCGGCCCCGGCCTCGGCTTCATGCTCTTCCTCGGCTCCGAGATCCTCGTCCGTCGGCCGGACATGCTCGACCTGGAGAATCGCGTGAAAATGCTGCAGCTCTACGAACTGCGCGACGCGTACGACTTCGTGATAATCGGCGGCGGTTCCGCCGGCTGCGTCCTGGCGAACCGCCTCAGCGAGAACGCGCGCTGGACGGTGCTGCTGATCGAGGCGGGGCCGGACGAGAACCCGGTCACCGACATGCCGCTGATGTTTCCGGCGTTGCAAATGTCGCCGCTGGACTGGAAGTTCAAGACGGAACCGGGCGCGTACTATTGCAAGGGGATGAAAGGCGGCCGGTGCAATTGGCCGCGCGGCAAAGTGCTCGGCGGCTGCAGCACGCTGAACGCGATGCTGTACATACGCGGCAACCGGAGGGACTACGACCGGTGGGCGGACGCGGGCAACGCGGGCTGGTCGTACGCGGACGTCTTGCCGTACTTCAAGAAGTCGGAGGACATGCGGATCGCCGCGCACCTCGACGATCCGTACCACGCGAGCGGCGGTTACCTGTCCGTCGAGCATTTCCGCTTCCATTCGGTGCTCGCGCAGTGGTTCCTGGAAGCAGGTGATTATCGGACTCGATGCGATGCCGCCGCGCGATAATAACAATCCGCTTTCTCTCGCCTCCCCCGACCACACAGGCAAACAACTCGGTTACGACGTCGTCGACGCGAACGGCGCGCATCAAACCGGCTTCATGCTGTCGCACGGCACGCTCCGGGACGGTCTGCGGTGCAGCGCGGCGAAAGCGTTCGTGCGGCCGGCGCGCGATCGCGACAATCTGCACGTGTCGCTGTTCACGCTGGCCGAGCGCGTCCTCGTCGACGAGCTCTCGTATCGCGCGTACGGCGTCGACCTGGCGAAGCACGGCGTGCGGAAGACGGTGTACGCGAGCAACGAGATCGTCCTGAGCGCCGGCGCCATCCAATCGCCGCAGCTGCTGATGCTGAGCGGCGTCGGACCGCGCGCGCACCTGCACGACGTCGGCATCGAGGCGATCGTCGATCGCGCGGGCGTCGGCGCGAATCTGCAAGATCACGTCGCCACCGGCGGCTTGACGTTCTTGTACGACGCGCCGCGCGACCTGCCGGACGACGCGTTGGGTTTCGTGCTGCCGAAGGTGTTCACCACCGAGAACATCGACGCGTTCACGCGCGACCGCAGCGGACCGATGTACTGGCTGCCCGAGGCGGAAGTGATGGGCTTCGTCGGCACGCGGTACGCGCACAACCGCACCGCGACGCACGACTGGCCGGACGTGCAGATCTTCTTCGGCTCGTACGGCGACAACACGGACGGCGGCCTGTTCGGGAAACGCGACGCCGGCATGACGGACGAGTATTACGCGGCCGTTTACGAGACGATCGTCTACAAGGACGCGATGACCGTCATCCCGTTGCTGATGCGGCCGCGGTCGCGCGGCAGATTGTTGCTGCGCGACGACAAGATGGACACGCCGCCGCTAATCTATCCGAACTACTACGACGACCCCGAGGACATGAAAGTGATGGTGGGCAAAGACAAAGTCTCATCGACGTATTTCGTTGCCGTTTTTATTTGTCGGTTTCCTTGCGCTCAGGTCGAGGGCATCAAAATCTGCTACGAGCTCATGCAAACGCCGGTGATGCGGCGCTACAATACGCGTTTCAATCCGTTCAAGATACCGCAGTGCAGCCACTTAACGTTCCTGTCGGACGCGTATTGGGCCTGTCAGGCCGAGCACTACACGCAAACCATCTATCATCCGGTTGGCACGTGCAAAATGGGCCCCGACGACGATTACGACGCGGTCGTCGATGCGCGGCTCAGGGTGCGCGGTTTGTATGGGTTACGCGTCGTCGATGCGTCCATTATGCCGACGATTGTTACCGGTAAGCAAAACACAAAAAGGAAAGAATTCAATTTGTTCGATCTCCGTTAAACGTTGATTAATCCATTCTCAACTTTGGGCAATCCACTTTGGACGCTAATCCATCCCTTTGAACTTTGATTGATCCTTTTCAACTTTCATCCCTTACTTAGAACTTTAATCAATCCACTTTGTACTTTGGTTAATTCCTTTGAACTTTTATCAGTTACTCTAATCATTCCACTTGTACTTTGATTGATCCCTTTGAACTTTGTTTAGTTCCTTCGAAGTTTGATCAATTCCATTGAATTTTTATTCATCCTCTTAATGTTTGTTCAGTCCCTTTGTAATTTGATCAGTCTCTTTGAACTTTGATCACTCCCTTTGAACTTTGATCACTCCCTTTGAACTTTGATTGATCCTTTTCAACTTTCATCCCTTACTTAGAACTTTAATCAATCCACTTTGTACTTTGATTAATTCCTTTGAACCTTTATCAGTTACTTATAACTCTAATCATTCCACTTGAACTTTGATTGATCCCTTTGAACTTTGTTTAGTTCCTTCGAAGTTTGATCAATTCCATTGAATTTTTATTAATCCTCTTAAAGTTTGTTCAATCCCTTTGTAATTTGATCAGTCTCTTTGAACTTTGATCACTCCCTTTGAACTTTGATCACTCCCTTTGAACTTTGATCTTTCCTTTGAACTTTGATTGATCCTTTTTAACTTTCATCCCTTACTTAGAACTTTAATCAATCCACTTTGTACTTTGATTAATTCCTTTGAACTTTGATCACTCCCTTTGAACTTTGATTTTCCTTTGAACTTTGATCTTTCCTTTGAACTTTGATTGATCCTTTTTAACTTTCATCCCTTACTTAGAACTTTAATCAATCCACTTTGTACTTTGATTAATTCCTTTGAACTTTTATCAGTTACTTATAACTCTAATCATTCCACTTGAACTTTGATTGATCCCTTTGAACTTTGTTTAGTTCCTTCGAAGTTTGATCAATTCCATTGAATTTTGATTAATCCTCTTAAAGTTTGTTCAGACCTTTGTAATTTGATCAGTCTCGTTGAACTTTGATCATTCTCATTGAACAGTCCCTTTGAATTGCAATTAATCCTACGATGAATTGGATGTAGATAACTGTTGATGCCTTTGGTTTTGTTTGCTATTAGGTAACACGAATGCACCGACGATAATGATAGCAGAGAAGGCTGCCGATATGATAAAGGAGGATTGGGGATTTCCAATCGAACCATTAACGTACCAACAACAGCAAACGAATTATGAGGAGGAAACTCAAGATGTCGATGACGGTCAGAAAGAAATTGATTTGTCTCAAGGCGCAGGTAGGTAGCTGAGTAAATGTCAAAAATGCGACCGGTAAAAAAAATTTCAAACTCTGCGATTAACATTTGTGTACGTCACAAAAACTCTGAGTTTCAAATAAACGTGATCAACTTTGGTCGACGCTAATTTATTAATGTTTCCCTTACTGTTCGAATTAAGCGAAGCAAAACAATATGCAAATGAAATCGATTTGATTGCTGTCGGGAACTGCCACACGTGGAAAATTGAATGGACGATTTTTCATTATTAAAACGATATTGCACTTTCATTTTTAAAGTGGCACAATTGGGAACCGATTTCGTAACATTCGCCATCGCACGAACATTTGCAATCAAGTTCGTCCCTTCTAATTAAGCAGTTATTCGAGAGAATGGAAATTAAAAAACACGCCGTTCGCTCGGCTCTGGAAGCGAATCCGCAGGAAATCTCGCGCGTCAATTAACAACTTCTAATTAGCGAATTAAATCGAAGTTAAGGTCGCGTACCAGTTATCGCAGAAACAAGTTTCGGCCATTATTGAGAATTGGTAATTGATACACATACGTTACGCAAGACGGCTTGCGATAGAAATAGAAACCAGTTTTACTTTAAGCATTCAAATCCGCCGATGTCATTCGATTGCGACGCGATTAGAGGCCAGCGAAAATTCACTTTTACCTCTTGCAATATCGCAACCATCGGCAGTAATTGAAGACGTCCCGTCGGCAAAAGTGCGCGAGAGGACTTGGATCGACCAATTTACCGCCTCGCTCACGAACAAACGCTTATCACCCAATAATTAAACAACCGTAAACAAACGACGCGCTAATCAATCACCAACAATTAAAACTCACGCGCAATTGCCTCGTAATTTAACGACAAACGAGACGCGACGCGCAAACCGCTGACGCAATCGCGACATCGCCGTGGCGCCATTTAAACGCGACTCGCTCCGCAGTTTCGCGCAAACGTGGCGATGGAGTACGTCGAGGAGTTGCTGCGGGACCGCGCGCCCGGCGAGTATCTCACCTACTACGGCAGACTCCTGGTGACGCTGGTGACCGCGCTGTTCGTGTCGCAGAGCACGTTGTCGCCGGAACGCGTCAAACTCTATCCGGACGACGTCGGACCGTCGTTGAAAGACGGCGACACGTACGACTTCGTCGTCGTCGGCGCCGGCTCGGCCGGTTCCGTGGTCGCGAGCCGCCTGGCGACGAGCGGCCCGACGCGTTGGAAGGTGCTGCTACTGGAGGCCGGCGGATATCCGCTGCCGTTGACAGAGGTGCGCGTGCAATCAGTTCGCTCCTTCGTCGCTCGTCGTCGTCGTCATTCGTTTTTCTCGCACTTGCAGATACCGCCGTTCCACTTCAGCGCGCCGCTGACGACCAACGACTGGCGATACTACGCGGAACCGGACGCGGCGGCGTGCGGCGCGATGAAGGCGCGCCGGTGCTACTGGCCGCGCGGCAAAGCGCTCGGCGGCAGCGGCGCGATCGGCGGCCTCGTCTATCTGCGCGGCTCGCGCCACGACTACGACGACTGGTCGACGACGGGCGACGGCGACGCGACCGCCTGGGACTACGACTCGCTGCTGCCGCACTTCGAGCGCGTCGAGCGCTCGACGGCGCCGCGCGAACGCTTCTACGGGCGACGCGGCGCCGTGCACTTGCGCAAGTACGACAGCGGACATCCGGTCAAGGACGCGATCAAGGAGGCGGCGCGTCGCGACGCCCCGGAGGACCGCGAGAACTTGCTCGGCTTCTTCGAGAGCCCGCTGACGGTGCGGAACGGCGAGCGAGAGAGTGCGGCGCACGCGTACCTGTCGCACGTGACCGCACCGAACTTCCATCTGGCGCTGAACGCGCACGCGACGCGACTGATCGTCGACAATCGGACGCGCGCGGTAGATGGCGTGCGCGTGGCCGTCGGCGGCGGCGGCGGCGAGGTGACGGTGCGCGCGACGAAGGAGGTGATCGTGAGCGCCGGCGCGATCGCCACGCCGCAGCTGCTGATGCTGAGCGGTATCGGACCGCGCGCGCACCTCGCGCAACTCGGAATCGACGTGGTGACGGACCTGCCGGTGGGCGACAATTTGCAGGACCATCTCGTCCATTTGGGCTACGTGCTGCGCGCGGGCGAAGGACTCTCGCCGGCGACGAGCCTCGCGAGCGACCTGATCGACTATTTCTACCATCGCGACGGACCGCTCGCCGGCATCGACATCGCGAACTTTCACGGTTTCGTCGACACGTCGAACGCAAGCGGCGGCGCGCCGCGTCGCCCGAACGTGCAGTACATGCACGTGAAATTCGCCGCGAACGACGGCCACCTGCTGCCCGAATTCCTCAACGTCTTCAACTTCGACGCGCCGTACGTCGATTGGCTGCGGCGGGCGAACGCGCGCGACGACCTCCTGCTGATCGCGACGACGCTGCTGAGGCCGAAATCGCGCGGTCGCGTCCGTCTGCGGAGCAGCGATCCGCGCGCGAAACCGTCGATCCACGCGAACTCTCTGCACGAGCCGCACGACGTCGAGACGCTGCTGAGCGGTATCGCGTACCTGGAGCGGTTGTACGCGACGCCGCCGTTGAGCGACATGGACGTGGAGCTGTTGCGCGCGCGGTTGCCCGCTTGCGACGGTTTCACGTTCCGCACTCGCGAGTATTGGACGTGCACGTTGCGTCACGTCGCGACGTCCATCTTCCATCCGGTCGGCACGTGTAAGATGGGCGTCGACCGCGGGAGCGTCGTCGATCCGCAGCTGCGCGTCTACGGCGTCGCGAATTTGCGCGTGGCCGACGCGTCCATCATGCCGACGATCGTCAGCGCGAACACGAACGCGGCGGCGATGGTGATCGGCGAGAAGGCGGCCGATTTGATTCGGCAACGTTGGAGTGGCGAGGGGCGGACGAGGAACGATCTTTGACGGCCGCGATTAGACCTATAAGCTGGGGGGGGGGGGGGGGGGGGCGGAAGTTGTGCGGAATTGCTACGCGGTAGTTTAGTCTTGTTGTTGACGGTTCGCGGAAGGACTCGACTAATTGTTGTTCTAATACGGTGTGTCTCACTTGGTTAAGTTTAAGGTGGCGCAAACAGTTGTTGTTTCTAAATGTCTATCGATAAACAATTGATTTAATAAAGAATTCTATTCTATTCACATTGCGAATTAACAAATTCCCTCTTGCGAATAACTTTCAGATTTCTACGAGTCCACCATCCAGAGAATTAAAAGCTGTTGAGCTACTGCGATAGATCGACTTAGAAAGATTCGTTTAGGAATATTGCACTTTCGAAAGATTACAAAAAAAGGCGAGTAATAAAAGTGCATCGCGTTATATAGAGATTTAGGTAAACATTTCACCTGTTTTTGAGCAAAATTTCGCGATTCAATTTAATGCCTTTGGTTCCATTTCCACGATACGACGTGGAAAATTGTTATCGGCGGAAGAAACACAACGATGCCGCAACCTCTTCATTGAACCTGCGTGTTAAACGACAAATTCGCTTGCTTCGCAATTGTTTTTCGAATTCATTGATAGTCAATTTGATTTGATCCGAAAATCCAGGCTTAGAACGTCCAAAGACGGACTGTATATGACGCACGAAAGTTTGGTTGCCTATTCGCTTGCGAATATCCACTTTCATGCGTTGAATTAGCGATCGGACGATTGCAATCTGTTCCTTTTAATAAATAATCGATTCGGAATTGAGAAAACTCGTGCGGATTTCAAAAGGTAAGCGATAGAAAGTTTGCGGCACTTTCGCAACACTTTCACACGCGCGTTTCGTAATAACGTTATTAAACTAACGCTCTGTAACGTACGATTAGGAATCGATTAATTAAAAATCGCATTTAAATATGCAAATAAATAATCGACGGCGATCATTCGAAATGCGAAAGAGATTTACCTTTCGAAGTTCCTCTCGAAAAATCTGCATTTTTCGTAACGACTTCGATTTTCATCAGCAGCGGCATCCTTTCGCGGAAGCATCCAACGTGCAATACCAACGAGAAAATAAGTTCCTACCTGAAACAGAGAAAAGAAAAAAAAACAAGCGAATTAGTAATGAATAGGTTTGCGATTGATTGGCGTTTTTGTTTGTTTTTTTTTTTAATTGCCAAGTAGGTCGTTGAAAACGATCATTTGCTCATTTTTAAATCAAACGTTGTCAATTGAAATTCTCGCTTTAGACGCTTAATTTGCAAATTCGTCGTGAACGAATCGGAATATGGGGGCAACGGGGCCGTACGGCATGTACGAGAGTTTGACCGGACCGTTCGGCAAAGCGTTCATGATGCTCATCAATTTGCTGATCAATTACGAAGGAATCGCCGGCCCGAGCCACATCTATCCACCGGATTACGGACCCAATTTAACAAAGGTCGTCTTTGCGCTTCCACCACCTCCAAGGCATTTTCCGAAGTCGATCTGCGACACGCGAATTGTAATTTTCAGGACACGACACGCGCTTACGATTTCGTAATAGTCGGCGGCGGTACCGCCGGTTGCGTATTGGCCAACCGCCTGTCGCAGAACCCGAATTGGACCGTTCTGATATTGGAAGCGGGCGGCGAGCCCTCGCTATCGACAGAGGTAAACTTCTGGCAGTGATATAAACTCCTGGAAGTGATGTAGACTCTAGCAAGTTACATAAACTTCTGGAAGTAATATAAACTTCTGGAAGTAATATAAACTTCTGGAAGTAATATAAACTCCTGGAAGTAATATAAACACCTGGAAGTACTATAAACTTCTGGAAGTGATATAGACTCTAGGAGGTTACATAAACTTCTGGAAGTAATATAAACTCCTGGAAGTGATATAAACTCCTGGAGATGATATAAACTCTAGGAGGTTACATAAACTCCTGGAAGTAATATATACTCCTGGAAGTGATATAAACTCCTGGAGATGATATAAACTCTAGGAGGTTACATAAATTCCTGGAAGTAATATAAACTCCTGGAAGTGATATAAACTCCTGGAGATGATATAAACTCTAGGAGGTTACATAAACTCCTGGAAGTAATATATACTCCTGGAAGTAATATAAACTCCTGGAAGTGATATAAACTCCTGAAGATGATATAAGCTCTAGGAGGTTACATAAACTTCTGGAAGTAATATATACTCCTGGAAGTGATATAAACTCTAGGAGGTTACATAAATTCCTGGAAGTAATATAAACTCCTGGAAGTGATATAAACTCTAGGAGGTTACATAAATTCCTGGAAGTAATATATACTCCTGGAAGTGATATAAACTCTAGGAGGTTACATAAATTCCTGGAAGTAATATAAACTCCTGGAAGTGATATAAACTCTAGGAGGTTACATAAATTCCTGGAAGTAATATAAACTCCTGGAAATGATATAAACTCTAGGAGGTTACATAAATTCCTGGAAGTAATATATACTCCTGGAAGTGATATAAACTCTAGGAGGTTACATAAACTCCTGGAAGTAATATATACTCCTGGAAGTGATATAAACTCTAGGAGGTTACATAAATTCCTGGAAGTAATATAAACTCCTGGAAGTGATATAAACTCTAGGAGGTTACATAAATTCCTGGAAGTAATATAAACTCCTGGAAGTGATATAAACTCTAGGAGGTTACATAAATTCCTGGAAGTAATATATACTCCTGGAAGTGATATAAACTCTAGGAGGTTACATAAATTCCTGGAAGTAATATAAACTCCTGGAAGTGATATAAACTCTAGGAGGTTACATAAATTCCTGGAAGTAATATAAACTCCTGGAAATGATATAAACTCTAGGAGGTTACATAAATTCCTGGAAGTAATATATACTCCTGGAAGTGATATAAACTCTAGGAGGTTACATAAACTCCTGGAAGTAATATATACTCCTGGAAGTGATATAAACTCTAGGAGGTTACATAAACTCCTGGAAGTAATATATACTCCTGGAAGTGATATAAACTCTAGGAGGTTACATAAACTCCTGGAAGTAATATATACTCCTGGAAGTGATATAAACTCTAGGAGGTTACATAAATTCCTGGAAGTAATATATACTCCTGGAAGTGATATAAACTCTAGGAGGTTACATAAACTCCTGGAAGTAATATATACTCCTGGAAGTGATATAAACTCTAGGAGGTTACATAAACTCCTGGAAGTAATATATACTCCTGGAAGTGATATAAACTCTAGGAGGTTACATAAATTCCTGGAAGTAATATATACTCCTGGAAGTGATATAAACTCTAGGAGGTTACATAAATTCCTGGAAGTAATATAAACTCCTGGAAGTGATATAAACTCCTGGAGATGATATAAACTCTAGGAGGTTACATAAACTCCTGGAAGTAATATATACTCCTGGAAGTAATATAAACTCCTGGAAGTGATATAAACTCCTGAAGATGATATAAACTCTAGGAGGTTACATAAACTTCTGGAAGTAATGTAAACTGCTGGAAGTTACATAAACTCCTGGAGATGATGTAAACTCTAGGAGGTTACATAAACTTCTTGAAGTAATATAAACTTCTGGAAGTGATATAGACTCTAGGAGGTTACATAAACTTCTGGAAGTAATATAAACTCCTGGAAGTAATATAAACTCCTGGAAGTAATATAAACTCCTGGAAGTGATATAAACTCCTGGAAGTAATATAAACTCCTGGAAGTAATATAAACTTCTGGAAGTTAGATAAACTCCTGGAGATGATATAAACTCTAGGAGGTTACATAAACTTCTGGAAGTAATGTAAACTCCTGGAAGTGATATATAAACTCTAGGCCGCTGCCAAAACTCTAGGGTGAGAGTTGAGAGCTTTGCGAGCGGCGAGAACTCTCAGCGGCGTTTAATCGCACCGTTAAGAACCCCAAAATCTCGTGCGTCCACAGGTGCCGGCGTTCTATCACATCATGCAACGGTCGATCGAGAGCTGGCAACACGAGTGCGCGAAACAGAGTAACGCCTGCCTGGGCAAACTGAAGCCGACGTGCACGATCGTCCAGGGGAAGACGCTCGGCGGCACGACGAGCGTGAACAATTTGCATTACACGCGCGGCAACAATCGCGACTTTGCCGAGTGGTCGCACGTGTCGAACGACGAGTGGAACCTGGACGACATCTACGCGCACTACAAACGCATCGAGCGCTACGACCGCGACGAGAGCGACGACTATCCGATCGACTTCGGGCGCGGCGGCGAGATCCGCATCGAGCGCTTCAATCGGCCGCACTACGTCAAGGACGCGATCGTGCGGGCGGCGCACGAGCTCAAGTACGAGCCGATCGTGGCCGAACGCTACCTCGGCTACATCGAGACGTTGGGCGCGCTGAGCAACGGGAAACGGGTGAACATGGCGAAGGCGTTCCTCACGCCGATCAAGGACGATCGCGCGAACCTGTTCGTCGCGCGGAACGCGCTCGTCACGCGGCTCGCGTTCAGCGACGATCGGAAGGCGATCGCCGCGAGGGCGACGATCGACGGCCGGGAGCACTACGTGCGCGCGAAGAAGGAGATCCTCTTGACCGCCGACCCGGTGAACACGGCCAAGCTGCTGATGCTGAGCGGCGTCGGCGTGGCGGAGGAGCTGCGCAAGTTCGGCATCGCGACCGTCTCGCACGTGCCGACGGGCAAGAACTTGCGCGCGCAGATCGCGCTCCCGATCTTCGTGACGGTCGACCATCGACTGCCGCTGCCGGACGAGCGACTGAACATGGCGATGGACATCTACGAGTTCCTCGTCCACAATTCCGGCCCGCTGACGACGATCAACATCAACGACCTCCTCGGCTACATCAGCACGCGCAATCAGACGTTCAACTATCCGGACGTCCAGACGTATCACTCGTACTTCAAGCCGAACGACACGGAACTGGCCGACGAGCTGTCGCTGCACAACTACGAGTTCGAGACGATCCGGTCGGTGCACGAGGCGAACCGACACCGCGGCGTCCTGCTGTTCAAGCCGACGCTCCTGCATCCGGCGTCCGTCGGCCAGGTCCAATTGACCGGCTACTGTCACGAGCGGCCGGTCCACATCGACGGCAACTTCCTCAGCGACAAACTCGACGAGGACATCGATCGGCTGGTCGTCGCGTACAAGTTCGTCGAGTCGATGACGGCGACGCGCGCGCTACGCGAGTACAACGCGAAAATGTTGCGCGTCGACGTGCCGAAGTGTCGCAATCTCAACTTCGTGACGGACGCGTACGTCAAGTGCTACATTCGCAATCTGGCGTATCCGCGCAACATGATATCGACGGCGCGCATGGGCTATTGCCGCTTCGACGGCGTCGTCGACAAGTATTTGCGCGTGTACGGCACGCGCGGTTTGCGCGTGATCGGCACCAGCGCGATGCCGACGCTGGTCAGCGGTAACCTGGCGGCGACGGTCGCGATGATGGCCGACAAGGCGTCGGAAATGATCAAGTACAATTGGATCGACGGGTACGTGATGTTCAATCGCGAGGCGACCGCGAACGCCGAGAGCGGCAACGCGACGGAGAAAGCGGGCGACGGAGCCGCGCAACAACAACAGCAACAGCAGCAACAACAGCCGATCGATGCGTTCAAGTGATTGCGGTTTTCGTTTTTTTTTTTCGATGTTGTCGAAGGGTTGATACAATTATTTTGCGGATTATTTTTTTTTTTTTAGATTGCGTATTGCGTATTTGGAAATCAACGGATAATTAAATTGTACAAGCAACAAGAACACAGTCTTCTAGGGCAAAAAAATCGAATAGCACATAAGAAATTGCAATTTTTTTTTAAATTAATTTAGTGCAATTATCTTGAAACTAAAAAAACGCACGAAATGATGCATCGACCCAGTATACCGATAGCCTCTTCTTCTGTTGGGGAAATTTTGCAATTTTTATGCGAAATTACGTAGACTAGTTAAATATTGGCCGAAAAACAAGCGCGTAGAATTAAAAAAAAAAAACAAGATCGTGCTTATTAAACGGCCACATAAATCTAAAAAACAACTGATCGATCAATTCGTACGACGACCTTGTCCCGCATTTTTGCTTTTAACTCGTAGTTAATTCGATGATTTTGTCGCACGATAAGTGCAAAACTATTACCTCACCTGGGGTTTACGAAAATTCGATTTTTACGGCCGAAATGCGAACGAATTAGCACGCAACTAGCGACGTACGCGTTTCCTACTTGTTTCTCTCTCTCTCTTTTCTCTCTTCACTTTTGACCGCACGTTTGGCGAAATGGGAATAAATGGAAGTGAAAGTAGGTAAATAGAAAGAAAAAGCGCGTGACTTCGTCTACGGTTCACAATTAAAAATGCGCTCCATTCTTAACGGTCGGTACGTTAATTCGATTGGAATTTGCTAACGTGCAAAGAAGTTGGAAATTTTGACAGATGACGGTCCTCGTCGCTTTCCTTAACGTTAAAGTCTTTCATTTAAGAAATGCGGCATTGCTTTCGTCCCACTCATGCGGTCGCGTTCCCGATCAATCGCATTAATACCGCGTCGTAAAGAGCGGATTATACAGGGTGTCCCTGGAGTGGTGTCTCGCTTTTTATTGCGTTTTTGGATTCCTCAACGAATTTTAAGGGGCGTTTATTCTAACAATCGCGTGCTCAAGATGCACCGCTTCGGAGTTATTCAAGTGTTTTTTCGGAGAAAAATGTGATTTGGAAGGTCGTGGAAAATCGCAAATAACTCCGGAACTAGGCGAGGCAGAGAGTTGAACTTCTTTTAGTTCGCTAAAGCAAGAAATGGCGAAGAATTTGGTTTAGTTATATTTAATTGAATTGTGGCCTGTTAAACTTTGCCATTTTCAAATGTGCATAACTTAATTTTTTTAAGGGATCACTATATTTTTTTATTATCGCATTAGATGCAGAAAATTGTTCCCTTTCGATCCTATTAAGGTGATCTAGGCTCAATTCTTGTTGGTTTTCGAGTTATTTCCAATTCTCTACGTTTGTATACGATTTTCCCACGTCTTCTAATAAATTACATTAGAAACAATGAGAGAATCGAAGGAAACAATGCGATTATTCGTTTTCTGCGTTAAATTGGACAAAATTCGATTTACTTTCATGAACAAATCTAATTTCAGCCGGATTATTTTTTAGACAAAATTCTCGGACTTCTTGGGACTCCCTGTATAATGGCGCGTAAAGCAATATTTGTTATTTGCGGTTACAAAAGAGTTGTCTGCATATTTTCGCACATTTCCTTTCTCCTATAAACCAAACAAATGCGACATTTCGCTCGTGCAAATAATGCGTCAGAAGGAAAAACCGTAATTACGAATTTTGAAAAGCCAGGCGAAAATTTTTGGGCAGAAAGCGATAGAAAGAACGAGAGAGAAAAACTTTCGATTCTCTACTCTTTGTAATCAAAAAAATACCATTATTAAGCGGGATTGCATAAAAAGAAACATTCGAAAATTGACCTTCTAACTTTCTCTGCTAAAGAAATTCATCAAAATTTCCAACAAACAATTTGTTTTAATTCGCAATTCTATCGGGCGCGAAAAGGGCCACTTTTGGACGACTTTCTTCTGTTCGCGACGTACAAGAAAACAAAAATTGCGCTGTACCAGCGCCGATTAACAATTAATTAAGAGCAATTTCCTCCGGTTAAATTGCCATTAAAGAAAAAAGTATTAATTAACAACGAAACGACGACGACGATGATACCGCCACAAATTATCGCGACTTTTTTGCGCACCTACAGCCCATCGCGGTTTCTCACTCGTCGTTTTTCTTGCCATTTTGCACAGTTTCGCAATAATCAACTAACGAGAACTCGACCGTCAATTATCGCCGTTTTCTTCGCATCGATGTCGACAGAAAACGATCGATTTCTCTTCGACCTGTTACATCTTCTGCCCCATTCTTTTTTCCTACTCTCCTAATTGGCCTTTCTTCCTTTTATTCTTCCGCTCCTCGTTCTCCTCGACCTCCTACTAATTATTGTTCTCCTTTTTTCCTTCTTCTTTCCGACTTCATCTCGCCGCTCGCCAGTTTTTCTTTGCCCAATTAAACCGTCCGCGTCCGTAAGACGACGACGACGACGATGTCTTAATGGGTTCTCTTTGGAGTAGGGAAACAACGCACGCCATTTAAAAAGTCCACACGTACACTTTCTCCCCGGCGTCTTGCACTTCTATTCACGATCGTATCGCCATCGACGACTGAGTTTACGGTGAAACCGTCGAAGAATCGTCGTGCAGAAACATTGAACGCGGAGAATTCGTGCTTCTTCTCGGTTTGTTCCTCCTCGTGGCGTCGATTGGTGCTTTCGAAACGATGCCGACGATCGGTTCGTTGCACAGACAAACGTGTAAGTATTTTGTTCGTTTCCGTGCGAATTTTCATGCGAAAACGTTGCGAATTCTTTGCTAAACAAAAAATTAGATAATGGCCAATTATTATTATTTTAATGGCCGTAGCCGGCGGTTGTTATTGCTAATATTGTTTCTACCGCTCACCAACAACTTTCTTTTGTTTCGTTACGTCCATCAAAGCGCACATAACGCGAAGACGTAATTGTTTCGTAATAAATGTCGAGCTTGCGAAGAACCTCTTCAATCATTCGCGATCGCAAGTGCAAATAACATTTTTCTTGCGTAGCAAAGCAACAAACAAAAAACAAACGCGACATTTTTCGCTCAATAGAGCAAGGCCGCGCGAATATCTTTTGTTGATTAATTCATTGCTTTCACTCTTCAGTTCGCGAATAAACGTAACAGCTGAGCAGTCACGTAGACCGCTCTTCGCCGATCTTCTTGTTGTTTAGCAATCAATTCGCAACGTAACACGGGATGCTTCTTGAACTTCGCGCAACAAATCGAGCTGAAGTTAAAGTTGCGATAACAATTGACTGCCGAAATGCACTTTAAGCGTGAATAATGCACCACGAAATGCAACGTTCAAGGACAAATGCGCGCGTGCGACTTTCCAAATTGCAAATCGATCATTAGTTTTCGCACGGAAAACGGGTGTTTTGCAATTTACTCGTTCGAACCGTCGCGAATAATTCAAATTCTTCTGTTTTGCTTCAAGTGCCATTTGAACTTTCGCGAAAGCGAACTCGATAAACTCACAGCCGTTTTCTTGCTTAATCCAATTAATTCGAACGTAATCGATAAATAATCTCGACTCAGTTCCTACTTGCGAGCAATCAATTCGTAATTGGATCATTTCGCGGAGATGACGCGCTTCCGTCTGTTTATCGCTTAAAATTTTCGTTGGTTGTTGCAGCGGCTCTCTCGAGGCGACTCGCGGCGATTCGATGACGATTCTCCAGAGGATTCTCTGCTCGTCCCACATCGATAACGCGCTGGACGGATGCGATAAGTTGTTGATAAGAATGTAACGCTTTCCAGGGGACAGCGAAGCGATTTCACGTATTAATCAATCGATCGAGTCAAGTGGAAGTGGAAGAAGTGAAATAGTTGAAAGACATTGTGAGCGACAAGTCGAAGAGACTTAAACAAAAAAATGGCCGTGCTCACCGTTATCCTCGCGGCGATCAAATCCGCTTTGGCACTGGTCGGTCTGGGCAAGATCGCCATCCTGCCGTTCATCATCGCCTCGATGGCCTACTACAACTACGACCTCTTCGATCCGGAGAACCGGCCGATCACCGTCGACCACGTGGATCACGCGTACGATTTCGTGATAATCGGCGGCGGTTCCGCCGGCTCGGTGCTCGCCAATCGCCTGACGGAGATCGAGCATTGGAAGGTGCTGCTGCTGGAAGCCGGCGGCCACGAGACCGAAATCACCGACATACCGATATTGAGTTTGTACTTGCACAAGAGCAAAGTCGATTGGGCCTACAGGTGAGAGGAACGACGGAACGGTAAAGTTCAGCGATTAGCACCTGATCGATCTCAAATTCACACTGCGGGACGGACTTTATCCTTCCCGCGAAATGATTTACGATTGGATGCTCTTTGCTGCGTCGTCATTTGTCAGTTTTTGGGAGACAATCGATAGTCTCGCGGTGCTAAATCCAGAAAAGATCTCATTAACTTTTTGCCAGTGCAATCAACGACTCGCGTGCTTCGAGTTACCAAAAAGAGCACACCTTTGGGAAGTTTTGCGAGGCATTTTTCCACGATTTTCTCGCGTAATTTAGTTAGCCACCCAGTATAAAATGCTCCCACGAGAGTTATACTCTGTTCCAAATAATCACCCAGAGTGATCCCATGTGGGTCGCAGAAAACTGAAGCAAGAATCTTGCCAAACGATTTTTGCTCAAGGAATTGTCGGGGTCGAGCAGCATTAGCGTGCTTCCACCGTTTGGACCGTTCCTTAGCTTCTTGGGGGGGGGGGGGTTAGAGTGATGGATCCCCGGTTGGTCCGTGGTAACAGTTCGGTCGAAAAACTTTGGGGAGGGTTTTGCAAAAACGGCGGCAGATTTCCATTGATCGCAAGTCAATTTTCGCGAAATTCATCTTCTTCGCGGCCTCATGCTGTTGTCGAAAAAAAAATAATCAGACCTTGATCACCATTCGACTCATGGACAAGTCAAACTTTGGCAACTTACTTAGCGATGACCATATTCACTTTTCGTTAGTAGAAACTTGCCAGTTTAACTGGATATCAACGCTCGATTAATTTTCGAAAAGTTCCGTGTAGATTCACGCTTCCAAGCGTTTTTTTTTTCATTTCTTTTGTTTTGTTCTTAATCTAATTCCATTTTAGGCCGCAGCCGCAACCGTCGGCGTGTCAGGCGATGCGCGACAAACGGTGCTCGTGGACGCGCGGCAAAGTGCTCGGCGGCTCGAGCGTGCTGAACACGATGCTCTACATACGCGGCAATCGGCGCGACTACGACAATTGGCGCGCGCTGGGCAACGACGGCTGGGGCTTCGACGACGTGCTGCCGTACTTCAAAAAGTCCCAGGACCAACGCAACCCCTATCTGGCCAAGGACACGCGGTACCACGCGACAGGTAACTTTTAATCGCAGAAGAGAGAGAGAGAGAGAAAGCAGAAGATTCGTAATTCTCCAGGTGGTTACCAAACGGTCCAAGACAATCCGTACTACACGCCGCTCGGCATCGCCTTCCTGGAGGCCGGCCAAGAGATGGGCTACGACGTGCGCGACGTGAACGGCGACCGACAGACCGGCTTCGCCCTGTTCCAATACACGATCCGCCGCGGCACGCGGTGCTCGACGTCGAAGGCGTTCCTGCGGCCGATCCGCCTGCGCCAGAACCTGCACATCTCGATCTACTCGCACGTCACGCGGATCCTGATCGACGGGGCGACGCGGCGCGCGTACGGCGTCGAGTTCGCGAAGAACGGGAAGCGGCACCGCGTGACGGCGAGCAAGGAGGTGATCCTGTCGGCGGGCGCGATCAACTCGCCGCAATTGCTGATGCTGAGCGGCGTCGGCCCGCGCGCCGACCTCGAGCGCTTGGGCATCCGCGTCGTACGCGACGCGCCCGGCGTCGGCCGGAACTTGCAGGATCACATCGCCGCCGGCGTCACGTTCCTCGTCGACTATCCCGTGAGCATGTTGCTCAGCCGCTTGGTGAACCTGAACACGGCGCTGCGGTACGCGGTGAAGGAGGACGGGCCGCTGACGTCGAGCGTCGGCCTCGAGACGGTCGGCTTCGTGTCGACGAAGTACGCGAATCGGTCGGACGACTGGCCGGACATCGAGTACATGTGCCTGAGCACGTCGACGAACGGCGACGGCGGGCAGCAGGTCAAGTACACGCACGGGCTGTCGGACGCGTTCTACAAGGAGGTGTTCGAGGAGATCAACTTCAAGGACTCGTTCGCCATCTGGCCGATGATGATGCGCCCGCGCAGCACCGGCTCGGTCCGTTTGCAGTCGCGCAACCCGTTCCGGTACCCGCTGCTGCGGCACAACTACCTCACGGACCCGGCGGACGTGGCGGTGCTGCGCGAGGGCGTGAAGGGCGCGATCGCCCTCGGCGAGACGTACGCGCTGAAGCGGTTCGGCTCGCGCTTCTGGTCGAAGCCGTTGCCGAACTGCAAGCACCTGCCGCTCTACACGGACGCGTACTGGGACTGCTACATCCGGCAGTACACGCTGTCGATCTACCACTATTCGTGCACGTGCAAAATGGGCCCGGCGGACGATCCGATGGCGGTCGTCGACTCGCAGCTGCGCGTGCGCGGCGTCCACAATTTGCGCGTGATCGACGCGTCGATCATGCCGAAGATCACCACCGGCAACATTCACGCGCCGGTCATCATGATCGGGGAGAAGGGCGCGGACATGGTGAAGGAGCACTGGCTGCGGCACGAGCGGAACGGCGGCGGCGGCGGCGGCGGCAGACGGAAGCGGCACGCGAACGCCACCGCGAGCGTCGGTTGAGGGCGACAGAGACGTGCGACGTGAATTTGTTGACTAGTTTTAAAGTCGATGCGTTTTCGCTCGACGCTGCCGTTGCCGAAATGTTCGCAAACGGTCATCGAGTCGCTTGTACATTCCATTTTTCTTTGATAAATAATCACCGATGCGCACGATTGTTATTATCTAATTGTAAGCGAATTTCCAAATACCGATTGCTAATTTTGTAAACGCGTCGATTGCGAAAAAAAACGCATGATGCAACACAATCGAACGTAGCATTTTCTGCGTGAGACTTCGCATTCCGTCACATCACGCACCACTTCTTCAGATGATCGCCCAAAAAAATACGCTAACAAAACAAGCGAACCCGGCAGCTTGTCTTTGTCCTTGGCCTAAAGCGATCGCCTCGTTGCGAATCAATTTTCTCCTCTTCGCCGTTTGGCATTTGAATACGTTTTACAATTGCAAAATAATACGCTAAACCATCAACTTCTTCGCGAGATGATGGAACCGATTTGAGTAACATTTCGTACCGAACTGGACGATTCTTACAAATCGGTCGAGGCCGCGTCGGCGGAAAAGAAGAAACGTCCTCGCGGTTTATACGACCTCAAACCCTCGATCCCATTTAAAAAAAAAAACCCATGGACGTTCTTGCAAGAGGAGGTTTTTACCTGAAAGCAAAAATACAATTAATCAGCGATTATTATTTACGTTGGCATTGATCGATGGCAAAACGTGGACAAGAACCGCGTTTGGTTTCGCTTAAACAAAAAATTCCAATCGACATTTCGTCGGTCGCAAATTCGATTTTCCACTTTCGTTCGTCGCGCCTTTTACAATCGACCGGAATATGTGATTAGCAATTAAATTGTTATTCGAAAAGGCGGCCACAACGTGTGTGTGTGTGTCCGTAGTCGATATCGAACAGACGGAGTGAAAGTGATACGAATTCGGAGGGGCGTTTGGGAAAAGAGCGCCGGCCAAAACCAGTTTCGTTCCTTTGCCTCGATAATTTCTCTTTTCCTTTTAAATGTTATTCATTCTTTCAATCGATCGATCGACCGATCTTTTTCCAATACCAGAAAAGAACGAGAAGCGTCGGATCGACACAGCGCGAGGAAAAGTAAATTTCACACGCGCATTAAGTTCTGCAAATATTTGCAATGCGGCGAACGGGAGTCGACAGTAAAAGCGAGGGAAATCGCGCCGTTCCAACGCCATTAGCGGTGGCACTATTACTGAACCAACTGATGTCTTTTGTTTTGCAAAAAAAAAAACGAATGGAAAGTTTTTGGCAAACCGGATGCAATCCACGTGCCGATAATCTTAAAAACCCCGTCCTCACGCAATCGATTCATAATTAATTTGTCTCGCCGAATCGCATTTCGAACTCGCGCGCAGAGAGCGAGAGAGAGCGAGAAAGAGGTAAATTAATTGGCGCGATGGCGTCCGATGGCGAACGAGCGCAAGTTGAGAAATACGTCCTCTTCTTGAGCACCTCTTTCGGTTGCGTTTAACGTTCGATCACAAGAGATTCCCTCTACTTTCGCTTCGAAACTCATCGTTCCGCAACGAATCTGCACAATTCCTTCGCGGCCGCCAGCAGCTGGTGGTAGTAGTAGTAGTAGCAGTTGGTAGCACGCAAGAAGAAGTGGGCCGCATTCGAGTTTGTTTCGCATTGTTGGCGTGACGCGCGGCGAGTGAAAAGAGCGAAAGTTATTCAATCAAATCGGACCGTCCTCTTCTGCGATCCCATCGACTTTCAACGTGAGTCGATCGATTCGGTTTTGTTTTGTTTTCCTTCACGGTGTTTTATGCCGATTTACGTTACATTTCGGTGGATATGAGGAGGTGAGGTGAGTTACCAAACGCCCATAAGCAATCGGTTCTTAAAACAATTAGCGCGTTTTTGCGAACGTTTCTTCCGCACAAACTCTTCCCTTCTCCAACCGACCCGCCCGCATTCGCCTGTTGCCTCAATTAGCCTTCTTGCAGAATATTAGAAGCGTGTCAAGTGCGAGCGATTTCAATGCACCTTTATACTTTCGCCAATTAATCGAGCGAATTTCATTCTCCTTCTCGCCTCTTCGGTTTCTTTTGTTTTCAGTTGCTGGTTAAAAGCCGAAAAACCCAATTAAAAGTGTTGCAATTCTTGAGGTGGACAGTTGACATGGTTTGAATGATTTTCTAATCGTCGTCGGAGTTCAAGAATAACAGATACAGACTCAAACAGCAAGTGAAAAGACTTGGAGCAAAAAGGATCCGCGAGCGGTAGCCGATCGAAGAATGTCGACGATGCTGACGTCGATAGCGGCCCTATCGAATCCCGTCAGCTTGGTCGGTTTGGTGCCGGTCGTCGCCGCCGGCCTCATGGTCTACCGGTACATGGCGTTCGACCCGGAGAGTCATCCGCACGAGGCGCCACAGGTAATCAGTTTCGCAATCTTAAGCGTGAACACCTTTTCCTCGGCAATCGATTACGACGGACGTAACACGTAAACAACTTGAGCAACTAAACGATCTCATGAATATGCGTCGCGAGCCGCCCACCTGCCGAATCCGAATGAAGAACAACGTGAAACTTAACACTAGCTGGCAATCGCTTAAGTACGTCGACTTTCAGATCTATGCGGAATACGATTTCATCGTGATCGGCGGCGGTTCGGCCGGCGCCGTCGTCGCCTCGCGTCTGTCGGAGATCGCCAATTGGACGGTGCTGCTGGTGGAAGCCGGCGGCCACGAGAACGTCATCTCCGACGTGCCGGCCCTCTCGTCGTACACGCAGATGACCGATTTCGACTGGATGTACCAGACGGCGCCGCCGACCGATTCGCCCTACTGTCTCGCGATGATCGGCGACCGGTGCAATTGGCCGCGCGGCAAAGTGAGTAGCCTCCTTCTCCTCCTCCTCCGCCACTCGGAGATCGACTTGACGAAGAAAATGTCGCGGTCAATCTTCTGCCAGGTTCTCGGCGGTTCGAGCACGCTGAACGCGATGATCTACGTGCGCGGCAATCGGCGGGACTTTGACGAGTGGGCGCGGATGGGCAACGAGGGCTGGTCGTACGACGACGTGCTGCCGTACTTTTTGAAGTCGGAGGACAACCGCAATCCGTACCTGGCGAGGACGCCGTACCACAGGCGCGACGGGTACCTGACGGTGCAGGAGGCGCCGTGGCGCACGCCCCTCGCCATTGCCTTCTTGCAGGCGGGCAAACAGTTGGGCTACAAGGTGCGCGACGTCAACGGGGCCGAGCAGACGGGCTTCATGCTCGCGCAAGGTATGCGTAAGTCGAGGGGAGTCGCGAAAGAAGTTTGTTGCCGATTGTTTTAGTTGTTAACTCGAGCTACAAGACGATTGCTATTCGGATCTGGGCGTCTCGTTTCTCGAAGGATAGGCAATTTCATGCCACTCGATGCTGTTTAGCTCAACAAGCAATTGCCTCCAAGTGGAGAGCACTTTTTTTTTTTTGGTATTAGTAACTTTTGCCCAAAAAGGCGTGCGTCACTCGCGTAGCGAAATTTTAGGCGTTATTAAGTGCGACTTGCTTGCGTATTGCGTCTTTGAAGTCCCCAAGACGTTGTGGCCGCTGTCCTTCGAGTTTAGGTGGCCCCTCAGAGCAAGATTTCGCCCCGGGGTGGCAAGATCGGGCGACCGTCCAGCGCCCATCCAAAGTCTTTGCGCTTTTCTTATGGGTTGACAACTGTAAAGGCGCTGGTTGGTTGTGCATGTGGCGAAGCAAAAGAATTTTCGCCACCGGATGGTAGAGCATCCAATGCGACTCCATGAAAGACCACGTGTTACTGTTTGGTTTGCTGTTGGATCGTTTGGATTTTCTTTTTAAGTGCGTGCAACCGCTGACCGTCAGATCAAATTGTTTCGCAACTGGACTCTTTCCTCTGGGGGGCCATCAAAAATCCAAAGTCTCCGGATGTCGTCCAGAAAGTATTAGCAAAATGAAAGGAAGCAATACGGCAGGGCATTGCCAAAATTATTTTAGAAAGCCAATAATGCAAACCTTTGCGCTTAAGTTACAAACAATCAAAGAAAATGCTCCACTTGGACGCTTCCAGCATCAAATGGCATATCTGTCGAAGAATAGAACGCCCAAATCGGGTTTGGAACTTACGAAGCTCTTTCGGGCGCACTGCTACCGTTGCCGTCGATTTAAAGTTGCTTTTTTTTCTTCCCCTTTTGTTTTCAGCCACGATCCGTCGCGGTCAACGTTGCTCGACGTCGAAGGCGTTCCTGCGGCCGATAACGCGCCGCAAGAATTTGCACATCGTCCTCCACGCGCACGTCCTTCGCATACTGATCGATCCGACGACGAAGCAAGCGTACGGCATCAAGTTCCGCAAGGACGACCGCGTGCGCACGGTCCGCGCGCGGAAGGAGATCGTGTCGAGCGCCGGCGCGATCAACTCGCCGCAGCTGCTGATGCTGAGCGGCGTCGGCCCGCGCGCGCACCTCGAATCGTTCAAGATCCCCGTCCTGAGCGACCGCAAGGTCGGCCACAATCTCCAGGACCACGTCGGTCTCGGCGGCCTCACGTTCATCGTCGACGAGCCGATCTCGTTCAACCGGCACCGCTACCAGAACATGCAGGTCTTCAACGAGTACGTGCTGCACGAGCGCGGGCCGCTGACGAGCCCCGGCGTCGAGGGCGTCGCGTTCGTGAACACGCGGTACGCGCAGCCGGACGGCAAGTACCCGGACGTGCAGTTCCACTTCGCCGGCTCGAGCATCAACTCGGACGGCGAGCAAGTGCGCAAGATCACCGGGCTGCGCGACAGCGTGTACAACACCGTCTACAAACCGCTGCTCGGCGTCGACACGTGGTGCATCCTGCCGCTGCTGCTGCGCCCGCAGAGCACCGGCTGGGTGCGTCTGCGGTCGGCCGATCCGCACGTCCGGCCGGAGATCGTGCCCAACTATTTCGCGCACCGCGCGGACGTCGACGTGCTGATCGCCGGCATCCGGATCGCGCTGAACGTGTCCGACACGGCGGCCTTTCGCCGCTTCAACTCGCGGCCGCACAAGATGCCGTTCCCCGGGTGTCGGCAGCACGCGTTCGACACGGACGAGTACTGGGAGTGCAGCCTCAGGCAGTTCACGTTCACCATCTACCATCCGACGAGCACGTGCAAGATGGGGCCGCGCGAGGACGCGAGCGCCGTCGTCGACGCGCGGCTGCGCGTCCACGGCGTGCGGAACTTGCGCGTGATCGACGCGTCGATCATGCCGAAGATCGTCAGCGGCAACACGAACGCGCCGACGATCATGATCGGGGAGAAGGGCGCGGACATGATTAAGGAGGATTGGCTCGGGCGGCGGAAGAAGGTCGCCTAATACTCGCTCCGGGTTCTTCGTTCGCCTTTTTATTCACCTTCTTGCGTTTACTTTGTTATTTGTCTTCGTCTTGCGCGTACTAGTCAAACGGATCATGAAGATTGTTGTAACGTTTCTTTGTCCATAATTAGCGATTCTTGTAAATAATAAATTAATGTTTTCTACGTTTATATCCGCCGACGATTCCATGCCCAATTCGCCAACAAGCTCGAAAGCTTGCTTCGAACGATTCGAATTCGTACCGCTCTAACGGTCGTTTTTTCTTTCTTTTTCGTTTTGTCTTTAGAATGCCCACCTTCGAAGCAACATTTTTCTCTTCCTCGGCCTAGTCTACCGATCCGAGCAATTACGGAGTCGATGAACCGTTGTGACGAAACAATTAATCCAGAAGACGAAATGCAAGAGGCGATTATTGACCTGGCCGACGTTATGTAACGTTAATTTAGTGATGGGCAGAATCGACTACTGCCTCGGCTCCGACCGCTGTTATCGCCTTAGCAAAAGAGTCTTCGCTGCCTATTTTGCCACTGCAACGTTGTTGCGACCTCGAATGAGGACTTCAACAGCTTTTTGTTTGTAAACGAACGAATAACACGACGAAGGATGTGCTTAATGGAATACGAAATCGAAGAGGAAGGAACAAACATTTCTGGCGGCATTGAAGAATTCTTCATAACACTGCAATTGTTTTGACGTGCGAGGAGAAAGTCCCAATAAAATGTGAACATGGGACGCTATTTTTGCGCAATCAGGCTCATTGTGCATACAGTTCAATTTTTTTGCAAAACCAGAAAGAACTAGATGATCGACCGATTGTCCATCTACAAGAGATAATTGTTGGTGCCTTTGTTTTTAATACGCCGACATCGAACTTTTGGCAAACTTATATTCGACGATTGTGGAATGTGAAGAATCGTGCGAATTGGAAAATGCCGAAACGTAAATTTGGAAAGTTAATTGGACTTGATTCGGTCTCTCGCTTTCGTGCGAAGGACGAATTAATTAACGAAATTCCAGAAAACGACTGACCAAGTGAAACTCGTCGAACTCGTTACATTACAATTATCAACGGCGCATAATTAGCAATTAATTATTGCGTGCTATTTGCGCTCGCAATTGACTCCACGTTTAAGTGAATGGCAAAATACCGAAATGTTTAATTAACTTTCTACGAAGAAACGTATTTGTTCTTGAAATTCACGAGAAAATAAAACAATAAACGATTAAGAGATTCTCGAACAATGGACCCGATGTAATAATAAGAATAATCTCACTTTCATCGCGTCGCCAGCAACAGCGAGTCTTAATTGAATTGTCAGTCGAAGACGTTCACATCCTCTTTAGAATTAATTATAATTAACGTCTTATACAGCTTTCAACTTTGATCAAACTCAATTAACTAGCGATTAGGGGATGGCAAAATACGCGCCGAATAAAAACTTTCTTCTTCCTTTCCCTTTGGAATTCCTTTCTGCAAGAATGTTACCAAACCGTTGGGTAAGTGCGTACGTGATCGTTCGCGCTGTACGTCCGAATAATAATAAAAGCAGAAAAAGAAGTGTTGCCATTTCGAGAAAACAAAAACAAACGGCGAAGACGAGAACCGGATTCGAATTCAAAAACAAAACATCAAATTGAGAAATTATAAATTTTTCTTTTTGCGCAACACGTTACATAACACGAGGAATTTCTTTTCCAACTTGATGACTTTCTTTTCGGATGGAGAAATTTCGCAATCGATTTGTAAATCCCAAGTGGAGGAATCCAACGTCGACGAAGACCGATGAGCGGTAGTTAAAAAAATCAATTAACAAGAACGACAACAACAACAGCGAAACAGCACGTAACCGTTATTTCATAATTGATGGGAAACAACCGAAAAAACAACGGCGACATAAAAGAGAAAATTGATGTTGACGATGATGACAGAAGAAAACCATTAACAGAGAATTTGTCGGGAATCGTATTGCAAAAAAAAAACTTAAAGTTCTCGTCCCAGTTATAAAGAATCCTCCATTTCCCCAATAGAATCGACCGAAAAGAAGGTGGAACATTTGTGAAGAAATTCGCGCGATTCAACATTTCCAAAGTTGCAACCCAATTTCTTCTTTTTTTTTTTTGGCGGGCGAACTGTTAGCCGGAAGAGACGCGGTAAAAGGGAAGTTGGACGTGGAAGTGGCGTTAACGGTTAAGTCAACCGAATGTTATATAGAGGCCGAGTTCTTTATCTCGAAACGACACAATCTCCAGCGGCCGCAAGAAGAAGACGGAACAAATCGGCGGTGGTTAAGAGCGACGACGACGACGACAACGAACCAACGGACAAAAACGGTGCAAGAAGTGGCCGGTGCACGTCATTGTGATTGCGAACGTAGCAGCGCGAGGGCGAACAGCAAATTCGCGAATCGTGTGCAATAAGTTGTCGTTTGCAAGTGTAATTATTCGTTTGCGAAAAAAGCGTTTGAGTTTAATTGATTTTGTACATTGCGACGACGAGTGGTAGTCGATTCGTTTTTTTTTGCGAGTGCGAATTAATCGATTCGCTATTAGAAACAATTAGAGCGTAAGTAAACGTAGGCTAGATCAAATTAGCGCTAATCGCCGATTATTGGTGCGTTTTTTTTTGTTGCAAATTTACTCGCCGCATTAATCCCGATGACGGAAATTCATCATCGACATCGTTTTCGCCCGTTTAAATTGCGAAGCGGCGAGAATAAATTGTTATATAAAAATTGCGATCGCGAAATGTGAAAGTTGGCAATTATATAAGTGCGGACTTCCTTTAAAAGCGAATGCTACCGTTATTAATAACAATTATTATTATCGTTCGGTTTCCTTCCTTCCTCGTGCCGCAGCGGATTAAAAGTAACGAGCGCGATAATAATTGCGCATTTTCCTCGCATCATTAAGGTGCGTTTTCTGCACGTGAGAGTTTCTCGCGCGAGACTGCTCTCGGAGAGCGAAACTCTTTTGTTTTCTCGCCGCTCGAAAACTCGCAAGTCGCACGAGTTTTCGCGCGAGTCGCCTTTAAAATGCTACAGTAAAAGTCTCACGTGTAATGAATGAAAACTTGCATGAAAACTACTCTCACGTGTCTAAAGGCCTCTGAGAGTTACTTGCGAGAGTCGCGCGCGCCGTTAAGAATGAGAGTTAAACGAGCAAAGGAAAAGGTAGATTAGCACAATTAGCTTTACCTAATGTTGAACAAAAAATAATTAGCAATTTGATTTATGGAATTGGGCAATATTTGTGAAACTTTGAGAGCCAAGAAGCAATATGTACGTGCGAACGTCCTGTCATTGTTGTTAATCAAAATAAAACAAAAGTGCTGCGGCAATTAAAATCAATCCGGCGATTGACAAAATTATAATTAATTAATTACACAATCGTTTCACAAACGATCCAGAACTGGATCTTCCCCGTCACCAATCCCATCCTTCAGCATGTCGTAACCCTATAATTACCGCTCTTCGTTCGGAATCACGAACGAGGATCTATAATCGTCTACTTTTTATCGTTTGCTCAATTTTGGCCTCTCGATGGATTAGGAAACAAACGAAAAAAGAAAACGAAAATCAAAGAAAGGAAAAGAATGAAGATGCTTATCTCGAAAGATTCCTGCTAGTTTCACTTCGGTTCCGTAATCCTCTATCGCATTAATTATGCCCTCCATCTGCGCCTCGCGAGCCTTTTAATTAGTCAATCGTGTCGGTCGGATAATAACGAGTCCGAGTTCAAAAGTGACGAATTACTCTCGATCGAACCGGTTTATCGCGCTCCAATTAATTAATCGAAGCGGCCAAGTGACAGGTTCAGCGAATGGAATCGATTCCGTGTGGCGTTCATTGAATTAAGATTCGTGAAAGGGAATTTAAACGACCGTTAAATACCGGAAGCAACTTCGCCGCGAAACTAGTTACAAATTTACAAGTTGTTTCGTAACACCGAAGCGGAAACTGTTGTCGATGGCCGACGAAGAAGACCAGAAGAAAGTGCCAAGAAACAAGTAGCCCATATAAATAACACTTTCTTCGTCGAAAAAGAGATTTTTTGCATAGTAAAAGAAAAATCGCAATCTGCGAGACGGTCATCAACGGGGTTGCAAAAGATAGTTTTCCATTCGATTGCGTTGTTTTTAATGCGAAAGAAGAGATCGTCGACCCTTCGCCGATCGAGATCGGGTAAAGGGAAAGCGGATTTATTAATTTTTTAATCCACCTACGGATTTTAATCGCTCCCACCCGGAAATCGAAAGCGACTTTCATCGCGATTTTTTTTTTGCGAATTGCTTTCAAGCTGCAATCTTAAACCCCCCCAAAAAAAAGCCCTGACATTGACACTGGCGGATCATTCGCAAATCAAGATTGCTACCGTTCAAATTTGCATCACGGTTTTGTTTTTCTCGTTTTCGCTTTTAATTCGCGATCGTTTTGCATTCGTTAACAAACGCCATTGACAATGTACGTTGAACTTTCGCGTGCAACAATAACAACAACAAAAAATGTCCTTCTATCTCTCCGTCGTCCGCACGCGATCGTTCACTTTCTTCTTTTATTCGAACGACAACTTACTTTTACTTTCGACAAACAACAACAACCAACAAGAAGTTTAAAGCGGACGAAGAAACGTAAAAGTTTCAGCGCTAACCGAACCTAACCTTCACTCTAGCTTTAATCGGCCTTTCATTTCTTGCAGCCTTCCGAGGATGTCGCTCGATCGGGAAGAATCGCGGCATCGATGACATCGAATCCGCGTGACGTCGCCGCTCGCTGAGGTAGAAGATGCGGCTCGGCAATCGTCGCCGGAAACGAGTACGTGCGCGACGAACCGAAGCGGACCACCCGAACGCGTGCCATCGTCGGCGCCGGCCGCCCCGATTAAAACCGACACCGACCGACCGCAGTCGATCGCGGGGAGAATGGTCCTCGAAACGCTCCTGATCGCGACCGCGCTGAAGACGGTCCAAGTGGCCGGCACGACGCTCTGGCTCATACCGCTCCTCTTGGCCGCCGTCGCGTACAACAACTACGACCGCCACGACCCGGAATCGCATCCGATCGATCGCCGCGACCTGCACGCCGAATACGACTTCGTGGTGGTCGGCGGCGGTTCGGCCGGCGCCGTCGTCGCCGCCCGCCTCTCCGAGGTGCCCGCTTGGACCGTGCTCCTGCTCGAAGCGGGCCCGGACGAGAACGAGATCACGGACGTGCCGTCGCTGGCCGCGTACCTCCAGCTCTCGCCGCTCGACTGGACGTACAAGACGGAGTACACGGGCCGCGCGTGTTTGGGCATGAAGGGCGGCCGGTGCAATTGGCCGCGCGGCAAAGTGCTCGGCGGCTCGAGCGTGCTGAACTACATGGTGTACGTGCGCGGCAACCGGCGCGACTACGACCGGTGGGAGGCGATGGGCAACGACGGCTGGTCGTACGCGAACGTGCTGGAGTACTTCAAGCGGTCGGAGGACAATCGCAATCCGTACCTGCGCGGCGGCCGCTATCACGGCGACGGCGGCTACCTGACCGTGCAGGAGTCGCCGTGGCGCACGCCGCTGGTGATGGCGTTCGTGCAGGCCGGCGTCGAGCTGGGCTACGAGCATCGCGACGTCAACGGCGAGCGCCAGGCCGGCTTCATGGTCGCCCAGGGCACGATCCGCCGCGGGAAACGCTGCTCGACGGCGAAAGCGTTCCTGCGGCCGGCGCGCTCGCGCAACAACCTGCACGTCGCGTTGAACGCGCACGTGACGCGCGTGCTCGTCGATCCGGCGACGTTGCGCGCGTACGGCGTCGAGTTCCAGCGGCACGGCCGGCGGCGGATCGTCGTCGCCAAGAAGGAGGTGATCGTGAGCGCGGGCGCCATCAACTCGCCGCAGCTGCTGATGCTGAGCGGCGTCGGGCCGCGCGCGCACCTCGCGCAACTCGGCGTCCCGCTGCTGCGCGATCTACGCGGCGTCGGCGACAACCTGCAGGACCACGTCGGCATGGGCGGGCTGACGTTCCTCGTCGACAAGCCGGTGTCGATCGTGCAGGAGCGCTTCCACGCGTTCGGCATGGCGATGGAGTACGTGGCGCGCGAGCGCGGCCCGATGACGACGCTCGGCGGCATCGAGGGCGTCGCGTTCGTGAACACGCGGTACGGCAACCGCTCGTGGCCGGACGTGCAGTTCCACATGGCGCCGGCCAGCTACAATTCGGACAACGGCCGCAAGGTGCGGCACGTGCTCGGCCTGACCGATCGCTTGTACGATGCGGTGTATCGCCCGATCGCGAACAGGGACGCGTGGTCCATCATTCCGCTGCTGTTGCGGCCGCGGTCGCGCGGCACGATCCGCCTGCGTAGTCGCGATCCGTTCGACAAGCCGCTGGTGGACGCGAACTATTTCGACGACGAGCGCGACGTGCGCACGCTGGTCGAGGGCGCGAAGATCGCCGTGCGCGTCGGCGAGAGCGGGGCGTTCGCGCGGTTCGGCTCGCGGTTGCACGCGATCCCGTTGCCGAATTGCGCGCATCTGGCGTTCGCCAGCGACGCGTACTGGGAGTGTCACGTGCGCACGATCTCGATGACGATCTATCATCCGGTCGGCACGTGCAAGATGGGGCCGGCGAGCGATAAAACGGCGGTCGTCGACGCGCGGTTGCGCGTCCACGGCGTGCGGAACTTGCGGGTGATCGACGCGTCGATCATGCCGACGATACCGAGCGGCAACACGAACGCGCCGACGATCATGATCGGGGAGAAGGGCGCGGACATGATTAAGGAGGATTGGGGGGGGCTCGCGTAGTGTTTATACAGCGTGTCCCGCAGTTGAGCGTGAACGCGGAGGATTACGCGGCAACGGTTGACTTGGCACTTTTGGATGGAATGTTGCGTTGTTTGTCGTCTTTTCGAATTTCAAGGCGAGTTTAGCTGTCACGCGTTTTAAATGCTTCAAAGTTATTTCAGTATTTTTGCGCAAAAAAAAGTGTCATTCGGAAGGTGGCGGAAACCACTTCGGCAGCATTTGATCTATCTCAAATGCTGAACTTTTTTGGTTCCTTTAAGCAAGAAATGACGAAAACTTTAGTTTACTTATATTTAATTGAAAGTACTACTGACTGCGATTTGTTGCCAGCTAAACTTTGACATTTTCAAATGTGCATAACTCAATTTTCTTAAATGGCACCACATATTCTTTACTATCGCATTAAATGCAGCAAATTATTCACTTTCGATCTTATACGGGGTCAGTGCTTAATGGTTTTCAAGTTATATGCAAATATTTACAATTGTATATGATTTTCACATGTTTGCTAATAAATTACGCTAGAAACAATGAGGCAATCGAAGGAAACTTTATTATTGTAAGTTCTCTGTTTTAAATAACACAATATATCAATTAATTGGAAATAACTTGAAAACCGCCAACACTAGGCCCCATATTGTCTCAATATGATCGAAAGAGAATCATTTGCTGCATCTAATGCGATAATAAAAATTATGTGGTTCCATTTAAACAAACGATGTTATGCACATTTGAAAACGTCAAAGTTTAACAGGCCACAAATCGCAGTCAGTTACACATTTAATTAATTGTCAGCAGTGGAAACTCTTCGCCATTTCATGCTTAAAAGAACTAGAAATACTTCGACTCTCTATCTCAAATAGTACCGGCGTAATTTGCGATTTTCTGCGACGTTCCAAATGACATCATTCGGAAAAACTCTTGAATAACTCCTAAACCGTGCATCTTAGGCATGCGATTGTTTTAATAAACTCCCCTTGAAATTCGACGTGGAATCCAAAAATGTGCAAAACTTCTTTTTTTTTTTAATGGAACCAACAACTTTCTGTAAACTCCCCCGAGTCCGCACTATCGAGACACCCTGTATAATAAAGAAAAGCTACCGTTCTGCGCGTTAGTTAACGTCGTAGAGAAAACAGACAATGGAAATCGCCATTTTAATCTAATTGATGAGAAGCGAGTTTTACGCTAATTTTAGTTTACGTTTTGTTTCGTCTAAACGCCGATTCAATGTTAAATTGCTTGAGATACGTTTACATTTCGCTCCGTGCATTTTTGCATACGTCGATATAGCAATTTCATTGTTGTTGTTTAACGCATTGCGACGATTATTAGTAGAAAGTGTAATAAAAAAAAAGAACGGGTTCGTGGCACTCAAACTGTCCATTTAAATCACGATCGTTTTTTGTTCACGCCACTTTCTAAACAACGACCGTAATAATGCGAAACGTTCTGCAATCGTTCGTACGTTTGCAGTTTTCCTCGACACATCATCGAAAGTGCAATTGACCTTAGATTTATCCGGCGAAAGTGACGATTACGTCGCGAATTTCGTGCGATTGTTGTTGTTGATTGTTGTTGAATAATAAAGATTGAGTTTCACGTTTGCCATCGTGCAGTTTTACTTTTCAACTCGAACCAACCAATTACACTTTGTACAAGATTTTTCGGGCAACCACACGTACGGATCGACGTTTCGTTTTGAGAAAATTGCTCCAAGAAATAAATTAGTCTCGATGAGAAACGATGCAGTTGCTCGAATAATACGAGGGCGGTTTGATAGATAAGTTGTTTTGATCAAAATTAAATTTTGCAACGTGGTCCTTTGGAAGTCCAAAACGGTTGTGCCAGCGTTCCTCAACATTTCTGATCCTTTCTTCATCACTCGAAACACTTGAATTACAATGAGCTTTTGAGCAACTTACTATTGCCAGAATAACTTGCAGAATTAAATTTGCCATTTAAAAAGATGAAAGCTTACGACTACATCGAAACTTTTTTCCTATCGCCTACTATAAGCAGACGAAACAAGTTGAAATGTCTTCCAAATCCACCTTTCAATTGTCTATCGACGCATCGATTTCCCTTGGCTATTTGATTTGAACTATTTGAGAGAGTAAACGTGAAAATCTGCTGCTAACTCAATGAGCCTTCTTTAAGCATAATTCGAGGTATAATTGCAAATAAATTATAACGTACTTTTTCCCCGCGCAATTTTTAAGAGTTCTTTTTTGTGTGGCTAAAGTTTCGTCTTTAAATAGCTAGAAAACGTGTTACGCAATCGACTGAAAATTCCTAATTCCGCATAATTCATTTAGGAAACGAGTTTCACGCTTTACATAACACGACTAATAATTCATACTGTGCAAACATCGATCCTCGCATCCGCTTAATTGATAACTTCGCACTTTCCAAATTTAATTGCAACAAGCGACATTCGCTTAAAAACACAATCAATTACAGTAATTATAAGTCAAAGTGAACATAATTTGTTTACCAGAACGTAATTAATGGTATCAAAAAAGTTAATCGAAAAAAAAAAAAAACGTCACAGACCAACACGAAATTAATTGCAGACGAAAGGAAAAAAAAAAGCGTGCACTACGTCAATTTGCGATCCACTTTAGGATAAACGTCGCCATTGCCGCGCCGGGAAATTCGACGAGTCCGGCGACAAATTCTCGCCCAAAGACCTTCACGATATCGACAGATTCTGCATGGAAAACGCAAACAAAAACATGACGAACCGGATGTCGACGAGGCTACTGAACGGATGACGATCGCGATTTAATTCGCGCGCTCGAAAAGAACAATTTCGAATCGCAAAGAGGCGAGCGATTCCGGGAAAACCCTTAATGCGCCGAAGAGAGCGCGTTAATTAACGTAACACTAATTAGGACGCGGCGAGTGCGATACTGATCGTTAGGACCCGATAATAATATGAAGGTAAGTGCGAGCGTCCGGCCGCAGCAATTAAAAACCTCATTTTTCGTCGTTTCGACAAAAAAAATGATAACCGCGAATCGATAACAAATCGGCTCGGCCTTCGGAACGTCCACAAGAGCGCCCTCTCCCACGCCGACGTTTCGCCAATTGGAAAGTGGTGCGGAGGAAAAGCGACAACAACGAGAAGAAGAGGAGGAGGAGGAAGAAGAACGCTAACGGTCCATTTCGTCGGGATGAAGAGCAAAGAATGCGATCGATCGGAATTCATCGGCGTCAGACAGGCCGGCGGCCCTCGGCTTCGTCGGCAGTCTTCCTCCCCGGGAGAAGGGAATTTTTCCTTTCGTCGACCAACGACCCAAAGAGCGGACTCGAAGAAGCGATTTCGCTTGCGAATAATCGGCAATAAACGATTGTTTGCGTGCGAAAAACGCACTTAAAACAAAAACGCGATTAATTGTAAATTAGCTTGACCGGGTCGACAAAAAAAAAGGTCTCTCCCTCGATTGCTCAATTGTTTTTGCGTCAACGAAGAGGACAAGCGATACGCGAAAGGAATGCGGTTGTTTGCCGGCGACCAAAAACTCTATCGGCATTGAAGCAAGTAAAAACATACACGTAAATAACGACTAACGGACACGGAAATTAATGTCTTCATCATCATCATCGAACTGTCACCATTTATCGATTCGTTTTCAATTATAATGTGGTAAAAAAAAACGAATGGAGGAGGAATCGGTCGTTAATTGAAACGTAACCTCAAGAAAAAACCTCTGCCATTTCACACGTATGTCGTAGATAAATCGATTCGCTATCTGTACGTGTACGACATGCAACAAATTGAATTAATGCGGTAATACCCACTCCATCGGCATTAAAAGCAGGTACCACTGGACCCAATATATAAATAGGTAATCGAGACGAACGACGGTTTGTAACTTTTTCCCCCCGAAGGAAACTTGGAGCGAAATCATCTTCGATTGTTGCTTCGTTTGGCTTGTGGAAACGGCGAAAAGTTTTGAAAAGTTTCGAAGAGTTTTGAAAAGTTTCCAAGAGTATCGAAAAGTTTTCAACAGTTTCGAAAAGTTTTGAAAAGTTTTGAAAAAGTTTCGAAAAGTTTTAAAAAGTTTCGGGCAATTTTAAAAAGTTTCGAAGAGTTTCGAAAAGTTTTGAAAAGACGCATTGAGAAGTGGATCGAGAGTGTCTTTGGTGCTTTGCCGTAATTTCGAACTTGATTGAATTAAATCCGAAGAAGAAAAAAAGGTAAGAAAGTTTTAATTAAGCCGATGATTGTTGTTCTTAATCAGATGCAAATTTCAAATCGAGTTTTTCTACGTCTGATTTTCAAACAGAAAATTGCTAATTTGAAAGTTTTTTTTTTTTGCAATTAATATTCTTCTTATGTGAACGATAGCGACACAAGTTGCGCTGGTTCTAAAATAAGCGAGAGAAAGGTAAAGCGACGCCGGTACTTTTCCAAAGGAAAAATACTTATCAAAAACAACCTCGAGTTGAGTGTTTCGGAAAAATAAATGAATTCTAATTGCCCTTTCATTTTTTTTTTAATTCAATGTTACGCAAAAAAATTCCATTTGACGTACGAATTGATTAAAAACTAATGGCGAGGAAAACTCCGCGTGCCCACACTATAAAAACACTAACGATTCATTACAGTTAAGATGATGAGCACGTAAGCTTCGGCATTGAGCAGCGGAAACCTTGTCGCATTAACGAGAGTAAGAGCGAAGAAAGGCGGTTAAGTAATTGGCAAATGTTTGCCGAGCCATTAACCAATTTAGCGTGCGGTTAAATTAAATATTTGCACAACTTTGAATTGTTTAAAGTCCCAATTAACAAGAAAGAAAGAAAAAAAAAAGCAGACAAAAGCATGACCTTAAATTACGTGCGTTTGGAGCTTCCAACATTTGCGAAACGAGCATTTTGCGCGGGGGTAACAAATAATGTCGCAACGTGAAGCGATCACAGCATAAACATTTCAATGCAACGTGCTAATGTTGCATTACGCAACAAACTAATGCGCGCTGATAATAAATAATGCATCGATTACGCGGATGCAATTCGCGTTAAGTTATTAATTAAATGTGCAATTAGAATTCGCCACAATTGAATGTAGGCACAACAATCGAGAAAAGCAAACGGAGATAATTGAAGTGACATAATCAGACAATGGAAAAATAATTAATAGGCGATGCGGATGTGACGAGAAACGAATGAACGTCTGCTATTTTATTCGCAAGTGCACTTGGGGTTTTTGGTGGATGCGCCGGGCCGAAATAGCGGTTTCGCTGGAACGGAAGCTTTATTCTTTGTGTGGTTCGAAGTTCTCATACGGGGTGATTCAATATGATACCCACGACGCTTAATGCGCCATTCCTCTCTCGTTAATATGAGCCAAAGAGTTCGTTTGGGCCGTGGACCTTGGAAAGAAGGAAACCAGCCGGAACACCATTTTCCAGGCGTTTCTCAAAGTTCGGATTTACGTCAAAAGAAGCTTCTGAATTAAGATCCCCCGCAGTACGAAAGAGAACATGCTTTCGTTTAGCTTTTACGAATTAAATTGCGATTTTGAAACCGCTCTTTGACGTCCACGCGAGCTTTTTGGCTAATGTTAACGAGAGGAATCGCCCATTAAACGTTCACCCCTGTATAGCAAGAATGATTGTTTAACCATTTCGAATTGCAACAGCCCCGTTTACCTCGCTTACGCATGTAAACGATTATAATTATGGAAAAGGAAACTTATTTGTCCGCAATGTCGTAAAGTATCAATCTCTCTCTCTCATTCTCTGACAAGGTTAGTTTGTTAATTTCAATAGTGCTCATTCTAATTGAATAATTTAGAAAGTCAATGAGAAAGTGTTAGATTAGATTGGATGTCGATTTTTCCAACTCGAATTTCCTCTCAAGCGTCGTTTCCATCCGTCCTCCGCTCAATCCCCACGCGTCGCCACATCGATTACTTCGCGTGCGACACGAAAAACAACTTGTAAAAGAACACGACGTCGCCCAAGAACGATGAGAAAGCGGATCCCTCGCAATTTCAGATGTCCAACCGTCTGCAATCGATCGTCGTCTGCCTCCTCGCCTCGCATCTCGCCCGCCACGTCGTCGACGGCCAGCTGCTAGAAGGCGTGCTCCGCTTCGTCGGCACCGGCTTCCAGCAGGACCTCGACGAGCCGCCGGACACCGTCAACCACGCGCCCGCGTACGATTTCGTCGTCGTCGGCGCCGGCACGGCCGGTTGCACGCTCGCGAACCGCCTCAGCGAGAATCCCCAGTGGACCGTCCTCCTCCTCGAGGCCGGCGGCCCGGAGAACTTGCTGATGGACCTGCCGATCCTCGCCAACTACTTGCAGTTCACCGACGCCAATTGGAAGTACAAGACGATGCCGTCCGACCGCTACTGCATGAGCCTCGACAACCACCAGTGCAACTATCCGCGCGGCAAAGTCGTCGGCGGCTCGTCCGTCCTCAACTACATGATCTACAACCGCGGCAACCATCGCGACTACGACCGGTGGGCGGACGCGGGCAACGCGGGCTGGTCGTACGACGACGTGCTGCCGTACTTCAAGAAGGTCGAGAACTACTCGATCGACGAGTTCTACGACGCGCGCTACCACGGCAAAGGCGGCTACGTGAACGTGATGTACGCGCCGTACAAGACGCCGCTGGCCGACCACCTGGTGCGCGCCGGCGTGCAGATGGGCTACGCGCGCAACGACCACAACGCGCGCGCCCAGGTCGGCGTGTCGCGCATCCAGGCGTCGTTGCGCGACGGACTGCGCGCGAGCTCCAGCCGCGCGTACCTGCATCCGGCGCGCGGCCGCAAGAACCTGCACGTGAAGAAGTGGTCGACGGTGAAACGCGTGGCGATCGACGCGACGGAGAAGAGGGCGCGCGGCGTCGAGTTCGTGCGCGACGGCCGCACGTACGCGGTCGCGGCGCGGCGCGAGGTGATCCTGGCGGCGGGCGCGATCAACTCGCCGCAGCTGCTGATGCTGAGCGGCGTCGGCCCGCGCAAGCACCTGCGCTCGCTGGACATTCCGGTGATCAGTAATCTGCGCGTCGGCTACAATCTGATGGACCACGTCGCGACCGGCGGCATCGCGTTCATCATCGACCGGCCGTACTCGTTGCGGCGCGAGAAGATCCTGACGATGGAGTCGCTCGACCAGTTCCTGAACAGGCACGACGGCCCGATCACGGTGCCGGGCGGCTGCGAGGTGATCCTCTTCAGCGACCTCGCGCGGCCCGGCGACCCGGACGGCTACCCGGACATCGAGCTGCTGATCACGGCCGGTTCGGTCGCGTCGGACCCGATCTTGTACAAGGACTTCGGCATCCGCAACGACGTGTTCGACGAGGTCTACGGCCCGATCAGCGACGCGGAAACGTTCATGATCCTGCCGATGCTGTTGCGGCCGCGCAGTCGCGGCCGCGTGCTGCTGCGCGACGCCGACCACCGCTCGAAGCCGCTGATCTATCCGAATTACTTCGCCGTCGAGGAGGACCTGAGGACGATGGTCGAGGGCATCAAGCTGGCGGTGAACCTGACGCGGCAGCCGGCGTTGCGAGAGCTCGGCGCGCGGTTGAACGCGCGCCCGTTGCCGCGGTGCAAGCACTTGGCGATGGGCAGCGACGCGTATTGGGCGTGCATGGCGCGGCACATCACGTTGACGATCTATCACGTGAGCGGCACGTGCAAGATGGGGCCGGCGAGCGATAAGCGGGCGGTCGTCGATCCGCGACTGCGGGTGCACGGCGTCGCGGGGTTGCGCGTCGTCGACGCGTCGATCATGCCGGAAATCCCGGCGGCGCACACGAACGCGCCGGTTTACATGATCGCGGAGAAGGCGGCCGACATGATCAAGGAGGATTGGGGCGTGTTGTTTAACGAATAGGTTACGATCATCGGTCGATGTCGACGACCGACTTTTGTACTGTGATATTTTTGACGATTTGTAGGGAAAACGAACAATAAATTGCGCATTTAGATTTGGCACAGCGAGGAACACAATTAATTATACCATCGTGTCGATTCTTCTTGCTATTATATAATATCGCAAACGAAAACAAAGTTCAATTAAACCATAATTACCACTTGTAATTCCCAATTATCCGAACAAATGTTTGGCACGATTTTTCCATTTTCACGTTGTCTTTTGATCAGTTCTTTGCCAAAAAAAAAATCAATACAACTTCTTTTCTGAGACGACTATTTAATACGTTGCATCGAAAGAGAAGTCACTTCTTCTGATAAAGTTTAAGATGTCGTTCAAAACAGTAAAAACAGTGCAAATTGGGTCGCTTGTATTGTCATCTAACTTCGCACACTTTCTCAATCTTATTTTCGCCATTGATCGATCGACGACCATCATTAGTGCCTTCGCGACCGTTTACAGTCGAAATATCCTCTTGGGGCAACTGGAAACGCTTAGCAAAACGTTTGCAACAGTACCAATTTTTATTAGTCGCACGATGGAAATTGCATCGCCCTGTAGCTAATTCGCTAATTTGCAATTTAAAAGTTTGCGCGACCAAACAGGAATTGCGTCACTTGACGAAATAATCTTCACTTTTTATAAGCGCCATTGGCGAAAACTGCCGATTTAAAAACCTAACGAAAACCCATTGAAAAACAATCGATTTGCCTTGACCTCAAGACCGCGTAACCTTGTCCCGCGAAGATCAACGGGAACCAAGTGGACCAATTAAAACGAGATTTGCCAATCGTCGGTCAAGGATCGCTTCAATTTGCTGACGCAATATTTATCGCGAGGAGGCGGGCAACAAGCGATCGCCTACTGCGAAACGAAAAACAATGAACAATGATTAAACAATTTGCGAAATTGGTGCAAAAACAGGAACGTCATTCGCGTGCCAGTCACCTTGCCAACTGCGTGAAATCGATTATCCAATCCGCACACACATGAACTAGCGGAAACAATCGTTGTTATGAAATTGGCGGCGAATTGCGCGCACTCGTTGCGGTTAATCGCCGCTTGTCTGGTCGCCTCCGGCACAAGCGATGCGATAAGCGGCGCGATAAGCGACGTGATCGATCTGCTCGACGGCAAATCGCACAACGAGCCGCGCGATCGCGACGACTTGCGGCAATCGTACGATTTCGTCGTGATCGGCGCCGGTACCGCCGGCTGCGTTCTAGCCAACCGCCTCAGCGAGAATCCGCGTTGGAACGTCCTACTGATCGAGGCCGGTGAGTCTTTGATTATTTCGCAACCGGCAACTTCCAGCGCTAAAGTCTCGTTCGACAGGCGGCCCGGAGGACTTCTTGCACGACTTGCCGCTGGCGGCGAACATAATCCAATTCGACGAGCGCGTCAATTGGAACTACAAGACGGAGCCGAGCGACGCGTACTGCCTCGCGATGGCCGACCGCCGGTGCGCGATCCCGCGCGGCAAAGTGATGGGCGGCTCGAGCGTCTTAAACTACATGATCTACACGCGCGGCGATCGCCGCGACTACGACGGATGGGCGGAAACGCTGGGCAACGCGGGCTGGAGTTACGCGGACGTCGCGCCCTACTTCAAACGCTTGGAAAACTACACGATCGCCCGCTACTACGACGCCGCGGTCCACGGCAACGACGGGCCGGTGCACGTGGAAATGTCGCCGTACCTGTCGCCGATCGGCCGCGCGCTGCTCGGCGCGGCGCGACGCGTCGGCTGGCGCGATATCGACCACGCCGGCGGCGATCAGAGCGGTTTCTCGCGCGTCCAATCGACGACGGTCGACGGGGTGCGATGCAGCGCGAGCCGCGCGTACCTGCATCCGATCCGCGATCGTCGCAATCTGCACGTGACCAAGTACTCGCAAGCGGTGCGTCTGACGCTGGACGCGGCGCGGCGACGAGCCGTCGGCGTCACGTTCCTGAAGGACGGCGTTTTGCGCGAGGCGACGGCGACGAAGGAGGTCGTCTTGAGCGCCGGCGCGATCGGCTCGCCGCAGCTGCTGATGCTGAGCGGTATCGGACCGCGCGCGCATTTGAACGCGATGCGGATCGACACCGTCCGCGATCTGCCCGTCGGCTATAACCTGATGGATCACGTGATGATCGGCGCGTTGACGTTCGCGGTGCGGGACGACCTGCGGAAGATGCGCACGTCGGACGTGCTGAGCGACCGCCGGTTCCTCGACGCGTTCCTCGACGGCGGCGACGGGCCGCTGACCGTGTCCGGCGCGGAACTGATCGCGTTCCATCGAACGAACGGGTCGGCGGCGCGCGATCGACACGCGGACGTCGAGTATCTCTTCACGGGCGGCGACCTCGCCTCGGACCCGTTCATGTACAAGAACTTCAATCTGAACGCGACGCCGCCGATCGCCGCGTGGCTCGAGCGGTTGCGACGCGCGAACGGTTCGTTCATGGCGTTCGTCGTGCTGCAGCGGCCGAAGAGTCGCGGCCGCGTCATGCTGCGCGGGCGAGCGTTCGACGCGGCGCCACGCATCGTGCCCAACTATTACGCGCACGCGGACGACGTGCGCACGATGATTGGCGGCGTGCGGCACCTGATGCGGTTCGCGCGGACGCCGGCGATGAAGCGGCTCGGCACGAGGTTCCACGCGGTACCGATCGCGCGGTGCGGGCCGCCGCGTCGCAGGTCGGACGCGTATTGGGAGTGCATGTTGCGACACCTGTCGTTCACCATCTATCATCAGTGCGGCACTTGCCGCATGGGCCCCGTCGACGATAGGCGATCGGTCGTCGATCCGCGATTGCGAGTAATCGGCGTGCGCGGTTTGCGGGTGATCGACGCGTCGATCGTGCCGGAAATCATGACCGGCCATCCGAACGGGCCGGTCTTCATGATCGCGGAGAAAGGGGCCGATCTAATTAAGGAGGACTGGCGACTGATGAGCGATTAATTAGCGATTGATGCACGAATAAAGAGGCGAATAGCGAAAAAGTTCTTGTTGTTATTGTCGTTTTACGGACGAAAGTTTTCCCAAAGCCCGCAGGACGACTTTCTAATCGGAGCGGACGAGGAGGAAAGGGAAGAATTTTAATCGGTGCCCTTGGTGACGCGGTGCAGACGAAAACGAAAGTGGAGTCGCAAAAAAAAAGGGAGGAGGGCTCGCATTTTTTTTCCCTTTTCGATTGTCGTCGTTCGCGCGTATGAGAGAGATATAAAAGGGCGCTGCGAGCCGACGGGAGGACAGAATTCGAAGCATCCGACAACGTGAAGAAGCAACTGCCGCAAAACTGAAATCAAACCATGCAGATCTTCGCAGTGGTAAGTGAAATTCAACGTTTAAACGCTGCAACCTGCAACACGCCATAATTCAATTGGTGGTCTACCCGTGCACGCAAAAACCTCATTTTCAGATCCTGTTCGCCGCCGCTTTGGCCCTCGCCGACTGCCGAAGCGTCGATCACCTGCAGCGGTCGCTCGTCGACGAGGAGGCGGAACGCTTACAAAACGAAAACGCCTAGTGAGCGGCTTTCGAACACAAGAAAAAACCTTCTTCCATTAACGACTTCTCGTCCTTCCAGCTACCGATTCGACACTAAAATTCAAGACGGCATCAGCGACTTGAACCAGGAGCGGCAGGAGGTGCGCGAGGGGCGCAAAGTGCAAGGCCTCTACAGCTACAGCGACGGCTTCGTGAAGAAGACGGTCCACTACGAGGCCGACGAGAACGGTTACCGTGTGGTCGGGTAAGGGTCGAAGACAGAACGTTAACAGAGAACGACAACGGCGAAGCGATTCCTCGCAGGGAAGAAGAGGTGCCGCTGGACGGACCGCGCGTCAACTTGCACGGCACCGCGTCGATTAGCCAGGCGAAGGACGGACAAGTGCTGCAGTACAGCGTGCAAAGCGTGCCGGTCGAGAACGGCACCAGGGTCGTTTAATCCCGAGAGCGGCCGCGCGCGGTACAAAGCGACGGGATTCGAGCGGGGCGACCGATGACGAAAGACTGAAACGCCGGGAGACCAAATCGAGCGAATCCCCCACGCGAACAATCGAAATTGTTAAGCGATGCGAGAGATAATTAATAAACTCGTTTCTTCCAAATCGTGCGTGCGTTTCTCTCTCTCTCTCTCTCTCTCTCTCTCCGCCGATTTCCCTTTCGAAAGGCGCAAGCAGGAGCGAAGAAAACAATTAAAAACTAATAAGGCGAACATTTCTCGCTAATTACCGCGAGGCCGCCGCCCTTTAATTAATTATCCATTAGCGGGGTCCGACGACCGCGACGACCGCGCGTGCACTAGATAAAGGGCAACGGTTTCGACCGGGGAGCGTCACATCGCCGAGCACTTGGACATCGCGAAGAACCAAACAAAAAAAAGTGTCGAAAATATTAAAAAAAAAAATGAAAAACTTCCTCCACTTAACGCTGCTGCACCTCCTGGTGGTGAACGCGCCGGCGGAGGTCGCCCACCAGAAGATCCTCTACCCTCACGAGCTCGTCGGCAACGCGCAATACGACGACATCACCGAGCATCCGCAGTGCGTCGAGTACGTGAAGAGACTCGACGCGAGTGGCGGCGGCGACGACGACAAGGTGAGTGGACGAAACTCTTCTTCTAATCGCTCATTGAAACGCGATTGCGATAATAATAGGAGGAGGATTCGGTGATCGAGGATGCCGAACCGCCGGTCTATTGCATAACCTTCTTGAAGCGCGCCCTCGCCAAGAACCGACTGGTGAAGGTAAGCGACCGTCCACCGCTTAAAGCGATTCTAATCGAAGGCGATTCCGCAGGCGACCGACGACTTGGCGCGCCCGAAGAGGGACGTCGTCGTCGACGCGAGCCCGAAGCATCCGTTCTTGAAGGACTTGCCGAAGGACTATTACCAAACGGGCAAAATCGACGAGCAGCAAGTGCACGCGTCGCGCCTCCAAGTGCAAGATCCGGACTACTTGCGGCGGCAGGCGCACGAGGTCGAACGGTTCGTGCAGACGGTGCAACATCACAATCGCAACGCGTTCTTGGAGGAAAACGTCCACCTGGATCATCAGCATCACCATCAACATCATCACGCGGCGTCCACGCACCAGACGCAAGAATGGTCGTGGGAGGTGCAACCGGACGCCGATTGGAAGCAGCACCGGCAGCAACACGAGCAAAATCCGTTCCTCGGCCATCAACAACATCAACATCTTGCGCCTGCAGCTGTTCATCATCAATTGCAAGAGCAGCATCATCATCATCATCATCACGTTGCCGTCCAGGAACACGTCGTCAAGCAGGTCGCGCAGAAGAGGAAGGAGACGCGCGTTGGCGACACCGTCACCGGCGAGTACACGTACGACGACGGCGCCCAGTTGCGCAGGGTTTACTACGAGGCCGGCGTCGGCGGATTTAAAATCCTGAGGTGAGCGACAACAAACAACGCAACTTTTCTGCGGCATTCGACTGTTTCGGCTTTCTGTTTTAGGGAGGAGCCGCTGCCGCACGGCCACCACCAGCGTTGAGAATCGTTGCGTTCCGGAATGTTGTTGTTAATTACGTTGCAAAAGTGCGAAGAGCAAAATAAAAGTTATTAGATGATTTTTTGCGCCTTTTTGTTCCCTCCCCATCGTCGCTTGTTACGTTGTTCGTTTTCGTATGGAGAGTTGCAAGAAGAACGAAGGGAAACCGCGTGTTTGTACGGGGCGATTCGCGAGTAATTGTAAGAAGAAAAAACGAAGAGTTTCCTTTTGTTTGTTTCTTCTTTGTGGTTTTCAAGATGCGCCAAAACAATGACCCGAAAAGTCGACTGTACTTCGTGAAAGAGGTAAACGAACGTCGTCCGAGATAAACGTAAACAAACGCGTTGAAAGTGGTCAATCCAGTTCGTCGTCTCGCCGATGTTCGCGGAAAAGTCTTTTGTTTCTTCTCCTCCTCCTTCCTCATCTCCGACAAGTTTCGGTCGCTTTTTTTTGTCTTTGCGGCCTTTTGAATAATTTCCACGGAAAACGCGAACGTACGGTCCAGTTGGCGAAGGCGATCGATCGATTCGCGTTCGCGTTGGTAAAAGTGCGAAAGTGGCTTTTGGGGGCGATTTTTTGTTTTGCGCGGCAGCAAACAGGTAATAATTTTAATTATTGAGCAATTGCCCCAAATCAACCCGCTCGAATTGCAATCGTAACCGCTCCACTTGGCACGAATTTTTGCACGTTGCAATTTGAATTTAATTTAAGCTCGTTGTCAGCTGCGGCCTTTATTCTCAATAATCATCGCATCGAAATCCTTGAATCTCATTTCCGTTTCGAATGGCATCATCGCTCGCAATTAATGAAATTCCGATCACAATTTTCGCGCGATGCCTCGCCATCAATTATTCATCGACGTATTAACCCCCAAATAATGTCGTTAACAACGAAGAGTAAAAATCGTCGATCGCTCGTTGCAGTTTCGAGATGACGATCGGCAAGAGCGTAAAACTAACGTTAGCGATACTCGCGATCGTTTGCTCGTTGACGATCGGCGTTCGCGCGAGCTTCGTGGACGACTTCCTCAAGACCGTCGGCGACTTTTGCGAGGAGGTGCTCGTCAGGAAACCGAGGCTACTGTTGAAAACGTTTCGCAACAAACTGGGCGCAACTTATCTTTACGGTGAGCAACAACAACAACAGCAAAAACAAACGAATCAAATCGCGTAATATTAGGTCGGTGCATAATTATCCGCCGTTTTTGAAAGTTTTTTTTTAAGCAGTTCGCAACAAAAAAATGCATCGTAAAGACAATCAACTTTTTAAGAAAGGTCCAAAATATCGTCCATTTCGGTTGCAGACTCCGATTTGCTTGCTAAGTGGCACAAAAGAGTTAAAAATCTGCATCCATCTCACACACACTCTCTCTCTCATCGCACTTTACAAGTTTTCCAGCGAATGATTTATATGGTCGTCTGTGGGAATATTTCGTTTACTTGGTGACCGATGTAAGGGCATGCAAATTTGCACGGTTTTAGCCCTTTTGCGCACGAGGAAACGACCACTTAGCAAGCAAATCGGAGGCCGCAATTGAAATGGACGATAACTTGGACGCTTATTGATAAGTTAACGGCGCTTACGATAAACTTTCGCGTTGCGAACTGCCTAAAAAAATAGCTTTCAAAAAAAAAAGCTTTCAAAAAAAAAACACGGCGGATAATTATGCACCGACCCAATAAAATTCCGCGCAGACCAACCGACCAGTTTGCCGCCGACGGACGAGTACGACTTCGTGATCGTCGGCTCGGGCAGCAGCGGCTCGGTGCTCGCGAACCGCTTGTCCGAGCGCGCGGACTGGCGCGTCCTCCTCTTGGAAGCGGGCGACGAACCGTCGTCGATCGTCGACGTGCCGATACTGGCGCCGTTGCTCTACTTCAGCGGCTACAATTGGGGCTACACGATGGAGAAACAAGCGAACGTCAGTCTAGGTTAGGTCGTTCGATTTTAATCGCGCGAAATTTAATTCAAATTTAATTTAAATTTTGCCCGTTCAAGGTTTCGTCGATGGGCGGATGGCGTGGCCGCGCGGTCGCGCCCTCGGCGGCACGACCGTCATCAACTACATGATCCACATGCGCGGCAACCGCGCGGACTACGACCGCTGGGCGGGCGCGGGCAACGCGGGCTGGTCGTACGACGACGTGCTGCCGTACTTCAAAAAGTCCGAAGACTACGCGGTGCGGCGCCAGGACGCGCGGTATCACGGCAGCGGCGGTTACCTGCGCGTCGAGGACGTGCCGCATCGCTCGGAGGCGGCGCGCGCGTTCGTCGCGGCGGCGGAGGAGTTCGGGCTGCGGTACGTCGATTACAACGGCAAGGACCAATTGGGCGTGTCGTTCGTGCACGGCACGACGTCGCGCGGCGCGCGAGGCAGCGCGGAACGCTCGTTCCTGCGGCCGGTGCGCGACCGCGGCAATTTACGCGTGGTGACGCGCGCCCGCGTCACCAAGGTGCTGATCGACGCGGCGTCGAAGCGCGCGCTCGGCGTCGAGTTCTCGTGGCGCGGCCGCTATCGCGAGGCGATCGCGCGCAAAGAGGTCGTGCTGTCGGCGGGCGCGTTCAACTCGCCGCAGCTGCTGATGCTGAGCGGCGTCGGACCGCGCGCCCACCTCGCCGAGCTGGCGATACCGCTCGTGCAAGACTTGCCGGTCGGCAGGAAGATGTACGACCACTTGGCGTTCTTCGGCCTCACGTTCACCGTCGACCGCCCGATCGTGCTCGACCAGAGCGAATTGTTCCGGCCGCGCAACGCGATCGACTACTTCGCGAACCGCACCGGCCCGTACACGAGCATCGGCGGCGTCGAGGCGCTGGCGTTCGTGCGCACGCGGTTGTCGCGCGACGCGGAACCGCGGCGGCCGGACGTCGAGCTGATATTCACCGGCGCGCACTTTAACACGGACGGCGGGGATTTCTATCGGAAGACGTTCCGCGTGACGGACGAGCTGTACGACGCGATGTGGAAACCGCTGGAGGCGAGTCACGCGTTCGGCGTCGTGCCGATGCTCCTGCATCCGCGCTCGCACGGTCACTTGCGACTGAAGTCGAACAATCCGTTCCATTGGCCGCTGTTCTACGGCAACTATTTCACCGACGGCGACGATTTCGATCGGCGCACGTTCGTCGAGGCGATACGCGTCGCGCAACGCGTCGTCCTGGGGTCGAGCGCGTTCCGCGCGTACGGCGTGCGGATGTCGCAGCGGCCGGTGCCCGGTTGCGCGCGGCACCGGTTCGATTCGGACGCGTATTGGATGTGCGCGTTGAACTACTTGGCGACGACGTTACACCACCAGGTGGCCACGTGCAAAATGGGACCGGCCGCCGATGCGGAGGCGGTCGTGGACGCGCGGTTACGCGTGCACGGCGTCGCGGGGTTGCGCGTCGCCGACACGAGCGTCATTCCGATACCGCTCTCGGCGCACACGAACGTGCCGGCGTTCATGGTCGGCGAGCGGGCGGCGGACCTGATTAAGGAGGATTGGGATCGTCGCGGCGGCGGACGTTGATGATGAGGATGATTTTTTTTTTTTTTAGTAGTTGCTTTGGCGAAAGTTTGAAAAGTGTTTTTTTTTTTGTGCGAAAAATAAAGTTTGGGATTTATGCGAGATTGCCTTTTTTATTATGCGGGGTGTCGCAAGAGAGCGCGAGGAACTTTGGTTTACTTGTTTGGGAAAAGTTTGAAAAGTATTTTGCAAAAAGAAAGTTTGGGAATTATGAAACGATGAAGGAAGGTCGCGGAAAACCGCAAATAACTCCGGAACTATGCGAGATCGAGAGTTGAACTTGTTTTAGTTCTCTTAAGCAAGAAATGGCGAAGACTTTAGTTTACTTATATTTAATTCAAAGTACTACTGAAAGCAATTTGTGGCCTGTTAAACTTTGACATTTTCAAGTGTGCATAACTGAATTTTTTTAAGGGATGGTTTTCGAATTATTCCCAATTCTTTGCATTTATTTACGTACGATGTTTGCATGTTTCCGAATAAATTACGTTAGAAACAATGATGCAATTTGAGAAAACAATGAAATTATTAGTTTCGTGTTCTACATTGGACAAAATTTTGCTTATTTTCCTGAAAAAAGTTACTTTCAACTGGTTCATTTTTTGAACTTATTAATTAACATTTTAATAAAGAATAGGTAGAATAACATAAAAAAAATGTTATTCTAACCCAAATTTTCGCTGTTATTTGGATTATTACATCATTAAGCGCACATAAATAACACACAAAATAACAATTAATTGGAAATAACTCAAACAGTCAAATGCGACCATAAAGTGATCGAAGGAGAATCATTTTCTGCATCTAATGTGATAAAATAATATAGGATTCCATTTCAGAAAAACGGAGTTATGCACATTTGAAAATGTCAAAGTTTAACAGGCCACAAATCAAAACCAGTTGCACTTTTAATAAACTTTAAGCAGCGGAAACTCTTCGCCATTTCTTGCTTAAAAGAACTAGAAAAACTTCGACTCCGAAAACGCAATAAAAAGTGCATCATTCGATTTATAATAACGTCTTGGAAAATTTTCTACGTTGTACTAATCAACGAAATGCAAGGAAAACCATTGCGGTTAGCTAGATTCTTCTCGTATAAAAGCAGCGTATAAGTGTTCGTTCGCTCTCCGACTGTGCGGCCTCTTTTTCCTTCGCACTTGATTGCCCGCCGAATAGCAATGATAATGAAAGAACACGGAATCGGCGACGTTAATTAGAATGCAATCGAACAATCAACAACGGGCAGCCACATACATACAAAGTCGCAATTAATTTCTCGCGTTATTGTTATGGAAAGCCCTTGAATGTAAAAATGAAATAAATTGAATAAATTAAGTGTTAATTAAGCGATTCCATAACACGTTATTGTTCGAGAGTGCGATTAAGGCGAGTGCGAGAGAACGAAGGCGCCTTTTTTTCTGTCTATTTGATCATTGTTTCGACCGCTTTTCGCAGAAAAGAAGCGATCGGGAAAAGCGTGCATTAATCGCGAAAAGGAAAAGTGCGCAAGCAGAAACGGGTGGGTAGACGATTAAAGGTCAATGGGACCGAACGATTGGCAAACTGGCGACGCTGGTGTCGCTAGATTAACCTTAGAGCGCAAAGGCGAAAAATCCGTTAGTTGCTCACCCTGTACCAACGAGAGACGCGCGTCAAGGTTAAATTGGCGACGGTTATTAGGGGCGACGGAACCTTTGACTTGTCGAAATCAGCGATTGATCGCCGATCGCGATTATTTTTCTCACCCCAACCCAATTCCGAATCGCCTAATTAATCGGCAACAGCGGCACTTGCGTTTTCGGCGAAACGATCGAACAATGGAACTCCGAACACGGATTCGTGAACGGATTTCCGAAAGGCTCGAGCAACGACTGTTGCAAAAATTGTGCGAGACCGTCAATCCATTTGCACGCAATTATTGCGATTTGAATGCGAATCGACCTCATGTGGCGGCACACAAAAAAGGCGATTCGAACAAACGGAATCGATTGATCGACGTGGGAACGTGCATTTGGAATTAAAGGTCGAACAAAGAGAGGACCGTGGCCCTAATAACGAACCCAAAGCGCAAAAAAAAAAAAACGAAAAACCAGATGCCACCGAACGAACGAACCCCAGCGAAAATTGTGACTCACCACTCGCACCGTTAATCACATGCCGCTAATTGATTAATTAATTAAACTTCTAAGGCAGGGGAATTGGGCGAATTTAATTGTTCGATTTTTTTAACTGTGCCAGCGAGAATACGCGCGTAAAAAATTGCACAAGGTCGCTTTAGATAGAGACGGATAAGCGTAACTCGGACATACGATATACGTGTGTGTGTGTGCGGCGTTAGAGGACAATGATTTCGAAAGAAGAGAGAGAGAGAGAGAGAAAAAGGAACGAATTGTTGTGGCGATTGGAAAGGACATTCTTCGTCTATTTAGCCGGTGGAGGAGCGCCTTCGTCGGTTAGTTACCATTCAGTTCTTGTCGTGATTGCATCTAAATCAACGTGGCTGCAAATCGATTGGTAAGTTGCCCGAAAAATTGCATTCGTTCCAATTTGCTATCGCCACTCGTTTCGAATCGCTAAAAGCTCCGGGGGGGAAAAAAATTGCAAACGTTAAGAAATCCGCTCGCTCCGGACGCGGATTAATTAGTATGCAATTAGGGGCGTGCGCGAATGAAATTAATCGAATTGAATTGCAAATCGCTCGTGTGCAACAACGTGCAATTTACCGTACAGTAGTCGCGTTGCAATTGACTAGTAACACGCACCCAGCATCCTACCGTTGCAAATTGTGCCACTTATAGTCCGCCTCTACTGTAGCTGCCACTGCATTTTACCCTCGACCTTAATCTTAACGGCAACAATCTCGATCTATCCGCGTGCAATTTCTTGCGTAACAACGCGACTGTTAAAGCGCCGTTAATCTAATTCGCAATCGGTGAAAGTAGTAATTCCGTTTCGTTCGCAGCAACGAACAACGACGAGATGCGTCCAATTCTCTTCCTCCCGCTAATCCTGACGCTCGTCCGCGGCACGTGGAGCTCGCCGTTCGAACTGACCGAGAAGTACGTCGCGGAGTACGCGGCCGGCATCAAGGAGTTGGAGGATCTGTCGCACGCGACCGAATTCCACGAGGAGGAGACGCTCGACGAGACGGCGCTGAACGAGGAGGAGGCGATCAAACGTGAGCGGACGAAGGAAATGCACGCGCGCGGGGGGAAATAAATGCAAAAAAAATTTTCTCGACAGATGCGGAGGAATTCGATTTCGTCGTCGTCGGCGCCGGCACCAGCGGCGCCGTCGTCGCCAGTCGTCTGTCGGAGGTCCCCGAGTGGAAAGTGTTGTTGCTCGAGGCCGGAGCGCCGGAGACGCCGTACACGCAGATACCGGCCATGCGGCGTCTGTTGGTCACGACGCCGTACAATTGGGGCACCATCACCGAACCGGAGGAGACTTGGTGCAAAGGTAACGGCAATTTAATGTTAATCGAAGGCCGACTGCAAGCAAGTTAGCTCAGGAAGAAGATGTCGTAAACGTTGTGTTTTGCCATAGAGAAACGACAGTCGTAGAGTCGCGAAATCAGTTTCGAATTACGAACTCAATTAACGTCAGGTTTGGGGTTAGAGTCGAGGCAAACTTCATGTTACAAGAAGTCATAAACGTTTTGTTTTGTCACGGTCATAGAGTCAGCCAATTAGTTTCGAATTACGAACTCAATTAACGTCAGGTTTGGGGTTAGAGTCGAGGCAAACTTCACGATACAATGCGTCATAAACATTTTGTTTTGTCACGGTCATAGAGTCAGCCAATTAGTTTGGAATTACGAACTCTATTAACGTCAGCTTTGATTGCCAACTTCCGTGTGATTCTTTGACGTCTACCTTTCTTTAAAGTCGAGGCAAACTTTGTTTTGCCACAGAGAAACGACAGTCATAGAGTCATGAAATTAGTTTCGAATTACGAACTCTATTAACGTCAGCTTCGATTGTCAACTTCCGTGTGATTCGTTGACGTTTACCTTTCTTTTAAAGTCGAGGCAAACTTTGTTTTGCCACAGAGAAACGACAGTCATAGAGTCATGAAATTAGTTTCGAACTCTATTAGCGTCAGGTTTGATTGCCAACTACCCTATAATTCTGTGATGTTTAGCTTTCTTTTAAACTCGAGACAAACTTCATGACACAAGACGCCATAAACATTTCGTTTTGCCACATAGAACCGACGGTCATAGAGTCATGAAATCAGTCTGAGGCAAACTTCGTGATACACGACGTCATAGAAATTTTTTTCCTAATAACCCCTCCACTTTCAGGTATGATCGATCACAGGTGCATGATGCCGACGGGTAAAGCGTTGGGCGGCTCGTCCGCGATCAACGCGATGCTGTACACGCGCGGCAACGCGAAGGACTACGACAAGTGGTCGGACCTCGGGAACGAGGGCTGGTGCTACGAGGACGTGTTGCCGTACTTCAAGAAGTCGGAGGACGCCCACCTGAAGCACTTCGACCGCAAGTACCACAACCAGGGCGGTCCGCTACAGGTCGAGGAGCAGCGGCACGGCACCGCATTGGGCGACGCGCTCGTGGAGGCGGCGAGAGAGCGCGGCCTAGCGGAGGTGGACGTCAACGGCAAGGAGCAAATCGGCGTGACGCGGCCGACGCTGACGACGAAGTACGGCAAGCGCCACAGCACGGCGCAAGCGTTCCTGCACCCGGCCGCCGACCGCAAGAATCTCGTCGTGCGGCCGCACAGCGTCGTCACGAAGATCCTCGTCGGGCCGCACGCGAAAGAGGCGACCGGCGTCAAGTACGTGCACGACGGCAAGTTGCGCGTGGCGAACGCGCGCAAGGAGGTGATCGTCTCCGCCGGCACGATCCACACGCCGAAACTGTTGATGCTGAGCGGCATCGGGCCGAAGGAGCACCTGCACGACGTCGGCATCGAGGCGGTGCACGACCTGCCGGTCGGCCGCAATTTGAAGGATCACCCGATCTTCGTCGGCCTCGTGGCGGTGATGAACGAGACGTTGGCGCCGCACGAGGAGACCGACCCGAAAGAGAGCCTGGTCGCGTACCTGAAGGAGGGCAAGGGCCACCTCGCCGGCACCGGCATCGAGACGCTGACGTTCGTCAAGACGGACGAGTCGAAGGACGCGTCGGACGTGCCGGACGCGGAGATCGTCGCCATCGCGGGCAGCTACGCGGCCGGCGCCGACGAGACGGCGCGCAAGCACCACGTGGCGCAGGAAACGTACGACTCGACGTTCAAACCGCTCGAGGGCAAGCGGGTGTTCACGCTCGGCGTGTCGCCGCTGCACCCGAAGTCCGCCGGCGTCGTGCGACTGAAATCGAAGGATCCGCTGCATCGGCCGTCGATTCGCTCGCGACAGTTCAGCGACGTCGACGGTCACGACGTCGAGACGGTGGTGGCCGGCATCAGGAAGGCGATCGCGCTGATCGACACGCAAGCGCTGCACAAATTTGGGACGCACGTCGCCCCGCATCCGGTGCACGCGTGCGCCAAACACGAGTTCGGCACGGACGACTACTGGCGATGCGCCGTTCGCACGCTGTCGGTCTCGATCGGCGACTATACGGGCACGTGCAAAATGGGACCGCACGCCGACAAGGAGGCGGTCGTCGACCATCAGCTGAAGGTGCACGGCATCGCGAAGTTGCGCGTGGCCGACGCCAGCGTCGTGCCGGTGACGATCAGCGGCCACGTGAACGCGGCCGCGATCATGATCGGCGAGAAGGCGGCCGACATGATCAAGGAGCATTGGAAATAGATGCGGAGGGGAATTGCGATCGCAATCGTTTGTTAATTCATTATATTATTTTTTCGCTACTCTCGTAGATTTCTAGATTTGCGTTTCGGCGGCGGGAAACGTCGACGCTTTTCCGTCTATCGTTCTCTGTTCGTTTTTTACATATACGAAAACTATTTAGTAATAAAATCTTTCTTTAAAATCCAGCTCGTTTGAATTGCCCGCGCGCACAAAAGTCCTATTGCGCATTTAACGGCGCGTTTACACGCGAGAGTTATGTCCGTTCATCCGGAATCTGAACGTCTTCAAGTAATTTCAAGCGTTCTCTTTGTTTTTTTAAACATTATTCAGTTTTCCACGTGAAAGTGCTGACAGTTTCTCTCAGTTGCGATAGTTTGCGAGCTACTCTCGCATGTACACGCGATACATGACACAATTTAATCAACTCTCCGACAGTTTCGGCAACTCTCGGAACCGGACTCTCAGAGATGCATGTTCACGCGAGAGTTTACTCTCGCAAGTTACTCTCGCATGTACACGTCATCCGACGCAGAATCTGAACGTCTTCAAGTAATTTCAAGGGTTCTCTTTGTTTTTTTAAACATTATTCAGTTTTCCACGTGAAAGTGCTGACAGTTTCTCTCAGTTGCGATAGTTTGCGAGCTACTCTCGCATGTACACGCGACACATGACACAAATTAATCAACTCTCCGACAGTTTCGGCAACTCTCGGAACCGGACTCTCAGAGATGCATGTTCACGTGAGAGTTTACTCTCGCAAGTTACTCTCGCATGTACACGTCATCCGACGCAGAATCTGAACGTCTTCAAGTAATTTCAAAGGTTCTCTTTGTTGTTAAATTTATTTCAAAAAAATTGATGAAAGTGAGCCATTCACGTGAGCCATTCACTTGAACCATTTCAATTTTTGTTTCTTCTTAATGAGGAGTCTTTATGGCAAAAAAAAAACTGAAAATCCTCAGCTCGCCATCGACAGTTGCGTATTCAAATAACAGGGAGAACTAAAAGTAACGCTAATGAAGAAAGAAGGGTGAACCGTAGGGACTTGAGAGGAGATTGGGGAGACGAAAACTTTTAATCCGAAGAGCGTGCAAATATGCGCGTCCCTTCTTTCTACCGAGTGCAATATGTGTTATTAATAAAGGGCGCAACGGGGACGACGCGGCTCGTTCCTCTTCCTTCCACTTCTTGTACACTCGACCCTTCGATATTCAGATTCACTATTGCACGAGCGAAAATAAATCCATAAGCGACGTGCTGTTGTTTACATTTTTAGAACCAGAATGCAAAACCAATTTAATTCCATGGATGATGAACAACAAAAACGAAATGACGAAGAGCTAAACGAATATTAATTGACCGAAAAAAAAAACAACATCGCTTGAACTTTATAAGTTAATGTTGTACCCAAGAAGCGTTTATTTATAAACCGCCGTTAAATATTGTTATCGATTCGACACGAGGTCTGCGTATGCAACGTCTACAGAGTGATCCGTAACGATCGGCGAAAGTTGCGCTAATTGCCCTATTATAAACATTGCCGCGTTGGCGAGACGCAAACTTGCAAACTCGCGTTCTGACAGTGGCAACGCTGAGGAAAACAAGCATCAAACATCGTTACGAATCGCGCTGCACCATGTTTGTACTTGATCAGTTCTTTTGGTCCGATAACAGCCGAGAGACGTTTCCCTTTAAATCGAATTCCAAGCGGCGACGAGCGAGTCGATCAATTGCAAACAGCAACCGCTCGTTATCGACTCCCTGACGACATTAACAGCCTGTCATTACAGCGGCGAGTTATTGCGTCACGCGACAAACAAAATCTCGCATTTGCATGCAATCTAACCTCGCAAAAATGTCGCGACAATAATGTGGAAACGAACGATCAATCCTTACCTGACACGATCAGCGCCTCGTTCGGTCCAACGGTGTGTATGTTGCCCATGATAAATAAACAAACACCACGAGTGCAAACAAACGAAACAGCGAACCACCACAAAAACGACACGATTTAGCGAAACTTCTTCGCAACAATTCACACGACAACCGGCACAAACGACGATACGCGAAAATGTTAGTTTTTAATTGATGGTTCGTAGTCCACGGATGATCGACTCCCACTATAAGGACAACTACTGCCCGGAATTAGGACGACGAAACTCGCGACTGCCGGAACGATTGTGCGTTCGAAACGTCGGGCGAGAGCGAGCAAACTATAAAACCGATTATTTACTAATCGCCTCTCTTCGTCTCCGCACGAGGATGGTATTACGCCGAATTACGACTAAACGCGGCCATGCTATTGCTCTATTATTAGCATCGTCGTTCTTGTGCATGTGATGATGACATAACAGGACGGCGCTTGCGTGCCTTTGCAATTTCTCCAATCCTTTCCAGATGCCCTTTTTCAAACGAAACGATTCGCTAATTAATTTCCTTCTAGTGTTCACTCAACGTCGTTTTGCCAACGTTCTGAAACGGCTCTTTCGAGCGAATTAATGCCGATTTTATTTTGCGTAAGTACGTCTCGCATGAAGATGCCTCCTATCCAAAAATCAACGTAAAGTACTTCGCATTCGTCATTGCAGTACGAGGAAACCTCCCGGAATATTTTGAATTCCGGCGAGTATCTCCGGAAAAAAAATTACAAGAAAGCGACTTTACCAACAACAAAAAAAAAACAACTTCAAACGCGCAATTTCCCCGCAAAGAAGTTTGAAATTATTAATTGTGTGACTTCCTATCGAGCGGGCTTAGATTTAAATGTTTTGAGCGCGAATTTTAGTAACCGGCGTGAAATCAGTCGCGTAACGCGCCGTTCGTGGTAAACATTTCTAGTGACAAGCGGCCGTTGACAGTTGTTGCATTAGTTATTTATTCTCCTGTCTGGATTCCGTTTCGTCTGTAGTTTAACATTTTTCGCTCATAATTTAAATTAGTTCGAACGTAAACGCGATTTTTTCCTGCACAACTATTAAGTAAGTCAAACCGTCGCTCGTCGAAACGACCGTGTCGAGCGGACGTTAAACTTGGTAGCGTTAACCTATCTTTGTTCTAGATTTAAATGTCGTCTTGTCAATCAAAAAAAAAGTAAACCGTTTTCTGTTCACTTGAATTAAAATCGTGCCATTGCAGCTACGCATCATCACCGCAGAAGTATGACCGATACGAGCGATTTGGATCGTCAGATTGAGCAATTGAAGCGGTGCGAGATCATTAAAGAGGCGGAAGTCAAGGCGTTGTGCGCCAAAGCTCGAGAAATCCTGGTGGAAGAAAGCAACGTGCAGCACGTCGACTCGCCCGTTACTGTACGTACGCCAAAGAAGTTTAAGAAAGTTACGTTAAATGTTGTTGTTGTTGTTGTAGGTCTGCGGCGACATTCATGGGCAATTTTACGACCTGAAGGAACTGTTCAAAGTCGGCGGCGACGTGCCGGAGACAAATTACCTGTTCATGGGCGATTTCGTCGATCGCGGGTTTTACAGCGTCGAGACGTTCCTATTGCTGCTGGCGTTGAAAGTAATTCGATATTCCTCGCGCGGTAAAATGACGAATGTACATCGATATGCTTGTAGGTGCGATACCCGGATCGTATAACGTTGATACGCGGCAATCACGAGTCGCGGCAGATAACGCAAGTCTACGGCTTCTACGACGAGTGCCTGCGGAAATACGGATCGATAACCGTGTGGCGCTACTGCACGGAAATATTCGATTACCTGTCGCTGTCCGCTATCATAGACGGGAAAATATTCTGCGTGCACGGCGGCCTTTCGCCCTCCATACAAACGCTAGACCAAATTAGGACGATAGACAGGAAACAGGAAGTGCCGCACGACGGGCCAATGTGCGACTTGTTGTGGAGCGATCCCGAAGGTATTCATTTAAAATGACACGTTTTACGTGAACGGATTCTTGCAATTGTGTTTTAGACACGCAAGGTTGGGGCGTATCGCCGCGCGGCGCCGGTTATCTATTCGGGTCGGACGTGGTGGCGCAGTTCAATTCGGTGAACGACATCGATATGATTTGTAGGGCGCATCAGTTGGTGATGGAAGGCTACAAGTGGCACTTCAACGAGACCGTGTTGACCGTCTGGTCGGCACCCAACTATTGCTATAGGTAATCGATCGATTCGTTTTGATCGGTGTGTAAAATTGAAGTTTTTTAGATGCGGAAACGTGGCCGCGATACTGGAGCTGAACGAACACTTGCAACGAGACTTTACCATATTCGAGGCGGCGCCGCAGGAGACGAGAGGCATACCGTCGAAGAAGCCGCAGGCCGATTATTTCTTGTAAAATTCCAACATTTGTTTTGTCATCGATTTTTTTCTTTCAAACGATTTCACTCATTATTATAAGAATTGCTAATTATTTTGTCCTCCGTTTCTCATATTTTATATCTGCGAACTATCGAAATGGACTGCAATTATGTAAGGTTTATACTGTTTAAGGAAAACGAGAAGATTAAAATGCTATTTATGTACGTGTTGGCGAAAAAGACAAACAATATGCATTATAGTAATTAATAGTTAAGTATATCCTGTAAGAAGTTGCAAGAATTAGGGCGCCGTTCAAATAATATTTTAATCTTCACACATTTTTTTTATATAACTTATACAAAAAGGATACAATCAGGAAAATGTTTTAAACGAAGAACAGTCATCATTTAGTTTCTGACTGCCTGTATTGGACAATTTTCGAAAAATTGCCATAAAAAAGTTGTACTTCATTGAAAAGCCTATTTTTTAAGAAACGAAACCATTTTGGAAAGCTCGGAGCGTCGATGGATTCGAGCAAGGACCTTTTGCGTTTTGTAAAAAAGCTAATTCTGTTTGTACAGTCGCAACAAATTGTTTAGATAAATCGTTTTTCCAATTGCAAACTCCAAACATTCACTTCCTCCTATAAAACATCCTTATTGATCGCGATTTTTCAGCAATCATTAAAGATTAACAGTGAATGTTGCCTCTGAAGAAGGCATTAGAGTATTTTCTGAGGAACAAAACCATTTTGGAAAGCTCGGAGTGTCGATGGATTCGAGCAAAGACCTTTTGCGTTTTGTAAAAAAGCTAATTTTCTTTGTACAGGCTCAACAAATTGTTTAGATAAATCGTTTGTCCAATTGCAAATTCCAAACATTCACTTCATTTATCCTGTAGTCAATCACAACTAAAGATTAACTGTAAATGTTGTCTCTGAAGAAGAATTCATTAAACATTACTTACTCTCCATGTCATATTGCCCACAGTGAAGGTTCTTCTGAAAATAAAAACTGCGATTTAATATTTATTCTCAGCATTTCGAACGAGAACGAATGCAAGAATGGGTAAAATTATGAATTGTTCATTTAAAAATTTAAAAAATACATTTTTCGTCCTAATCACATTATGTACTTAATAATAGTAACTCGTCCTTCATTTCTTTTCCTTGTTAGTCGGCAATATGTTGCTATTGCTCAAATTTAAGTCTACCATTTTGAAGCTCAGATCTTTCTCCTCCTCATTCACATCACTATCTTGCACATAAGCTTTCGACTCGTTGAACACTTCCCTAAACTTGTTTGCACCTAGAAATAAAACATCATCACGACGCACGAATTATCAGTGACTAAAACTCACACTCTGCATTTACGAATCGAACGGCGAAACAGGTCGATTTCGGGACCTCGTCGGAGAAATCGGCATGAGCGACGTAGATGAACGCCTTTTCGGACCCTTTCATCGGCCTCAGCTCGTAGTTCGCCTTTATGAAATGATTGGCGCACACCTTCAACGTCTTATCGCGCCTCATCACGATGCGAACCGTTTTGTTGTCCGCGTGTTTCAGCACCTTCAGCTCGCCGGTGCCTCTCTCCTAAAACAACGAGTTTAAGGACGTCGTAACAACCTTCTGCACCCAGGCAAACCTTCCATTCGGGCTCTTGCGGATCGTAACAATATCGATACAGTTTTGCTCGCAACGCTAGCAACACTTCTTCCTCCTCCTCGTGCGTTTTCACTTCGACGATCGGTAGCGTGACCACCGGCGGAAACGCGGCCGTGCACTCCTCGTCCGCACTCTCCGTGCTCTTATCGTGATCCTCCTTCTGCAACAGGTTATAACAACAAAAGTTCTTTGGCGGAATTACACGATGTCCACGTACCTGTTCCACTGGCATTGTGATTGTGCCAACGATAATATATTGTGGTGAAAGCGTTCGACGATCGTTTATCTTGAGGCACTTTACTTCACGAACTCGTTAACGAAATTTCGAGCTGAACCCTTCAACATGTGACCCGACTGTTTTCTTTGCTTATCGCGTTTGCTCTTGACCAATGTCTTTGAAAGTTACGATGCTCGCACCAATAACGTTAAAGCGCGAATGATAACCGATTTGAAAATTAATCGTTAAATTTTGCAATTTAACAAACATTTAGCAGCATAAAAGCAACAATTGAGTCATCGTTTAATAATAACAACAACTGCTGCGAATGATCGTTGGTTCCTCGACCAGGAGGACGATTTACAAGAATTCTATCGTAGGGATTTTCGCGTTGTTACGATACTTATCGCGAGTTTTCGGAAAAGTTTCGAATTCAACAAAAACCGTTTTCTGCCAAACATTATCGTTGCCGTGTTGTTGCATTTCCTACAAAAGTTTCGTCGGCAGGATGGACGAGAAACGTAAGAAGTTTAACGCCTTCGTTACAAACATGGGCCTGAGCGTTCCACTAGATGATAAGTCTCTTAAGGTGTATGTGTAACATTGAAACTTTCCTTCTTCGAATCGTTAACGGTCGAATTGATTTCGTAGGTTGTACAACGAGGAAACGAGTCATATATGGGAGCAACTGATGGAGAAACTGTTACCAGCTGACGTCGTACGCAAGAGAAAGGATAGGATATGGGCCTACCAGAAGGAGTTCGGTGTCCTTCAATCGGGTGCGTCGTCGGAACTCACGGAGTACGAATTGAGCCTGCAGTTGGAGCAAAAGAACAAGGAGGTTCGCAAGCTGCAAGATGAGGTGGACGACTTGAAAAATGGCGACTTATCCACAACGATTAACTTGAACAGTATGTGCATTTGTTGTTTTGCACCGGGCATGATGAGCTGTTCTTGTAGATTCGAAGATAAAGGAGCTGGAGAGTGAGTCGAGCAGATTGAAGAATGCCGTTCGAGTTTATTCGGAGAGAATTCAAGAGACTGAGGCAAATTTAAAGAAGATGGAGAACTATCGCAGTGTGTTATCCAAGACTGCCTGCTTGTTGCCTAAATGCAATCCGGATGATTACAAGGTATAAACACATACAATTCGATATAGGATTATAATTGTAGTCATCGCTGATCCCCAGGTGGATTACGAGAAATGCGTCGACGACTTCTCCAAAGAAATATCGGCCAAATACGGCAGACTGAAAGCCGATCGAGCCGATGGCGAAGCAGATTCGTCGTTGGGGATCTTAAATTTAAGCACCATGAGTGATTCGGATTTGAATTTATCCAACTTTGGTTCTACGAGTGGCAAGTTAACGAATGCCTGTGCCATGCAGGAGTTCCCAGATTCCGTCCTTTTTCGTTTCCTCGAGAAGGACGCAAGCTACACGGATGATTTGCATAAAATGTGATTAACAACACGAAGCGCTAGTGGGCCAATAATATTCGTTTGCGTTTTGCAGGAAGAACAAACGCTTGGAGGATACGACTTTCCTGGAGTTGCGTAGCGTTCTTCTGCAGGAATTGTTGGAGCGGCGAAAGTACGAGCTCCAGTGCTGCATCGTTGCGAAAAGATGCAATATTAGCAACGTAAAATCCGCATTATTCCGCAACGACACAAACTAAGAATTCGATCGATCGTTTTAGGTGACTTGCGACCTCAACTTCGAGGTGTTCGAGGACGCTGTCGCGGAAGAACTAGCGGAATTAGACAATCGTATATCGACGACGACGACGACAACGGAAGCGAACGAGGTTGCGGGACAATTGGTGGCCGAACGTTTGCATCGGGTGCGGTCCGTCGAAAAGTAGAGATCGCACAAGCTAACGTTTAACTTTTGCAGCAAGACAAACTGTTGTCGCTCAAACGGCTGACGGTCAAATTGAACGAGACCCATCAGAAGATACGGGGCGTGAACGAGAAATTGCACGAGATGATAGCGGAATCGCCGCTGAGAGGAATGCTGAAGCATCAATTCGCCGCGTTGAACGAGGAGTTCGCCGATCGCTACGACGACGTGCTCGCCGCGTTCCTATCGGACCCCGTTAAGTCGTCCAGGTGCGGGAATTGAAACTTTCCGGTGTACAACTTTGCTTCCGCCGTTTTGTCCGAAATGCGAGGCTTCGCTGTAAAAGGCTGGTCGTAGCTTTATGCTCCAAAGTATTGTCCATCACGAGGAGAATTTCGCTTGTAATCGCTACTTGCCACTAAAACAATTTGCACGAAAACGGCACGAGCAAAGTTGCACGCCTAATGACACTAAACCAGCAGGAATTCTATTACCGATCGTTTCAGGAACATGGAAATGGATCTGAAATCGTTGTACGGCGCGAATCGAGCGAAAGATTTGGCGAAATATCTGCCGTGCAACGCGTTAACGCCGCACGCGATCTTGCACGAGTTCCACATGAAGCGCAATTTCGTCGCGATGATGGACGGTTTCGGCGATGCGAAATCGAAGAGGTTCGCCGATGCGTCGAACAAGCAGATCAACGACGACGGCGGATTCGCGGCGACCATGCCGAAGATCGTGGAATCGTATAAGAAGTCGCTGAACAAAGCGGAACGAGCGGCGAAGTGCGTCGACGTCGCGATCCGCAATTACAAATTGATCAAATCGCTCCCGTTGGATCGCTACTTGCCGGAGGACGAACTGCGTAAAGAGTATTTGGTTGCGTACAAGAACTTTGCCGACCTGCTGGCCCAATTGGAGGAGGAATGAGAGGACTTTTGTCGCGCTGTTATTCGCCATCGTTCCCAATTTTCGCGTGGAAATAAATAAGTTGCATTCGAAAATCCGTGTTTGTTGTGCGGGCGAAACTGGGATAAGGTCGCGGACATTTAGTTTTATAACATTTTCGGGGCGTCCGAATGGCTAGACAGTGTGACGCCGCCGACGGCAACGACAATGGAAACGATACAATTGATTCGGTTTGCGGATTTTCCCACGTCCACGCGGAAATTGCGCCAAATGAACAAATCCCGATCGCTCTCGGCGAAGAGCGTGATGCAACCTTCTGCCATTAACTCCCGCTAATGTAAACTTGAGGCGTTAATTGATCGTTTAGCCGATTATACATATTCATTTCGAACGGACGCAGCATCGATTTTCGTTCCCCGCACGACGGCCAGAAGAAAAGGATGCGTCATCGGCGGGGGCGGCGTTCGAGGAGATGGCGAACGTCCCCCAAAACGAAAAAAAAAAGGGCAACAGTAAAAGAAACGGGATGGATGGACGACGCGTGCCCACGCGTTCGGGAAGACGTCCCGGTATAAATGCGACGGCTTAACGTGGAAAATCTTCAGTTTCCCATCGTCCCGATCGACGACGTTCCTCGACTCACTCCTTCGTTGTTATCGTTTCCTCTCCGAATGGCCGCACAAAAGTTGTTCGCCACCCTTCTGATCGTCACGATGGTGCTGCTGACGATTTTCAACGATAAGAACACGACGGAGGCGAGATACTTGCCGACGCGATCGTCGTCGGATCGCATCGATAAGCTGAAGGAGTTGCTGAAAGAAGTAAGTAAGAATGTGCGGACGCGAGGGACAAAAGCAGATGGGACAATAAATGGCGGTCCAATTTTTTGCGACGCGAATCTATCGCAATAAGAGAAATTTGCCGATGACGCCGCGGGAAGTTGCGTAACCATTCTAATTGTGGCAGCGAAGGAAAAACGACGACAAATTACTTCCTTGCTTGCGAATTAATCAAATCAATATAACATAAAATCGTACTTCGTTTTGCTTAACGAGGCAGCCTTTTTTTTTCTTTTAATCTTCACTTTCACTAATTACTACTCGCGCTCTTGTACGTTTTGCATTGTAATTATTCCCGCTGTTCGCGTTTCTTTTCCATTTCGCAGTCATTTAGCGGAAACAATGGCTTCAAGTTTATTCCGTTTTCTTAAATACAACTTCGAATCTAAACGCGAAATATTTCGCTCGACGATAAGCGGCCCGTTTAATTGGACCTTTCGCTTCCGAATGAGACGAATGAACGAGCGATTTCCTTTTTGGCGATTGCAACACGTTCGTTTGTTCGCGAGTTAATTTTCCTTGAATCGCTTTCCCGGAGTCGCTCGTCGAATCGCATTTTGCTCGTTTGCGAAACGTTCCACGAGCCGGTGAGTTTGCATAAAAGTTTGCAATCGGATAGAAATTATAGTGCGAAGATTAGCGTACAGAAGTTGCGTAACGATTCGTTTCCATTATTTTTGCCCCCTTCGCATTCGAGGTTTTCCTTTGCGATACGTTCTTGGCACGAGACCTAATAACGAACACAATACGAAGACACGAAAACGTGGCCAACGGACTTTCTATTCCGTCTATTTAATATTAAAATCGATTGAATCCCTTTCAATAGGAAAAGCAACCAAAATAAGCACTTGTACAATATAACATCGATTGCATAACGTTCAGAATGAAGAGGCGTGTGTGCGACGATGAAGACGATGCATTTAATTGGTGAAAAGAGGCATTACGAGGCAGAGTAAAATAAATTATAAGCCTCCGCATTCCTTCCAGCAAACGAAATAAACGAGATAAGATTTATCGAGGGAAGAGTTCGGTGTCTCTCACTCCTCGAATTCTTCGTAAACTCGTTGAAGGTCTGCCGCCGCTGCGTACATACCTTAATTGCCTTTTCGTTTGTTTACCACTTCTTAATTAGCAGGTGAAAGTGTTACATTTCGACAAACTTCTATTAACTCGTACACAAAACGTAAATGAATCATTGGAACGCGCGAACAATGGTTCGTTAACGTTCAGTTCTCGGAGTAAAAATCAATTTCTTCTCTTCGTTCAGCTGCTGGAGAACGAGATCGAGAAGGAGGAGTACCAATCGGCGGATCCGGCGCCGCGATGGCATCCGGACCGGAAGCTGTTCTACAAGCGAGAGATTCCGTCGCAATAGGACGCCGGAATCGCGATTGCGATCGAATCGAGATCGTAGCCGAGCCCGCACGAAGCACAAACGCGACGACGAAGACGACAAACGCAAACGTTTCACGGACAAACGGTTCACTCAATTTTAAGGAAGTTTTCAGACAATAATCGGAGATTTTTAAATTAATTAAGAAACGATGACGATATTTTTACTGTAGATATTTCAAACAAAAATTAATGAGTGTATAGATGTATATTTTTAATTGGAATAAGCGAAAAAAATAGAGGAATTGTCCTCGCAAAAAAACAACAAGAAAAACTTTAAATTTTGTTAATGTAAAGAAATAAACGAAGAAGCAATAAGTGTCGTGTGGGACATTTTCGTACCAAAAGAACCTTCCTGGTCCTCGATTAGTGTTTTCTTTCGTTAATGCTTGTAAAAGCCGCGTGTTCTCTTCTTTTTCAATCGGATTGCACATCGCATGGACAATTTCGCAACAATCTTTTGCAATAAATAAAAAATTATGATTTTCCTTTCTGGCCCAACAGCAACTAATTTACGTGACGCAACGACGACTTTATAAATAGCAGTCGAAAGAAAATGTTGGGGCATTTCGTCGTTGTTGTTCTTCTTTATTTTTGCAACTATTATTTATAATTTTTTTTTGCATATTTTCTAATACCAAATCGATGAGAATTTCCTTGGTGAAAGACGGCATATTAATTAATAATGCGAATTATATAATCGATAGCGGATAACTTTACGGATTCTTCTTGCAATTTCGAATGGCCCGAACGCGTATCTCTCGTCGCAAAAAGGCGTAGGAATAGTGGCTGACATTCCGAATAAGTCGGAGGGTCATTAGTCAAATCGAAAGTGCCTACGACAATATCGTCACTTGCTCGACGGAATTCTGATGCACGGACAGTTTAACACTCGTTATGAAACGCACCGATTCGCGGGACGATTGGGTTCTAACCTTTCGCGGCAATTTCAACGCAAAAGCGAACTCAATGGATTGCATCACGATCCGAGCGATTTCCTCGATTAAAATTAACTTTCGCTGAAAAAGTGCAGTAGCAACGGACGAGCCCGTCATTATAACAATTAAGCCGATCGGTGTTAATTAACTAATTTAATTGCGTAACGCCAGAATATCGATCGTTTAATTGAAAGCTATAAAATCGAAACGAGAGAGAGACGCGACGCAATCGTCATCCGTCTCTTTTGTCTCGACGAATCGTCAGTCTTGCATTTCTCTTTATTACAACAACGTTCCTCTTCTCGAACATAATTTATAAATCGAATACTTATAACAAATTAATTCCTAAATAACTAACGTCGCGCGTTCGGCAAGACGAACGGTAACGTATCGTCGATGCGGACCGGTTGCGGAAACGCTTGCGGAAACGCAATTGCCCTCCGGCAATTTCCGTTCGCCGGTCCCGCGGCGCCGTCCTCTTGCGACGCGCAAAATTCCCCGTTCTCCTTGAACGGCAGCGAAAACTCCGGGTCGATTTGCTCTTGTACGTGGTGCGGCCGAAGTGGTTGTTCCTGTCGCTGTCGCTCCTCTTGTTCTTCTTGCAGTCGTATCAGTTCAATGAAATTCCTATACTCTTCGATGTACCCGCGAATAATGTCCGGCGACGGTACGATTTGTACGCTATTAATAGCCGTTTGCTCTTTGATTTGATCGTCATCGTCGTCGTCGTCGGCGAGGTCGTGCGGTGAAAGTGATTTATTAATATTATGATGATTATTAGTTTTACTGCTGCCGCTCGGCGTGCGATGGGAAAATGGTTTCTTAACACTGCGATCGTTATCATCTTCGTCGTCGTCCGGTACGTTGATTACGAAACCGCTTGTCGGCACTTTCACGCCACTCGCGGCATCGTCGCCGAATCTGACGTCCAGGAAACCGTCCGAACCCGTGCCGTTCGTTGCGGCACCGCTCGGTTTCGCGATTTCGCCTCCGCCGTCGAATTTGTTCTTCAGCGCGTCCCCGCGCTGCTCCTCGCGCGCGCTCTTGAAGATTTTTCGCAAGTCGCTCGCGTAAGCGTTACGGATCTCTTCGATTAATGCCGGATTGTTATCGGTGACACGGGTCGTTTGTTCTTGTTGTTGTTGTTGAAGATTTTCCATTTCGACAAACGTGCCCGCATCGTAAGTGGGATTGAACGTGGAGAGATAAAGTTTCTGCGGCACGGCATTGTTTGGTTGCGGTACGATGACGTTCGGTTGCGTTACGTCGAACTTCTGTTTGAAGACGGACGCGAACGATCGATCGTCTTCGGGCGATTGCTGTAAAGGTCTTTGATACGCGTGGTTAATATGCGGTTGTTGTTCTTTGTTGTTGTTGCTGCTCGTTGCGAATTCGGCGGAATTAGATGCGCCGTTTTCGTTGTTTAGATGCGGTGTCCTGAAGATGCTCTGCAAGTCGACGGCAGCAGGTGCAACAGCAAATTTCGGTTGCTCGCGCGATTGATATCCGAGCGATTGCTGCGAGAAATTTTCCGATGGTATATTGTTATTGTTATTCGGAAGCGAATACGTGTTTTCGGGAATGTTGTCTTGCGATACTTGTGAGATTGTCGAATGGAGGAAATGCTGAGTCTCTTGTTCTACGTTTGGTGCAGCATAAGTTCCGTCAGGCTGCTTATTTCCTTGGCCAGCAAAAATTCCTTCGGGCTGCCTATTTCCTGGTGCAGCATATATTACTTGAGGCTGCTTAACTTCCGGGACAGTATAAATTCCTTCAGGTTGCTTAATTCCTGGTGCACCAAAAGTTCCTTGAGGTTGTTTAATTTCCGGTGCAGCATATGTTTCTTGAGGTTGTTTAACTTCCGGTGCAGCATATGTTACTTGAGACTGCTTAACTTCCGAGACAGCAAAACTTCCTTCAGGCTGCTTATTTCCTGGTGCAGCATATATTACTTGAGGTTGCTTAACTTCCGGCACAGCATAGAGTCCTTGAGGCTGCTTAATTCCTGGTGCAACATTTATTACTTGAGGCTGCTCAACTTCCGGGACAGCATAGAGTCCTTGGGGTTGTTTAACTTCCGGTGTAGCAAATATTCCTTCAGGCTGCTTAATTCCTGGTGCACCAAAAGTTCCTTGGGGTTGTTTAATTTCCGGTGCAGCATAGATTCCTTGAGGCTGCTTAACTTCCGGGACAGCATAAATTCCTTCAGGCTGCTTATTTCCTGGTGCAACAAAAGTTCCTTGAGGTTGTTTAATTTCCGGTGCAGCATATTTTTCTTGAGGTTGTTTATTTTCAGGTGCAGCATAAATTCCTTGAGGCTGCTTATTTCCTGGTGCAACAAAAGTTCCTTGAGGTTGTTTAATTTCCGGTGCAGCATATGTTTCTTGAGGTTGTTTAACTTCCGGTGCAGCATATGTTACTTGAGACTGCTTAACTTCCGAGACAGCAAAACTTCCTTCAGGCTGCTTATTTCCTGGTGCAGCATATATTACTTGAGGTTGCTTAACTTCCGGCACAGCATAGAGTCCTTGAGGCTGCTTAATTCCTGGTGCAACATTTATTACTTGAGGCTGCTCAACTTCCGGGACAGCATAGAGTCCTTGGGGTTGTTTAACTTCCGGTGTAGCAAATATTCCTTCAGGCTGCTTAATTCCTGGTGCACCAAAAGTTCCTTGGGGTTGTTTAATTTCCGGTGCAGCATAGATTCCTTGAGGCTGCTTAACTTCCGGGACAGCATAAATTCCTTCAGGCTGCTTATTTCCTGGTGCAACAAAAGTTCCTTGAGGTTGTTTAATTTCCGGTGCAGCATATTTTTCTTGAGGTTGTTTATTTTCAGGTGCAGCATAAATTCCTTGAGGCTGCTTATTTCCTGGTGCAACAAAAGTTCCTTGAGGTTGTTTAATTTCCGGTGCAGCATATGTTTCTTGAGGTTGTTTATTTTCAGGTGCAGCATAAATTCCTTGAGGCTGCTTATTTCCTGGTGCAACAAAAGTTCCTTGAGGTTGTTTAATTTCCGGTGCAGCATATGTTTCTTGAGGTTGTTTATCTTCCGGTGCAGCATAAATTCCTTGAGGCTGCTTATTTCCTGGTGCAACAAAAGTTCCTTGAGGCTGCTTCACTTCCGGTGCAGCATATGTTTCTTGAGGTTGTTTATCTTCCGGTGCAGCATAAATTCCTTCAGGCTGATTATTTCCTGGTGCAACAAAAGTTCCTTGAGGCTGCTTCACTTCCGGTGCAGCATATGTTTCTTGAGGTTGTTTATCTTCCGGTGCAGCATAAATTCCTTGAGGCTGCTTATTTCCTGGTGCAACAAAAGTTCCTTGAGGCTGCTTCACTTCCGGTGCAGCATAAATTCCTTCGGCCTCCTTAATTTCGGGCGTAGTGAACGTTCCTTCGTTAACATTCGCCTCATCGCGAATGGATTCCTGGGGAACCGCTATGAATCCGCCGTGAACTTCAGCTTTCACGGCCGAATTTGCTGCGTCTTGCGGTTGGTTTCCTTTAGCCTTCACAACTTCGTTCTTCGGCACCGCGAAACTCGATAGCGGTAGCCCGTACGTCTCGCTCGGTACCGCATACGCCTGGTGACCGCGATTAAAATCCCGATTTCCGCTAGAACCACCATCGCTAGCAGACTTATCGCCGAATCCGACGCGATGGTAACTCTCCGGAATACCGTACGTCGCATGCGGCAGTTTGAAGTCGTCTCCCGCTTGAAACTCATGCGGCACCGAATACGTGCGATGCGGCACGACACTAATCGCCGGCAAGCCGTACGCCCCTCCCCCGTGTTTGTTGCTCTCGTACGCCATCACGTCCGCTTGCCGATTGCCGTTCAATCGCTCTCGAAACCGCCGTATCGGATAATCCGGGCCGTTGATGTACCGGCGAAACGCGGCGACCGAACCGAAGCGGCCGCTCGTCAGGTCGCGTCTACGGCGGCGCGTCGGCAAATTCCCCAACCGCGCGTGCCGATACGGATCGCGTTCGTCGTCCGCTTCGTACGCGGACGTTAGCGAGTCGATCTCGTTCGGTGTCGCCGGCTTGTCGAAGAGACTCTTCTCCAGCTCGTTCGCATCGTCCTCGAGGAATTGCCGACTGGCAACCGGCTCCTTCTGCTTGGCATTGATCGTCTTCGGGAAATGTTCCTTCACCAGCATCGTCAGCTCCTCGTCGGTCATATTCAACATTGCCCTCGCCAATTGTTCCGTTAACGATTCCTCCGCAGCGGTTCGGGTCGATGTTAACGGCGGCGTCTTTTGCGTTGTTGTCGTCGTCGTCGCTTCCGGCGAAGAAGCACGAATTGTAGTCGTCGCTTCCGGCGAAGAAGCACGAATTGTCGTCGCAGCAACGGTTGTCGTCTCTTGCGGCTTCTCTTCGTCCAACGTGACCACGTGGACGGTGTCGCTGGTGGCGTCGCCTTCGATTACATCGACCGCACCTTCACCAACAGCGTTAATTGCCGCTTGAGCGACGTACGGCTTTCGTTTCGCGTACAGAGCGGCGAAGCGGTCCAAATGGCCGGTCTTGACGGGCGGATCCGGCAGTTTGCCGTCGAAGAAGTGGGCGGTGCGCGCGGACAGATCGACGAACTTGCGGAAGAGCGCGACCGCTTCGCGCACGTTGCGCGTTTGCAGCAGCGACCGCAACAGCGCGAACTTGTGCTTCAGCAAACGGAATTGGCTGACGACCAACGAGCCCTTCTTCGACAGCAAATCGACGAACAGCGACAGGCCGTCGTCGCCTCCGTCGTCCGCGTCGTCACTTTGCGGCGTCCCGGCGGCGGGATTGTCGATGGGGAAGAACGCGTTCGCGTTGTCGTCGATCGCTACCGGCGGCCGATTCTCGTACTCGTCCGGCGCGTCGTCGCTCGTGTAAAGGCCGTCCTTCGGGAACAAGGGGCCGGCGCGTCGATCGCTAACAGACGCGCGATCGATCTCCAATTGCGCGCCGATCGACGCGATTAAGGTTGTGCAGAGCGCGCTGACGAAAAGAACCTGCGAAATAGAATCGTCGGTCACGACGGTTGCCTCGTCGACGACGCTCGTCCTCGATTTCTGTCGTTATCGACAAACAGTCGTTAGAAAGTTAACGGTCGAAATTCGTCGACAAGGTCGTCCCGCCTCTTCAAGGACCGCTTTCTTCCGACATGGTTCGACGTGAGCGAACGCATCGTGAGGAGGATCACAACGCCGCATTGTCGATGGATGCGAATCGATTAATCGGACGATCGTTAATTACGCAAGAGCGTCGACATCTCGACGAGGATGGGAAAGGAAAACGTTTTGAATGGCGAGCGGTTACGCGTGCGAATCCGATGGTAGATGACGGCAACGGATTTTAATGGTTCCATTGTTAAAAACGTGCGTTTAATTACGACATTGATGGGGGAGAGAGGAGTGGAAAGTTGGAAGGAACCAGAAACCGAATCGCGATCGCGAAGCGAGTCGCGTAAATCTAATTAAGTCGGGCATTTCGTAACGGAGAAGAGAAAGGAAAATCGCGCGCCAAACGGGGATTCGTGGAAAGTCCGATGGCAAAATTGACGAATGAACAATTGAAATTAATAACGCGACACGTTCGATGATAATAAATTAAACGGCTAAAGCCCGATCGTGAATAGAAACAAAGTGATGCCATTTTTACCTGATGCAACTTCATGTTTCTGCCGTTCGATGGTGACCACAGAGCAGAGGGAGGAAGATGTCGAAAGCGTCACATTTAAGCGACTGGACACTTTATTTCGCGAACGGGCACTGAATCGATGGCGAACGACGAAATGGGCCTGATTGCGATCGATCCCTGCCTATTTATCGATGGCTAATGTGCCGATTGAACCGATGGATAATTAGCCAAAAAGCACTTTGGCAATTAGCCACCGCACTTTCTTCGGCCGCGCTCGAAGGTCCTCAAGTGCCTGGGCAATTAATAAGTAATTAACCGTTTCTATTCGGTTAATATACGGGGGGCGAGCGACAATTACGAGCCTAATTGTCGTTGGTTTTGGCAAAAGACGTCGATGTGGTTAACAACTTTTCAATCGCAACTTGTACGAGGAGTTCGCTAATTGATACCGATATAATTGAGGAATTTTTGAAGAGCCAAATGCAAATAACGCATTGTTGTTTCTCTCTCTCTCTCTCTCTATGTCTGGATGAAGTAACCAAACGTTTTCCTTTCGGTTTGTTTTGCATATCGTCGTTCCTTGTTATTAAGCCGCTTATGTAAAACGCGGGAATTAGGTAATAATAATGGAGAAACGTTGTCCTATACAAAATCAATTTCGTGCACCTGCTTATTTCTCCATTCTTTTCATCTTGATTGAAGACCTATCGCAACTAACGGCGAACAAAAGAAATCGAAATTGATTCTCATTAATGCGTTCGCATTTTTTTTATTTATTTTTTTTAATCAATTCCGTTGACTCCTTCGTGGGAGTCTCGCTTACGACGATGATGACACGTGACGAAGCGTGTTCTGTGTGTGTGTGTGCGTTCCTTTCTAAAACGAGAATTCTCAAGAAAGTGGCAAAATTAATTATGATCGTTATTATGTCCTACCGTTTGTTAATAAGACAAATAATTATGTCGATGGCAGCGATGGCAATAAAACGCTAATTTACGATTGAATTGTAATGATTGTTGGGCGAATGATAATAATTAAGAGAGAGAGAGAGAGAAGGTCGTCTTCCTATAGTTTTGTATTTGTTTCTCTTCTCCCAAACAGTGTTATTTATTTCGATTTCAAAAATTCACGTCGATAACCCACATTAACGAGGCGGATTTCTAACGTAATCCAGTATAATTAATTTTCGAATCGAAAACGAATGCTAATGCCAATCGAGCGAGAGAGGGAGACTAATTGGCAGAAAAAAGTGAATTTAGCAAGATGATTTAGTAGCCTCTTGCGAATATGATTTACAAAATGGGGTTTATGATAATTAGAGTGTCCTCAAAAACGAAAAAAAAAAAAATTAAGTAAATCCACTAATGAAGACTTTCTTTTATCGACGACCGCAATTATTTTCGGTATGCGATTATTTTTGAATAATAACAACAATAATCGTCGTCATCATCGTCTTTCAATGGCCACCAATTTATGCAACAATAATAATCAGTCAACTTTCTTTTCCTTCGCATTCTTCCGTTTCACTGCGAGTCCATTTGCATTCAATTCGCGACAATGTCGACGTCCTTTGTTAGAAAAAAAAAAGAGCGATTTGATCTTGATAACGTGGCGAAAATCGCAACGAAAACGAGTGTCGATGCATAGAGCAACAAGCTGCGTTTGCGAAAGGGGCGAAAAACAACGACGACACGAAAGCGTACACGGTTTCTTCATTAGTCCGCCGCAAATCGAAGAAAATAAACGAATCGGCGTTCATCCTGCTATTATTGTTGAGCAATCGACGACGAGGAAGAGCCTAACACGATTACCGCTGATGCTGTTGCTTTATGTAAAACAGACGGCGAAAGTTTGTTCCATTTCTAGTCTGGCGCATCGAGAGGAACCCGGAACCGAAGAAGGCAATCGCTCATTTTCATTTCGATTAATAATAGTAGAAGGGCGGAAGAGGACGATCGAATTTAACCAAAGAAAAAAAAAATCGAAACGAATCGACTTTAAACAAACTTCTCATCGTAATCATCATCATCATCATCATCGTGATCCGTGCGTTAAAAGTGAAAACGCGGGATAGCACTTTAATGTTACCATTATAACCTTTAAATCGCCCAATACAGTGTGTCCCAAATGAGACGAGCACTTTTCTTACTTGAACTTATTTTTAGAGTTTGACTTGTTATTGCTAAACCAGAACTTGGATTTCCCGAAGAGTTTGTTGGGTTGATGGCAGTAAGAAGAAAGTTTCGAATTGTCATGCGGTGCCAGGTTCTGGAGGAATTTTTCGTTTGGTTCGGCGAATCATCAATTTTACAGGCTTTGGAGACACTTTTATGTTATCGTCAATTCCCAAAAGCGTCCTTCCACAAATAACGTAATTCCTCGGCCCGGTTTTCGCGAAAAGACAACTCGACTTACGCAGGAATTTATTTGAACACCCAATATACGGTAATAACTTTCGATTTATGTAACAAATTTCAATAGTACCAACCGTCCACCGTATATGGGAGTGCGTTATTGCGATTGATATTTCGATTGTTGCAATAACCGATGCCGAATGATCACGTCTATTACGCGAGAGCGTTTATTAATAACGATAAGTTGTCGATAAAAAAAAAAGTGTTATTGCGTCGGAGAAAACGACGTGCGAAACGTGTCGCCGAAATGCGAACGAGCATTTGCACGCGAATTGCGTCAGATGCGATCAATCAAGGCGACACAGGCCACGAATGAAGATGAAGAAAATGAGAAACACGTGCCCGCATTAATTCGAAACCGTAATAATTCATCATCGTCAGCATGATGAAGAAGTCGGTGTCGTCGTCCGTTTCTGGCTGCAAGTGAACCGAAACAGCCTTGAACGTCCTTGTTAATGCAGCAACAACAACAACCTCGCCAGCTCTGGAGGGCGAACGCACAAGAAACTAGACCGCGATGAACGAAAGTTAATTGAAGAAGCAAGTTCGTTATTTCCCTTTGGACTAAGCGATTAATCAACGGACGCGATTGAGCAACAGAACCGGCGAGAAAGACGTCCAAAGAAAGACGTCAGCGTCATTATCGCGGGAATTCTGAAGCGGACGGTTTCTGATGAGCGAGAAATAATTGGAGTCGAAATGAGAAATTCCCTTCTAATGAAGAGATATGATTAAATCGCGGGCGATCGAGGAATCGCCGGGTGACGACGACAGAGTCGAAACATAAAACCAGAAGGATGCAAGACCGTGAGATTGGCATCTGCTCGTCGTTCTTCTAATTACAATTATTAATCTCGACTCTCTACCGGATGAAAGTTTGATTATCTCCCATGTGCACGAGCATTTTTGTGCGTCGACGATGTTTCGAAGCAGAAGAAGAACGCACATATCTTCTACGGTTAATTATTATCTCGCTCTTTCACAATTCGACGTGTGGTAATGCAACACTTTTCCTCCTTCTTCGCCACTTTTCTCTTTCTTTCGGCTACCATTTTTGTTCGACTCATCAACGGCGGCAGCAGCAGCATCAACCGCATAATTATTATTTAAATTAAAAAGCGAAAGATGAAGGTGGTAGGCAAAAGAAGTTGGTAGTAGTAGAAGAGGAGAAAGAGGTAGTAGTAGAAGTAGGTATATAAAAAGCTCTATCAAACTAATTATTGTCAGTTATCATCGTCGCCTCTTTCAGTCGTCGAACGAAAATCGTGCGGTGTTCGCTCTGACCGACCAACAATCTTAAGTGGAGGAAAATGAAGATTTTCGTGGTGAGTATCCGTTGAGGGATCGAAACACCTTATTTATATCACGTGGATTGGTAACAATAGAAATCTAATTAGAGAGAAAAAGTGCGACTGCAAGTGATAACTTTCAATCCAGAGGCGAAGATTTGCCCAAACAGAAAAACGATTTTTAAGCAATCGGCGAAAAATCGGCGAGAACAATTGGTTTTTGTAAGAGAGATGATTTTGAACGCAAGAAGCGAAAAAAAAAAAGTGGCACGAAATTCGCAACTACGTACGTGGGAGCCGTTTCAATTTGCGGCGACGGCAACAATAAATAATTGAATTTGAAATTAGTTTGCGCGATTATATAACAGCAACAATGCGACACGACATGAATTTCTTGCTATTTTTTCTTTTCGCAAACGCGCCTTCGAAATTGCATTTTCGGTCCTTTGCCGCTTACAAACAATTGCAACGTGACGACAATAACAATCATTGTTTTAGCAAGAATTAATTTCGATCGGTTCATTTAACGACTCGCTCGCGTAGAATTCAGCAATATTTTCGGGTCGTTTAACCCGCAATTAGAACGAAACAATTGAAATTGGTTTGCACTCCAGTTCGTCGGCGTAATAAGCACGAGAAGCGGCAAAGCGCTTTTTAATTGTTAAGAAAGCGAGGAAGCGACAATTAGCAATCAACTCCTTTCCCTCGCTTACTCCTCGACCTCTTAATCGATCGAAACCCTTAGAAATCGACGAAAATAACCAAAAGAAAAAGCAGCAAACAAATCGCAAACGTCTTTCAGGTGATATCCGCAGTGATCGCGGTCGCTTACGGCCGACCGGAAGCCGGTTACGCTCCGAGCGGCGGCTACGCAGCGCCGAGTGGCAGTTACGGGGCGCCGGCCCCGAAATACGGCGTCCCCGCGCAACCGCCAGTGGTGCACAAGCACGTGTACGTGCACGTGCCGCCGCCGGAACCGGAATACGTGGCGCCGCACAAGCCGATCCACGTGGCGCCGCCGCAGAAACACTACAAGATCATCTTCATCAAGGTAACGAAAGAAAGAAAGAAAGAAAGAAACGAAAAAAAGAAAGAAAGAAAGAAACGAAAAAAATGACGCGCACAAACTTCTCAAATTTAATTGTCGTTTCGTTTTTGTTTTCTAGGCACCGACACCACCAACGCCGACGGCGCCCGTCATCCCGGTGCAGCCGCAGAACGAGGAGAAGACGCTCGTCTACGTGCTGGTGAAGAAGCCGGAGGAGGCGCCGGAGATCCACATTCCGACGCCGGCGCCGACGCAGCCCAGCAAGCCGGAGGTGTACTTTATCAGATACAAGACGCAGGTGAGGACGGTTTTTTTTTGTTCGACGGCGAAGTTTTTCTTTTTTTTTTCAATTCGTATGTCTATTGCAGAAACAGGAAGGTTACCCGGACAGTCGCGTGCCGGACAACAAGTACGGGCCGCCGGCGACCGAGTACGGTGCACCGAGTGGCGGCGGTTATTAATTAATTAATCGCCCGGACCGCCGCACAGATCGTCTCGCTCCCAGCGTTTTGTAATCGCGTGGATCGCGACGGACCTCGGGCACGGACGGACAACGATTCGAACGGACGGATCGCGTTAACACCAAGTTCAATTTTCTATTTTTATTTTTTTACACGTAAAAGTAGTAGAAGCGTTCGTTTCGAGCGCAGAGCCAGTCTTTCTGTTTTTCTTTTATACGCATACGTTCATCATTCTTAGACGTAACGCTCTAATCCTCGTTATTAACGTGTACCTTTTAAGTGGATTAATCGATTATTATTATTATTTTTTTGTACTTGTATATAAATTATTACTCGTTTTGATACGTTTATATGATAGTAGAGTTATGAAGCATTTCAAGAAATACGGTGATAAATGAAAAGCTTTATACAAAGTGTTTGTAATAAGTAATTGATTAAGTTTTTTTTATATATTATTAATAAAAGAAAAAGTTTTTATTAAAAGGGAACGATTTATGACCGGCGACTCCCAAATTTTAAACCCATAAACGCCCTACCCGAAAAATTAGCAGAACCAAAGCGACTTACGCGAAGAGTTTAACGTCCGTGACATGAAAGTGCCGAATGCCACAGGTAAAATTAAATGATTGCGTTGTTAAAAATGTAAATGGTGCAATTGAAATGATTACCGCTTAGGGATATAGGAAAAGGCGCGCATTTAAGTCCAATAACGCAAACAAAGCCATTTCTGCAATTGACAGCAACCATCAATTGATTGATTGACTGACAACGATACTTTAACGCTTCTAAATACCATGATCGTCAATTGTGGGAATGAAAATCACCATAAAAGGTCCAGATTCGTGCTTTTGCCATAATCTCTCCGGGCATTTGCACTTTTTCCAGATCTTCCACGCTGGAGCAACTCTGAAAGAAACGAGAAAGAAACATTAACAAATTACTGTTAACTCGCGTAACATTAGCAACTTGACCTTTTTTTCGACGCTGTTTCCAGGCCGTGGAGACTCAACGTCTCTCCATCGAAATGCTGCAAACGATTCACCATCAATTTCCAAACGGTGTCCTTCCTTCCTTCCTTCTTCGGTCGTGGAGTTGCTGTGAACATACTTAAGCTTCCATTTTTTATTAATAAATGCGAATTTGTTTGACAATGCCCTTAAGGATGGAAAAGGAGGGAAGATGGTCGAATAATTTTAAAATCCTACCTTCGCCGCTACCCCGCACGTTCATGGGACCTACCTGCAATAGAAAACGTTAATTATTAGTTGAATTCAATTGAATAAGATTCTGAAGAATTAACTTACCTATTTCTTAAAAGCCTCTCGCTCGATGGCCATCCTGCCGCCGCCAACTGCTTCCAGCAGCAGCTTCTTCCATCACATTCACTAACACTCACTAACTTCACACCGACTCATTATACTTCACTTAATACATATATATACTCGCGACTTAAACTCACTCACGCACTTCACTTCACTTGCACGACACTTTAAGCTGAAAGTAAAAGAATGTTGAGTTAGTGATTTTGATAAATTAATGGTGAGGAAAATAACTTACCACCAAGAATCAATGTGCTTTACAGCAACATGTTCGCGTCCACCAGACGCAAGCCATCTTCCACTCGCCGGAGGAAAATCTGAAAAATAAATGAAATGTAATTAGCGAGATGATTGCAAGTGAGTGCGAAGAGTTACTCACCATCGTTTCGATGATGGCACTACGTTGGATGCATGTTCTTTGGAATCCATTGACATTAAGCCATCCATATTAAATATCCTTTCTCATTTCCTTCATCATCTCTTTTTTGTTTTGTTGTTGCTGAAAGAAACGGGTTAATGGTGGCGCCTCCACCAAAGCGGAAGCGTTGAGAAATGGGAAAGCGGCGAAGAGCCACCGGGAGATTGGAGAGCGGGGAAAGATGGTCGAGAAGTTTAAAAATCCTACCTTCGCCGCTACCCCGCACGTTCATGGGACCTACCTGCAATAGAAAAAGTTAATTATTAGTTGAATTCAATTGAATCGAATTCTGAAGAATTAACTTACCTATTTCTTAAAAGCCTCTCGCTCGATGGCCATCCTGCCGCCGCCAACTGCTTCCACCAGCAGCTTCTTCCATCACATTCACTAACACTCACTAACTTCACACCGACTCATTATACTTCACTTAATACATATATATACTCGCGACTTAAACTCACTCACGCACTTCACTTCACTTGCACGACACTTTAAGCTGAAAGTAAAAGAATGTTGAGTTAGCGATTTGGATAACTTATTGGTGAGGAAAATAACTTACCACCAAGAATCAATGTGCTTTACTGCAACATGTTCGCGTCCACCAGACGCAAGCCATCTTCCACTCGTTGGTGGAAAATCTGAAATGTAAATGAAATGTAATTAGCGAGATGATTGCAAGTGAGTGCGAAGAGTTACTCACCATCGTTTCGATGATGGCACTACGTTGGATGCATGTTCTTTGGAATCCATTGACATTAAGCCATCCATATTAAATGTCCTTTCTCATTTCCTTCATCATCTCTTTCTTGTTTTGTTGTTGCTGAAAGAAACGGGTTAATGGTGGCGCCTCCACCAAAGCGGAAGCGTTGAGAAATGGGAGAGCGGCGAAGAGCCACCGGGAGATTGGAGAGCGGGGAAAGATGGTCGAGAAGTTTAAAAATCCTACCTTCGCCGCTACCCCGCACGTTCATGGGACCTACCTGCAATAGAAAAAGTTAATTATTAGTTGAATTCAATTGAATAAGATTCTGAAGAATTAACTTACCTATTTCTTAAAAGCCTCTCGCTCGATGGCCATCCTGCCGCCGCCAACTGCTTCCACCAGCAGCTTCTTCCATCACATTCACTAACACTCACTAACTTCACACCGACTCATTATACTTCACTTAATACATATATATACTCGCGACTTAAACTCACTCACGCACTTCACTTCACTTGCACGACACTTTAAGCTGAAAGTAAAAGAATGTTGAGTTAGCGATTTGGATAACTTATTGGTGAGGAAAATAACTTACCACCAAGAATCAATGTGCTTTACAGCAACATGTTCGCGTTCACCAGACGCAAGCCATCTTCCACTCGTTGGTGGAAAATCTGAAATGTAAATGAAATGTAATTAGCGAGATGATTGCAAGTGATTGCGAATAGTTACTCACCATCGTTTCGATGATGACACTACGTTGGATGCATGTTCTTTGGAATCCATTGACATTAAGCCATCCATATTAAATGTCCTTTCTCATTTCCTTCATCATCTCTTTCTTGTTTTGTTGTTGCTGAAAGAAACGGGTTAATGGTGGCGCCTCCACCAAAGCGGAAGCGTTGGAAAATGGGAAAGTGGCGAAGAGCCACCGGGAGATTGGAGAGCGGGGAAAGATGGTCGAGAATTTGAAAAATCCTACCTTAGGCTGCTACCCCGCACGTTCATGGGACCTACCTGCAATAGAAAAAGTTAATTATTAGTTGAATTCAATTGAATAAGATTCTGAAGAATTAACTTACCTATTTCTTAAAAGCCTCTCGCTCGATGGCCATCCTGCCGCCGCCAACTGCTTCCACAATCAGCTTCTTCCATCACATTCACTAACACTCACTAACTTCACACCGACTCATTATACTTCACTTAATACATATATATACTCGCGACTTAAACTCACTCACGCACTTCACTTCACTTGCACGACACTTTAAGCTGAAAGTAAAAGAATGTTGAGTTAGCGATTTGGATAACTTATTGGTGAGGAAAATAACTTACCACCAAGAATCAATGTGCTTTACTGCAACATGTTCGCGTCCACCAGACGCAAGCCATCTTCCACTCGTTGGTGGAAAATCTGAAATGTAAATGAAATGTAATTAGCGAGATGATTGCAAGTGAGTGCGAAGAGTTACTCACCATCTTTTCGATGATGACACTACGTTGGATGCATGTTCTTTGGAATCCATTGACATTAAGCCATCCATATTAAATGTCCTTTCTCATTTCCTTCATCATCTCTTTTTTGTTTTGTTGTTGCTGAAAGAAACGGGTTAATGGTGGCGCCTCCACCAAAGCGGAAGCGTTGAGAAATGGGAAAGCGGCGAAGAGTCACCAGGAGATTGGATAGCGGGGAAAGATGGTCGAGAATTTGAAAAATCCTACCTTCGGCTGCTGCCCCGCACGTTCATGGGACCTACCTGCAATAGAAAAAGTTAATTATTAGTTGAATTCAATTGAATCGAATTCTGAAGAATTAACTTACCTATTTCTTAAAAGCCTCTCGCTCGATGGCCATCCTGCCGCCGCCAACTGCTTCCACCATCAGCTTCTTCCATCACATTCACTAACACTTCACTTCACATAGCACCGATTCACATCACTTCCGGCTGAAACAAAAGACATGCATTAGTTATAGAAAAATACAAATTAATAAACTACAAATAATTACCACCAAATGTAAACGTGCCTTGCTGCTGTTTTCGCAAATCACAAGAATATTGTTCACACGTAAAAGGACCTGAAAACGAAGTAAAATGTGAATTATCAAAATACTGCAAGTGGTCACAGAAAGACTTACAATTTTTAATTACAACATTTGACTATCCTCGTCCTCTTTCCTTGCTGAAACTGCGAAATTGTATTCGCATTGAATGAATCTGCAAATAAACAAAAACATTACTCGCTATTTTAAATCAATTTGCGCGTTTTCGTACTTTTCAATAATCGCTACAGCAAAAGTTACTTTAAGTAAGAATTGTTAATATGAATAATAATAAACTAACAAGTTATAACTTGTACAGCAACATTCGATTTGATCTTAGCAGGTATAATTTTCAATAAAGAAAAAAACAATCGCAATACGTATTGAAACGTGAGGATATTACAACAAAAAAACAAATGTATATCGCCTAGTAGGCCGATTGCGAACAGGGGAAAAATCGTCATAAGAACGTGAAATCACCTGACCGCATTACGAATTTTACAACAATCTACAACAATTTAATTAATCTTACCTTTTTACTATAAACAAAGCACATTTGGCATCAATTAACCTCTCTTACCACAGAGAGCGAAGATGCTTTTCCAATAGGACGCTTCTTCCTTGATCTCTTCCCATTAAGACAATTTCCTGCATTTCTTTGAACATCAGCTAAAAGAGAAAAATCCTCGTTAGTTTCTCATAAATGAAAGTTGCTCATTGAAGTCTCTTACCACAAAGAGCACAGATGCTTTTCCAATAGGACGCTTCTTCCTTGATCTCTTCCCATTAAGACAATTTCCTGCATTTCTTTGAACATCAGCTAACAGAGAAAAATCCTCGTTAGTTTCTCATAAATGAAAGTTGCTCATTGAAGTCTCTTACCACAAAGAGCACAGATGCTTTTCCAATAGGACGCTTCTTCCTTGATCTCTTCCCATTAAGACAATTTCCTGCATTACATTGAACATCAGCTAAAAGAGAAAAATCCTCGTTAGTTTCTCATAAATGAAAGTTGCTCATTGAAGTCTCTTACCACAAAGAGCACAGATGCTTTTCCAATAGGACGCTTCTTCCTTGATCTCTTCCCATTAAGACAATTTCCTGCATTACATTGAACATCAGCTAAAAGAGAAAAATCCTCGTTAGTTTCTCATAAATGAAAGTTGCTCATTGAAGTCTCTTACCACAAAGAGCACAGATGCTTTTCCAATAGGACGCTTCTTCCTTGATCTCTTCCCATTAAGACAATTTCCTGCATTACATTGAACATCAGCTAAAAGAGAAAAATCCTCGTTAGTTTCTCATAAATGAAAGTTGCTCATTGAAGTCTCTTACCACAAAGAGCACAGATGCTTTTCCAATAGGACGCTTCTTCCTTGATCTCTTCCCATTAAGACAATTTCCTGCATTTCTTTGAACATCAGCTAACAGAGAAAAATCCTCGTTAGTTTCTCATAAATGAAAGTTGCTCATTGAAGTCTCTTACCACAAAGAGCACAGATGCTTTTCCAATAGGACGCTTCTTCCTTGATCTCTTCCCATTAAGACAATTTCCTGCATTACATTGAACATCAGCTAAAAGAGAAAAATCCTCGTTAGTTTCTCATAAATGAAAGTTGCTCATTGAAGTCTCTTACTACAAAGAGCACAGATGCTTTTCCAATAGGACGCTTCTTCCTTGATCTCTTCCCATTAAGACAATTTCCTGCATTACATTGAACATCAGCTAAAAGAGAAAAATCCTCGTTAGTTTCTCATAAATGAAAGTTGCTCATTGAAGTCTCTTACCACAAAGAGCACAGATGCTTTTCCAATAGGACGCTTCTTCCTTGATCTCTTCCCATTAAGACAATTTCCTGCATTTCTTTGAACATCAGCTAACAGAGAAAAATCCTCGTTAGTTTCTCATAAATGAAAGTTGCTCATTGAAGTCTCTTACCACAAAGAGCACAGATGCTTTTCCAATAGGACGCTTCTTCCTTGATCTCTTCCCATTAAGACAATTTCCTGCATTTCTTTGAACATCAGCTAACAGAGAAAAATCCTCGTTAGTTTCTCATAAATGAAAGTTGCTCATTGAAGTCTCTTACTATAAAGAGCACATATGCTTTTCCAATAGGACGCTTCTTTCTTGATCTCTTCCCATTAAGACAATTTCCTGCATTACATTGAACATCAGCTAAAAGAGAAAAATCCTCGTTAGTTTCTCATAAATGAAAGTTGCTCATTGAAGTCTCTTACTACAAAGAGCACAGATGCTTTTCCAATAGGACGCTTCTTTCTTGATCTCTTCCCATTAAGACAATTTCCTGCATTACATTGAACATCAGCTAAAAGAGAAAAATCCTCGTTAGTTTCTCATAAATGAAAGTTGCTCATTGAAGTCTCTTACTACAAAGAGCACAGATGCTTTTCCAATAGGACGCTTCTTCCTTGATCTCTTCCCATTGAGAAAATTCTCTTCTTGTCTTGTTGTTGCTGAAAGAAACGGGTTAAAGGTGGCGCCTCCACCAAAGCGGAAGCGTTGGAAAAGTGGAAAACGGCGAAGAGACACCAAGGGATTGGAAAGAGAGGAAACATGGTCGAGAAGTTTAAAACTCCTACCTTCGGCTGCTACCCCGCACGTTCATGGGACCTACCTGCAATAGAAAAAGTTAATTATTAGTTGTATTCAATTGAATCGAATTTTGAAGAAGTAACTTACCTATTTCTTAATCGCCTCTCGCCCGATGGCCATCCTGCCGCCGCCAACTGCTTCTACCATCAGCTACCATCACTTTCACTCACTAACTTCACACCGACTCATTACATTTCACTTGATATATATTCGCGATTTTAACTCACTTACGCACTTCACACTTCACTTATTGCACAACACTTTAAGCTGAAAGTAAAAGAATGTTGAGTTAGTGATTTAGATAAATTTTTGGTGAGGAAAATAACTTACCACCAAGAATTAGTGTGCTTTACTGCAACATGTTCGCGTTCACCAAACTCAAGCCATCTTCCTACTCGTTGGTGGAAAATCTGAAATGTAAATGAAATCTAATTAGCGAGATGATTGCAAGTGATTGCGAAGAGTTACTCACCATCTATTTGTTGATGCCACTACTTCGGATGCTTGATCTTTGTTTTCCATAGCCATATTCAATCTCCTCTCTCATCTCGTTTTTTGTCTTCTTGTTGCTGAAAGGAAATTGATTAACGGTGGCGCCTCCACCAAAGCGGAAGCGTTGGAAAATGGGAAAGTGGCGAAGAGTCACCAGGAGATTGGAAAGCGGGGAAAGATGGTCGAGAAGTTTAAAAATCCTACCTTCGGCTGCTACCCCGCACGTTCATGGGACCTACCTGCAATTAGAAGGAGTTAATTATTAGTTGAATTCAATTGAATCGGATTTTGAAGAAGTAACTTACCTATTTACTAAAAGCCTCTCGCTCGATGGCCATCCTGCCGCCGCCAACTGCTTCCACCATCAGCTTCTTCCATCACTTTCACTAACACTCACTAATTTCACTTGTTCACAGTTCACTTTAAGCTGAAAGCAAGAAAATGTTGATTTAGTTAGATAGAAATTCATGCTAAGCAAGTGAACTTACCACAAATAATAAGTGTGCTTTATTTCAAGTATTATGCGTTCATGAAACTCACGCATCTTTTGCTCGTTTGAAGAAAATCTAAAAAATAAATAAATTCTTATTTAGTGAATAATACGAATGAATAATAAACTAACACTTTACTAATATTAACACGAACTTGTGATCCTAGCAGGTATAATTTTCGATAAGCAAAAAACCATTGTAAGAAGGCATTGAAACGCGGTATTTTACACGAAAAAAAAACAAATGAATTGCGTCTAGTGGGCCGATTTATATAAGGGAAAAATTTCACATAAAAACGTGAAATTACTTGATCGTTTTATGAATTTTACGACAAACTATGATAATTTAATTAATCTTACCATTTCATTATAAGCACAACGCATTTTTCACTAATTAACTTTGATTTTCTTTAATCAAAAATTGAGGAACAATTTAAACACGACTACACGGCAAAAATTTTCTTGCAAAGAGGACAACACCGAGCATGCGCCACGCGAACTAACATCCGTTTGAATAGTGGGTTGCATAACTTTTGAATTGTTATAAGGACAAAATAATTTGGTATTTTAAATTAACAATTTTAAAAATTTCCAATGTGTTTTCAATATGTTTGTATAATACAGAACGCTTTAAGCAAGCCCAATGAACATCTATTAATTTGATTATGGCATTGTGTAATTGGTATGTAATGTACAATATATTGTTAATATATACAAGAATTTGAATGATTGCAGGCAGAAAACCCGAAGAATTGCTGAACAGTTTCATTATTGCACGAATTAAAATCCCTTTGCCAATCTACAATTGCGAACAACTCGCATTTCGTACAAGAAAACCAAATAAATCAGCTATAAACGAATGACAACGTCTAATGGAAATCCAACTTAAGGAAACATAGTTAAAGGCACTGGTTTTATATATAAACTGTGAAAGCGATCCGGAGCATAATTCGGCAGACAAGAATTGTAGAGAAATGGAACGAAGGAAATAATTATCTGCATAAATGTGCAACGAGTTGACATTGCCATTTGTTTAAAAACGCGTGCTTGCTGATTGCAAATATTTGAATCAATTGGGCCTGCAATTAGTTACAAGCATCTTTATCGATCAACGATGTATTTGTCGTCGTTGGCGACGTTTGATCGATATCACCCTTATAGACGTGCCTCAGTGCAAAAACTGCACTCTATGCGTGTAATTCTATGAAGGATTCTTCAATCTAAATCATTCTTTCTGCAGTTAAATCATGGGTAACACCGAAAGCAATGTCACCAGCGGCGTTAAGAAGCAAGCCGGCGCTTCTATGCAGGCATTTTATAAGCGACCTTAAAGGTAACTGAATTGCTTGAAACTGTTCATCAACTTCATCAACATTACATGAATCTTTTAGGTGGTGGATCATTGGTGGAATTAATGAAACGCGCCACGCAAAACAAGCAATTCGCCGAATCGGATCATGCCATCAAGACAAAAGTAATCTGCATCTTAGTCGAATAGATTGAGAATAGAATTATTTACCATTTCTAGGTGGAACCGTTCCTCTACAATAAAGGCAACGGCCGTTACTAAGACTCACTAACTTCACACCGACTCATTAATAATACAAATATACTCGCGACTTAAACTCACTCACGCACTTCACTTCACTTTAAGCTGAAAGTAAGAGAATGTTGAGTTAGCGATTTGGATAACTTATTGGTGAGGAAAATAACTTACCACCAAGAATCAATGTGCTTTACTGCAACATGTTCGCGTTCACCAGACGCAAGCCATCTTCTATTTGCTGGAGGAAAATCTGCAAAATAAATGAAATGTAATTAGCGAGATGATTGCAAGTGAGTGCGAAGAGTTACTCACCATCTTTTCGATGATGACACTGCATAGGATGCATGCACTTTGGAATCCATGGACATTAAGTCATCCATATTAAACGTCCTTTCTCATTTCCTTTATCATCTCTTTTTTGTCTTCTTGTTGCTGAAAGGAAATTGATTAACGGTGGCGCCTCCACCAAAGCGGAAGCGTTGAGAAATGGGAAAGCGGCGAAGAGTCACCAGGAGATTGGAAAGCGGGGAAAGATGGTCGAGAAGTTTTAAACTCCTACCTTCGGCTGCTACCCCGCACGTTCATGGGACCTACCTGTAATAGAAAAAATTTATTAGTAGTTGTATTCAATTGAATAAGATTCTGAAGAATTAACTTACCTATTTCTTAAAAGCCTCTCGCTCGATGGCCATCCTGCCGCCGCCAACTGCTTCCACCATCAGCTTCTTCCATCACTTTCACTAACACTCACTAACTTCACATAGCACCGATTCACATCACTTCCGGCTGAAACAAAAGACATGCATTAGTTATAGAAAAATACAAATTAATAAACTACAAATACTTACCACCAAATGTAAACGTGCCTTGCTGCTATTTTCGCAAATCACACGAATATTGTTCACACGTAAAAGGACCTGAAAGCCAAGTAAAATGTGAATTATCAAAATACTGCAAGTGGTCACAGAAAGACTTACAATTTTTAATTACAACATTTGACTATCCTCGTACTCTTTCCTTGCTGAAACTGCGAAATTGTATTCGCATTGAATGAATCTGCAAATAAACAAAAACATTACTCGCTATTTTAAATTAATTTGCGCGTTTTCGTACTTTTCAATAATCGCTGCAGCAAATGTTACTTTAAGTTAAAATTGTTAATATGAATAATAATAAACTAACAAGTTATAACTTGTACAGCAACACTCGATTTGATTTTAGCAGGTATAATTTTCAATAAAGAAAAAAACAATCGCAATACGTATTGAAACGTGAGGACATTACAACGAAAAAACAAATGAATATCGTCTAGTAGGCCGATTGCGAAAAGGGAAAAAATTCGTCATAAATACGTGAAATCACCTGACCGCATTACGAATTTTACAACAAACTACGACAATTTAGTTCATCTTACCTTTTTATTATAAACAAAGCACAATTTCGACTGATTAACTTTGATTTTATTAATCGAAAATTGAGGAACAATTCAAAGGCGACTGCACGACAAAAATCTACTTGGAAGGAGGGCGACGCCAAGCGTTCGCGTTGCGAACCAACGTATGTCGTGAATAGTTGGTTGCATAGCGTCGAGTTAACCCTACAAGAGATTGAAGAAAAAGGGGATGGCACAATAATGATTGCTATACGATTAATTAAGTATCATCGAGATAAAGACTATTGTTAACTGTAAGTAAATATCGAATCGTGGAAACGGAAGCGTTGAGAAGAAACAGTTCGGAATCGATTCAATTCAAAACAGGCGATTAGAAACCATGAAGCCGAAAATAATGTATCCAACGCATATGAAGAAGGAGGTACGATTCAAATCACGGGCTACATTTTAATTATCGCTCGATTATCATTCTAAATACGTATTATCGCGTTTCGTACTTTTTTTGCGCGTTATCTTCCATTAATACAATTGCAGTGACGATACGAAAACGAGTTTGATTAGATGAATATCATTACTGATCAACCTTTGTATTCTTTCAAGCAATGCACATTATAAACGCGATCACCTTACACTTAGTTACATAATTCGCTAGGGCTAGTTTAAATGTGTTAATTCCAATGTTTCAGGCAAAGAAGAAGCATTACATTACAGTTTATGGTTTTCTCACAGCATTATCATTTTCCATAGGTGTCCTTCTATTATCGAACCTAGAATGGGAGGAGAGAATTACAATCACTCGCGGCGTTTGCCTATTTAGCACCGGCATAGTTTTCTTCACGGCGGTTTACTATTTCCTAAACAGTCTAGCGTTGCGTACGAATGTTGGACAGAAAGTGACCAAGAAGTATAAACTGAGTGCAGCCGATGTGTACGAGATCAACAACAAGTAAGCATCAAACGGTCCTAATCGGATTTGCGATTGTGCTCACACGAGTTTCCTTCTTGTAGAGTTGTGTCCGCAGTTCAAGCGTTGCTCTCGTGTCTAACCGGCGTAACGATCGTTTGCTATTCGTGTCCGAGAGATCTGCTCAACACGTCCCATTACATATCCGAGGGGTATGCATGGTTCGGCGCGGCTTATTTCTTCTACGACATATGGTCGATGTACAAGGTGCATTGCAACGTGATAATGTGCAGCCAAATGAACGGCGAGACCAAAAGCAAGTCGGGCAACTTCAAGAAGTTCCTCAAGTACATTCAATACAATCCTGTGATCGTCGCGCATCACATATTTATAGGAGCGTTTGGATTCTTAGTTATTACAGTAAGTAACAATCACGTGTTTACCAATCAAATTGAAACCAATTGCGATCTTTCTGAAATTGATTGGACTTAACTCGTTCTTTTTTAGTACTTGAGAGGCGGTTTGGGCGACTGCGTGTTTGGCTTCGCGTTCCTGATGGAGGCGAGCACGCCGTTCGTCTCGTTGCGAAGTATAATTTCCAAGTTCGGCATGAAGTCGAGCCGATTGTACGTGATCAACGGTCTGTTAATGTTGGGCAGCTTCTTCCTGTTTCGCATCATCATGTTCCCGTACGTGATCTACATGTATGCAAATTTCATACAAGTGGACTATTTCACGGTAAACGCAATCGACGAACTTGCGCTAATTGGTCATTTCTCGCGTATTCTTTTCTTGTCGTAGGCCATACAAAAGTTACCGCGCGGCTGTAAAATCAGCATGTCGATATTGTTGCTTCCGCAATTCTACTGGTTCTTATTGATGCTGAAAGGTGCGAAGCAAGTGCTGAATCCGAAACGTGCGATCAGCACGAACAACGTGACGCGAAAGAAGCAAATTCGCCAGCAGCAGACGAACGTGGCTTCGTCTTAGCTAGCGGCGAGCCGGGGCGAGAGCAAGAGGACGAAGGAGAACAGGAATGATCTATTTGCGAAATGAAACCGACAAAATTTAATTTAGTGGTTGTGATTATTTGTAACATGTATATAACGCATATGGAAATTGCGGGGAACGAACAAATTGGCCGAATTGGAATTTCGAAGGGAGTAATAATTAACGAACGAAACTAAATAATAATCAATGTGGTGCTGTTAACGTACACGTATAAATGTAGAGCACGTTTCATGTTATCGGATTCGCGAATATTAATCTCAAATGGTTTGCCTTTTTTACGAGAATATCCGTTCGCATTTTGTCTCGCAAATCGTTTCAATAATCGACGGATAAACGAATTAAATGTCTATTAGAACTCATTCATGCAACTCCGAATCGTACTTACGAGAGCGACGACTGATAAATGCCCAATGGAATGGTATTAGTAAATATTGCCACTTTTTATTTATACACGAACAGGGTGAATCCATTTTTGTGATTAATAGATATTTAATGCGAAAGGATTACGCCCAAACTTTTAGCGTTTAGAGAAATATCTCACTCCGAAGAAAACTTCCACTCTTCAAAGCAAGTTTGGCCGTAATCCCCGTAAGACCCGGACCAAATGAGTATTTTTTAATGGGTTTCGTCTCGGGGCCGATACATTTAACTTGTTTCCTCATTGCTAATCGTAAAGTGTCATAGCGAGTCATACCTGTATATTATGATAAAAACCAAATAGGTGACCTATTTTAGAATTTATGCAACGTTGCAAAAAGACGACGGAGAATTAAGATGAAGAAAACTATATTTTTATATAGTAAAGATTTTTTAAAACGAAATAAATAGAAGAAAATGGCACGTGCAGGTGGCGAACGGTTTATATAAATAAATGAACATAATCATTAACATCTCTTGATGATGGCGAAAAAGAGAACGTTACGCGCATTATTATGAAGAAGAAGCCCTTTTCTTTTTTGGCAATTCGGGAAGGAATGTTTTATCGTAATTTGCTATTCATAATTCTTAAGACTTTTATATATAATTATGTATTGAATAATTTTGTTTGTCTTGCTAGTCATCCAGAGGAATGAGTTTTATAATCTATTTAAAACGCAATTATATTGTTATTATTATCAGCTACTGTACAAACGCCAAATAATCAACGCCTACGTTCCATTCCAATTAATAATTTTATATTTAATTTTTATTATGTACAAACGCTCAGTTTTCCCCGGCGCAATTTTTAATTCGTTCGCCGTTTCGCGTTTCTAATTTTTGTTTCCAGTAACTACTTGTACATGTAAAGTATAATTATTATCGTTAAATAAATTATTGAAACACTAGCGATGTTTTCCCGATTGATAACGTGCCCGAACGACGATTAATCATTCCATTTGGCACGATTAACGATTTCCTATTTCGCCCATGAGAATTCCGCTCATTATTCGCAAAATACCATCAACAACAACAAGAAAACGAAGACAAACGCCAAAAGGGGAATGAATCGACATCTTCCCCGTTCGTTCGCTGTGAGAACGGCGTTCGTCCAGGAAGTTAATCGACGACGAAACGAATAAGAAACGAACGCGCTCTTTAACGTGCGGCATCTTTTTCTCTTTCCCCGACGAATTAAGATACACTTTCACGTGGTTTACTGACCCCGTGTGCAATATCAGCGTCGTTATTAACGTTTATTACCATTGAAATACAGTCGAGTCGAACTCGAACGAATTTTCCGCAAACATCTTCGCTCGAGGAACGCGTCCCGACTCGACGGTACGTTTTAAATGCGCGCAAGTGCGATTCGATTATAATTGAACGAAGAATCACGTAAATTCCGCAGCGTCGATTCAAATAACAACCGAATTGACCCCGGAAGACGTCGGCGACCGTTCTTTTGCTAGGAGAAACCCACGAAAAGTCGCTTAACGAATGGAAAGTAATCGGATGCGATCCCGCGAGGAATAATCGCGAGGAAAGACGAACCGATTCGCGTCTTAATCAGCGTCGATCGGCGTGCGAATTTTTCCTCAAAGGCGTTTATGCGAAAATGAAATTTTCTATTCCGCTCGTCTCTCTCTACGATTTGACTTTCCCTTTTCTCTTATAGAAGAAACCTTCTGCTGCTTCAATAAAAAAAAAACACGCGATTCAGATGCAGAAGCAGATGATGATGATGGAATGTCGTCGCTGAAGAATGCGATTTTTATTGGCCATAACTAGACGAAGAACGTGGACATTTAAATGGCATCCAAATTGGCGACCGGCTGCGTGTTATCTAACGGGATTATTGTTGTTGTTCTTGTTATAAGAGATTCAAAACGCATTGTTTTCGCTTTTGCCGATTTGCCTTTTAATTAAAACTCGAAAGTACGAGGGCAGTTCCGAAAGAAAGTTATTCTTGTGTCACGAATACTTTGTTTCTCCGCCAACTTGATCAACTGACAGCATTGCGCCAAAATAGAAAAAGAAATTAGTCGCAAGCTCTGGAAGATAATTAGCAACAAACTGTTTCGTTTATTAAATTGGCTAAATGAATTCCTACTGAAGCGAGCAAGCAAAAACAAAGCAAACTTTTGTTGGATGTTCAAGTAACTTGCCAAAAAATCAATTGTTTCCTAACGTAACGCCACTATTTGTTTAATAAAACAAATTTTGCGTCATGGCACACCAAACGGTGGCCACGAAGTTTCTTGTCCAAGTCACAACAATCGGATAACAAACAAATTGTCGCCGTTCCTTCGTTAGACTCTTTGTTGGATTGCCCTGGTACAAGTGCGAATTGCAGGCGCAAAAAGACATCGCCAAAAGGACGGTGCAAATAAATATGCGGGAAACGAAGTAAAATAAAAGACGTACGACGGATGGCTGGGTCGTAAGGTTCGCGTACGTGAAAGTTCTCTCCGATTACGATCATTATAGCGTTTGACCCATTGCCTTTAGATTGGATTGGACGGCCGTACAAGAAGTGCAACATGTGTTATTTATACGTTCACTAATTTAATACTTGTCGGGGATTCGAAAGAAGAAAAAAAAAAGCGAAGAGGCAAGAACGAGACACCAACGTGGCAATTATTGTGCAACAATTATCGCACGCAATCGTCGTCTTCGTGGCGTACGATTAACAAAAGTTAATCGAGTGGAGGCGCGGGCGCGAGGACGATTCCCAATTATTTCCTGCCAAATTTTGACGAATCTTCGATGCGCGAGAAAGGCGAAACGCCGAAAAAGATGAGCGTCGTTAGGTAACCGGCCGTCAATTACCGCGGGGCCGTCGAAAGATCAAGAAATTTCACTTTCTCGTTAAAATTACTCGATCGTTTTTGCGTGCGTGCGACTTTTTTCTTTCTCTTCCTTTCGGCTTTTGCTCCTTTTTTTTTTTCGTTTGTTTCAATCGCCACCAAAGGCAAGAGATAATTACGTAATCGAGAAGATGATATCCTCTTTCGTGGCGACGAGCAATTAGCAATTGCACGTCTGACACGCATTTTGCGAAAACGTCCGAAACCAAGAAATTATCCCGATTTCGCATCGAACAATTTCATCTGTTCGACGTAAGAACAACTCTCCAACGATGTACAGGGTGAACGATAATTAGGAGACGAAACGTAGGCGAGGACTCTGAAGAGACTTAAACAACGCTGGACAGCGTTTACCCCCGTATAAAAAATGTTGATGTTCACTCGTATCGCCTCCATCCAAATCGACCGTCTAATTGTCCGTCATTGTTAACGTAACGATGCGAATTTGCGTTTCGACACGATCATTTGGCAAACGATGTTATATAACGCGCCGATTAACGTCAATCTGGATCTTGTTCGCATTCGGCATTAAGTGAAGAGGCGAAAAGAAGCGAGAGATCGCTCGTTCGATATGGAACGACGGCAAGATTGGTTCGGCCGCTTCTTCCTGCACTCTTAATTGCTCAATAATAAGTAGCGGTCGTTTTGAGCAGATCGCTAATTGTTAAACGATAATGATGCAACCGGCGGTACGGATTCGTTTTTAATCGAGCCGCTTTCATTAGATTGCAACGACAACAACAGCAAAAAAGAAGCACACGAAAGAAGTGACATTAAGACATAATTAAGAAGAAGCTTTCACTGTTATCTATTATAGATTCTTCCAGTTAACTTCCTCCGCGGAAGTAGAAGACGTAATTAAATCTCGCGGTTGGATGAAATCCTCTTCTCTCGTCGATTTTCCCTTTTCCTCTTCGCGCCTCCGCGGAATTGTGTTTCGTTCTCGATTATTATAACCATCGCTGCTCGCAACCGAACGCAAACACTTTCACCTCTTTTCCACGTCGCCTCCCTCGGCCATTGTTCCTCGTCCTCTCAAGGCAAAGGTTAAATTGGATTCAATCGATCGACGGTGGCTCGGTAAACTCTTTCCCCGTTTCGCCATTGTCTTCGCTATTTGTTCGACTCCGAAGTGTGCGAAACCGTTTAGAAATCGTTTGCCCGGTCAATTATCGACGATTAGAATCTTCGCAATCAGTGACCGTTCGATGTGCTAATTCAGTTTCGCACATTTGCCACGCGAAATACAAGGCGATCAAGGAACGAGCCGCGCTCCACGAGTTGGCCTTACCGGAGCACTGACAGCGACGTCGTTTAACGGTATTTCGTTGCGCGGATTGTTGTCTGATCGCACTGTAGCCGACGAATGGCTCGCGGCGACGATGCGTCGCTTGGTATTTGGTGCGAAGACAATTAACCCAATAAAAGCGATCGTTGCAAATGTCGAAATGTGTATTGCTGCACTTATAAACGCATAAACAGGCCGGCGGAAAATTAGAAAAGAGACGAAGAAGAAGAAGAAGCGTTGTGTAAGAATGTAAATGTTGAAGAAGCCGTTTTCTACCAGAAACAATCGCTCACTTATTAAACTTCTTGCACACGATCGTGATGGACGTTGCGGTTGTTTGGAAAATGAAGAGCGATTGTAATTGCCCGGTAAGGTAAACGAATGATGACGACGACGATGGTGTGCAACGAAAAGTTGTTGTGTTTTCCTTTCGTTTCTGCTTGTTCGCAATTTATTGCATTTCGCTTGTCCCAATCGTAAACTAACGGCGTAGTTTTGCAAAGAGTGGTTTTAATTCGCGTTTAATTATTTTCTATATGCGAGAGAGTAAAAGCTGGTTAATCGAGATGAAATTATCCCCGCGGCCACGATGATGATGATGATGATTCGTGCACTTTTTCTCTTTTATTTTTCTCTCTCCTCGTTCGATTGTTACCTCCTCCTACGGATGGTTGAAAAGGAACCATCGTCGATGAATTTTTTTCCATCTTCTCCTCTCGTCGTTTCGTTTTCTTTTTTGCTGCTACTTGTTTTGTTTCTTGCCTTTTCCTCCTTTGAAATATCGAAAATACTTTCACTTCTTCGTTTCTCTAATGCTATTTTTCCTTTTGGTCCCATTCAACGCGAACCATTCTTCCACGTACGGCGACGACGCGAAGAGAGAAAGAGAGCGCGAACGCAAATTTGTATAATAAACGTTTCGATAGACGGCGAATTTTCTACGTGCAAATCGTTCGATTCGAATTTAGCACACACAGGTGTATCATCATCATCATCATCATCACAATAATCATCTTGATGTGCGGCTGCGGTTAAAGTAAGTGGCGAGCGTGTTCGGATTGCGTAACATCGGAGCCGAAGACGTGCGTGGACGCCGAGGACGATTTATTCATTCGAATTAGAACTAGTTTCGATCACCATTTCGATTAATTAACATTCACATTCTTCCATTTGCGTAGCTTCTTGCATCGTTTTTCTTCTGAGTGGCCCAAACAACGGAGAAGAAGAAATTCGTAATGAATTATTTATGATTTTTTGTTTCTTCTCGATCGTAAATCAAAATTGGAATCCCTCGTTTCCACGTGCCAAGTCAATTAGCGTTGACATTTCGATTTGTTTTTTTTTTTTGGATGTCCAATGGTTCCTCAAGACATTTTGTTTTGATTGGAAACGAATTCAAATGTCGTGCTCTCCATAAATAACTGCTGTTAACAATTATTTATTTAAATTCGTTCACTTTTCAATTCCTCCACACCACTCGAATAGAAAACGACAACAACAATTAACTATTGTTAAAAAAAAACAAGCAAAAATTAATCTGAATTGAATGGAACGCAAGGGGCATTAGAAAAGGAAAACTCTCTTACGTTCGTAACGCTATTAGAATAGATTAAAATAGAAACGATGCGAGCATGGTAAACTTTAATAATAAACTTTTTCGTTATTGTTATTATTTGCAATTCCTCCACGGCTCGATATTCCTCTTTCTTCTTGTCGCTGCCGCTTCCTCTTCGTCTGGCGAATAGAATTTCTCAGCTCACGATTAGAAAAGTGTTGAATAATAGCGAAGGAAAGACGATTTTGCACCGAAACAATGGCACAATCTCGTTGCCCATGTAAATTTGCGCTTGCAATTATCCTTCGAGATGAACGAAACGCTTCCTCGATGGAGAACAAAAGACCGCTTTTGAAATCGTGCGCCTTGACTAAGAGAGTCGCTTTTCGTTTTGGCCAAGCTCTTGAGGTTGGCCAAAGTTTGGCAACAAGTTCGCGAACGTTTCCGCAAACGTTTAAGTTTGCGATTTGGCATTTTTCTAGCTTGGAATAAAAAAAAATCCCGTGAACAGATTGTTAAAAACATCCGTCACAAACTTCAAGGGGCGAAGGCCGACGATAAGCACATTTGCGATTCGAGGAAGGCGAAAACCCAAGATACGCCACAAAATGGAAGAGTCCGCCGTATCTCCGAAACCCTCCGCCTCCAGATCAATGTTCATCGGGACTTTTCGGCTTATCTTGCGTCAAACCATCGCCCCTTGAAGTTTCCGTAAACACCCTGTAGAAAAGGCGACGGAAGGGTCGCTAAATGGTTAACGACTACCCGGACCGGTGCGAGAACTTTTCGGACGCGCGGCTCAAAGCAACGCGAATCGTTCGAGGAAGTCGTTTCGTCGATCGTACGCAATTTCTTTCGTTTTCGCAATTGCAAAACGATAGCAATCATCGTCGAACGCCACACGGACGTAGAATTGCAAATTGATAATTTGCAATTATACAACGACCGTATACCTGCCTTCCTGTGGCGATTAATTAATTATTTAGACGATCGACGGGAGAGAACGTTCCCCGTATTATTCGTACGACGGTTTTGTCATGAAGACCTCCTCCTCCTCCTCCGCAACCACCTCATCATCAACACAAGACTAACAACTGCAACAACAATAATTCAACAGTAAGCCAAGTAAAAGTAAAATTGTTTAAGTATTATTAAATTAAAAAAGAGAAGAAAAAAAGCGCGCCGAGAAAGAGAATGGTAAACGCATCCAGTAACATCCTAGCTATTATCGTCATCATCATCACCTATCATCAGTTTTCTGCGGCATCTCTCTCTTCATCGTCATCTTCTTCGCGGCGAAATCTTTAAAAAAAAATTGTGTGCGAAAGAGCAGCGAAAAAAAGAAAGAAGCAGCAGCAGCGAGAACGCGGCGAAGAAGTAGAAGGAAAACAATTGGAGCCAATGGTGGGCAGATCTAGTGGGGACGGCCGGTCGGCTATTTAAAGGTAACGATCGTTTAGCGGAGACCATCATTCGATCGTTAGTTTTATCATTTCGCATAATAAGCGAGCAATCAAAGCGCAAACCGTCCGCGCTCAATTGACCAAGTTCTTTCGCTCTTCCGCATCATCGAGTCGAACGAGCACACCGTCGCTTTCGGTTGGTGAAAATTGTCGATCCGCAGCTATGAAGCCGTTTGTGGTACGTATACGATTCGATTTTGTCTCTTGCGCGAATTCGTCGATTATTAGTTTGCGAAAAGTTTGATCGCCTTCATGCGAACAATCAAACTTTCTCCTCCGAACCGCGCGAATTCTAATTCGCACGGCACATTCACCTTAATCTCCGATTCGTTTAACGCCGATTGAACTTCAACGATCTGGCATTTTCCAGTTGTTTTCGACGCTGCTAGCGTTGGCTAGTGCGAGGCCCGAAGCCGGCTACAGTTATAGCGCACCGTCCGGTGGCGGAGGCGGCGGCGGACACGGAGGATTCGGCGGCGGAGGTGCGTTTTCACACTAATTCGATGAGTCGAACGTAAAATTCCGTTTTCCGTAGGTTTAGGCGGCGGCCTCGGCGGCGGCGGAGGTTTCGGCGGCGGCGGCGGCTTCGGCGGAGGTAAATTGTCAATTATTGATTCGTTAAAGAGATTAATCGTGAGGAAATTAGGGCTGGGCGGCGGCGGCGGTTTCGGCGGCGGCGGCGGTTTCGGAGGAGGCGGTGGCGGCGGATTCGGCGGTGGCGGCGGAGGCGGTAGGTAAAACGAAAAATTCCGAAAGCGAATTGTTAATCGGACGATCGACAGGATTCGGCGGCGGAGGCGGAGGCGGCGGAGGCGGTGGATTCGGAGGCGGTCAAATCGTGCAGAAGCACATTTACGTGCACGTGCCGCCGCCGGAGCCGGAGGAGTTCCGGCCGCAGCGACCGATCCAGGTCGGACAGGCGCAACGCAACTACAAGATCATCTTCATCAAGGCGCCGAGCCCGCCGACCCCGACCGCGCCCGTCATCCCGGTGCAGCCGCAGAACGAGGAGAAGACGCTCGTCTACGTGCTGGTGAAGCGACCGGACGAGGCGCCGGAGATTAACATTCCCGCGCCGGCACCGACGCAGCCCAGCAAGCCGGAGGTGTACTTCATCAGATACAGGACGCAGGTGGGTGGCGGCTCCCTGAGATTCCCGCGGCGACCCGGCGAAACCGCGACGAGAAACCCAAGACGAACGAAACAATAAGAGAGATTCTTCGTCCGGCGAGAGAAAGTCCCCTTGAATTCGAATTACCCACGGCGCTCTTTAATTATTCTGACAAGAGCATATTCTACCGATTCCAGTTCGTGACATACCGCTTCTTGCGTCGCATCTGTTTCCCTTTCCGTTTAAATACTTTTACCTCGAAATCAGGCGACTTTCACGAAAGCGACTTTTTCTCTTTCATCCTCGATTCGATCATTTCTTCTGTTACAGACATCTGGAGGTGGAGGCGGCGGCGGCGGCGGCGGAATTGGCGGAGGCATCGGCGGCGGTGGCGGCGCTGGCGGCGGCATCGGAGGAGGTAAGTCTTAAGCGTCTTGCTGCAAATTCTTCTTTATCAACGTCTTCTTACAGGAATCGGTGGTGGCATCGGAGGAGGAGGCGGCATCGGCGGCGGCATCGACGGCGGCGGAATCGGAGGCGGTATCGGCGGCGGTGGCGGAATTGGAGGCGGTATCGGAGGCGGTATCGGCGGCGGAATCGGCGGCGGAATCGGTGGCGGCCACGGCGGAGGTGAGTTGAATTCAGTTCAATCTTCGCCCTCGACGACTTTCGTGCTCATCCTTTTCTCCATTTCTTCCTGTAGGTATCGGCGGTGGTATCGGAGGCGGTGGCGGCGGCGGTATTTCCGGTAGCTACGGCCCGCCCGGAAAATCCGGTCCGTATTAAACGTGCAGTTCGATCGAGGCGACGGTTCGAATCTACGTCATCATCCAACCAACCATCATCATCATCATCGAGAACCGTACGACTTATGAGCCGATGATCGAAAGAGACGGTTTCATCTTGATCGACCAGTAATTTTTTCGAAGTTTGCCGGTTAATTGCTAAACGGTTTCCGCTAACTTTTATTCCTCCTCGACTTTTTCTTCGTGCTCGCTCAATTCGTTTCTTATCATTTTCTTTATTTTTGTATATAGAGTGCAATAATTAATATACCTACTACATATATATATGATGAAATGTTGTATATGATTATTAATTACATATATTTTTTTATATAATATTTTTTATTATTATTAATTAATTGAATCATAATAATACTATGTATCGATTATAATTATTTTTTATTATTATTTGTATTTTATGCTAAAATACGGTGACAAATAAATGTATTTTTTTAGAAAAAAAACATTGAAATTTGTCTCATGCATCAACTCAAATCTTGAATTCAATCAACTTTTGCGCAAAGATTTTAAAAATTCAAAAATTCGAACCCAAGTAATTTTGGAAATTTCGATAAACACGGTGGCATCTATGATTTCGTGTAGTCAACAACGAACAGAACGAAGTTAGTGGATTTAGTTAGTGACAAAACGTCAAGAAATAAGGGAGATGTTCATTACGAACGTGGCTCTCTTCTCCTGCGGAATGAAATATTCCAATATTTACAATACGATACGATAATAACAACAAATGGTCAACTAGTTATTTATAAAATGCAAATAATAAACGAAGACTGTGATATTGTAAAACTAAAGAATTAAGTTTATTTATATAAAAGACACTCCAGGGAATCTACGGACGAAAACGGAGGCGACGTTTCATATGGTCTTATGGAATTGCGTGCGATTAAAGTCGATTTTTAAAAGAAGAAGATTAGTTTTTAGATATGTTATCAGCGTTAAAAGTTACGAGCCACACACAACAATAACCGCAAGTTGAATTATTGAATGTTAACCATAGCAGAATGGCTCTGAAGAAGGTGAAAGGCAATTTGGAGCGAATGTTCGACAAGAATTTAACGGACCTGGTGCGCGGCATCAGGAACAACAAGGAGAATGAAGTGAGTTTACAACGATGACTCTTAAAAGAAGACACTAACGTTGAAAATTGATTGTAGGCAAAGTACATTGCACAATGTATGGAGGATATCAAACAGGAATTGAGGCAGGACAACCTGTCAGTGAAGAGTAATGCGATTGCCAAACTCACATATGTAAACATAATCGAAGGTTCAACCGTTTGCCGGCTCGCTAAAGCATAAATTCTCGTTATTTTAGCTCCAAATGCTGGGGTATGACATTTCCTGGGCCGGATTCAACATCATCGAGGTGATGAGTTCCAATAAGTTCACCCTGAAGAGGATCGGCTATTTGGCGGCCAGTCAATCGTTCCACTGCGACTCCGAGGTAATCACTCGGATTTCTCGGCACAAACAAAACCGTTTAACAATCCAATTGCAGTTGCTGATGCTGACCACCAACATGATACGTAAGGAATTGAACTCTCAGAATCAATACGAAGCCGGACTGGCGCTGACGTCCCTCAGCTGTTACATAAGCACGGATCTGGCTCGGGATTTGAGCAACGACATTTTGACTTTGGTAATTTACCGAGATACAATTCGTTATCGTTCACGCGAAACAAACCGTTTCAGTTAACGTCGACTAAACCGTATATAAGGAAGAAAGCCGTTCTGATGATGTACAAAGTGTTCCTCAAGTATCCGGAAGCGTTGCGGCCCGCGTTCCCGCGGCTCAAGGAGAAACTCGAGGATCCCGATCCGGGCGTGCAATCCGCCGCCGTGAACGTCGTCTGCGAGCTGGCGCGCAAGAATCCGAAGAATTACTTGAGCCTCGCGCCGATCTTCTTCAAGCTAATGACGACCAGCACGAACAACTGGATGCTGATCAAGATAATCAAATTGGTACGTTACGTCCGATTGTTTCGTTAATTGCGTCTTAATCTCCGCAATCGTTCGTGCAGTTCGGTTCGTTGACCGCGTTCGAACCGGCGATCGGCAGGAAACTTACCGTTCCGTTAATTAATATCATCACCAGGTACACGGAATTAGTTAGCCGATAAACACTTGCCGTTCGTTCGATGCCCTTTTTAAATGCGCTAACTTCTCGTTATTGTTGTAGTTTGGTGCCCTTACGCCGCTAGAGCCTAGGCTTGGCAAAAAGTTGATAGAACCCTTAACCAATTTGATACACAGGTAAACCGCGGTTTTTCCTCCCCCATTCGAATAAATACGAATCGATTTCGTTTCGTAGCACGTCGGCGATGAGCCTTTTGTACGAGTGCATCAACACCGTGATCGCCGTCTTAATAAGCATCTCCAGCGGGATGCCGAACCACGCTGCCAGCATCCAGCTGTGCGTGCAGAAGCTGCGAATTCTGATCGAGGACACGGACCAAAATCGTGAGCAATCGATCGATTCACTCCAACGCCACCACATTCCGTTTATTTCTTCCAGTTAAATACTTGGGCTTATTAGCAATGTCGAAGATACTGAAGACGCATCCGAAGAGCGTGCAGGCGCACAAGGATCTGATACTGCAGTGTCTCGAGGACAAGGACGAATCGATCCGACTGCGCGCGTTGGACCTGCTCTACGGCATGGTCTCGAAGAAGAACCTGATGGAGATCGTCAAGAAGCTGATGGTTCACATGGAGAAGGCGGAAGGCACCGTCTACCGGGACGAACTGTTGAGCAAGATCATACTCATTTGCTCGCAAAACAATTACCAATTCATCACCAACTTCGAGTGGTACATCACGGTGCTGGTCGAATTGGCGCAGATGGAATTCGGCTCCAAACAAGGTGAATCCGTTTAACGGTGACCTGACCCTGACGCGAGAGAAACTCTCGAGAAAACTCTCACGCGTAGACATTGACTAACGAGCATTATTCTTGCGTTGTAGCTCACGTGATCGGCGCTCAATTGATGGACGTGTGCATCCGGGTGCAAGCGATCAGACCGTTCGCCATCGCCGAGATGGCGCAACTGTTGGACGTGTACGCGTCTACGCAACAGTTCGCCATCGTGCAGGACGTGCTCTATGCGGCCGCGTGGCTTTGCGGCGAGTACGCGACGTAAGTGGCCGTCGACGCTCTCGACGTTATCGAACTCAAAGCGTTTGTCGCGTTTCTAGCGAGCTGAAGGATCCCGAGGAGACGTTGAAATCGATGATCAAGTACAAGACGCTGTCGCCGCACATCGAGGCGTTGTTCATACACAACGCGTTGAAGTTGTTCGCGCACGTCATCGAGAAGCACGAATTGAACGGCGAGCACGACAAGGTGATCGAGCTGTGCGATGCGGTGGCGTGCAGGATGAAGGACAGCGTCAAGTCCGGGGAGTTGGAGGTGCAAGAGCGCAGCAGCACGACGCTGATGATATTGGAGATTTTGCGCGAGGCTTTCGTTGCCAGTAGGTTCTTAATCGATATCGCGTTCTCACGGCCGAACACAACTCTTTGCTTGTAGAACGCAACGAGCGGACGGAGAAGATCGTCGACGACGACACGATGCTATCGATGCCAACCGTTGCGGTCGATCCGACCGCCACGATCTCCCACGAATTGAGATCGTTCTTCGTCGGCGAGCTGAACCCGGTAGCTCCGAAGGCGCAGAAGAAGGTCCCGGTTCCCGAAGGGTAAACGAATCGATTTCTCTCGCCTCAGATCAACGGAACTAACCCCAAACGAATTGCAGCCTGGATTTGGACGCGTGGATAAACGAGCCGCCGGAGGAATCCGAGTCGGACACCGGTTCGTCGGACACGGAGATCGGCGAACAACAAAGTATGTTCATCAAATTGGACAAATCGGAGCGAACGAACGAACGCTATCAGCCGGAGCTGACCGCGGAGGAGCGCGAGCGGATCAGGGAGGCGCGGAAACAGGAACAGCTCAACAATCCGCATTATCTCAAAGGCGACGCGACGGCGGCGTCGAAGAGGAGGCCGGAGAAGGACGGCAACAATTGCGAGACGAGCGGCGACGCGTCGATCGCCGTCGCCGATCTCGACCTGTCCGTGCCGCTCAAGGTGATGCCGCAGAAACGGAGCGACAAGTATTTGAACGCGAGCACGGTGAAGGAGCGCAAGAAGAAGAAGAAGAAGAAGCTGCACGGCGACGAGGAGGAGGAGGAGGAGCACGGCGCCGTTAAGAAGAAGGGCGACAGGAAGAAGAAGAGGCACGGCAAGAAGGAGCGGTTAGCGATTTTGCTCCGTGGTCGCTCTCGCATTATGAAACTTACTTGAGACTCGCTGTTTAGATCGAGCTCGTCGGAGGAGAACGAGCCGGACGGCGGCGTCGTGGTGGTGAATCAGCGGATGGACATGCCAGAGGGCGCGACCCTCTCCGACTCGGAGGGCAGCCATTACAATCCGGACGATCCGCATCGTGCCTTGAACATCGATTTGGATCTGTAAGTGACTTTCGAAGTTTTGCAGCATCTCTTTGCTTCCGCTTGCATTTCGCTTGTGCCGTTTAGTTTCTCGTTGTTTGCGCGACGTAGTTTTAGTTGGTGTAGTAGTTAGTTTTCGCTTGTAGTGCTTGAAACGCTTTTTCTTTCGCTATCAATGAGCGTCTGGCGAATCGTAAGTATTCGATGGCGGGCGGTTTTTTTGGATTTTATTGACGGTCGATTTGTTTTTAGGTCGCCGCCGCGCGAATTATTGGCCGTCAAACCAATGATGGAATCGACGAAAGAGAAAGCGAGGAAATCGAGCAAGTCGAAGAAAAAGAGGCACGAAGTGAAAACGGCGACGGTGATCGACCTGATGGACACGAAGGACGATCGAACCGTCGCCGATGATAACGGCAAGCACGAGGAGAAGGCGAAGAAGAGGACGAAGAAGGATAAGAAGAAGCGAAAGGATAAGGAGTCGAGTAAGTGGCGATTATGAGTTTTGCGAGGGCGCATTTTTCACAACTGCGTTTTTTTTTAGGTAAGAAATCGTCAAAGAAACCGACGCCCGGCTACGAGGAGGCGGTCGGCATATCGACGCCCAGCAAAGAGTTTCAATGAGCGTCCGGACGCCGATGGATGTTTGCGTTTTCCCAGTTTCCATCGTGAACGAGGCCCAGTGCGGATTCGATTGCTAAATGGCATCGGATTCCCGTCGAAATAGTTACAAAACATATTATTTTCCGTCTAAGTTACTTCTTATCTCATAATGATTAATTTTTGTTATTGCATGTATTCGTTTCTCCTCTACGAATCCGTCGAGGAATTCTGTTTAAGTTCGTCGAACTCTTTCTCTGCCCTCTTTCCAATCAATCAATTTCGCTATTGTATAAAATAATTATTCTGATTACTTATTATACATATACGAATTAGTTATATGAATATAACGCTTTATTATGATTTTATTAATTAATAATGTTACTAAAAACGTTAAGAGTACTATACACCAGGCGATCAACTCCGATGTAAACAAAGAGAGTTTTCCCATTTTCCTTCATTTCCCCGAATTGGCTGAAACTCGCACCGTTTGTAGGGACAAATGAAAGCTAATTCGTGTGCAAATTACAGCCCAATCGGTCCATCCGTTCAAAAGTTATCGCACTTTAAAACTCCTAAATCCGCATCATTTTTATGGCTTTCGTTTAGATTTTCATCGATTTTCGCGCAGTTTTCGCTGTTTCTCGCGAGTTTCTTGGACGTCTTAGCGTCCGCAGCCGCCAATGCTTCGTTGTGTGCAACAAAGCATATAACGCGCATTAACTTTAAATTTCGCTGCAATATACAGGGCCAGACGAAACGATTGCCCTCGATTTCGATTCGTCGAGGTTTTAATTCGATTCGATTGTCAAAAATGTCGCAAACAATCAATTAGAACTCGATCGATTGACAATTTATTGCTAATCAAACAGCGGAAGCATGATGGTGTTAGTTATTAGCGCGCAAAACAACTTATCAATTGATATGCGTCGAGATGCGTTTCGCGGGCAAACAGATTTGATTTAAAAATTGTTTAAAAATCAGTGCTACCAAGGTAATATTGGGGAAGAGTTGCCAACTGAATCGAAAGAATGACACGTTGCTTCATTAAGATGAAATTTGACAGGCAAATGGAATCGATTTCAAACTAGCGTCAACATCAGTGCCACCAACGTAATATTGGGGAAGAGTTGCCAACTTATTCGAACGAAAGATTAATCGAGCCTTTTCAATTAAATATTTGTCAAGATTGGCGGGCAAACGGATTCGATTCGAACGCAGTTTTAACATCGGTGCTACCAAATTAACTTTTGAGAAGCGAGAATGGCACAACTTCCTAACAGACGGTACTACGATGGTTAATTAAAAGCTGCGAAACATTATTTTCATCGATTTCGCTCGCAACAATCGAAGAATCCTTCGAACTGTTGCACTTTTAAAAATTCGTCTTCGGGCCCCAATCGAACGACGATAACAATCGCACCGAGTGGATCGTGATCGGTGCGTGGATGAGCGTGAAAAAGGAATAAAAAAAAAAGAAAGACGTTGAATTCTCCGAGCACACGACCGACCGAATAGTGACACACGACGTTATGAGCTGCGGCTAGTTTGTGTTAAAAGAACGAATTCACCACGAATATTTCGTTAGTGTATTCGCGACGTTCGTGTCGACCGGTACGCACACGGCGAGACGCGAGAGAAGCGAGCAACAACGGCAGTGGAAACGCCGGCACCGGTTCTTATTATTGTTGTTCGCCGTTCTTCTGGACGTTGCTTTCCATCGGCGAAGAGGAACGTTCCTTCTGTCCGTTGTCTTTTGCACGGCGAACGAGTGACGAATTAACAACGAAAGGATCCGCGGAAGGAGGAGGACCGCGAGTCTACGTCTTGGAATCGGCGAGTTTAACGAAAAAAGTTGCAGTGCGAGCAGATTCGCGAAAACGGGGAATGTGATTTAAGGCAAATGAATCGAAGTCGTTTCGTCGTGTTCTTGCGCGTTAATCCGAAGATTAATCCATCGCCGATTGATTGGCGGAGACGATTTGGAATCGAACGTAAGTAGATCGCGATCCGAGAAGAGTAAAAATATTCGCTTGTCGCCAATCGATAAGTTATTCCGACCGCAAAAAAAAAGCACGATTGTTCTTCGATTCTTTTTTTTTTGCGGTAAAATCATGCGATTCGATAAACTTGTCATTCGTCTCCCGTCTCGCCCTTCGCATTATTATAATCGCGTTCCTCTTGTTTATTATTTAATTAATAAATTATCTGCCTGTGCGAAGTTACGCGAGAGGAATGTGCTAATAATAAAGTTTCTGCGACGAGAGAGAGAGACGGCGGGCGACGAGCGAAAAGGAAGAAAAACCTGTAACCGGCTACCGACCGAATCCCATTTTAATTTAGCGCTACTTTATTTTGCTAAAACACTGGGTGCTTGCTTGCTTCTCTTTTGCTCGCAAATTTTCGCAAGTTCTCGAGCCGCAACTCCCCGTAAAACGTCCGATTGCTACGGTTTAATTCGCCGAGGAATGAGTGCGGCAACAGGACGAGGATCGGCGTCCTTTCATTCATCTTCGTTGGCGTTTTTTCTCTTTGTTTTTTTTTTGTTTTTGGTGAGAAACTCATTTAAGAAGTAACTGTACAAACGCGCGCGCGTGTGTGTGTGTGTTTGTTATTCTTATACAACGAAATCACGCCCATCTTCTTGCCTCAAAGAATCGACGGAGGCACGCGAGAATGAAGAAGTAAAGTGAAAATGATACGAAACATTCGAGGGCGATCCTCATCAAAAAAAAAATCCGATTTCTGTTGGTAAAACTGTTAACTTCCTGGACGAGAAAACGATGAGGGATTGAATGGAAGAAGAAAGGCAATTTGCGAACAGCATTGCGACGTCTTGCGGTTGATCGCAATTCATCTGCGAGCGCAAAATCGAAAGCCTGCGAAAAGAAGTTTTCATTAGTTTATTTGTTCTTCCGGCTTCTTCACCAATCGATGTCACACTTTTAGCCGACGCTCTCCGAGACCGAAGCCTGTCGATCTTCCAATTCGAGAATCTGAAAAGGGAAAAAAGCGAATTCGTACAAGCGATCTTTTTCAGCGCCAATTCTATGCAAATTATTGGCAATTATTATTATTATTATTACATCTCTTCGTCTATAAATAGAAACGGTTAGAATAAACGTGAAGCGTTTAGATAATTGGCCGGTAATTATACATCCGCCATTCCCGGTTCGCCTGCACGTAATTTTCCATGTTGTTAATTATTCATTACAAACCAATTATTAGCGCGATTATATTACTATCATTAAATGCTCCCAAGTCATTATCGACACTTGCTAGTCACTAGATCGATTCGTACCATTATTCTAATTGTTATTACATACGGTTATTAGGGAAATTGATCGAAAACGTCCTTTTAAAACGACTACTACTGCACGATCAAAGAGTGGTGCGTTTGAAGAAGGCGCCGAGACGCTGTCAAACGTCAAAACAACCGTAAATTCGATAACAGGCTAAATGACGTGTGTCAACGTCAACGATAATGCCAACTCGCAAAGCCCACTCCAAACGGTTTACTTCTTGATCGCTCGCTACCTCGCACGTGTCCCGAAAGTTTCGAAAGTTGTTTGAAATCAATTAGGGCGCACGTTTTGCTCAATTAAATTCGATAAACGTCAAAGTGACAAGTGTCAACGTCGACAGCAGCTGATTCAATAAAATGCCAACGTGCAAAATCCATACAAATGATTCGCTTCTTGATCGCTCTGTGCCTCACGTGTCGCGAAAGTTTTGAAACTTGTTTGAATCAGGGCCCAACGTTTGTGTCTTGAATTTGCACGTTTCAAATGAAGGATAAGATCAAATTTGGCCTTCTAATCGTTCGAGTGCGATTAATAATAGAGGAGACGTTTGTACGTAACTTGAACACTTTTAAAGTTGAAGAGGTCAATTTGGATAACCTTGACTTCCTCCAGTTTGTTTCGCTTTTTTTTTTTCGTTTGTTTTTGCATATCTAACGCACGATCCAGTTTACATTTATATTTATAAAATTTCAGTGGTGGCGACCGTGCCAATTAATCGTCTCCTCGTTTAGAGGAGTTTGCGAATTGCCCAAGAGCAAATATCTCTCGTCAGACACCGAATTAAGAGAGACGAAAAAACGGGTTCAAGTTCGTTTATTTCGCTCGTTCTCTCACTGTTTTTCCATTTCGTCGTGTTTAAACGGAAAACGTTTACTTTCGAAAAATCCACGAAACGGTTCGTCAAAATATTATCATGTATAAACACACGTTTCGTGCTTTTCCTCCCATTTCTTTCGCTAATAATAACGTAATTGCGAGAAAAGCAAAACCTCTTGCGATTTTCTAGCATTCAACACTTAACTTATATGCCGAGGCCGTCGGATTTAGTTCCTGCCTTTTAACAGTTCCATCTTTATCGTTAATTTCGACGAGTTGAAATTGAAACAAAAACCCAAAATTTCGAGAGAAAAAAAAAAAACGAGGACACAACGATTTGACAAAATAACAAAAGATTGGTCATTAAAATAGAAGATGCGAGGATTGACCCTGAATTATCGTCGACTGGCGCTTCGCTGCATGTCACAACTGCCTTTTTTTTTCTCTTCGATTTTTTCCTTCTTCGTTTTCCCATCGCCATTATAGAAAGAATTTTATTTATAATCGACATTATGCGTGGACGTGACCCTTCTTATAAAAGTACTTGACCCTAAGTGAAAAACAAAATCGCTCTCGCTCTCTCTTTCTTCTTTTTTTTACTTAATCTAGTTCATTAACAATTCGCAAAGATACATTTGGTCGAGAGATGGAAATGGCACGTACGCGCGCGTGTGTGTGTGTGTCGCGAATACAAACTTAATTTTGCAATGTGTCTATCACGAAAACTTTGGTCGCACTTAACACTATTTTCGTGTCGTTCCAATTTGAATATCGCCGAATGGCGGGCACAAGGGCGACCAATTTGCGAACGCGAACGACCCTAACCTAGCCAATTCGTTAAAACAAAAGAACGCCTCATTGAGAAACGCGATAATTATTAACAATCGAAAACGAATCGGTTAAATGGCAATTGCAATGTTTCATTGACGTACGTAGTGCAATGTACGAGGGTGCGTTGGTAAGTGGTCGATGGAGGAAACAAAAAGCAATCGAGGCGAGGCTTTTAGCAAGATTTCGCTGCAATTCAGTGCCCATTAACGAGTTTTCTGTCTCTTTTTTTGCGCAAATTTACTTTGCTCATCTAACTTTGGTCGGCAATTGGCATTAAAAGTTTTCGTTTCCGTTTGATCGAAAAGTTTAGCAACTTTCGTTAGTTGTTTCTAAACGACGTAAAACTGTTTGAAAGTTGGCAAATTGCTAAAAACTTACAACCGCAACTTCGACTTGTTCATGTAACTTTTTTTTAACAAAAATTCACTTCAATCGAATCGGCGACGTTTTGTAATGAAACAACTTTTCGTCTCGCCCTCGTATTCCAGCCGCATTTCTCGCGGCTCTCGTCGCCAATTCTTTTCGCCGAATCGCCGGAGAGCGTAAAATAAGGTTTAATAATCAAATTTCGCAATTTTTGCTTCTTCCTGTTTCAATTCGCTTTTTTTTTGCTTCAATTATGAGCAATCGCAGCCAACGTAACATGATTCTCAATATCGAATCGAGTCTGTTGCGCGATTAATGTTATTAGCAAGTCAAATTACGTTCGTTTAGCGGAGTTAATGAACCTTTTGAGCGTTTTCGTTTCGTTTGTTCGATCGTCGATTGATCTATTAGAAGAGCGAAATTGAGATTGCAACAACAGCAACTTCCTGATGGCACAAGCGAAAAAAAAAAACGAAAAGAATCGCTATTAATCACGTTAAGCGGATTATCGAAAGCAAATATTGTGCTAATCTAATTTGTTGTTGGTTTTTTTTTGCAATTTATTATTTCTGCCAACCAACTTCCTGCTCGCCTCCTTTCGGCTTGCAATCTATTTATTGTCTTTTTTCGCTTTCTTTTGCAGGATACGTCTTCAAATCGAGTTCTTCCATTGGTGCTACTGAGACGCGACGCGAATTGATCGATTTCATTTGCCGCTCGTCGCTCTTTGTCGTATGTACTAGCTTAAGATTAAGCCAATAGTTTGTCAGATAGTCTGTGTAATTCGTTTTTCTTTTTAATTAATTGAAAATGTTCGCTAATCAAATTGTAATCGGTAATAATAAATGCATGGATCGATCGTCGATTGTTGATCAGTGTCTTTGTACCACCTACACGTCGATAAGAAAGAAATTCTATTGTACGTGATCACGAGAGAAGTAAGTTCTTCGTTTTTCATCGAGTCCTGAACGTTGAAATCGCTCAATCGTCTTCGTTTGATTGCAGATTCGCGTGCGAGCAATTCGCGAGTGAACAGTGACAGTGAACAATACAAACGTTTCTCGTTTACTTTTAGTTTAGTTTCGAACAATTTTCTTCTTGCTTGAAAAATGACGTCGATCGTACGCAAGAGGATCTCTTCGATTTGTGCCGGTGTCGCGATTCTCTTGCTGTTAGGTTTCATCGTGTTCTTGTGGTTGCACTTCGCTAATGGCGCGTTTCGCGACACCACGTCGACGTCGTCGATGGCAGCGTCAAGAAGTTCGTCGACGAGTGGCGGAAACGTGACAATCGATGGCGAGGATGCTGCTGCTGCTGCTGCAAGGACCAAAGCGAACAAGGACGAGCCAATTGCGAGGCTTGAAGCGCAAGAGATCGACGATCGACAGGGAAATAATGGTGAGTCGAGTTGTTCTTTGGAAGTTTTTGGAGGGAAAAGGTTTGTTGCCTTTTGAAACAGTGGGAAGGCATGCGCGAGTTGCAAACTGGTAGAAGTTTGTGAACTTTTTTACGCTTTATGTTGGGCAACTTTAAGTTGTTCGTCTAATTTTGGTCTGCGATCGAAATGGATAGTTTTCGTTTCCGTTTGATCGAAACGTTTGGAAACTTTTGTTAGTTAGTTGTTTTTAAACGACATAAAGTTGTTTTCTGTCTTTTTTTTTGCGCAAATTTAAGTTCTTCGTCCAACTTTGGTCGGCAATTGGAATTAAAAGTTTTCGTTTCCATTTGATCGAAAAGTTTAGCAAGCTTTGTTAGTTGTTTCTAAACGACATAAAACTGTTTGAGACTTTGCAAATTGCTAAAAACTTTCAGTCACTTTTCCGTATTTTTTTTGCGCAACTTTAATTTGTTCATCTAACATTGGTCTACAATTCGAATTAAAGGTTTTCGTTTCCATTTGATCGAAAAGTTTAGAAACTTTTGTTAGTTGTTTTTAAACGACATAAAACTGTTTGAGAGTTTGCAAATTGCTAAAAACTTTCAGTCACTTTTCCGTATTTTTTTTGCGCAACTTTAATTTGTTTATCTAACATTGGTCTACAATTCAAATTAAAGGTTTTCGTTTCCATTTGATCGAAAAGTTTAGAAACGTTTGTTAGTTGTTTTTAAACGACATAAAACTGTTTGAAAGTTTGCAAACTGGTGAAAACTTCCGACCACTTTTACACGTTTTCTGTCTTTTTTTGCGCAACTTTCATTTCTTCATCTAATTTTCGTTTGCAATTGGAATTAAAGCTTTTTGTTTCCATCTGATCGAAAACTTTAGAAGCTTTTGTTAGTTTTCTTAAACAATGCTTAAACAATTGGTACAAACTTTCGACCGCGTTTACACGTTTTCTGTCTTTTTTTTGCGCAAATTTAATTTTGGTTTGCAATTGTAATCAAAATCTTTCTTTTCCCTTCGATGGAAAAGTTTAGAAACTTTGGTAGTTGTTTCTAAACTACATAAAACTGTTTGAATGTTTGCAAATTGCTAAAACTTCCGAAGACTTTTACACGTTTTCTGCCTTTCTTTTTTCGCAATTTTCATTTCTTCAATTTATGTCCGCAATTGAAATTCATTTTGATCGAAAAATATATAAACGTCTGCCAGTTTTTTAACGACATAAAACCGTCCGACAGTTTGCAAATTGCCAAAAAACTTTCGACCACATTTCCAATTTCGTTTAGCGAGACCTTAATTCGCCCCATCTAATTTCGGTCCACGATCGAAACGAAAACCGTTCGTTTCCTTTTGATCCGGTCGTCGCGTAACGTTCGCCGGATTGATGTTTATGCCATTAAAGAGGAGATTTGATTTATGAAGTCTGCACGTGTAAAAGCAAGAAAGGAAAAGCGAAACGAAAACGAAAAAGAAAAAAAGGACACGAACACTTTTTGCTCGTTTCGAATTTGCGCGATTAAAACAGATGTACAATTACAAGTGCTACTCGGTAATTGAGATGATTTAATGGCAGGAGAGGAAGAAAGAAACGAAGACGAACTATGAAATAGATACGAAGAGAAATGAGTGGACTGACCTGTATATGTGTGTGTGTGTGTTCCATTACTTGCTCTTATTAGATATTAGATTACCAGTAATAACAACGACAAGAACGAGAGGAGAGAAACGAAAAGAAGAGGAAAGGATTATGATAATCGTGGCCAACCATCTGGAAAAGATCAATCTCCTGTTAACATAGATCTCCTTCGTTCCTCCTCTTCGATTCGCAATAATCCGATCGACCGTTTTATTGCGAAATTAAACCGTTCGACACGTTGCCAAATTGAAACTCGCCAATTCTTCGATAAAATTCATTATTCGTACCAGTAATTCGCGTTTTTTTTTTTTCGTTGCCTTTGTGGTTACGGCCCACAATTTAGTCATATCGCGTTGCAAAACTTGCAAATTTCGTTTTGCTAAATCGAAAAAAAAAAAAGAAAAAATAGAGGCGCGATCGCGATTATACCGGACGATTACGAAACGTCGTCTTTGCGCTCGATAAATTGTCGTGGCACCCCTGGCTCATTGTAATTTAACGACCGAATTCGATCAATTCCCGTCGCCGCGCACGTAACAATGGCCATAAATAAGCGACGATTGTCCCGATTGTTCTCGTCCGCTCATTGTCGTTCTAATTGCATTTAATGAACGTCGCCCAGAAATTTGCATAACCTCAATTCACATCTGTCAGCGAGGATTTTTCGGCGCTGCAGTAAAGTAGGTTAGAACGGTCGAAGGGACAGCGAAAGAAGACGAAAAAAAAAAAAAAGCGGGGCGGCTGAAATGCGAAACTCGATGCAAGCTTTTCTTGGAGGTTATTCCAAAATCAAAACCAAACCGCAAAATTTGCATCGAACACTTGGCGAATCTGTTCGTTGCAAATCGCCAGATTTTCCATTGTGTGTCGCTGATTCAATCAGCGGCATTCGCGGAAACTAAACGACCACATTCTTTTCTGCATTCTTCTCGCGCATAAATCTGCACGGTTTTCGAGCCGCAGAAACAAGCGAATTCCGCAAGCCGGACGTTTAATTCGACTTTGATACGTTTCCCATCGCGTTTCTTATTTGGTTGCGTTCGGTTTCTTCTTGTCATTGTTATTATTGTCGTCGCCGTTGTTGTTGTTGTTTGCTGTTGTTTCTTATTTCTCGTTACCGAGAATTCCTTCTTCATCGTCTTCGTTTGGAACGCGAAGAAGAGGAGGAGGATGACGAAGAAACAAATTTATTATTGCCCTACGGCGGAGGAATAAATAAGTAGCGTATACAGCGTGTGCCCAACGAGTGCGTCGCAATGTTCGTGGTTCGTTGACCAAAGCGATTCGAACGCGCTGTATATTGGTAGCGGTGGGTATGGGCAAGAAACAACGTGAGGCCATGTAATAATAATAATAATAATACCGAGAAGATGGACGTAAAATAATGCTTAACTCGGCGCAATCGAAGCGTTTTATTTCTCTCCCGTCTTTCTCTGTTTCGAAAGCATGAAACAAATTCAACTTTTGTTTCGTTAACTTTTTCCATTCAAGTGGCAACGATCACGTTTTCGTATTCGTTACTAAACCCCCTCTTGGGGTCGACTGATAGCAACTCGATCCGGATGGGGTGGCTTTCGCGGATTGCGTTCCTATTGCATTTTACGAGGGCGGTTCGATGAATAACGTGGTTTGATTTGTATTAAGTGGCAGACGACAATTTCGGTTTTGACGATTAAGCAACTTTTCAATTCCAAAAAAAAAAAAAACAAACAAACAAACGCAGAATTGAATGACATTTCGAATTGCAGTTTGATCCACTTCGTTCATCGCTCGAAGCACTCGAATTGAAATAAACTTTGAAGCAACTTTTTGCTAGAATTGCTTGCCGAATTGAGCTTGCCATTTAAAACGACGCAATTTTATGCTTGCATCGAAATATTTTCTTAAAAATTAAACTTATGGGGAAACCCTATAGTTTGTCGCGTCGCGCAACGTTCTTCTGGCGATGATCTAATTTCAGAGTCCATCGACATCGGTTTTAATTGGGCGATGCAGTTTTTTTTTTCTCAATAATTTGCAACATTAATAATGCGAAATTTGGAGCGAAAGAGCAATATAATAAGTGTTTTGCGTTTCGTTTTCTCTTTCATTTTGGCACAAGTCGCCTCTTTCCTCGTCCTATAAACGACCGCAGCGGCTCGTTGCTTTATTGAATTATCGTTATTTATTACGAAATCGCGAATATAGATCGGGTGCCAATTAAGTGGACGGGCTAAATCGGAATTGGCAATATTCATCTTTCGCAATTTTGATGGATTCCTCTCGTTTAAAGCACAAAAAAAAAATGAACACGAAAGAACTTAAAATCGTCCGATGACACAATCGCTGCCCTCGATAAGCGAGCTTGTTGCAACTGTTTCTGTTTGTTTTTACGAATTATTAATAATTATTGTTTGTTGCGAATTGCCTCGATTTGCACGCCTCCGTTTTTATTATTTCGCGGATTTTCCGCTAATTTTAGAAAGTTACAATAAATCGAGCGCAACAAAGAGTGCGTTAAACGGATCGGGAGGAGAAGAAGCAGAAAAAAGTTGCAATTTGCGAATCGCTTTCTAATAATGTTTTATCGAAACGAAAAGCGTCTCGTCGTTTCGCTTCTCTTAACCTATCACGAACTCCCCATATGCACATTAATAATTGCTGTTGTTGTTGCTGTTATTGTTAATAAATAAAACATAAAGCGAAACAAGAACGATAATAACATCCACCTGCATTAATTGGAATAACTTAATTAAAAAGGGAAAAGATGCGAATTGTAAGATAGCCGGCTACAACAACGTGCGCGAATTTTTAATTAAAACTTTGCAACGTGCAATTTAATTAAACGAAACGTAAACGAATAAATCGCTCGTCCACATGGACTATTCTTTCTCAATCAATAAAAACAAATTAAACAGGAAAACTCTTCAAGTTTGCTAATAAAATCTCTTTAAGTTTTCTTTTTAAAACTCCGTTAAGTTTTCTTTTAAAAACTCTTTAAGTTTTCCTTTAAAAACTCTTTAAGTTATCCTTTAAAAACTCTTTAAGTTTTCCTTTAACAACCATTTAAGTTTTCCTTTAAAAACTCTTTAAGCTTTCCTTTAACAACTCTTTAAGTTTTCCCTTGAAAGTTCTTTAAGTTTTCCTTTAAAAGCTGTTTGTTTTCCTTTAAAAGCTCTTTAAGTTTTCTTTTAAAAACTCTTTAAGTTTTCTTTTAACAACCATTTAAGTTATCCTTTAAAAACTCATTAAGTTTTCCTTTAACAACCATTTAAGTTTTCCTTTAAAAACTCTTTAAGCTTTCCTTTAACAACTCTTTAAGTTTTCCCTTGAAAGTTCTTTAAGTTTTCCTTTAAAAGCTGTTTGTTTTCCTTTAAAAGCTCTTTAAGTTTTCTTTTAAAAACTCTTTAAGTTTTCTTTTAACAACCATTTAAGTTATCCTTTAAAAACTCTTTAAGTTTTCCTTTAACAACCATTTAAGTTTTCCTTTAAAAACTCTTTAAGCTTTCCTTTAACACCTCTTTAAGTTTTCCCTTGAAAGTTCTTTATGTTTTCCTTTAAAAGCTGTTTGTTTTCCTTTAAAAGCTCTTTAAGTTTTCTTTTAAAAACTCTTTAAGTTTTCTTTTAACTACAAAGAGATTAAGCTTCATCGAGTGTTTAAAAGTTTCTTTCGTGACAATAGATTAACGAACGGATCGTTTGCTTTAAAACAATTCGCAAACCAAAAAACCAAAAAAAAAAACGAAATTCGCTAAAGGCGAAAACCGATTTTGCCATCGACCAAAATATAATTAACTACTAACCTATATTCGCTGCGAGGCCCCATTCCGGAGCTTCGTACGAATCAACAAAATCTCATTCGAATTCCATCGCAACAAACAAAAAAAAACGCGAAGAAATTTATTGGCCATAATTAGCATACGTTATTAGATGGATTCGCGAATAATCCTTCCGGCGCTCTTCACCTTGATTTTTTTTTTGTTCACGTTACGTTTGCGAAATCAATCAATGTACGAGAGTGTTAATAATTTGTACATACGTGCGGCGAACGGTCGTCGCTCTTGTATTTGGCGATTGTTAATTTGCGCTCTTCTTCATTAGTTTCTTGCCAATTTCGTTTCTTGCGAATTTCGTTTCTTGTTCTCGCGTACTTTCATGGCTATCTGAGTGGACGATCTTGTTCGGCGTGTCCGGAAAATTTGCTCGTTAGAAGTGAGAGGTTTGGTTCGTTTACTTTTTTCTCGCCATTTTAATTAACATTACAAATTGCGATTTTTTTCTCTTTGTTCCTCGCGCTTTATTTGCCGCACGTCTTCTTAGTGCCCTTAATTTAGCGACTCCTTTCGCCTTTTAACACAATTTTTTTTTATTATTGCTCATTAATTAATTTACAAAGTGAAAACTTTGTTTCCTTTCTTGTTTCGCGAATTTTTTATTATTGTTTGTAATTAATTGGAATCGATTTCTTGCTGTTTTGACAGTTGCGAATTTCATTTGACAAAACAATCGTTGGAGATTTAACGAATTCCCCAGATTAAATTGTGGGATTGTTTTATTCTTCAGCAAGGATTTTGGCACGTTCACGCAAACAAAATATTCAACTAGAGGATTCGCAGTTGGTTTTTTTTGTCTAATAATCCTCTAACATCATCTCATGACGAAAGCAAAAAGTTAAGAAACAGAATAATCATCGCAAAGAGTGATTGATGATAATAATAACCTTGTGCCAATTTCCAGAAAAATTAAATAATTCGAAAAACTGCAACGATGTTTTTGTTTTGTTTCTTCGGCTGTTGTTATTGTTAGGTCTACACCTGAGCATGATTATTATCATATTTTTTTTTGCGGGATTATATAAATTGACGGCATCTGTTGCGAATGTTTCATCGATTAATTTTATTATTAGAACGGGAACAAAGAAGATCGTCCAGCTTCCGTTCCTTTTCTTCGGCCAATCCGCGCCGATTCTTTCGCAACTTTCAATGAACACTAATTTGCGAGGGGCTTAATCTCTTTCATCGCATCGTCTCCCCGAGCGAAAATGATTTAGTACTTGACCCAAATATTAAGTTTCAAGGTTGGCACGACTGAAAATTTGAGACGAGCAAACAAAAAAACAACGACGAGCACGAAGGCACAGATGTCGAGGAAGAGGAATAAGAAACGGATGACGATGGCTAATAAATTAATTAACTCGCTGGACGACGTCTCCCATTTAAAGCCTCAAATATCAACGTTTCATGTGCTTAAACTTTTTTGCTTTACGACCTCATTGACTTTTCGCGTTTTGTTTTCATTAATTAACCATCGTTGCTCAATTCAGATGGCTCTCAAACGGTACCTCGACTTTGGGCATCGTTTGTTACCGTTGCTTTCTTTAGATTAGTTCCCCGGATTTAAATGGGCGAAAAAGAAAAACGTTTCCTCGTTTAATAAACATTAATAATCCTCCGTCATTAATGCGATATATAACGATTCTTTTTTTTTTCGCTGTGCTGCTGAACGAAACTGTCGTACAAGAGGCTTTTTAGAAGAAAAAAAAAAAGAAAGAATCGCTTCGATAAATCAACCGTGACAACGTTTATTAGAAGACGGAGGCAGAAGAAGACGTTGAGGAATGCTTCATTATCCTGTCTCTCTGTTTCACAATTCGGCCGTTGCAAAAGAAAGAGGATTGTTCCACGCGACCGCCAGTAGGTGTAGATGGTCTATTTTTATCGAGTCAAACCATCGCCCAAATTTCTGTACGTACAAGTGCGGTTAATTGAACAATGTCACTAATTTTAAATAATTACCATAAATCATTCGGACTGCGCTTTTCTCGAACCGGCAATTAGCTACCGTGCGATCGTGTGGCTCTCTCCATACGTTGGCAGTACCTGCTTGAATTCGAATTCACGGGCGCGTAATTTAAACTTAGTTGAGCATCAGTGCTACCAAAGTAATGTTTGCGAATTGATTGACATGTTATAGAATATGTCACTAACTGATTCTGGCTTTTCACCTGCTCAAATTCAAATTAACAGGCGCGTAATTTAAAGTTAGTTGAGCATCAGTGCTGCCAAAGTAATGTTTGCGAATTGATTGACATGTTATAGAATATGTCACTAAGTGATTCTGGCTTTTCACCTGCTCAAATTCAAATTAACAGGCGCGTAATTTAAAGTTAGTTGAGCATCAGTGCTGCCAAAGTAATGTTTGCGAATTGATTGACATGTTATAGAATATGTCACTAAGTGATTCTGGCTTTTCACCTGCTCAAATTCAAATTAACAGGCGCGTAATTTAAAGTTAGTTGAGCATCAGTGCTGCCAAAGTAATGTTTGCGAATTGATTGACATGTTATAGAATATGTCACTAAGTGATTCTGGCTTTTCACCTGCTCAAATTCAAATTCACGGGCGCGTAATTTAAACTTAGTTGAACATCAGTGCTACCAAAGTAATGTTTGCGAATTGATTGACATGTTATAGAATATGTCACTAACTGATTCTGGCTTTTCACCTGCTCAAATTCAAATTAACAGGCGCGTAATTTAAAGTTAGTTGAGCATCAGTGCTGCCAAAGTAATGTTTGCGAATTGATTGACATGTTATAGAATATGTCACTAAGTGATTCTGGCTTTTCACCTGCTCAAATTCAAATTAACAGGCGCGTAATTTAAAGTGAGTTAAGCATCAGTGCTGCCAAAGTAATGTTTGCGAATTGATTGACATGTTATAGAATATGTCACTAACTGATTCTGGCTTTTCACCTGCTCAAATTCAAATTAACAGGCGCGTAATTTAAAGTTAGTTGAGCATCAGTGCTGCCAAAGTAATGTTTGCGAATTGATTGACATGTTATAGAATATGTCACTAACTGATTCTGGCTTTTCACCTGCTCAAATTCAAATTAACAGGCGCGTAATTTAAAGTTAGTTGAGCATCAGTGCTGCCAAAGTAATGTTTGCGAATTGATTGACATGTTATAGAATATGTCACTAAGTGATTCTGGCTTTTCACCTGCTCAAATTCAAATTAACAGGCGCGTAATTTAAAGTTAGTTGAGCATCAGTGCTGCCAAAGTAATGTTTGCGAATTGATTGACATGTTATAGAATATGTCACTAAGTGATTCTGGCTTTTCACCTGCTCAAATTCAAATTAACAGGCGCGTAATTTAAAGTTAGTTGAGCATCAGTGCTGCCAAAGTAATGTTTGCGAATTGATTGACATGTTATAGAATATGTCACTAAGTGATTCTGGCTTTTCACCTGCTCAAATTCAAATTAGCAGGCGCGTAATTTAAAGTTAGTTGAGCATCAGTGCTGCCAAAGTAATGTTTGCGAATTGATTGACATGTTATAGAATATGTCACTAAGTGATTCTGGCTTTTCACCTGCTCAAATTCAAATTAGCAGGCGCGTAATTTAAAGTTAGTTGAGCATCAGTGCTGCCAAAGTAATGTTTGCGAATTGATTGACATGTTATAGAATATGTCACTAAGTGATTCTGGCTTTTCACCTGCTCAAATTCAAATTAACAGGCGCGTAATTTAAAGTGAGTTAAGCATCAGTGCTGCCAAAGTAATGTTTGCGAATTGATTGACATGTTATAGAATATGTCACTAACTGATTCTGGCTTTTCACCTGCTCAAATTCAAATTAACAGGCGCGTAATTTAAAGTTAGTTGAGCATCAGTGCTGCCAAAGTAATGTTTGCGAATTGATTGACATGTTATAGAATATGTCACTAACTGATTCTGGCTTTTCACCTGCTCAAATTCAAATTAACAGGCGCGTAATTTAAAGTTAGTTGAGCATCAGTGCTGCCAAAGTAATGTTTGCGAATTGATTGACATGTTATAGAATATGTCACTAAGTGATTCTGGCTTTTCACCTGCTCAAATTCAAATTAACAGGCGCGTAATTTAAAGTTAGTTGAGCATCAGTGCTGCCAAAGTAATGTTTGCGAATTGATTGACATGTTATAGAATATGTCACTAAGTGATTCTGGCTTTTCACCTGCTCAAATTCAAATTAACAGGCGCGTAATTTAAAGTTAGTTGAGCATCAGTGCTGCCAAAGTAATGTTTGCGAATTGATTGACATGTTATAGAATATGTCACTAAGTGATTCTGGCTTTTCACCTGCTCAAATTCAAATTAGCAGGCGCGTAATTTAAAGTTAGTTGAGCATCAGTGCTGCCAAAGTAATGTTTGCGAATTGATTGACATGTTATAGAATATGTCACTAAGTGATTCTGGCTTTTCACCTGCTCAAATTCAAATTAGCAGGCGCGTAATTTAAAGTTAGTTGAGCATCAGTGCTGCCAAAGTAATGTTTGCGAATTGATTGACATGTTATAGAATATGTCACTAAGTGATTCTGGCTTTTCACCTGCTCAAATTCAAATTAGCAGGCGCGTAATTTAAAGTTAGTTGAGCATCAGTGCTACCAAAGTAATGTTTGCGAATTGATTGACATGTTATAGAATATGTCACTAAGTGATTCTGGCTTTTCACCTGCTCAAATTCGAATTAGCAGGCGCGTAATTTAAAGTTAGTTGAGCATCAGTGCTGCCAAAGTAATGTTTGCGAATTGATTGACATGTTATAGAATATGTCACTAAGTGATTCTGGCTTTTCACCTGCTCAAATTCAAATTAACAGGCGCGTAATTTAAAGTGAGTTAAGCATCAATAATGCTTGGGAAGTGTTGCCAACTTATATTTCTCAATTGGATTTCCACGGGAGAAGTTTTCTGAGATACGGCTACACATTTGCTTCTTGCATTCATTAGAAAATCGCAACAAACAATGGGGCAAAAAGGTCGTTCGGAGGAGCGGAGGCAAAGAAATGGGGAGCAACAAACAATCGCGATGTCAACGAACCCGTTCTTATAATAATAATAATCGTAATTATTTTCTGTCGTTCACTTCGAATGTGTGGCATTCGCAATTGCTTACTAATAAAATGAAATATCAATTCGCATTATTAAGGTTATTATTAATTATCGATTATTATGCACAATTAATTAAACTTAATGCCGTTTATTTTCCTTTTGTCTCGCTCCCCGTTTCCAAACGAAACCGTTTATCTTCGAACACACACACACGCGCACGTCCTTCTTATAACGATAATTGAATTAAATCGATCCTTGATTACGCGACATTAACGATTTTAATTATCCTCGATTAATAATGGCACTCGAATCGGATGCGAAAGTCGGTGAATTACGCTAGATAACGAAACAAACAGCGACGTTAATCTACAGGGTGTCGCTTGCAACGATTTTAAAAAGGTCGACGAACCGCAATTGATTAATTTGTAACGCGCGGATCTTTCGAATTAATCACCTTCAGCGGCGGATGTGATTTATACTTCTGGGGCCTAATCGGGGATTCGGCTTGGAAATTGGCCCGTCTGGAACGAATAGAAGAAGCGAATCGACGAGATTTGAATATGAAAATTGCGTGTTTTTTTTTTTCATTCGCAAACGATTAAGATTCCGAAGCGAGCCGTGCAATTATTCGCTATCTTCGCGTGTCGCGAATTTACGATCACGTAACGCGAAAATATTTGCGAAAATTGCAGATGGAAATTTCGCGCACGTCCCGTCGTAAAAGCGAATAAAAACCGCTAAATATCTGCAAAAACCAATTGTTGCGATTAATTTGCGCGAAAGGAAAACTTGCTGATAATCAAGGTTGTCCATGTCGCTGATAATGCTAAACTCGCATGTGCGAATTAATTATTGCCAAAGGCGCGTTTTTCCGCCACGTTCGACGACGACAGGAGGAGAGACAATTTTCGCAAAACGCATTAACGGCGATAATAAATTTGCAAACGGACTTTTTGTTGCCCCTTTTTTTCGTAATCGTTCGACTGCCAAAATGTGATCGATGATGATGACGATTCGCAAACGAACGACGAACACGAAGCCGCATTATTATTATTATGATTCGCAAGACAATGACGTGTGTTTGCAATATGCAAATTGCGAGCGGTCGTCTTCTAGATGCGAGAAACGTGCACATTTATCATTGTCGTTTTGCAACAAGACAAAAACGTATCGAAATAAAACGAGAGGCGAAGATAATGGCGATGGAATGCGACAAAGTCTATTCGCGCTATCATTATTAATAAGCCCATCTCTCTGCTAATTTTAGTGCACGCCAACGTGCGAATTTGCGAATCGAGCTATTTCCAGAGCCGGCATCAATTAAAAATAGAAAGAGCGAGAGAAGGGACGCAAATAGTCATTTTTCTCGTTTTGCAGATGAGTAAATTCGCGAATTGTGCCAAAAAAAAAATCGTTTTCACTTCCGGTCGCTGCACGAAGGTAACACAAAAAAAACTGCTTTCTAATTCGGTTCGAATGGGCGCGATGGAGGAAATTTCGAGTTTTGTGATCCAATTGATCGCCGGCGACGATACAACAAAATGTTAATTTAATCCAATCGATGGCGGTCAGCGGTTTCGTTTATTTCGATGCGTCCGACGCAGAAAACGACAATTTTTTTTTCCATTCGTTTATTACTAGCTCCGCACTCGCTTAATTGCTTTAATCCACTTTTTAAATTTTATCGCCGCCATTATCGTTAATTAACGACCGATAAAATTAGTTTCAATTAATCGGGCAAACACGTGCACGTCGATCGACGAGAACGAGGCAACAACGTAAAACAATATTTTGGTTTTGGTAGCACTGATGCTTTTCGCTACATTCAAATCAAAAGTCCGTTTGCCCGCCAAATTTCGTCAATCTGTCAATAAATAACCACGATGTTTCCCCCATTTTTTTTTTACATTGGCAGCAATGATCTTTAATTCGAATTCGCTTACCCGCCAAGTGTCAATTAAAAAGTCACGTTTGTGTCAAAGCACAATGATTAAACATCAGTGTTACCAACGTGGCAGTTGCACATCGTTGCCATATTGTTAATAATCGATGGTTGGTAGCAGTGATTTGATTCGCGCGGCCCGGCGCCTCCACCAAAATCGCCGCCTGTCGATAAAAATTCCCTTTTTTTGCAAAGCGAACGATTCAATTGAGCATTTTCGCGAGATGACGACAATTTGCTAAACATGTGGCTGAATGCAAACGAAACTTAATCGTTTAAAAAATATCCGAAGAGAGTTCGATGTTTGCTCTTGCGTAATCCTCGTTCTTTCAAAGAGCTGATACGTCTTGAAGTCTGTCAGTTTGACGTTCGAAAAATGAAAGAGAAATTAGGCATTAACGTCCGTCGTTCAAAGAGTCGCGTGACTAATTTCACGCTCGTCTCGTTAGCGATAATGCTCTTCGAACGAAACCACCGTTAATTGGATATACAATTGATGACAGTTTATCGCTTTCTTGATCGTGTCGTACTTACTGAGCGAGTAACAGAAAACTACTTTCCGTTTCGTATATCAAACTTTATTCCCTCAACTGTCAGGCTGACATACTGACAAATGTGGGGGCGTTTGGATGACAGTTGAGGGAATAAAATTTGATTTACGAAACGGAAGGTAGTTTTTTTTTGCTTCGGACATTATCGATCGCTCGGTATTAGTAAAAAGCGAGGTTTTGTTAATGAAAGTAGAAACTTTTTGGCGCTCGAACTCTATGTCATGCCCAAGCAAAAATATTCTTCGAGCTGGCTCATCGTCATCATCATCATCGTCCACGTTTTATTTTTGGCTCCTTTTTTTTGCAGGAATTCCCATTTAAATCGCCTCGAAATCGGACCAGTTTGGCCAAACGAAACGAAAGGCAAAAAAAAAAAGAAAGAAACGCGCCGTTTTAATTTCGAGCCAACAAACAAATCGCAGTATTTTTGCATGTGGGGCCAATAAATTTGCGTTCGCCTCTCTCTCTCTCTCTCTCGATCGCACATTATCTCTTTCCAAATCGTCTTTCGTCTGGCGAAATCCTAAAACTCGACGTTTTTTTTTTCTTTTCGCAAATCATTTTTAATGCTCCATATTCCCGCTTTCATCCCGTTATTTTTAGATGCGTGTGTGCGATGATGTTGATGATGATGATGATGGTTGGTGCCAAGGCCGTCGTCGATTCTCGTCGAGTAATAAAAATAAATAGTGCCGGTCCAACAGTAACGATTGGCAAATTGCCGAAAATTACAACAACAACAAAAAAAAAACACTAATAATTTGCACCGAAACTGCTTAGAGTAGTACCGTAATGTAATGAGTGCGATTTCTGCGATTAACAATTACGCCGATTGCCTTGCGAAATCCGCATCCGTTTGTTAACGTTTTTTTTTTTTTAATTTTGCAACATCATTAGCATTAATCGATCGATTCGCTTGTCGAGAGTTTCGCAATCGAACAACAACGATACGCGAATCGTTCGAGTTTCCGCATTTTGCCCGTTCGCACGAACACAGCCTCCTCCTCATTTCAATCGTTCGCCGTTCAATGTCAATCCCATTAGTTCGCAACGCGATTACTGTTATAGTTGAGTCGAGATTCATGGTGCACGATGGCGAAAAACTTTTGTTTCTCGAATTGTAAGAACGCAAACGAACAAGGTTTAAAGCCATATAAACTCTTTTACGCGCATCAAACACCGGGCACTCGATTTACGTCATTCCGATTGACAGCTGTCAAGTCGATTGTTACGAATTTTCTAATTGGCTGTTTTGGCCAAGTTTTCCTTCAACGTGGCAACCACAGTTCGCATCAAAGCGAATCGATTCAAATCTCGCGACTCGACTACTGTTATAGTAGAGTCGCGCTTTGTGGTGCACGACGGCAACAACTGTTTTGCCGCTCTACGAGCGTGAACAAACAAACTTTAAAGTCCGACAAACTTTTCTATAAGCATCAAACACCGGGCGCTCGACTTACGTCGCGTCGATTCAAGTCACTCCGATTGACAGCTGTCGATTTGTTTCGAGCTGTTTTACGCTGTCGCGGTAAAGCAGAGGGCGCAAATTAATGCACAACACAGTGGCATTAACGGTGCGTGTGGAAGTCGAGGAGTTCATTCGTTGACGCAAGTGACAGTCACATTGTGCCCGAAGTGGATTGCTCCGACTGTATTCGCGTTAGACCAACCCTTTTATGTTTGTTTGTTGTTTTTTTTTCGATTGTCTGATTCGAGCGGCGGATTAGAGGAAAGCAAGGACGAATCGAAATTGGATCGATGTTTGGACAACTGAATTTGCGTTATTTGCGCGCTCGTTCCTTGTTTCGCTTGTGCACCGTCGACTTTCTAGAAGACGCACATAAGGAAATTATTATTGAGAATAATAATAATAAAAAAATCCTTTAAGAAGTCCAAATATGGGAAACGCGAAAGAAGCAAGCGCACAAGTAAATACGGTTTATTTTCCTCGTGCACAAAATTCTCTCGCCTCTTCCGCGCCGCTCGTTGCCTTTCAATTAATTTATAACCTGTACGTTTAAATGCTAATAACGACGGGACGAACGTCACGCAGAGAATCGGCCTTCACGTCATCATCATCATCAACATCATCATCGTCACCGCCGAAAACAAAAGGAACGAGAGACTATTAATCGCAGACCGAAGAGAAGTTATTCCGATTGAAATAAAGTTGATAAAACACGCGGTATAATGAATGGTAATTGTCCACGTTGAGATGCTTGGGGATTGTTTTTGCGAGTTGAGAAATATTCGCAAGGATCGTTTACATTATAAATAAATTGAACTCTGACATCGGATGCGAACAATGGCAACAAGCGATCGAGTTCTCGTTTTCGCGAATCGCGAATCGTAGACCGGATGCAGACGGCGAAATTCGAAAACAAATTGTTATTTTCGGCGTGTGGTTTCGTTTACTTCCCCGTCTGGCCCCCCGATTGCAACGAATTACAACAATTGCGAATTTATTGTTTCTTCTCGAACGATAATATTCGCCATTGGCCGAAACGTTTGTTATTGACCCAAAAGTTTGCGAAACAAAAAGAAAAATGAGCAGCGAATGTTTATTGCAACGATCGCCGAAAGTGCGAGCGTAAATAAACAATCGCCGCGCCGCGGCTGGACGTTTAAGAGGATTTGCAAGTCGAAAACGACGATTATTTATTAGCAACATATCAATGTGGCCATTGTATGTAAAAAGAAAACGCGTCTTTTTGTTGCTTTTTTCGCAAATTGTACGTTTTCTATTTTTAAACAAACGCACGGCGGCGAACGAGGAAAGTTTAATACAAACGAATACATTTTATTTGTTTAATAAATTTGCATGTTACGCGTACAATTTCTGCGCTACTATTACTACGAGTTGTAAACGGCTAAACGCAGTTTGCAAGAGCCGGAGAGCGCGCGCGAGAGAGAGAGAGGGCGATTAAATTGTTGCAAAATTCGTTTATTTTTCCTCTCTTACAAACTCGTTAAATGGCTCCGGGCAAGGCTGCGGATGCCATACCGAAACGACAAGAATTCAAAGGAGCGAGCGAGCGCGAGAGAACCAGAAATTTACGTTTGTGCAATGCGAAATAAATTTATTTGCATCTAAGCAGACACGCTCGTTTGTTTTCCTCGTTTGTTTTTCCCTGCCGCTAATAGCCGCTAAAGAAACGGCCTTTATTTCGCCGTTAAATAAATAACAAATGGAGCCAACAATGGACGCGAGAGGACGAAGTGGAGCGCGAAAAATGTTCGCAATCGAAAAGGGGATACGGAGAGAGATGAAAAAAAAATGCGGATTTATTTATGAATGGACGCGAATTTTATTGTCATCGATAGCGACAAAGGCAAACAATTTAGAAAGGGAAACAAGCTCGCAATTAATTTGTGCATCTCTCGGTATCGTGCGATCCTCATAAACGTACCCTGCGATCATCGCGTTTCAAACTGACCGTTGGCGACAGTTAATTTTTGGAAAACGTGCGAAACAAATGCGAAATCTGTGGCAAACGCTTTAACAACGTAAAGCAAAGACATAAAGTTTGGGGAAGCAACAAAGCGAGTTCTGGAAGGAGCCTCGCGATGATTCAACCGCATCGATTGAGGATCATCATCGACGGGTGAGGCTGATTGTTGGAAATGTGGAAACGAGTTTTTATCGTTTGTTTCCCAAGAGAAAATTGTTTATTTTACAAATTATGCGATGATGATGATGGAACTAATGAAGATTAATGATGTAACCTCATTAATTAACATCATCCTCTCTTTCTCTCTCTCGCGTTTCTTTTTTTTTCAATTTGCTTTGTAATTAATCGATAGAAAACTGCAAACGACGATGTGCGCTAATTGTTATTCATTCGTTGTTTTTTTGCTGGCGTTCGAAGAAACGAAAAAAAACAACTTGTTCAGGTAGTTGCTGTTACTGATTTTGCAATAATCGCGATAATGCTGCATAATAAATATTAAAAAGCGATGCAATTAAATATTGGCAAGGTTAGGATTGTTATTATACCAAGTGACACGGAAATATCGCGCGAATAATGCGATCGTTGTTGAATCATTCGGTATATTTTTCGTTAATCACGGAATTGATGCGATTGAAACTAATTGAGCAAGTGATTCAAAAGAATCGTAGTCGTGCAGAAAAACGATGCGAATCGTTCGTATTGCAAAAAAAAAAGCGAAACGTCTCGCGACTCTTCCGATTCTCCGAAAACGCGATTGAATTCAAAACCGCGAAAAGTGCAATAATCGTAACTTGGTTTTCTCGGTAATTGCAGGGAAAGAAATTAAAGGAACGAGCGCTTAATAAGCGCAAAAATCGAATGGAACCTGAAACGTTCCCATGTTATTACGTTATTATTGCAAAAAAAAAGAGAAACGAGAAAAGAAACGCCGTAAGAGACATAACAAATGCTAATGGTACTTTATAAAACAAAATAATCCGATTTCCAAGAAGGTAACCGACGACGCCGCGTGCAATTTACGTTTTATTAGCAAGCGATATTGGCGACTCAGCGGTACGACCACAATCTACCGATTTTTGCAAAGAGACTTTCGACGATTCCTATTCGTTTCGCAAATCCATGACGATACGTTAGACAATGGGAAACGAAAAATGTCAGTTCACTTTGCAGAATTTCGTGTTACGCGAATTAATCGAAATTTCGCGTATCCCGTATTCGTGAATCGAAATTTTGTACGTAAATCGAAATTTTGTACGTAAATCGAAATTTTGTACGTAAATCGAAATTTTGTACGTAAATCGAAATTTTGTACGTAAATCGAAACTTTTCGTGGGGGAGGCGAATTAATGAATCAATTAACATTCGAGGAAATTGTTTCGAATGGGAAACGTCCGTTTGTGGTGGGTGCGCGACGACGTTTCCTAATTCAAAAACAGAAGAACCGTTCCATCCAATCATCATCATCGTTAATAATCGTGAGGATGTAATAACAATAAAAAGTTATTGTTAATAACGATAATAATAATTAACAACAACAACAACAAAAAAAAGAATCCTTTTCTGGGCCGGGGTTATTGACACCGCGATGGAAAAGTCAACCAACGACCGACACACTAACAATGGAGCAAACGAAACGAAAAATCATCATCGCGATCATCATCGTCATCATCGTTTGTTATTACCGAGAAAACAAAAAGCGGGCGACGAAGAATGGAAGTGCGCTTAACGTTTCGGCGAACAAACAGGAAGTTGTTTGCGTGTTTTGCAAATAGAGATTCCTTTTGGCGCTTGCCAAATTGTTCGCGAAACAGGTGAAGACGTCCGATCGATTTCCTAACGAATCTATTTATGCGAATTCGCGCACGTACGTTCACATTAATTTCCTCGATTATTTTCGCAATTTGCGAACGACGCGAGAACCAAAAAAAAAGTTATTGGGCGAGTTCAACGACCAACCGGACCCCCACGTCCACGTATAATTTTTGGCAATGGCAAAAAAAAAAAAATAATAGCAAACGAGTAACGCACGAAGCGCGCGATCAATTAATTAATCCGCTTAATTAGCAATGATGAATGGAAGCAAATTTGACAAGCGCAACAATTGCAATTTAAAAGCTTTCCTTTGAGTTGTGATCTAACGTCGATTAAATGCGAATTATTATCGATTGCGATTCGTGTAATTGCTGCAAAAGCGACCTTCATTAACTTGCGATTACTTAACAACAACAAAAAAAAAACGATTTGGCAAAGAAGCAAAGTGGCCTTGATCGATGGCCAAACTTTTGCGACTGATTCCCAAACTGCAAGAAATTGTTTCTCAGCGGATTTGCAAATCGCTTTGGAGGCGCGAGGATTTGCAAAAGGCGACTTAAGATTTTCCTAACTTTCAAACAAAAAAAAAAGCAAAATAAACGCAACAATCCGTCATGAAAATGCGAAAACTTTCAGACTTTGCGGTTGTTTACGATTGTTTCTCGAGTTGTTTGCGGGCGCCTCATCAATTAATTACGCGCTAATTGACTCGTCAAAAGTCGAGAACCGGAAAAAAAAAGCGATTGCGTTACCGCGTGATCGATGGCCGAAGTTTGCACAACGAATCGATCGATCAATCGGGCAGCGATTCGATTATCGATCGATCGATTCGAGAGAGGATCGCGTAATCTATAAATGAGTCGATGATTTAATTAAAAAAAAAAACTATCTCGCCTCAGCGTCAAGAATTACAATTTCCCTCGTCGTCGCTCGTTCGCCTCGCGAAATTAATTGAACAGAATTAATTCGATGCTAATGGCGTGACAAGGACGAGAGAAAGAAAGTCTTCGTGCTTGTTAATTAATTGACGTGCGCGCGTAAAATGCGTGTCCATGTTCGCATGTGCGAACGGTTATAAATGACGCCGATGATTAATCATTAATTTATTACAATTAATTCCATATTTGTGCATGCTAATCCAAACGAAATTGCTCAAGAATTGAAGTCGGCGCGAATTCGCGAAGAGGATCGCAGCAATTAACCGCAAATTTGTCATTAGTGTTGCGCTAAGAACTAAGAAATTGCGGTTTTCGTCGTGCGAAACCAATTGCAGCGGAGTTTTGTTTGGTTGTTGTTTTCTTTCTCCATTCAGAAAACATTTGCCTTCGGGCACAACTTTTTCTCCATCTCGCGAATCGATTGTTCGACCGAGCGATGCGACTTTAACCATTCGTAATGTCACTGTTCGCATAACATTACTATTATTCGCAACAGCTGGTCGTTGTTGTTGTTGTTGTCGTGCGAACGTGATTAATTGCCAAATTAATCAATCCGACGGGCGCGCGGCATTGTTACGCGAATTAATCGATTGTAATTAACTCGATTCGATTAGCATGCGAATGATTAATGATCGATTGATTAGCGAATTATTCAATTAGCGATGGCAGGCGATTTATTCGCGAACAAGCCGCGGGATCGTTGTTGTTGCCCCGAAAAGTTGCGTTCATCTCCCCCCGTTCGCCGTTATTAATTGCCAATCTTCTTCCGCGCCATTCATATGCAAATATGACGTAGTAACAATGAAGACAGTTGAATAACAAACCGATGACGACCACGACGACGACGACGACGACGATGATGATGATAAATTACGAAACAAGTCGCTCGTGTTTGTACGGTGCGATCAAAAAAAAAAACGTAATCGCCTCGGAGTAGGCGCTGTCAATTTGATCGATCGCGTTGCGAAATTCGTAAGTGACAGCTGTCAACGTCATTCGCTGACGTGGACGCACGAATGCCAACCGGCAAACGTTAGGCGAGCGTCTCGTCGCTTCGATCGCCCCGTACATTGTGCGTTTGTCGCTTTCGCTGGTGTCGTCGAGCGAGAGGACGCAACGATGGCGCACCTTTGCGACGATCGCTTGGAGAGCCAACGAAACAATAAGGAATCGATTATCGGTCGTCGTCGTCAATTTATTCACGACAATTGTGCAATTAATTCAAATTGCTCATTGTCTTCCGAACAATTCGTCTCTCTCCGATTGTTAATCGATCTCTCCTCCAGTTACAGACGATTCCGTCGAGGACCGATCGCGATTTGGGGCGATTCTTCGGGAGACCAACAACGACAGCAACGGGATCGCCCTCGTGAGACCGATCAAAATCAGTCCGGTACCGTTACACGTGCACGACATCATCTACGAGCAATTGTATAACAATGGCAGCAAGAACGGCGTCGGTGAGTATCGCGTGGCGTTGGGAGAAGATTAAGACGTTCGTGGCATTGACCAGGAGGGACGGGGTGGGGGCTGAGAGGGGCGACCACCCATCCAATAAATAATACAATAATGATAGAGCAATTATTACCATCGTTATTATTGTTACCATCTTTCGCTTGTCGCGCCCACGCGTCTTTCTTTCCACTTTTTTTTTTCTTCTTCTCTTCGCCGCGATTAACAACAATTTCCGAGGAATGGGATTATGTCGAGATGAGGCGCAACGGGAAACAAATGGGCCAACGGGTCGTGCAAAGTTCAATGGACAAGCGAAAGAGTCGAAAATTGAATTGGTGTTCGAAGAATTCCGGCTTTGGAGAGGGCCGAGGTTTTAACAGGTAATCGACAAGAAGAGAAAGAAGCAAAACGGGCAGGTAACCGATTCTCGTTTACCCCAAGATCCAAGGGGTCTCGGTTGTTATTCGAGAACGGAAACAAACCAGCGTCGCGTCGAGTGCGATTTAAAGAAGGAGAGATGTTAAGTGGTTGGGTCTTTAACGTATACGAAGACCGTTGGCGATGATGTTGATGGAGTGGATGGTCGCCCTTTCACGATTTTAATCGATTTTCCGGCGTCTTCTTCAAAGAGGAGACGAACCTACGTTTGGGTATTAAGTTTGTCGTGTTTTTTGTTTCGTTTGTGTGAAGAGGAATCTTCAACATTTTCCTCGCTTGTACAAATATTTTGGTAACGCATCTACCTGGGGCCGCTCGTAAATTACACGCAATCAACTCACCATTATGCGACCGACATCCAATCCTCCTCGCCCCCTTCCACGGTGGGGATCAAACTGGAAAGAAGAAAAAAAAAAGCGGAATCTATTATAATTTAATTTATCTCGTCGACAAGGACAAGGCGTGTTTGTGCGGTTGGGTTTAAATAAACGAAAAATAAAAAACGAATCGAACGATGGCGAAAACGAATCGCCGTTTGCGCAATCGTTTGCGAAAGGCTCCCTGCAGCGCGGGAATTTTTGCAATTCCCTAACAATTTCAAAGACATAAACAAAAAATACAACTTTACCCTCGAAGAAACATTGATTTGTTCCCTGCCAAATTCAAAGACATAAACAAAAAATAAAGCTTTACCCCCGAAGAAACATTGATTTGTTTTCCAGTTCCCTGCCAATTTCAAAGACATAAACAAAAAATACAACTTTACCCTCGAAGAAACATTGATTTGTTCCCTGCCAAATTCAAAGACATAAACAAAAAATAAAGCTTTACCCCTGAAGAAACATTGATTTGTTTTCCAGTTCCCTGCCAAATTCAAAGACATAAACAAAAAATAAAGCTTTACCCCTGAAGAAACATTGATTTGTTTTCCAGTTCCCTGCCAAATTCAAAGACATAAACAAAAAATAAAGCTTTACCCCTGAAGAAACATTGATTTGTTTTCCAGTTCCCTGCCAAATTCAAAGACATAAACAAAAAATAAAGCTTTACCCCCGAAGAAACATTGATTTGTTTTCCAGTTCCCTGCCAAATTCAAAGATAAAACAAAAAAAAATAAATGAAACTTTCCCTTCGCAAAAACTTTGATTTCTCTCTCGCTCGTTTGTTTTAGACGAACCGTACAACAAGCATCATAGCGGCCACTTTCGCCAGCAGACCGCCGAGATTTGGGACCCGCATCCGGAGTATAAGATCGCCACGTTCAATCGCACGTTTCAATTGAAACTGATGCACAACGAGAAATTCCTCTCGCCAGACTTATACGTACGTATGAACGAGACGAAAAACAAAATCTGACGATTGTTAACGGCATTCTTCCGTTTTCTTTTGGCGATCATCATCGGAAATTTGTGGAAGCCCCACGTAACATTTAATAGAAAGTTGTTTTCAACATTTTCGTTTTGTCGTTCTTGCAGATTTCGCACGTTTGGCACAACTTTACGCAACGCGTGCGGAACGATCCGAAGACGAGCGCCTGCTTTTACACGGGCACCGTCAAAGGGGACGATCGCTCGCACGTCGCAGTGTCTTTGTGCAACGGAATGGTAAGTCCGAGCAAAATTTGTTCTTCAGATTGCGAGCAAAAAAACAAACGCTTTTAGTGGCGTCTTCTTTGCCATTCTCGAGGAAGTCATCTTCATTTTTGAGATCTTGATCGACTCGTTTGTTATTGCTCTCAATTGAGTTTAATTGCTGCCACTTCGGCCGTCGACAGTTTGATGTCTCATTCCCTAATTGAGTGCGATACGATTTTATTTTCGTTCATTCTCGTTCCTCTCCTCGCACTTAATTCTGATTCCGTCCAATTGAATCGAATTAACGGATTTCTTGATCGCACGCCGCGATTAATTGCCGCGTTATTATTATTACTATCATTGTTAATGACACTTTTCCCCACGATTAAATCGTCGTCGACGGTCCGCGTTGATTTGTCGTCGCGTAAACTGTTAATTGCAATTGAAACGATTAAACGCAATTAAATCGTGTGCAACAATAATCGAAAATGTTCGCTTGCGGGTCGCTGGGAGCGATTTGGCTCGTGAAAGTCCCGAGAGTTGCCCTCAGTTGCGAGAGTTTGCGATGACAGTTCAATCAACTCGCTGCTAGTTTTCGTAGCTCCCAGAACCGGACTCTCAGAGATGCATGTACACGTGAGAGTTGAGAGTTTTTGCGCGTGAGGCTTTCGCTCTCCGAGAGCAACTCGCGCGCGAGACTCTCACGTGTAAACGGCGTCTTACGTAAAACACACCGTCAATCACGTGCGTGTTATTGTACGAGAAGAGGTTAATCCAAAGTGTGGCATCGAGCGAGCGAATTCGCACCTCGAATTACCGACTCTTTCATTATTTTGCAATTACCATTTGGACAAATAACAGTAATCAATTTTTTTTTGGGAGACGGTGCGTGGGCCTTTAATAAATCTTTATTAATTTGGAAAATGATTAAGTGCCGGAGTTTTTCGAACGGCGAAAAAAAAACGACATCCTTTACCCACTTTCTAAATAATAACCGAACGAACAAGATTATACTCGACCGTTTAACACCGAACGGGCGAGAATTTTACTCGAGACTCCCACATTAATTAATTACTCGTAACGTGTCAGAGGCCATTCTCGCGCGATTCAGGAATTGCAAAAGCGAATTTAGAGTTTTTTTTTTTGATAAAAGCTACAAAAAAATCACACGGACACACGCAAATCGAAAAAAAAAAGTTTTTCTTTGGACGGTTCCCAGCCATAATAAATGGAAATGGCAGTTTGTTTAGAAAAAAAAATCGTTTAGCACGCCCACAAACCAATTTATTGTGCAAATTATTCTCCCTCCGCGTCTCCTACCTGTTGATCTCTCGTTATTATGTAATCATAATTAAACGCCTCTCGTTAATGTTTATTTAATCTTAATTAACCCACAGTTTTCTCGTTTTAATTTCAATTTTATCTTCTTGCTAAAGTGAACGGATAATTTTGCCCACACACGCCTTCTGGCTTTTTTATTCACCTTTGTTTCCTGAATAAAATGCAAATTCATTCGGCCCATCTCATTCACAACGATACCCGATCGAATGAATGAACGCGTGTTTCGTATGAATGGAACTTTCCCTTTTTCTTTTAAATTATCATTTCGACCTTTGAAAACGACGAATGCAAGAGAAATTTTATGGCAGTAAAAACAAAACGACGTCGATATCGAAAATCGTATTGAAAACCGTTCAAAAAGTTGAAAGTATTCAACAAAAATGTGGCAAGCGTTAATGTCAAAGTTTAACAGGGCAGAAATCGCAATCGGTAACAATTTGGATTAAATTTGAACAGTGCAAGATCTTCGCACATTCCACCCTTAAAACAACTGAAAAAAGCTCGACTCTCTGTCGCAATTAGTTCCGGAGAAAATCGCGAACGACGTTGCAAACGACGCGATTTCGGAATGTTCCATTTAAATCAACGGAGCAAATAGCAGAGAAAACTTTTTTATCGCAAACATTCTCCTCTAAACTCTCTCTAGAGCGCGCTCTATCGGGACACCCTGTATATATTGCCTACGATGGAAATTATGCAATAATAACGATGAAAAGTTTGGATCTTCTTGCGTTAGGCCGATTTCTTTCCTTTCGCTCGTGAAAAAGTGAGACTTTATTAAATTGGCGGAAATTAGATGCAACAACCGAGAGAGACTTCGAATAATTTCGTTTAAAAAGGCGGCCCAATCGTTAATCCTCCACTTCTGCCATAACCATTTTAATTTTATGGCCAATAAAGTTATATAATTACGTATCTGCTCGCTTACAGCTACCAGAAACGAATTCTAATCGACGTCTCTCTTTTAACTGCCCAACTCGACGTACTTCAATCGACCGCAATTAACGACAACAAAGAGTTCGTCTTCTTCGTCCACTCACCACTCGCACGTAAAAGAGAAACTCTTTCCTATCGCTCGACCGTCTCTAACCTCGTTTGGATTTCTCCGCATGTAAAACAGAACGCGATCGATCGCCTCATTATCGTCCATTAATAAATGTTAGTTAATTACGTTCCTTTTTCAACTGGAGGAATTTTCAATTTTATCTTCGCCATCGTTACGAAAACCTCTTCGAGTGCGTGCACGTGCCGTTTGAACGTCTTAAAGGCAAACGATCGAGAGACAGAAACGAGCCAATTTCGCATTTTTTTTTTTTTTGCATTCCCAATCCTTCCCATTTCGCATTTTATTGCTCGATTGTTCGATCGTAAATAACGTCATTGCGGGCCGGAAGAGAATCGATATAGGAATTTTGCGATCGTTACTGACGAACGCGAATTCGCCGTTCGGCGCGACGTTCGTGGCGAAATTAAATTTGAACTTTTCGCGAGCGAGGTAATTTCCTCCGACAATTAACCGTAATGATGATTGATTGATGTTTCGGCGCGCGATACGTGAATTATTATTGGATTACTTTTGTTTAAACGTTCGCGAAACGTAAACCGACGATTATTTAGACGAGGCGAGACGTTAAAAGATGCGAAAATTCGTTCGGGCAACGTGGGGAATTTAGAAGTTAGAATTGAATTTTATTAAACCAAAAAAATAAAAGAAACGTTTCCTTCCACCGAGCAGGAATTTGAATCTTTTCGTTATCTGGGCACGAGAGGATTATCGCCGTCGAGTTTGGTAACTTGAGATCTTCGACGAGAGAAACAGAGATTTTTTTAATGGGTAAATAAAAAAAAACAGGGACAAGTTCAATGTTAACCGAGTGGTAGTAGTAGTCGCTTTCTAACTTTTCAAACAGACGAAAATAACAGCCAAACAAAAGTTTGTTTATTCTACCGAGCAATCGAAGAACAGCGGCCATTAAAAACTACGAAACTAGTCAAACGCCCAAATGACACTTGTCAACGTCGACGCTTTTAGCCTACGGAAACTTAAACGGATTCCGTTTTGATCGCCCTATAACTGCCGACCGTTCACCGCCTTTTTGTCATCGCTGTTTGCCATCCTCGCCTAAAACTGGCGGTTTCGTTTCACGTCCACGTAGATTACAACATTTTCATCCGCCCCTCGTACAAGCGCGTAAAACTCTTGTATAAATCCCAACATAAATAATATTTTATTTCCACGAGCGTTCAAGGGGGGGCGAAAAGAACGAGCGTGCAACAAACTTGAAGGAAGATAAACGTCGAAAACGTGCGCGCCTCGTGTTTGTTGTTTCGAAGAGGCTCCGGACTTTTCGAACAAGAACTAACAGCGAAAGAGGGCAAAAGACGAAAAGCAAACTCCCCCAATCTCGAAGGAAGATAACGTTATCGTAGCGATTCCAAAAGAAAAGAAAAATCACTTCTTCGTCCACCATTTTTTGTCTTTGAATTAACTGTTGCTGTTTTGTAATTCTTTTGCACCTTTCAACTTTCAGACCGGTTACATTCGTACGGGAAACGAGGATTACTACATACGGCCGATCGAGCAATTCCGCAACAACACCATCGAGAGCATCATGCACGAGATCGTCCGCGTGCACAACGAGCCGGACGTCGACGGTTCGGCTCCGTCCCGCTTCGACGTCTGCGAGACCGAAGGTAGGACGATAAAAGTTTGCTAATCGATGGTTGGCAAAACGTTAGATTTTGCGAAATATAAACGAGGAGAAGACGAAAAGAATAGATGCCGACGCCTCCAGATAGGAAGTCTTAATAGCGGCCGAAAGAGACGCGTTGAAAGAAGGTGGACAACGAGGAGGAGCGGTTCGTTGACATTTCGGTTCAAGAAGAAAATGTGCGAAACGAAAAGAAAACGACTACAAACAAAAAAAAAAGGACGTAATGCCAAATGGTCAATAACATTATTTTACAGCGATTTGGTATGCGGGAAAGTGGGCGTTCTTGCGCAAAAATAAGTGAATTGCAAAACGCGACAACAAAAAAAAAAAACGTTCGGTAGAAGCGGCGACAAATTTCTGCGTGTGAGAGCCGCAATTGCAATAATTTCACCGTAAAAATTTCGCAAAAGAAACGACACGAAACCGCTATTTCGTTTCCTGCGTTTTTCTTTCTTTTTTTGTGTTTCGTGCATAAGCTAAAACATCTCGTTTCGTGCGACAATTTACGAATTAAACGAGAACAATGGCAAGGCGCAAGATGAAGTGGTGTCGATCGCCGCGAGAAGACGTTGATGGAAAGAAACGAGCCCAGAAAACGAAACACAAAGACCGTATAAGTGCACGTATACAATATGCCGTATATGGGAACTTGTCGTTCGTTCTTTTGAATTAATAAAATGAGGAAAAGAAAGAGAAGCAGATGATGATGATGATGGAAAAGAGTGGCTTTTAAACGGGACGACGAATAAGTAAAAGAACAAGAGCATCTACAGCGACTAGCAGAAGTAGAGGATGGAATTTACGGAGGAAAAAAGAAATCTCGGTTTCCGCGCGAACAGAAAATGACGAGCAATAAGGGAACGAATCGCGATCGTCGTCGAAACATTTTACGGAATTATTTAATGGCCCCCGGTCATGAGTACGATCATCATCATCATAATAAAAGCCAAAAAAAAAAGAAGCTAATAAAAACGGCGAGACGGATCTCTTTCGCTTTATAGGACGACAGCATCATTCGTTGCCATTTACTCACGAAATGCGGCGTCTTTCTTTCCCTCTTTGTCGCGCCAAGACAACGATTCGCGAGAATAGTGCTAAGAAGTACGTATTAGCCGGCTAAAAAGTTCGCAAACTTCGCCTTTTTACTCGCATTTTTGGGCACATTACTAAAAAAAATGATGTTGGTACAGCGCGATCAAAAACAAAATCCGCTTGGATTAGGCGTTGAAACTGGCAAACGTCGACAAATTACGAAAAATTCATTAAATGTCAATCCTTTTGACAATTTTGAAACATCAAAAATGTTAGCCCATTCTTCTTCTTCTTCCTCTGACAGTTTTGAAACATCAAAAACGTATGGCCATTCTTAAATTAAACGGTCAAATGACACCTGTCAACGTCAATTCTTCCGACAGTTTTGAAACATCAAAAACGTATGGCCATTCTTAAATTAAACGGTGAAATGACACCTGTCAACGTCAATTCTTCCGACAGTTTTGAAACATCAAAAACGTATGGCCGTTCTTAAATTAAACGGTCAAATGACACTTGTCAACGACAATCCTTCCGACAGTTTTGAAACATCAAAAACGTATGGCCGTTCTTAAATTAAACGTTCAATTGACATTTGTCAACGTCAATCCTTCCGACAGTTTTGAAACATCAAAAACGTATGGCCGTTCTTAAATTAAACGTTCAATTGACATTTGTCAACGTCAATCCTTCCGACAGTTTTGAAACATCAAAAACGTATGGCCGTTCTTAAATTAAACGGTCAAATGACACTTGTCAACGACAATCCTTCCGACAGTTTTGAAACATCAAAAACGTATGGCCGTTCTTAAATTAAACGGTCAAATGACACTTGTCAACGTCAATTCTTCCGACAGTTTTGAAACATCAAAAACGTATGGCCGTTCTTAAATTAAACGGTCAAATGACACCTGTCAACGTCAATTCTTCCGACAGTTTTGAAACATCAAAAACGTATGGCCGTTCTTAAATTAAACGGTCAAATGACACTTGTCAACGACAATCCTTCCGACAGTTTTGAAACATCAAAAACGTATGGCCGTTCTTAAATTAAACGTTCAATTGACATTTGTCAACGTCAATCCTTCCGACAGTTTTGAAACATCAAAAACGTATGGCCATTCTTAAATTAAACGGTCAAATGACACTTGTCAACGACAATCCTTCCGACAGTTTTGAAACATCAAAAACGTATGGCCATTCTTAAATTAAACGGTCAAATGACACTTGTCAACGTCAATCCTTCCGACAGTTTTGAAACATCTTAAATTATATGTTATACTGACATTTGTCAACGTCAACAGTTTTGATGTAGTTTTTAAACAAAACTGACCACTGTCATCCCTTGCTTTCTGTTTCATACTTAAAATAGATCTTTCTAGATTGCCCTCGTACATAAATCTGCGCGTCTACTTAAGTCTCTTAAGAGTATGTGTATATGAGCAATTAACTGGAAGATGTTAAAGAAGGAATGGTGAAAGAGGAAGAAAGAGAGAGAGAGATACGAAACGGAAGGTACCAAACAGCGAGAGTGACCGCACTTTTCCCGAATAACATTCTACAAGAACGGCAATAAATAAAATAAAGGTGCGTGTTTTTCCGCTGTTGCGCTCCTCTCTTGTATAGTCGCTGCCAATCGACGCTATTTAAAGAAGCACTAGTAAAACAACGAAGACGAAAAAAAAAAAGAGAGAGAGACCGTTCTTGACTCTCAAGTCGTCGCGGAGCCAAGCAGTCTGCGTGTTACCACTTCGCCAATGCGGGCTCCTTTTGCGCACTTTCTCTCTTTCCTTCCCGTTTATATTTTAAGTTTTCCCGATAGAAAAAAGAAAAAGAAAAACGATCGATCGACGACCGGATTCTTTCGATAACGATCCGGTTCGTTTATTAGGGCCCCGATTGCCCATCTGGCAATAATTGAATCTTCTCTCTCTCTTTCGCCCGATCAAATCACACTTCTCGATTACGTTTAACTCGTTTCTTCTTCTTTTTTTTTGCTCCAACCGTCGCAACTGGTATCGTTTACATTCGCTTTTATCCGTCTCGCTCGACGTCTCGCCACATACACGGTCGATTTTCTTTTTCGTTTCCGACATACCGAATAGAAAATCTCTCGTCGTTCGATTACCATAAACTTATCATAAAATAATATATACGCATGTCGATGACATTGATGGAAATTGAGCGCCCGAGGCCTAACACCTGTACGTACCGCATCCATTCGCGTCCTCTTGATTTGTTCTTCTTCCTCTTCTTCTTTTTTGAGGTGTTATTTTCGTTTTATTTATACCAAGCGTCTACGTAAATTCCTCCTCGAGATGCCCCAGCAAAAGCAATTGTTCACGTGGAGCAGCTCGAGAGGAATTCGAGCAGTTATAAACAATTGCTTTTCCAGGGGCCCTCTTAAGCGCAAACTTAAGCAGCCCCTCGGTATGTATACGAGGGCGATTTGATAAATTACTTGTTTCATACAGTTATATACTACAGGGGGAAAGAAAACATTGTCACCTTTTAAATGGCAAATTTAATTCAGCAAGTACTTCTGGCAATAGTAAATTGCTTAAAAGTTCATTTCAATGTAAGTGTTTCGAGTGATGAACAAAGTGGATCAAATTGCAATTCGAAATGTCATTCAATTCTGCGTTTTTTTTTTTTTTTGATGAGGAAACAGCGAAGGAAATCCACGAGCGAATTCTGTCCACAGGACTTCGAAAGGATCACGTTGAAGAATTAAACAGTCGTTGAAACAGAAATTGTCGTCTGCCATTTGACATTTATCAAAACGAGTTATTTATCGAGCCACCCTCGTACTTTCTCTCGCGATCACCCTCCATCAGCTGGGAAAGCGCGAAGAAGAACCAGAAGAATGATAATAATACGGAAATAGTAATGATAAATTTGCAATAATGTAACGAGATTATTAACACGCCGGAGTTATTATTTTATGCGGGGGATTTTTTTTTCAAGTTGCTGGGTTCGTTTAAAGTGGCACGCCGGTGCAATAAATTTAATGGCAATAATCTGGCGTGCGAGGAGAAAGGGCGATAAAAAGAGATGGCAAAAAAAATGTATGCTCGTATTGAACTTTGGCAAACCCATTCCTCGCTCGTTTTTTGTTTTTGCAAACTCCTAAAACTCCTTTCTCCAGATTCGCAGAGATCGCTCGTTATGCAATAATCCGCGTTATCCTTCCTGGTGGTGGGTTCTTGCCCTCCTCCTTTTTCATCATCATTAAACGCCCTTTCGATCTCGCTCGTTCTTTCGTTTGCTTTTTTTTTCAACGTGCGAAACGTTTATTTGCAAGTCGGTGGATGGCAAGCGGCGAGAAAAAATTAATTCAATTCCATTAAAATTTATTACGTCGAAATTATACGTTAAACATTGGGGATCGGATTCGATAAGGAAAGCGAAACAGTCGTGATCGTTTCTGTTCCGCCAATAATTGCAATGTAATAATAATAAATAAATATTGCAAATAGCAATAATAAAGTTAAACGGGCGAATAATAATTATCGATCGGCGATTCATTTGAAAACGCTCCTCCATTAGTTCTCGCGAGCAAAAAAAAATTTAAAAAAAAATGGAAAACGCAAAGCGAGCTTTTGTTTTTGCAAAAGATAAGTTTGGCACTTTTTCGCACAACTGTTCATTTAAAACTTAGATTAGAAATCGATATTCATCGTCGTGTTTCGGTCCAACGAGCCAGGAAATATTTCAATTTACATTGCTTTTTGCCAAATTTCACTCGACTTTAATTTTCATGGAAATTTCTTACATTTCTGTCATTGAATTTCTTTTCAATTTGCATTGAAATTCCCTCGTTCTTTGTTATTTCTTATTGATATCCCGCAATATTCATTGAGAAGTTTTGAATTTCCATTGATTTCACTCGGCTTCTATTAATTTTCATGGAAATTTTTCTTACAGTTTTCTTGAGTTTTCCCTCAATTCTGATTTCCAATGAAATTTTTGCAATTTCTATTGAAATTCCCTCGTTCTTTGTTGAATTTTATTGATATCCCTCAATGTTCATTGAAACTATTTGAATTTCTATTGATTTTAATTGAAATTATTTCAATTTTCATTGTTTTTCGCCAAACCACTCCACTTTTAATAATTTTGATGGAAATTTCTTTCATTTTTGTCGATTTTCCATAAATCCTCATCGAAATTTATTCAACTTGCATTGAAATTCCCTCGTTCCTTGCTGTTTTTATTGATATCCCTCAATATTCATTGAAACGATTTGAATTTCCATTGATTTTCATTGAAATTTTTTCAATTTTCATTGTTTCTCACCAAAATTCACTCCACTTTTATTAATTTCCCTGGGAATTTCTTAAATTTTTGGCGATATTCTCTCAATTCTCATCGATTTCCATTGAATTCTTTGCAATTTGTATCGAAATTCCCTCGTTCTTTGTTGATTTCCATTGAACTGGTTTGAATTTTCATCATTTTCCACCATAACTCACTCAACTCTCATTAATTTTCATCAATTCCAAAAAAAAATCCCTCAATCTCCCAACTTCCACGAAAATTCCCGCAACTTTCCCACATTTTCATTAAAAAAAAACCCACAAATTTCCATTAAAATCCCCTAAATCCGCATACTTCTTCCCGTCCCCTTCGACTATCATCAACTTGCAATCAAACGCTTTCGCTCGTTGCAGACAAACGGCACGACGACGACGACGACCCGATAGCAATCGACGACGTCGTCGAACCAGAAGACGTCTTGCCGATGACCGCAAGCGACAACAAGATCGAGCGCAAGAGGCGCCGAAGGAAACGCGACGCCGCAATCTTCGATTACATCGATACGGACGCCAACGAGTCGACGATCGCCAAAATCACCACCGAAGAACCGCCACCCAAAAGATTTACCGACGGAGACGACGACGACGACGAATCCGTGACAAACATGACGGACAACGGGCACCGGACGACGCGCGACATCGGCGGCGCCACGTATCACCGCTACGCCGACCACCACGGCGACGATCGCCTCGACAACGAGCACGAGTACTTCATCGAGGTGATGGTCGTCGCCGACAAGCAGATGGCCGATTATCACAAGGACCGCTTGCAGTTCTACGTGATGACGCTGATGTCGCAGGTGAGGAAAGAAAGAAGGCAAAAAAAAAATGAGGAAATTTGTTTTTCGCGATCTTTCGCAGGCGGCGCTACTGTTCAAAGACGCGACCATCGGCAATCCGATCACGCTCTCCGTCGTGCACATCGTCATCTTGCCGGAGCACATCGACTTCGGCGGCCGGAATTCGGAAGGCGAGTACAAGGGCAACGCTAATCGCAACTCGACAGTTGTTTTTGCCGCTTTTTTATTCCTCCTCCTCCTCCTCCTCGGGGCTTTTCGCGTCTACGTTTTGCGTCAATTTCCTTTTCTTTCGTTTGCAGAAATGTTACGAGTGTTCTGCGAATGGCAAACGACCATCTCGGTGAACCACGACGTGGCTTTGCTGCTGACCAGGTGAGAGACGTAAACGATTCCCTCGAATTCCGATCGAATTCGGAGTCGCAAATCAACATTCGATTGCCCAAATGTTTATCCGAGCGAACGTAGTTAAAGAATTTCCGACAAGTCGATTTGTTTAGATTCCGCCCGGATCGAGCAAATATTTACGTTGTCGAGCGTAAAAATGTTGATCAAATCTAAATAGTACTACAGAGCGATCAAAAAAGAAATGCGTAAGATTTGAAAGTCGGCAGCGGGAGATCTGCTTTCTTACTCGAATTCCATCGTAGAGTTTCGATGCGGAATTTTGTTTGCTTTCATGTCTTGTTATTGGAGTCAATTTGATTTCTTTCTTGATCGCTGCCACTGCTACGCTAATTAGTTTTCGCGCTCTTTCGCGTAAACTGTCGAAAAAGTTCGCTAACGCATAGACATTTAGACAGCAGATTTGCAAGAAGAACGAGGAACAATGCTCGACGCTCGGCGTCGCCGAGGTCGGCTCGATGTGCACCGATTCGTCGAGTTGCGCCATCGTCAGAGACAAAGGTCTGTCGACGTCCTACACGATCGCCCACGAGATCGGGCACGTACTGAAGTGAGTCTCTGCCGTTGTTTAGCAATCTTTTAGCAATTAAAACGCGAATTTCGTGCAAATTGCTTTCCTCCTGATCGCAGCATGCCGCACGACGACGACCTCAAGTGCCAGAAGTTTAACTCGACGAAGAACATCATGAGCAAGATGCTCTACAACGACACGCAGCCGTGGCTATGGTCCTATTGCTCGAAACATTATCTCACGGAATTCTTGGAGTAACCGCATTAACACTTTCAACTCGACGGTTGATTTACAGTTTCTTTCTTTTTGTTTTGTTTCTTTCTTCGTTCCCTCGCCCCATTCGCGCGCAGTTCGTCCAAATCGAAGTGTTTGCTGAAACCGGCCGAGAAGGATTACATCGACAAGTTCATGGAGAAAAAGTTCCCCGGCGAGGAGTTTGTCGCGAATCAGCAGTGCGAGATGGAGTTCAAGAACGGTTCCGTGTTATGCGAATATATGGTAATTATTGTTAAACTCACTATAAACTATGCAAGCTCACAAACTTTAAGGCCGAAGCGGGAGAGTAACTTGTTACTCCAAACGCCCCGTGTTAATCGTTCTAATGTTCTTATCGTTGTTGCCGTCGCCGTTGTTTCCGTTTCTTCTTGGTTAGCCGCCGTGCAGATTCCTCTGGTGCACGAACAACGAGTCCGGCTGCTCGACGCAACGGACGCCGTGGGCCGAAGGCACCAAATGCGGGCAGAACAAGTGAGTGGATGACGAATAAAACGATTGGCATTAATCGATTAAAACTTCCTTGCGCTCTCTCGCAACCACTAAAACACCGAAACTTCCAGATGGTGTCATAAAGGCGTGTGCGAGGAACGCAAATTTCATCCGCCCACGGACGGCGGCTGGGGCGAATACAAGAGGTAAGTGAGACCCCCGCGAGAAACCAATAGATTTGAATCGTTCGTCTAAACGAGAACAACAACAACTTCTTCTTCGTCGTCAGTTGGAGTTCGTGTTCGAGGACGTGCGGTGGCGGCATCATGATGGCGAAGCGGGAATGCGATTCGCCGGCACCGTCGCACGGCGGCGCTTATTGCAAAGGGCGCAGCGTCAAGTACGCGTCGTGCAACGTCGAGGCGTGCGGCAAGGGCGAGGTGGATTTTAGGTTCGCAACACTTTTCGCAAACGTTTGATATCTTCCGCAGTGGCAAAACGTCCTTCTCTCTCTCGATCCAATGCTTTCAGGTATCAGCAGTGCGCGGCGTTCAATAACAATCCGCGTCGCATTCAAGGCTTGTCGCGGAACGTGAAGTGGGTGCCGAAGTACGGGACCGGTAAGACGCTCTCTCTTACTCTCTCTCTCTCTCTGTGTCCCCTTCATTCTCAATCGGAAATCCACTTCTAGCGAACTTCGACGAGTCCTGCAAACTCTATTGTCGCGTGAAATCGTCGAGCGCGTACTACTTGCTACGCGACAAAGTCGTCGACGGCACCAAGTGCGGCCTGAACAGTTTCAACATATGCGTGAACGGACAGTGCAGACCGGGCGGTTGCGACAACGCGCTATACTCGAACACCACGTTAGGTGAGTTCGCCGCTTCCACCGCTCCGTGCCAATTTGAACGCGATCGCAAAATCGGTTTCAGACGAGTGCGGCGTCTGCGGCGGCGACAACAGCCAGTGCGAGGAGGTGAACGGCGCGTACAACTTGACGCCGACGAAGAGCGGTTACCATCGCGTGTTCGTCTTCCCCAAGGGCAGCTCGCGGATCATCATCAGCCAACGCGGGTACTTGAATCGCACGCACGACGACAACTATTTGGGTAAAGAAAAAAATAGAGACGAAAGCGATTATTAATATCGACTGCAATTACCGCTCGAATCGTTGTGCTTCCTAGCGTTGGTGGATTCGCGCACCGGCGAGTACATTCTGAACGGGAAACACGTCGTCTCGCAATATCCGAAAGACATCGTGAACGCCGGCACGACGATCTCGTACAGCGGCTCCGAGCGCGTCGTCGAGACGATCACGACGCCGAAGCACAGTAAACTGACGCAGGACCTCATCCTGGAGGTGCTCTCGGCCGGCCAATTGCCGCCGCCGGACATCACCTACCGCTACATCGTCGAGAGGAGCAATTCCCCGAAGTAAGCGAGAGTCGATTGCTTCATGTGTTGCGTAATTACGACACTATCGCAACTCCTTTAGGTACTCGTGGCTGGTGTACAACACTTGGTCCGAATGCAATTCGGTGTGCAACGGCACGCAGCAATTGCGACCGATCTGCGTGGACCTGTCGACGAACGGCCGCGTCGCCGACGAGTTCTGCGCGAGCCTGGACATCAACGGCATGATACAGACGCGCGGCTGCAACACTCACTGCTACCTGGCGTGGAAGCCGTTCGCCAAGAGCCGGTGCTCGACGAATTGCGGCGAGGGGTGAGTGTTAATCATTGGGAGTTCGGCACCTTTGTAAAAAGTACGTCGACAGTTACCGCAGCATCATGTACAAGTGCGCCAAGTACGACATCAAAGTGCTGACGGCCGTCAGCTACGACTCGTACTACTACAGCGAGAACGTGAGCGACAGCTATTGCGCGCACATTCCGCAGCCGGGCGACAAGGAGAAGTGCCAGGGCGTCGCGTGCGAGTACAAGATGAAGTACGGCAAATGGTCGGAGGTAAGTCGTCCGCCGCACTAAAACAAAGAGATGATCTCCAAACAATTCGCCCCCGATCGATTTGCAGTGCTCGAAGTCGTGCGGCGCGGGCACGCAAACGAGGACGCAGCATTGCGTCGACAAGAACGACCAGCGCGTCGAGGGCGAGCGGTGCGGCGGCAAGGAGTCGAACACGTTGCAGCGGCTTTGCAACGAGCACGCTTGCCCCACGTGGGCGTCGGAGGATTGGACGCCGGTGAGTAGTAGTTCTCCCATCGGCTTCCGCCTAAAAAACGAATCGTACATCCGTTAACCTCTAGTGCTCGGTCACGTGCGGCACCGGTTACCGCATGAAGCCGTACTACTGCCAATTGGACGGCACGCGGTATCCGCGCGAGGCGTGCGACCAGAACGATCTGCCGCCGATCCGGGAGGAGTGCGCGATGCGGTCGTGTCCGCCGCCCGCGCGCACCACCACGTGGGTCACCGGGGCGTGGAGCGGCACGTGCTCGAAACCGTGCGGAGGCACGCGATCGCGCACGGTCGCCTGTCGATCGACCGGCGACGGAGGCGACGCGATCGACGTCGACGACGTCTATTGCGCCGACAAGCTGAAGCCGAACGCGACGCAGCCGTGCGACAATCTAACCGGATGCCACGTGAGTGTTTAACTATTGCAACGGATTCTCCATTACGCGACGATTAATCGGCCACGCCCCTTTTGCAGAACAACGAGGACAACTCGATTCTGCCGCGGGACGTTCAATACCAGTGGATCACGAGCGAGTGGAGTATGGTGAGTGTCCGGGCCCAGTTCATCATCGTCGATCGTCAATCTCTCGATTCCTTTTACCCTCCTCTTCTTCTAGTGTTCGAAATCTTGCGATAACGGTACGATGTCGAGGGCGGTCGTGTGTCGCGATCGTTACGGCGTCCAAGACGAGCGTGCCTGCGAATTGAAGAGTAAACCGGTCAATCGGATCGAATGCAACGTGCAGCCGTGTCCGAATTGGAATCACGGCGACTGGGGCGAATGCGACACGCAGTGCAACAAGCGGCGACAGGTGATTTGCGAGACGCGCGACGGTAAGTTGATCCACGGCTCGTCGATTGATCGTAATAAAAACACGAAGTCTTTTGGTTCAATCAGGTAAAAGTCTGAAGGATGCGGAATGCGACGCGTCGTCGATGCCGCCGCGGTTGGCCCGATGTAAACCGCGCGAGTGCAAAGTGAAGTACAAATGGATCCGTGGCGAATGGGGCGGCGTAATTGAATCTCGACGGCGACTCGTTCGAACGTCCAAATCTGATTTTGGGTGTTTTTTCTTCTGTTCGCAGTGCTCCCGCAATTGCGGTACCGGTAAGCAGACGCGTCAAGTGCGGTGCAAGAACGTCGTCGAGGACGCTTACGTCGTCGACACGTTGTGCACGAGGAAGCCGCGCACCAAACGGAAATGCACGATCAACAATTGCGATTACACGTGGGTGGAAGGTCCCTGGTCGGAGGTAAGAAATTTTGCAACATTTATCCGGACTCGAACGATACACGTGAGAGTAACCGAACGTTTGACTCTCCGAATCTCTCGCCGAAACCTAAAACACGTGAGAGTGACCGAGAGCGATTTTAGTTGCGGAACATTAACTCTCGGAATCTCTCGCCGAAACTTAAAACACGTGAGAGCGATTTTAGTTGCAAAAGTTTGACTCTCGGAATCTCTAACCGAAACCTAAAACACACGAAAGTAACTTAGAGCGATTTCAGTTGTCAAACTTTGACTCGCGGAATCTCTCGCCGAATCCTAAAACACGTGAGAGCGATTTTAGTTTCAAAAGTTTGACTCTCGGAATCTCTAACCGAAACCTAAAACACACGAAAGTAACTTAGAGCGATTTCAGTTGTCAAACTTTGACTCTCGGAATCTCTCGCCGAATCCTAAAACACGTGAGAGCGATTTTAGTTGCGAAAGTTTGGTTCGCAGAAGCTCTCGCCGAAACCTAAAACACACGAAAGTAACTTAGAGCGATTTCAGTTGTCAAACTTTGACTCGCGGAATCTCTCGCCGAATCCTAAAACACGTGAGAGCGATTTTAGTTGCAAAAGTTTGACTCTCGGAATCTCTCACCGAAACCTAAAACACACGAAAGTAACTGAGAGCTATTTCAGTTGTCAAACTTTGACTCGCGGAATCTCTCGCCGAATCCTAAAACACGTGAGAGCGATTTTAGTTGCAAAAGTTTGACTCTCGGAATCTCTCACCGAAACCTAAAACACACGAAAGTAACTGAGAGCGATTTCAGTTGTCAAACTTTGACTCGCGGAATCTCTCGCCGAATCCTAAAACACGTGAGAGCGATTTTAGTTGCAAAAGTTTGACTCTCGGAATCTCTCGCCGAATCCTAAAACACGTGAGAGCGATTTTAGTTGCAAAAGTTTGACTCTCGGAATCTCTCACCGAAACCTAAAACACACGAAAGTAACTGAGAGCGATTTCAGTTGTCAAACTTTGACTCGCGGAATCTCTCGCCGAATCCTAAAACACGTGAGAGCGATTTTAGTTGCAAAAGTTTGACTCTCGGAATCTCTCACCGAAACCTAAAACACACGAAAGTAACTGAGAGCGATTTCAGTTGTCAAACTTTGACTCGCGGAATCTCTCGCCGAATCCTAAAACACGTGAGAGCGATTTTAGTTGCAAAAGTTTGACTCTCGGAATCTCTCGCCGAAACCTCAAACACGTGACGGTTGTTGAATGCAAGCGTGCGAGCTACTCTCACAGACATAGACACGTGAGAGTAAATTGCAGGCGAGATTTGTTTCACGTGTATAGCTGCACCCTAAGAATCGTTTTATCTATCTCTCTTCATTCAAGTGTTCGACGCGTTGCGGCGAAGGCACGAAAACGCGCAACGTCTCCTGCCACAAAGTCTCGCAGGGTTACCCGGACGCGAGCCGTCAAATACACGACGGTTATTGCGATTATTACGATAAGCCGTCGCAAATCAAGAAATGCTACGTGCGCAACTGTAATCAGCAGTTCAAATGGAAGAAGGGCGAATGGAGCGCGGTGAGTAATCGCTCGCTGGCAACGCGAACGTAAACTAATCGATCGCGCTCATTAGTGTTCGCGACCGTGCGGCAAGAGGGGCCACCAGAAGCGCGACGTCTATTGCACGAACGCGCGCGGCACCAGAGAGAAGAGCAACCGGTGTCCGGCGCAATTGAAACCGGCGGCCACGCAGAAATGCAATCGCGAGAAATGTAATCGTTCGCCCAATCGATCGTCCGCAACGACTAATCACGCGTTTCTCCCATCAGGTTACCACACTTGCAAGGACGTGAAGTACGGCAAGAGGACGTCGGAGGACAGGGACTACTTCATAATCGTGCGCAAGCGGCCGGCGATGATCTATTGCCACGCGATGAACACCGACGAGCCGAAGGAGTACATCTCGCTGCACGGCCAGGCGGAGAACTACGCGGAGTTTTACGACAGGAGGTGAATCGCCGCCGTGCGTCGCGTGCCCCTAAAACACACTCGAATCGCTTTCAGGTTAACGGACGAACTGGCGAACACGTGCCCGTACAACGGCCAGCGGCGCGACGACTGCCAGTGCTCGCATTATCGCTCCTCGTCCGGCCTGACGCACTTCTACAAAGTCCGACTGAACGTTACCAACATGCAAATAATCGCGAATGATTATCGGTTCAGCCGCACGACCGGTACGCAACCGATAGCGTACGGCACGGCGGGCGATTGTTACAGTAACGCGTACCGGTGCACGCAGGGCCGCTTCCGCATCGATCTGCGGCAGACGTCGTTCCGGGTATCCGGTCGCGTGAAATGGAAGCATTACGGGACGCGGGCCAGCAGCCGCGTCAGCAATCCGCATAACGTAAGCGTCGGCGTTTCGTATTCTCGGTCCCGTTCGACTTTTTCTCCATCTTCCAGGGTCAATACGTCGAGGGCACGTGCGGCGGCAATTGCGGCAGATGCGAGCCGGAGCACGGTCTCGCGGTGGAGGTCGCGGAGAACGCGCGGGTGCCGCACTACTGAAGGCGATCTACGACAGAAAGAAAGGGAAATGAATGAGTTGTTTTGCACCGCGATCGTCGGATCCGGGAAACGTTCTTCCGGGACGTCGATGAGAAAGTGTCACGTTTGAAATAATAATCATGTTGCTGTTAGGGAAAGGGATGCGAGAGTTGACACTGCCCTTGTAATGTTCCAACGCGAAGATTGTCGTCATCGTTTCTTTTTTCTTGAGATGAATGATTTCGATGAAGTTTGGTTCGCTTAGTTTCTTCTTCTCCTCTCTTCCGTTTTCAAACTACTGCCAATTGTAATAACGTGCCTTTATATAGATGTTAACTTCTTTTTTTTTTTTTTTATTGTAAATATTATAATTTATTCGTAGACGTTTTTGTAAATATCTCTCTCGTAGATTTTGAGTCGATGTATAAAAGAGAACAAGGAAAATCTGAATCGATTTGAGCTTTAAACGCGTTCTTTTCTACTGTACATATTAAGGAATGGATTGATTAAATTTAAAATGAGAAAATGGAAAAACGATTATCTTCCATGAAGACTGCAAGCGAAATAGCACGCAAACTGAACAAAAACTTGAACTATTATTTATTAAATAATACTCTTAGGAACTCTCTCTATTCTAATCAAAAGAAATTTGATCTAAAGTAAACTAACCAACTGCAAAGAAGTATTAAATTCGCAGCTTTTTGTCACGAACTTGAATCCATCATCATCATTCACTCGGATGCCTTTACTGCCCTTTTATATTTACTTTCTGTACATAACATCCATCCATTGTAAATTATCTTGAAACGAATTATTATTGTGCGCCTCTTTCCAACGGAGAGCAACAAGAATCGATTGTGTTCACTAAATTTTAAATTGCTAAACGTACAACTTAATTGATTAAGCATTTCTAATTTAATTATGTTTCTTGTTATTTAATAATTTTATAAGTATATAACGTATTTGTTTAAAATATATTTTATATAACTTATTTTCCACTTGTGAATTAACGCCAATTTGTGAATAATCTCTCTCTCTCTCTCTCGCAATAAGTTCTTTATCAATTTCCACTTTTTTTGCAACATTGCCCAATATTAATTTAACGATTTTTGTTTCTTAAATTAATTTCGTCTTGATAATCAAATGAAATGCAAAAATTAATACAGTATTTTGAGTAAGAGCAACTTAATTGTAAGAACTTGATGAATAAATTTAATTCATATAGAAAAGAAAAGTGTTAAGAAATTTCTTTTATAAACTGAACCCAAACCAATCCAATCAGATTGCTTCCTTTGATTAGCATTCGTTTATGATGCAGAGGAACAATTTGGATAAATAGGAAAGAAAAAAGGTCTTACTCAATGGATGGGAACGAACATCTCTTATCATCATCAGCATCACAGCAACTCATTGTGTAACTGCAATTCGAAGTTATACAGTGGAAAACAAACAAACATATTCTGAAACAATTTAAAAGATGCATATTAACATATAACACAGTTTCTTTTTATTTATTTAAACATACAAAGTTTGAATTAAATTTATCAGAATAACTTGAATCATTATAACTAACCTTCCATGTGCTCTTGCAAATGACCACAAATAGATTTAAATTTACTCAGTATTCTTGCTTATAGGCTTCAATGCATCCAATAGGAGTTTTCTCTCTGTGGGTGCTAAATTGTAATCACCTTTATACACCTTTACAGCCATCTTCTTAAAGAAATGCTCTTTCATACTTTGCCAGGTACGTGCCATTTCTAATTCTGTTTCCATTGTCATCCAAAACGATCGGCCTTTTATCGCATAATACATATCGGAGTCTATTATATATCTCACAATCACTAACTCTTCTTCAATTGTATATGGTTTTCTATATCCAGACATGATATTGTTTCAACAGAAATCCTTTTCTAAAAACCGATTAATAACAACGTACATTAGCCTCGAAGTAAATGGCAAATAAAATATCGATACTTACGCGTGTCAACGTTAAAATTTTCCACTTTTTATTGCCTTTTTTATGCATTAATCCTTCAAATTCCGTGGCCGACATTAGTGGTTATATATATTATCTCTGGGTTAAACATTTTGTGCCGCCATCTTGAACATACTGCTTAGAACGTCTAATAAATAGGCCACTCATACGCAGATGGCGCCACCGATATTAATTTAAACGTTTTATGGTTTCTGATTACGAATACTAATCACTGCAAATGCGTTAATAATTAATTACTTAATGGAACTTAACTGAATACGGCCGCATAATAGCCGGCTTAATTAGTTAATTAAAGCATCGCCACCACCACCCCCCCGCCCGATTTTGGCGGTAATTTCAAACGCGCGCGGAACGCTTGAACGCGTTCGATCGCCGCAGACGCGCTTTGAAGCGTCCGAATCGTTCGCTGGCCGCGATCAGTTCCGCGGCGAACGTCGCGCAACCGATCGCCAGTCCGGCGGCCAACAACACGAAGGCCGCCTGCACGTGATCGAACGAGAGGACGACGGTCGTCTGCTCGTCGTCCGCGATGAAAGCGATCTTCCGCAAGTCCGTCAACCACTTGTAAACCAAACCGCTCTCCCTGATACGCACAATGACGCGGTTCAACGTTTGCAACAGCGGATACCCTTTGCGCGCCGTGTACGTCGCCTCGAAGCTGTAGAGAACGCTGTCGGCGAAGAAGACGATCTGAAACGGAGAGCGATTGATTGAACGCGTTGGAATTGTGACGGTCGCGAGGCGAACCTGCTTCTTGTGCGCCTCGGTGATGTTGCTGTTGAACGCGAACCCGGACGCCGAGTGGTTGCCCTGCCGGAACACGCGCTCCGGCGGATTGTAGTCGTCGGTGACGACGAGGAGCGTGCGGTTGCGCATCGACTGCACGTGGCGATTGAGCGAGTCGACGAACGTGTCGCGATTGACTTTGTAGTAGAAGACGATCGTCAGATTGGAGGCGGCGAGACGTTCGAAACTGTCGATCGGCAGCTCGTACGCGGGGCTCGTCAGCAGACTGCTCAATTGCCCCTGAAAGAAGCACGCGATGTGCAGCGCGTAGATCGCGTAGAACGCGAACAGCAGGCGGCCGCTCGGCGCGAACGTCGCCGTCAGCGGGCTCGCCGCCCCGACGGCGACGCCGTACACGTGGAAGAACGCGCGCTCGACCGGGGTCCGCGCGACCGCCCACGTCGCCGCCGTGACGACGACGAGCGTGACGAGCCAGCAGATCCAGATGTCGCGGCGGAAGAGGCGCGCGAGGATCGTGATCTTCGACAGCGGCCGCGGCTTCGGCGACATCCACACCTTGCGCTCGAACAGCACGATCTCGCTCGACTCGTAGTAGAAGCCGGTGTGCGGCAAGCGGAACGGCTCGACGACGATCAGGTCGTACGCCCGCGTCGCGTACATCCGCTCGTAGAGGTACGGCGTGCCGAACTGCGGATACGCGTTCTGATCGCGATCGTTCGCCACCGTGTAGTTGACGGCGACGCCGTACAATCGCTTCAACGCGCGCAGCGGCCGGTTCAGGATGCCGGTGACGGGCGCGTTCAGATTCGCGTCGTCCAAATAGGGCATCTTGATGTGCAGCCCGAACGTGATCGCGTTCAGCGTGCAGCCGCTCAACGCGCGCGGATACGGCTCCCACGCGATTTCGGGCGTCGCGTCCGCGCAATTACCGTACCGCACGTACCGCACCGTCGCGCCGCACCGCGTCCCCTCCGCGTACGGATACGCGTAACGTATGTCGCGCGTCGCGTCGACGACGAGCAATTGCACGAAGTAATGCGTCCAGAAGTGTTTGACGGTCGCGTCGAGTGCGTCGTCGTCTATCGGCGCGTAAACGATCGTCCGGCCTCTCACCGTGTACTTCGCGTTGAAGAGCGTCGTGTTGCGATAGCGGTCGAGTAGCGCGCGCGGATCCGCGCCGACGATCACGTGGTTCGTGTAGTAGTAGCTCTCGTTCCATTCGTGGAGGCGCGACGTGCCGTCGAGGTTGTGGTACGAGCGCGGGCGTTCGTCGGTCGTCGGCAAGTGGTCGATCGTCGCCGTGTCGGTGACGTAGAGGATCGGCGTGTCGTCGAACGATTTCGCCGCCAGATCGGCGAGGCAGTCGCGTACGCTCGGCGCCGCGCGATCCTCGACGAACGGAAGGCGAGCGCTGACGACGGCGAGGGCGACGAGGAGAAGAGAGATCGGGAGGGGAGAGCGTCGATGGGGGAGCGTCATCGCGGCCCGACGGTTACCCGGAAATTAAACGCTATTTGCGCGTTAAAGTGGACCCAATGAAATTCGATTTTCGTTAAGTTGTTTCGTAACAATTACGCGCAATTATTATTTGTTCTTGTTCTTTCTTATTTATTCATGGACAAATCGTATAGAACAATTGCAGTTATTTCCGCTCACAAACGGACGGTAATTGATTGATTAGCCGAAAATGGAAGTTGGCCCAAATTGGTGTTGAATAACTAATCGCCAAATAAACATCGTAAAATTTATCCTTATCGCGTCCGCATCGAATCAAATGAAAGTCATGAACACGTAACGATCGTTATCTACGAAGGGAAAGAACGAAAATAGGGAAAAAGTACGATTTAGATAGATTTCGATTAAATTTTTTCACGGATATTCGCAGGCAATTACAACTTCCGGAACTGATACTTGCCCCGTTATTTTAAAGGGAATGGTATATTTTTTATTGCATATCTGGATTCTTCATTGAATTTTAATTGGAGTTTATTAAAAAAAATCGCATTCCTAAGATCCACCGTTTCGTAGTTATTTTCCCGAAAAACATCATTTGGAAGGTCGCGGAAAATCGCTCAAATCTCCCGAACTATTCGAGATAAAGAGTTGAGTTGGTCTTAGTTCCCTTAAGTAAGAAATAACTAAAACTGTGGTCTGATTACGTTTAATCGAAAGTTTTGCTGACTGCAATTTGTGGCTTGTCAAACTGCGACATTTTCAAATGTGCGTGTCAAGTTGAAAACAACTTTTGCTTTCTTTTGTTAACCAAATCGCAATTCGCTAGTGACAATTTAAAGGCAAAGAGAAGAATCAATGTGACACGTATAATACGTATTTACGTTATTAGCGAGATAAATTGATTCTCTCCGAGGCGCCGCTGATAACGCGATAACGACATGTTATCGCAACGTAATCGTCGACTGGCCGCAGCCTCGCGCCGAACGTCGTAGCTCGAGGGCGAAGAACCAGCGAAGACGATGTGCTCGCCCCCGATCGAATCGGAGGAATTGCGCCCGAAGCTCTACGTCGACGACGTAACGCTACAGAATCTATTCGATAAGGTACGAACAACCGAACGCATTTAACGCTTTGTTTCGTCACGCAACGGCACACCTTTAATCCGCATTAATCTTTCCGCTTCCTGTGGGATTCAGTGCGACGTCGACGGGAACGGTTACATAACGCGCGACGAACTGAAGCGGTTCCTGGAGCACTTGCGGAACAATGACAGAATATCCGGCGACAAGGTGGACCGGCTGTACGAGAGGGCGGACCGGAACGGGAACAATCGCATCGAGAGGGCGGAATTCGAGAGGATGCTCGAGGATCCGTTGTTCAAGAGAAGCGTGAAACAGTGAGTCGCGAATAACGAACGATAGGCGTTCTCGTCCAGTCGAATTCGACAGAAAAAAAATAGGCTTCGACTGCGGGAAAATTAAGGGATGAAGTCCTTGACAAAATATCAAAAGCCCCCGTCGATCCGAGTGGAGGTAAAGATTTTCTGTCGTGTCAAACATGGCCAAGAGCGGTTTTTCGTTAATAGCTCGCTAACGGTCACTTTTACAGCAAAGACACGCGCTAGCAAAGTTGTAGATTGGGAAATTCCCTACAAAAAAGTTATTGCCACTTTTATTCGTAGGAGCGACCGTTTTGAAAATAATTCGAAATGAACAAGTTGACAGCGTTTCCAAGCGAGATATTGATACATTATCTTTTCAAAGAAATGAAATTAATTTAGATTTTTTGGACATGGTAATCCACGTTTGGTTTTGTATGAAAAATGCTTTTTTAACATGATTACGAATTTGGGCGTTAATTAATTTCTTGTGCCAACCAGGAGTAATTTTTTTCCGTAATTATTGTTCACCCACAGACGCTACTTCTTCTGCTGTCTCCTCTGCTTCCACTGATTCTTGTTCTTCTTGTTCTTAGGATTTAGAAGCTTTGCACAAAGACGCCGTGAAACGGACGTTATCTGTGAGTGTATTATGTGTGGCCATAAACTCATTTCAAGTCAAAATTAATCTTATTTCTGTAGATAGATACCAACGTATCAATATCTCGCTTGGAGACGCTGTCAACTTCTCCATTTCGAATTACATTCAAAACGGTTGCTCCTACGAATAAAAGTGCCAATAACTTTTTTGTAGGGAATTTCCCAATCTACAACGTTGCTAACGTATCATTTTTCTGTTAAAGTGACCGTTAACGAGATATTCGCGATGAAACCACGCTCGGCCATCTTTGGCACCATATAAAATCTCCAGCTCGACTCCGATCGACGAATTGAATATTTCCGCAGTGAAAGCCTAATTTGACCGGACCATTTGCTCTAATCGGAACCGCTCGCGCAGATACTTGGACATCTTCGTGCCGGAGACGTGCCGTCAGACGCGCTACAAATACCGCGAGTTCGGCGTCTACTTGGTCACCACGTTGCAAGTCGTCTTGCACGTGGCGCGAAACTGCACGCGCGACGACGTCGTCTTCGACGCGTTGGCCGTCGACCCGCAGAAGGACGAGCAAGTGTGGCGCTACGTGACGTACATGTTCGTGCACGACGGGTAAATCTCGCAAACTGTACGCGAATTTCACGCAAACGTTTTGCGATCGTTCGCAATTCCGTTTTTCCAGCTGGTCGCATCTCGTCGTCAATCTCGTCTTTCAACTGTCGGTCGGCGTCCCGCTGGAGTATTACCACGGCTGGTGGCGCATGGCGGTCGTCTACTTCGGCGGCGGCCTCGCCGGCTCGTTGGCGACGGCGCTCATACAGCCGAACGTCCATTTGGTCGGCGCGAGCGGCGGCGTCTACGCGATACTCGGCGCCCAATTGGCAACGATCGTGATGGTAAGAGAACCGGAAATAACGATGGCAGTCCGTGAATTTGTTTTTTTTTCGCAGAATTTCAGCGAGATAACGATGCCGGTCGTGCAGTTGGTTTGCTACGCCGTTTGGGTCGGTTTGAGCTGCGGTCAACCAAAGTCGGTCAACAATCGCATCAGTTACGTCGCTCACGGGTTCGGCGTCCTCGCCGGGTTCCTCGCCGGCGTCGTCGTGTTGCGGAACTTCAAAATTAGAAGATTCGAAATGATCATACGATACGCCGCGATATTGCTGCTCGCTGCTTTAATGATTGCGTTGCTTATCACGAAAGCTTTCATCTCTTAAGGACAATCACTCTTCTAATCGTGTTTGCTTTCTTTTTTTAATAAAGTTTTTCGTATAATTGACAGCTGTAAGTGAATCGAATGAGCATCGGTCGATGGATCCCTATCGAATCAAATAAAGATAATCGATAAATGGAGAACGTATTTAATTTAAATGATCGATTATAATTCCGTGTGCACGGGCTTTAATTGTTCTATTCTTTGGATAAAATCACTCTTCTCGATGCACCCCTGGCAGTCCTCGCCCCAATCGTTGATGATCTTCTTCAGGTCTCGCACTTTCAACTTCTTCAGGTCGACCGTTTTCAGGTCGATCTCCACGTCGTAACGCAGCTCGCATATCTGTGCATCCTTCTTTTTCAACTTCTCGCATATCTTGTCCGACGGCATCGACCATGACAACGGTTTGGATAATTCGGCCAGTATACTGGTGGCACTCTCCTCTAAACCGCCCAAATAGTAACACTAAAAAAATGAAGAAGTGAAAAATAATTCGCTTAACATATTGACAAGTGTTGCGAATGATGGGCACTTACAAAACGATTCTCTTTGTTCTTGACGCCTTTACAGAATTTCCTAAACTCGTCTTCTATCCTCTTTGGATTGCTCTTAACGTCGTCTGTTAATGTGGCAGCGAATCTATCAATTATCTTGATACAAACTAAAAACGAAAAAAGTGCCACATTGTAAATGCCAGATGTACATTTGCAAGCAATTCGAGTGCTACCTTCACAGTCTCCAGGCTTCAACGAACTCACAGTCGATAACGTTAAATAAATAATCAGGAAGTACAATAGGATACTGTTTACGTTCGTCATTGTGCTCTTCATCTCTAGTTTCCAATATATAAATTACTGAAACGAACCGTATAAAGCTAGGTTAATCTCAATGGACACTCTCACTCGATTGACTCGATTCACTTACGTGTTTATTGCAATAAATTAAGTATGGAATATCAAAAATACTGTCTCTCTCTCGTCGAAATCTCCTCTCGACACTGTTTTCCCTTCACGGCCCAACTAACACGTTAACAATTGTCAAAAAGCCGCTATTTTAATCGACGGAACGTAAGTCACACCAATGGAACGGACAATGTTGTGGCCGATTTTGATTGGTTCGTACAATCGACGAGTTTCCTTTCGAATGTGGCGACAACGTTTCGCTAATTTTTGCATAATTACTCGCTCTTCTTGCGAAATTAATGTCTCGCAATGCGTTGCCGCCTCGAAGATTGATTAGCAGATACGATGCGTCAACAGAGTTTTCTTAATTTAAGCAAAGAATTACGCGAATTAAAATAATGTCATTTCGGACCTCTGGCGGAACGCGCTCGCAATTAGAGGCGGAGCGGTACGCAAGAACGCGAATAGATGGCGAGACGCGTACAATTTCCAAATTTGGATTTTTTCCCCGACTTTAAGGACGCGTTTCGATGAAAGTTTCGACAAATAACGGACGTGAATCATTCGTAAAAGCTTCAAGAACGGTTTGCCACCACCATTTTTGGATTGTATTACATTGAAAGTGAGCATTAATCAAAATGCGCCGGTCGAAAGCCCGAATCAGCAAATGGCTTTGTTGGAACGATTCCAAAAAGCGTCTTCCGTTAAAGAAACAATACAAGATAATCCATCATTGTGATAAACGATGAGCTTTTAAGAGAATCGAGATTGTCATTAATTTCAAACAACGACAACAATCGCTTGGAAGAAAGTTAATGCAAATATTTCCTACAAAGAGAATGTTGAGTTTGAACTTGAAGAAACATCAACAACTAAATAAAAATTGATTTTACATACGCAATAATTAGCGTTACGTGCGTTTCGTTGATTGACGCAAGACTGCACGCATTTAATAAAAATAAATGGGAAGAGAGAGAAAATCAATTAAAGATCCGGGGGTCATTTCCTTTTCGAAGTCTCGAATTACCGCTTATAGCAGGCATTTAATAACTATTGTCGCCTTGAATCTTTCATCTCTTTCTCTTTCAATCGGACGCATTTGATTTTTCTCTGCCAATTAATAAAAAAACACGTTCGCCGTCCTCCTACTTGTTTAATTAGAATTTGTTATTGTTGCGAATGTAGGTAAAATAGTTGATTATAATATAATAGGCCGGGGAGACCTTCCACCATCTCAATCGACCAACGGCACGATGTCGACAAGGGAAATTTGTAATTTGCCCATAAAAAATAATTACCGAAGGCAACGGGAAAAGAGGAAACGAAAACGAAGAGAAAAAAAAAATCACACTCTCTGCCTTCACCGTTTCGCGTTGTTCTTGTCCGCTTCGGCTGCGTGAATATTTTCTCGATAATCCAGTCAGTTACGTTTGAACCGAGGCAGCGTGCAGTCGGTCAAATTAAAGGACGGTCGAAGAAAGGAGTGCATTTCGCTAGTTTTCGAATCATATTTCGGCAGCAATTTTTCGATCGAAGGCGGAATTCCCGTTTGGGCGCAAATCGCGTGCACGAATAAGGAGCGATACCGATTTATTTTGTTCCCGAAAACGGAAGCGATTCCTTGCCACCCGGTTCCGGGATACGTAAGTGAAAGATCCGGGCTTTCGGGGATAGTGTAAAGCGATACGTTCGATTCGCGCGTGGGAAAATTTGCATTTCGGACCAGGAAAACGGAAAGGAAAACGAATCGGCGAATATAAACAGAAGGAAGAGTAAGAGGAAGGAAGGCGTCGACACGATTCGTCGTCATTAATTTGTAAGTACGATCTGCTTTAACGGGGCGATTCTTTGATTCGGACAAATTGGCTCGTTGTTGTTGTTGTTTCTGCGTTAATAATTGCCGATCGATATCGCGCGTTTAAATAAATTAGGAGCGTTCGAGAGAGAGAGGCCGGAGCTTATTTGCGCTAATGAGTTTTTGTTCGAATAAGCCAGATTTTTTTTGCAAACTGTCAGGCAAAAATTGTACTTTTTTCTCTTCAGAAATCCTTGTAGGTCTTCGATGGAATGAATAATAAATGAAACCAATTGATTCGTTTCGGAAAATTGCCTTTCGCTGCCCAATAAGATTTAATTGGGGTTGATCAATCTCCAGATTGGCGAACAATAAATACAAAGCTGACTTTGCAAAGGATCGAGGTCCACATTTTTTGATAAACAACGCGGAAAAGATGGCAATAATTCCTTTACGATTTTCCTCCAGCATTGAATGCGAACCGTCTTTGTTTGTCCTAGATTTTTTCGCTCGAAATACAACGTTTATGTTAAACAAAACGTGCGTCAACAGCGTTGATAAAATGCGGAATTGATTATTAAGTAAACATGTGGATGTTTTCGAGCTCTCCAGCCATATCAATCGGGTTTTTTTACGGCCTCTTCTTCGTCCTTTTCCCACATCCATTGATATCATCGACGTCATCTGCTCGTCGTAAATAATTTTTCTTTCGTTAGCCTCAATCCAAACCAAAGACCTTATGCTGCGAAGCTTCTGAGCATTTCAACAGGTCCAAGAATATTCGACATCGACTCGAATGACGAGACGTAATATAATCCAAAATAGATCGAATCCTAATAGGAAATAACCAAGCGACAGATCCGATAAATCCTTAAAATAATTGCGAAAAAAATATTGCGAGTCCCTTGCGACAAGTGATGATGGATAAATTCAATTTCACGACCGATCATCCGAACTCTTCCTCGTGGCTCGAGCGAATTTTGCGTGCCGTTCGCTAATCAAAAACCGTTTAACTGGCGATCTTCGTCTCGCCAAGAGGATCAATTGAACGCAAATTAAAACACCTGTGCGTAGGTGTCGCGGATTAGTTGTTGAATTAAAGATTTTTTTTTGTCGTGGGAATCTTCCACATTTTCGCTGCTCGTGTCCAATCGCAGCGATGTTTCCCACATCCGGTTCCCGAATAGATTTGCGTACGCTCCGACTTTGCGTTACGTAAACCGAGACATCCGTCTGTAAGCGAATTATTTATTGTTTTTTTTTAAATTAAATTAAATCAGGCATTCTTTTTTGCTGGAATAGAGAAAAATTGCCAAAGAGCTATTGCCTAAAATCGATTTGTGTTGCGCAAGTTATCATTCTTTTGCTTTCTCCAAATCTTGTCCCCATAATAATTAATGGAACCTTCGAATGTTTCAGCTTCTTAGCCATGTTAAACGTCGACTGCGTGACAGATTAATGATTGATTAATGCTAATGCACGAGGTAGAAGACGGACGAAATGAGATTAAACACGTTGCTCCGCACAGTTTTCCATCTCGCTCGCTCGCTCTTTCGCCTCTTGCCAATTGCCCATTTCATCTGCGCCTCCGTCTCTCGCTGCTCTTCTCCCCGTCCTTCCTCGAATAAACGCCAGCCCTTATTTTAATTTGCCCCCATCTATATGTCACCCAGTAACAGGCTTTTTCATCATCATCATCGCCGTCTCTTTGCTCTGTTCCTTAACCAATAAATGTAACGTTGCCGGTGGAATACCAGTGCGAAAGAGTCTTTTCCATTTAAATTGCACATTATCGTAGATCATCTACAAGGGAATTTATAAGTTTCCCTTCGAATAATAATGGCACACGTTCCATCGTAACACTTTATAACGTTAAAACCATATCGACAGAAAGGTGGAGTGGAAACGAAGAAGATACGTGCTGGTTGTGCCGAAGGAATTTCGCTTAATGAAGAGCCGCGGCGACGTTATTAATTTACCCCATTTCGTGGGCGTATTAATTCGAGTTTATCGTCGTTTTATGCCAGTAATAATAATCTATGGCGGCATCAACGCCATTTCATTACAAATTCCCGGTGGATTACACCTTCGTAGTCCAAGGAAGTGCTTAACATCGACTTCGCTTCGAAATGACCTCACAGTGGCCACTGGAAATGCTGGGCCAATTTCGCGAGCATCTTCTTCAGTTGCTTGCAATAAAGTTTCAAAGTCCATCGGGTACAAATTCACGGTGGCTTAAACTTTCGTAGTCCAGAAAAAGTCTCATATCGACTTCTTCTCCGAATGACCTCACAGTGGCAACTGGAAATGCTGGGTTAATTTCGCGAGCATCTTCTTCAGTTGGTCGCAGTAAAGTTTCAAAGTCCATCGGGTACAAATTCATGGTGGCTTAAGCTTTCGTAGTGCAGAAAAAGTTTCATATCGACTTCTTCTCCGAATGACCTCACAGTGGCAACTGGAAATGCTGGGCCAATTTCGCGAGCATCTTCTTCAGTTGCTTGCAATAAAGTTTCAAAGTCCATCGGGTACAAATTCATGGTGGCTTAAGCTTTCGTAGTCCAGAAAAAGTCTCATATCGATTTCTTCGCCGAATGACCTCACAGTGGCAACTGGAAATGCTGGGCCAATTTCGCGAGCATCTTCTTCAGTTGCTTGCAATAAAGTTTCAAAGTCCATCGGGTACAAATTCATGGTGGCTTAAGCTTTCGTAGTGCAGAAGAAGTTTCATATCGACTTCTTCTCCGAATGACCTCACAGTGGCAACGGGAAATGCTCGCTCAATTTCGCGAGCATCTTCTTCAGTTGCTTGCAATAAAGTTTCAAAGTCCATCGGGTACAAATTCATGGTGGCTTAAACTTTCGTAGTCCAGAAAACGTCTCATATCGACTTCTTCTCCGAATGACCTCACAGTGGCAACGGGAAATGCTGGGCCAATTTCGCGAGCATCTTCTTCAGTTGCTTGCAATAAAGTTTCAAAGTCCATCGGGTACAAATTCATGGTGGCTTAAGCTTTCGTAGTCCAGAAAAAGTTTCATATCGACTTCTTCTCCGAATGACCTCACAGTGGCAACTGGAAATGCTGGGTCAATTTCGCGAGCATCTTCTTCAGTTGCTTGCAATAAAGTTTCAAAGTCCATCGGGTACAAATTCATGGTGGCTTAAGCTTTCGTAGTGCAGAAAAAGTTTCATATCGACTTCTTCTCCGAATGACCTCACAGTGGCAACTGGAAATGCTGGGCCAATTTCGCGAGCATCTTCTTCAGTTGCTTGCAATAAAGTTTCAAAGTCCATCGGGTACAAATTCATGGTGGCTTAAGCTTTCGTAGTGCAGAAAAAGTTTCATATCGACTTCTTCTCCGAATGACCTCACAGTGGCAACTGGAAATGCTGGGTCAATTTCGCGAGCATCTTCTTCAGTTGCTTGCAATAAAGTTTCAAAGTCCATCGGGTACAAATTCATGGTGGCTTAAGCTTTCGTAGTGCAGAAAAAGTTTCATATCGACTTCTTCTCCGAATGACCTCACAGTGGCAACTGGAAATGCTGGGCCAATTTCGCGAGCATCTTCTTCAGTTGCTTGCAATAAAGTTTCAAAGTCCATCGGGTACAAATTCATGGTGGCTTAAGCTTTCGTAGTGCAGAAAAAGGTTCATATCGACTTCTTCTCCGAATGACCTCACAGTGGCAACTGGAAATGCTGGGCCAATTTCGCGAGCATCTTCTTCAGTTGCTTGCAATAAAGTTTCAAAGTCCATCGGGTACAAATTCATGGTGGCTTAAGCTTTCGTAGTGCAGAAAAAGTTTCATATCGACTTCTTCTCCGAATGACCTCACAGTGGCAACTGGAAATGCTGGGTCAATTTCGCGAGCATCTTCTTCAGTTGCTTGCAATAAAGTTTCAAAGTCCATCGGGTACAAATTCATGGTGGCTTAAGCTTTCGTAGTGCAGAAAAAGTTTCATATCGACTTCTTCTCCGAATGACCTCACAGTGGCAACTGGAAATGCTGGGCCAATTTCGCGAGCATCTTCTTCAGTTGCTTGCAATAAAGTTTCAAAGTCCATCGGGTACAAATTCATGGTGGCTTAAGCTTTCGTTGTCCAGAAAAAGTCTCATATCGATTTCTTCGCCGAATGACCTCACAGTGGCAACTGGAAATGCTGGGCCAATTTCGCGAGCATCTTCTTCAGTTGCTTGCAATAAAGTTTCAAAGTCCATCGGGTACAAATTCATGGTGGCTTAAGCTTTCGTAGTGCAGAAAAAGTTTCATATCGACTTCTTCTCCGAATGACCTCACAGTGGCAACGGGAAATGCTCGCTCAATTTCGCGAGCATCTTCTTCAGTTGCTTGCAATAAAGTTTCAAAGTCCATCGGGTACAAATTCATGGTGGCTTAAGCTTTCGTAGTCCAGAAAAAGTTTCATATCGACTTCTTCTCCGAATGACCTCACAGTGGCAACTGGAAATGCTGGGTCAATTTCGCGAGCATCTTCTTCAGTTGCTCGCAATAAAGTTTCAAAGTCCATCGGGTACCAATTTATGGTGGTTTAAGCTTTCGTAGTGCAGAAAAAGTTTCATATCGACTTCTTCTCCGAATGACCTCACAGTGGCAACTGGAAATGCTGGGCCAATTTCGCGAGCATCTTCTTCAGTTGCTTGCAATAAAGTTTCAAAGTCCATCGGGTACAAATTCATGGTGGCTTAAGCTTTCGTAGTGCAGAAAAAGTTTCATATCGACTTCTTCTCCGAATGACCTCACAGTGGCAACTGGAAATGCTGGGCCAATTTCGCGAGCATCTTCTTCAGTTGCTTGCAATAAAGTTTCAAAGTCCATCGGGTACAAATTCATGGTGGCTTAAGCTTTCGTAGTGCAGAAAAAGTTTCATATCGACTTCTTCTCCGAATGACCTCACAGTGGCAACTGGAAATGCTGGGTCAATTTCGCGAGCATCTTCTTCAGTTGCTCGCAGTAAAGTTTAAAAGTCCATCGGGTACAAATTCATGGTGGCTTAAGCTTTCGTAGTGCAGAAAAAGTTTCATATCGACTTCTTCTCCGAATGACCTCACAGTGGCAACTAGAAATGCTGGGCCAATTTCGCGAGCATCTTCTTCAGTTGCTTGCAATAAAGTTTCAAAGTCCATCGGGTACAAATTCATGGTGGCTTAAGCTTTCGTAGTGCAGAAAAAGTTTCATATCGACTTCTTCTCCGAATGACCTCACAGTGGCAACTGGAAATGCTGGGCCAATTTCGCGAGCATCTTCTTCAGTTGCTTGCAATAAAGTTTCAAAGTCCATCGGGTACAAATTCATGGTGGCTTAAGCTTTCGTAGTGCAGAAAAAGTTTCATATCGACTTCTTCTCCGAATGACCTCACAGTGGCAACTGGAAATGCTGGGTCAATTTCGCGAGCATCTTCTTCAGTTGCTCGCAGTAAAGTTTAAAAGTCCATCGGGTACAAATTCATGGTGGCTTAAGCTTTCGTAGTCCAGAAAACGTCTCATATCGACTTCTTCTCCGAATGACCTCACAGTGGCCACTGGAAATGCTTAAGTTATAATGCGTGCTGTTAACGAATCGCTCTTATTTTCTTTGAGACGTCCCATAAATTGGCTACATTCAGGAGCGTAGCAAGACGTGCCAATTACGAGAAGAATTGAGTTATTATTTATTCCAAGTCGTAAAAATCTGTCTTTCTCCCTCATTTTAACGTTAGTTATCGCGGATAAACGCTACAATTAAGTGATGGAGTGGAAAGGAATTTATTAATTAACAATTAAACGAATGGTACGCGTTCGTTGGCAAACGTTTTCCAAGAAGCTCTAACTCGCGATGGCATTTATATGAGCTCCGCACGGATCGTTTAACACTTATGTGGGATCCATCTTCGCTTATTTTATACAGGCTGTCCCAATTATTCCCGTTGAAATGTATTGCAAGAAACCGATTGAAAAGAAGGAAAAAAGAAACACAAAACGTTCGCTCGCAGACGTTGTATATAATAAATGATGATCTCAAATAACGCCTCTAGCTGCCTTTACCAACGATCATCGGCCTTAATTCCGTATCAATTAAGCCGGCTCCTCGTGCTAACACCACGATCGCATTAATTCCGATTTATTATTTCGACCGAAAGCTATCGATTTAATTGCATTAATACTTTACGTTCTTCTCGCTTGTTACGTCATCTACGTGTATTGATAAAATTCTAATTGCCATCGATTCCTGCTGGTGAGAGCGACGACTGATAAACGAAGAAAGGAAGCGGCGAACCTAAAAAAAACGCATTTTTTTTTAATGCAAATCTCATCGACGGACGAAAACGAAATGTTAACGGGAATCGAGGGGAGGCCGGGGACCTTGAAGCTTTGCAATTATTTATGCGCTTCCTTACGAAACGATTCCGTAACGAAACAAGAATGTCCGATTGTAAATCGAGAAGAATGGCGGAATTTGCATACGCGACGCTGATCGTCGACGCGTTTGTTTTCGAAGTCGTTTGCAAAATTTCGCGAGGTTTTTCGTGCGACGCAGAGAGCGTTCGGCCTTTCGATTTTATTTTTTTTTTTAATTTTTTTTCGCCGACGTTAATTCGTTAATTGCAACCAATTACTGCGACTTTTGTTATTCCCTCTCGACTCGCTTTCTTGATGCTAATTGTCAACGGCAATTTGCTGGTAATTAACGCGCGAATATGGACAAGCGAAGGAACTCGAAGTGATTCGTTCGACCGGCATTTATTATGCAAATTCTCGCGAATAACGCTCGCAACAACGACGAACGAAATGCGATTATCATAAAAAAATAAAATAAACGTAACGTCGCAATTGTTTTTGTGTGGGCATCGAATTATCCGCAACCGATGATCGTATTAAATGCAAAACGAGGCAGATGTTGAATTTCAATCGAACTCACTGTCGTTATCATCATTAACAAAAAAAAAAAACAATTCGCATTAAAGTCCGTTTATTTCGCTCGCGAACCGTTTATAGATTTTATGGGAGGAAATTTCGTCAAAAATTGCCAAACGAATTATAATCGAATCCTTGCCGAAGACAAAATTGTGCTTAACGCTTTAAGAACCGTATTCTTTTGTTCTAGGCGAAATTGGACCGAATTCGACGAGGCATCGTCGTGCGGATCGTCGAATTAACTTGCCAACTGCGACAGGCGATAATTGGAGATTTTCGATTCGGCGAGATCGCTCGAACAATTGCCATTTGCAATAATCACCGTCTTCTCGGCGCAGCGTCCGAATTTTAACGGTTTCGTAAAACGGTCGCTCCGTTCCGGCCGTTTTGCTTTCGTCCTCTCCTGGGGCCTCCCCGTGTGTAACCAGTCGAACAATTTCAATCGATAAATGACAGCGTACGATCACCATGGCGACGCTACAACACGGTAAGTGAGATGATGATGGCAGTGTGCAGAGAATCGCTTCGATCATTACACGACGTTGGCAATGACGAACGAACGAACGAGGAAATCGTCATTTGCAAACGGATAAAGCAACGGGAACGAGTTTTCCGGTCGCTTTTTTGTTTATTTTATTTTATTTTTTTTTAATAATTTTGCCTTTTGAAACCTTTCGAATGCTCGCTCAACTTGATCCGAAGAGATTCTTCGCGTTCTCTTTTCCGTCCAGTGGATCCAATGCGAATTGATTTGTTTTACAAGCGGACAAATAAAATAAGGTCGACCGGTTCCATTTCGTTACAGGTAGTTTTACGAAACGAATCGAAGGACGTGAACTCTTTAACGGGCGATCGTAAAAAGGAAATAAAACGATACGGGGAGGGAAAGTCGAGGGACTCTTTTCTTGCGGAATGCAGGAAACGTTTTACCATTGCCGAATGTTTTCGGAATCGGAACTAACGTATCATGCCGACCCCCGAAAAAAGATTGACATTTTGTACAGAGTGGGAATTTTTGTTCAGTTGTTAAGCATTTCCAATTGCTCGCAAGAGGTCATTTCGAGATTAAGGCGATGTTAAGCATTTCTTTGGACTACGAAAGTTTAAGGCACCATGAATTTGTGCCCGATGGACTTTTAAAGTTTACTGCGAGCAACTAAAGAAGATGCTCGCGAAATTGACCGAGCATTTCCAGTTGCCACTGTGAGGTCATTTGGAGAAGAAGCCGATGTTAAGCTTTCTTTGGACTACGAAAGTTTAAGCCACCATGAATTTGTGCCCGATGGACTTTTAAAGTTTACTGCGAGCAACTAAAGAAGATGCTCGCGAAATTGACCGAGCATTTCCAGTTGCCACTGTGAGGTCATTTGGAGAAGAAGCCGATGTTAAGCTTTCTTTGGACTACGAAAGTTTAAGCCACCATGAATTTGTGCCCGATGGACTTTTAAAGTTTACTGCGAGCAACTAAAGAAGATGCTCGCGAAATTGACCGAGCATTTCCAGTTGCCACTGTGAGGTCATTTGGAGAAGAAGCCGATGTTAAGCTTTCTTTGGACTACGAAAGTTTAAGCCACCATGAATTTGTGCCCGATGGACTTTTAAAGTTTACTGCGAGCAACTAAAGAAGATGCTCGCGAAATTGACCGAGCATTTCCAGTTGCCACTGTGAGGTCATTTCGAGAAGAAGCCGATGTTAAGCATTTCTTTGGACTACGAAAGTTTAAGCCACCATGAATTTGTGCCCGATGGACTTTTAAAGTTTACTGCGAGCAACTGAAGAAGATGCTCGCGAAATTGACCGAGCATTTCCAGTTGCCACTGTGAGGTCATTTCGAGAAGAAGCCGATGTTAAGCATTTCTTTGGACTACGAAAGTTTAAGCCACCATGAATTTGTGCCCGATGGACTTTTAAAGTTTACTGCGAGCAACTAAAGAAGATGCTCGCGAAATTGACCGAGCATTTCCAGTTGCCACTGTGAGGTCATTTGGAGAAGAAGCCGATGTTAAGCTTTCTTTGGACTACGAAAGTTTAAGGCACCATGAATTTGTGCCCGATGGACTTTTAAAGTTTACTGCGAGCAACTAAAGAAGATGCTCGCGAAATTGACCGAGCATTTCCAGTTGCCACTGTGAGGTCATTTGGAGAAGAAGCCGATGTTAAGCTTTCTTTGGACTACGAAAGTTTAAGCCACCATGAATTTGTGCCCGATGGACTTTTAAAGTTTACTGCGAGCAACTAAAGAAGATGCTCGCGAAATTGACCGAGCATTTCCAGTTGCCACTGTGAGGTCATTTCGAGAAGAAGCCGATGTTAAGCATTTCTTTGGACTACGAAAGTTTAAGCCACCATGAATTTGTGCCCGATGGACTTTTAAAGTTTACTGCGAGCAACTGAAGAAGATGCTCGCGAAATTGACCGAGCATTTCCAGTTGCCACTGTGAGGTCATTTCGAGAAGAAGCCGATGTTAAGCATTTCTTTGGACTACGAAAGTTTAAGCCACCATGAATTTGTGCCCGATGGACTTTTAAAGTTTACTGCGAGCAACTAAAGAAGATGCTCGCGAAATTGACCGAGCATTTCCAGTTGCCACTGTGAGGTCATTTGGAGAAGAAGCCGATGTTAAGCTTTCTTTGGACTACGAAAGTTTAAGGCACCATGAATTTGTGCCCGATGGACTTTTAAAGTTTACTGCGAGCAACTAAAGAAGATGCTCGCGAAATTGACCGAGCATTTCCAGTTGCCACTGTGAGGTCATTTGGAGAAGAAGCCGATGTTAAGCTTTCTTTGGACTACGAAAGTTTAAGCCACCATGAATTTGTGCCCGATGGACTTTTAAAGTTTACTGCGAGCAACTAAAGAAGATGCTCGCGAAATTGACCGAGCATTTCCAGTTGCCACTGTGAGGTCATTTGGAGAAGAAGCCGATGTTAAGCTTTCTTTGGACTACGAAAGTTTAAGCCACCATGAATTTGTGCCCGATGGACTTTTAAAGTTTACTGCGAGCAACTAAAGAAGATGCTCGCGAAATTGACCGAGCATTTCCAGTTGCCACTGTGAGGTCATTTGGAGAAGAAGCCGATGTTAAGCTTTCTTTGGACTACGAAAGTTTAAGGCACCATGAATTTGTGCCCGATGGACTTTCAAACTTTACTACAAGCAACTGAAGAAGATGCTCGCGAAATTGACCGAGCATTTCCAGTTGCCACTGTGAGGTCATTTCGAAAATAAGTCAATGTTAAGCATTTCTTTGGACTACGAAGGTTTAAGCCACCATGAATTTGTACCCGATGTACTTTTAAACTTTACTACGAGCAACTGAAGAAAATTCACTGCGAAATTGATCCAGCATTTCCAGTGGCCCCCATGAGGTCATTTGGAGAAGAAGCCGATGTTAAGCATTTCCTTGGACTACGAAGATTCAAGCCACCATGAATTTGTGCCCGATGGACTTTCAAACTTTACTACGAGCAACGGAAGAAAATTCACTGCGAAATTGATCCAGCATTTCCAGTGGCCCCCATGAGGTCATTTGGAGAAGAAGCCGATGTTAAGCTTTCTTTGGACTACGAAAGTTTAAGGCACCATGAATTTGTGCCCGATGGACTTTCAAACTTTACTACAAGCAACTGAAGAAGATGCACGCGAAATTTACCGAGCATTTCCAGTGGCCCCCATGAGGTCATTTCGAGAAGATGAGCAGGTTTTGGAATAAATTTGAATAATTCCATTAATGCTGTTGCTTTTTCGATGAGCAATTTGTCGCGAATTCTCCGGTGCAATTATTCGAAACTGCGTTTGTTAATTAAGGAAAATTATAATTTGCAATAGCGAGACGCCGATGGTCTTGGTGCGACGACCATTTTTCCGTTCACCATTACTTCTTCATCGTATGAATTAAATTTGCAATCTTTAATAATAATTATCACTACGACACGAAATTGTTAAAGGCGCGATAATAAATTGGCTGTAGTTTGTTTATTATGTTATACGATGAAGAGATGGCGAGTGAAAAGGTCGCGGGTCAAGGCGATCCTTGTGTCAAGTCATAATAATAACATCTTCTACAACGCACTTAGAAGTGACGTTCGTTGTTGTCGTTTCTTCTTCTTCTTTCAATATCGCACAGACATCCTGTTCGTTTTTTTTTTATCGATAGCAAAATTCTCGTGCGAAATTCCGCAAAAAAAAAATCAATTTTATCATTCGAAATTCCGATTGTTTGATTATTTAACGCCTCCTTCCACGCTTCTTTCGCAAGAATGTTAATTTCATCATTATTATGCAAATATCGACATGACGAGGACCGTCACCGTCTAAATGGTAATTTGTTTGGAATTATTAATAGAAGTCTATTAGAACGGAGGCGTGGAAGAGGAGGAGGACGAAGAAGCGATCCGAAATAGGTCGACGATTTATTTATTAAGATCGCTCCGAATGGAAAAAAGACGAAAATGATTAGTTTCAATTTACCAAAATGGGTACCGCGCTTCCAATGGCGAAATGGAATTGCGAACAATTCGCGACGATTGATCGTGAATATAAATGGACGCTCCTCCGATACGCGGCCCATTGATAGGAAATTTTGCAAAGCCGAAAAAATGTGCGGTTTTCGAGTAGGTTTCGCATTAATCGAATCGCGGCCTTTACGGGAACGCAAACAAAAACGCGAAATTATTGCGCGCGCGTGTGTGTGTGTGTGTTCACGTTGGGTTTCTGATAAAAGCTGGTTTAATAAATTGGCCATTTCATGCGATTTAATTATCATAATTTACGAGACGATTCGTTTTTTTTTTTTGCTTCTTCGCTTTTCCATTCGCAATACGTAGTTTATTATGTTGATTTTTTTTGCGTCATCTATCGCACAATTTATGCGCGAAATTTTGCAATTATCTAAGTAAATTGTGCGAAATGATAATAATTAATCGTGGAATTGAGGTGAACTGGTCGATTGGTGATTTTTTTTCCATTTTTTAATTGCTCGCGACCAATTATTATCATGATCGCCATCGACGATTCGAATTGCCGATTATTGCCGCAATTTTGATTTCTCAATTAGTCCTTTGGCTTAACATTAACAGCGCCGGGCAACAGAATCGTTCCGACCCGAATAAAATCGCCAGTAACCCAGTGAGAGATCAAAAACAAAAGTTTCTCATCTTCATCGATCTTCTTCTGTTGCAGCAAATCCATGGCAAGACGGGGCCTGTGCATGCCGGAAGCAGAAGAGAGCGCCGAAAATCGGTGATATACCGAGGTGAGTTGCAATCGATTCCATTTACAGTGTTTTTTCTTTACGAGGGGACGATTAAAATGACATTTATTTCGACACGAAAAAAAAAACGCTCCAAATTTTTCCAAATTAAACAATTGCGTTTTGAACGTTCTTGGAAGTAATCGAAACCACTGAGGGCGCCTTCCACCCTCGTCGTGAGTTTGCTCCCTCAAGATTTTGTTTCTCTTGGGTAGATTTTTAATCGCCCCCCGTAAATAACTTTTAACCCATAAACAAAAAACGCACGAATACGTGGCGAAGAGAAAATCGATTCCTCGCCTCTATTGCGTCTTATTGTGCTCTTATTGTATCGATCGCGCGTTTGTTCTTCGTAAAGAAAAAACGCGCTTTTGTTCTCTACGGCGCGAAAAGGGCTTAACAACAAGACGAAAGAAGCGCAAAATCGCGCAAAAATATTTATACACGCACTTGGATCTCCTGCCGGCCCGTCATTTAACTCCTCCTCCTGCTTTCGTCTTGGACTTCTTGCGCTTTCGATTGATTGATGATGCGCCGCTGGCTAAAGTTACGATTCGATTCGAACCGTTTGAAATTACACGTCAAAAACGAGATTGTCGCCTACCGGACGATCAAAGCGAAACGTAAAGTTGGCACGACTGCCGCGTGCGGCCCAATGTCGCAGCCTTGGGCGACTTGCAAAAGGTGGCAATATTTATTGGCACGCTATATTGTTATGTTCGCTCGGCAAAAACAATTATTACTTATCGCGAATTAATTCCGTTTGTTGCTGCTTTTTTGCGTTAACGCTAAAAAAAATGCTATGAGCATTGTTTTGTTTTTGTTTCCTTCGACCTACGCCTTCGCCGTTGTTAGATGATCAATTTTTTTTTTGAATTTGCGTGCAAAATCGAACGATCGCCCCCGCTATTATTACGTGCAAATTCCCGAGTAACGTGCGACCGTGAAGAGTTGTTAAAGCGAGCGCGAAAGCGCAATTAAATCGGTTCGCCAGTCGCGAATCCACCGTCGTCGCCGGGATGATCGATAAGCAAAGTTGCACGCAACTGGTTCGCAAATCGATTAGGCTCGCCAATTCTGTTCTGCACGACTTCTTCCTCGGCCATTCGAAGCTGGGCCCACCGGTGACCGTTCGCGATCGACGAATTCCCTCGGTGAGAGGCAAAAGCCGCACGCGAAAATTGTTTAATTCTGATTTCGCGCGATTGTTTTCGCCGCGACTGACGTAATACGTTATTGATAAATCTATAAAAAGCCGTTTGTTTTTATGGCCGTCGTTGCCATTGTCGGATTGCGAGTTTGTAATTATTCGCGGCGGACCAAACGAGGAATGGGCAGAGGAACCTTTGGACCTTTGCATTTGTTTTAATAAGATTTATCCGAGGTCAACGAAGAGAATTAATTCGCAATTCCACGCGTTCGACACGCGAAAAGTTCAAAGTTGCTTCCGGTTACGTCGATCTGGATGATTCGATTAGGATGTTTAACAGTCTGCTAGATTCCCCTTGTTTTTTTTGCAACGAACCGAACGCCTTTTACGTTGGATTTGGCAACTAATCGGAGCGTTAATTAGCGTCGTCGCATCCTCGAAAGAAGCGAAATCTGTAGAATGGGTCAATAAGAATTAGAATCAATATTGCGCAACTTGCGAAAAGTCGGGGAAAGAAACGTCACTTTGGTAGCCCTGCGTAGGTGACGTTTGAAATTCGATTCTAGTGACAACTTTTAAGTAGGGAACGAAGGCGAGCCAGGTTTGCCAACTTGAGCGAAATCGCTCGTTCGTTGATCGCCAGTTTTGTTTTTCTTTTTCTCTATATATATTAAAATAATTTGCGACGTACATTCGTGCCATAACAATTCAAAGGGACTCTTTGAAAGTTGGCGAGGCGTCGAGGCAAATTTTCAGCTACGTTTCTTCCATCTATTCTCTTGCACTACATCAAACACTCGTCTCGTCTTTCCCTTTTTCGCTTTCGAAAGGCCGCACCCTTCATTTAACATCCGCCGTCGTTCCGCCGGGTAGTTTCAACAAAGGGTGAACATCACACGATTTTCGTAGTTCTACCGTTTCTCGCCTTTTTTTTTTTTTGGTTTCCTTTCATTCGCCTCGCGCCTTCGCTGTGCACCCTAAAAAAAAAAAAAACGTAGTCCAACGCGGTGAGGGCGCAACGCGAGAACAAGTACGAGTCAATAGGGGAAAAAAAAAAACGAAAGGCGATCGCCGCATCTGTAAATATTTACGGGCCGGGGAAATAAAAGAAGAGCGGCGAAATAAGCGGTCCCAAGCGGCCGTTCGCGTTCCGTTTTTCGGCAGTCCGTAAAGCGGGAGTTCCCAAGAGATTTTCTCGAATCGTGACCGCGTCATCAAAGCGCCAATTTTGATTTAAAAGAGAGAATGATCAATAAACGTCCAACAGACCGATTCAATTCATCAAGTCATCTTGCTGGATTATTTTCGTAAATGAATCGATTATAAACTTCGTAACTTTGCAAATTGTTGTGTGCATGTTAGGGCACGAATCGTTTACGCAAATTAGTTTGTCAATCGCAACAATCCCTTATCGACAAACTAATCGAGTTCGTACAGTAATGATAATAATAAATAATAGGGGTAGCGCGCGCTCGATAGATGGTAATTATCGGGGGCACAATGTCACGTTCTGCCCAACCCCCCGCGCCCCAGAAACCATCGACATGTCGCCGCTGAAGATATCCATTAAAGCACCGCAAAAAGACCCAACGAAACGATGTTGTAATTTGTTTATGGTTTTCGAAAAGAAAAAAGAGGCATCCGATTAACGATCGGTTCCTTCGCGTACGAGGGGGTGTCGATAAGCGACCGTGTTATACGGTGCTACAGCATTTCGACACGAAATTTGATTCATTCAACAGCAGAGAAAATAATTCTGCGCCATTTACAAATGGAGATCTTGCTCTGCAAACCGCTCCTCAGAGGCACCAATTGCTTCGGCACTTGTCCAAATGCCCGTTGCCTTTCAAATGCTTTTGCACGATTTTCGTACGTAATTTAGCTAGCAACTGAAGTGTAAATATGCTCCCGTGAGTGTTCTAAAATCATATCGTGGACAGAGGAATCGACGTGCTTCAGAGTGGACACAGGAATTGGTCTTCAGCGCTCACGTCTGATCTTCCTCTCTTATACTCCACAACCCAGTCTTTAATGGCGATGTATGAAGGACTGACGGATCACCAATGGTTCCTAGCATATCAGCGAAAGCTTCCTTGCCCAAGAAGCCCTCCAAACATAAATACTTAATAACTGATCTTTTGCCAGATTCTCAAGCTCATGCTGTTTTCGAAAATTCACACTTTGACCACCGTTCAACCCGTGGATAAGCCAAACTTTGACAACTTCCTCATAAGACATCACGGTGATGACTTTTCTTTACTCGAAACTTACCAGGCTCATTAGAAATCGACACCCCCTCCACGTACACCTGTACCGATTAAATAATTGAACCCGGCGATTGCGGTGAGCGAAAAGAAAAAAGAGGAAGGGAGTTGGTGGCGCGAAGAAGTGGGGGTCGTCCCCACCTCCGCGGAAAACCCGATTATTATCAACGGCTCGAGTGGGATTCCCACCCCTACCACTCGTACTTTACCACCACCACTAACGAACTTTCTACCACCGCGATAACAACAAAATCATGTTCTACCACCGGATTAACAATAATAACCAACAATCGCGCACGACATCGACGACAACAACAACCTGATCGTTCGGCGAGGAAACAATAGCAACAGGAATCGGACGTGGCCGGTGCTCTCGAGGGCGAACTGTTGAGTTTCCCAGCGGAAGTGCAGCGAAGAAGATTATCGCGTTGGAAGTGACGATAGGAAACGCGCGTAAGTGGTAAACTTCATTTATTCGACGAGCCCTCTTCGGCGCCACTTCGCGCCCTTCTCGCTAATCCTCCGCCAACGTTATTCGCCTTTTTCTCGGCCTCAATTCAATCGCGCCGTTCGCCGTCGAACCGCGCGTCCAGTCGCCCGATTCGCAATAACAAATGCCATTAGCGGTAACGTGATTAAATCGTGCATATTTCATCCCTCGCGGTCTCTGCCGCGCTCGTGCGGACATTAATTTAAATCTCGCCATTAAAACCGAAGTCGGTCGCACCATCGCCACTGACGATGGTGCAACAGCGACGAAGAAGAATCGCAGGGTTTTGGTTGTGTGCCGTTGTTTGGCGGAAAACTTCGATTGTTTTCTCGCGGAGATTTTAACGATTAGTACGCGACGGTGGTATGGATTTTTCAATTATCCGCTAATAGTAAAATAATGACACGTAAAAGTGGGCAACGACGGAGAGGAAATTGACCTTTAAATAATACAATTGTATGGGTCCTAATGAACGATGAAATAAGACCGAGGCGAGCGACGGGAACGAATCGAATTCTCTCAATAATTCGAGCGGTTCTTATCGAATTTGTTCGATCTGATAACGAACATTGATATCTTCTTTCGTTTGCCTTTTCCCTCTTCGTCTTTGTGGTCGTTAACGTAGCGATCGGAATGAGAGCGCAACATAAATCTAACCTAGAAAATGCGGCACAAACGGGCCCCGCAAAAGTTGCTTTTATTTTCGTTCAAACCGCTCGAAACGATTGACGGATAGTCCGAAACGCAGCGAGTTAAATTGTGCCGCTCGAAATTGTCGGTGCGATGAAAGTTCAATATTCTCTCGCCGTCTAACTCGCTTCCGGCAATTTCGAGCAAGTTTCATGGCCCAACGCATTCCCCAGTTCTTAACTTCAAATTCCCAATCGTCCCTAGCAATCGACAACAAGTGAAAGCTACTCGGCGACTCGGAGGACACGTGGCGATTGATCAAAACCTGTCACGCACATCGTCTAAACGCGTTTCACTCGTTTCGCTTCACTTGCAGACATTCAGCGGTCGAGGTGGACGTCAAATCCAAAGAACCCGACCGTCCTCATCACCATCAGCACGCGAACGAGGATGTAGCTTTAGACGAAACCGTTCGAAATGAATCAATTGGACCAACAACAACAACCTCCTCGTCGTCGTCGTCTTCGTCGTCGTTATTAACCCGATCCGAGCCGCAGCCGTCGCCAACGCACGACCCGTCGAAACCCGAACCTGTGATAATGAGTTCAGTGCCTTCCCCCAAGAATCTATCGGAGAATCGCAGTCCAAATGCGGAAAACGAGGCAAACGACGAGGACGAGGAGGAATTGTCAAAGACAACCGCACAACAACACCAGCACCACCATCGACACAATCATCCCACACGCTTACTGCTGCAGTCGAAGAGTTTAGCAGTGGACGGCGGCGTCAACAGCGGCAGTCCAAGTGCGACGACGGCGGCGACAAACTGCGGCGGCGGCGGCGGCAACAACAACGGCAATCGCCCGATCTATCCGAATTGCCCGTTCTCGCCGTACGCGAGCCCGACGAATTCGCCGCGGAGCAATCGCAAGCGGCAACCGATGCGCGAATCGCGACGCGTCTCCATCGAGAAGAACGGTCTCTACATCCAGTTGAATCAGTACAAACTGATGGACTCCATCGGGCAGGTACGAGTTTGATCTTAACCCGTCACCGTTCAACTTGACGGCGTTCTTCTCTCCTTCTTAGGGATCTTACGGCATCGTCAAGCTCGCCTACAACGAGGAGGACGACACCCATTATGTGAGTGACGTTTTGTACTATCGCCGGGATGAAGTTGATGATGATGATGAAGTTCGTGATCGATAATGATCACCGATCGATTTCTTTGAGAAATGTGCGTTTCGAGGGATGTGAAAGAAGCGATGTTGCACAATAGAATTGCGTTTGTTTAGCTAACAACGGCGTTTACGTTTGCAAAAAAAAAAAACAAATTCAAATTAATTCGCGTAATCATAACAATGACGGACGGCAAACGAGGATTGGAGGGCGAGCGCAAGTAAATTTGCAAACGTTCCGAGGCTCGCAGTTTATTTGCGCTTCGTAACGATTTCTTCATCGCAATTCCTCGCAACGAACGAACGAACCGCACTTTGTTCGCTAACGAACGAATCCGTCGCTGTGTTGCAGGCGATGAAAATCTTGTCGAAGAAGAAACTGCTGAAGAAGGCGGGCATGTTCGGTCGATTGCCGCCGCGCAACAACAACAACAACAACAACGGGGCCGTCGACAAGAAACCGTTGACGCCGTTGGAGCGGGTCTATCGCGAGATCGCGGCGCTGAAGAAGCTCGACCATCCGAACGTCGTCAAGCTGGTCGAGGTGCTCGACGACCCGGACGAGGATCACCTGTACATGGCGTTCGAGCTGCTCGAACGCGGTCAAGTGCTGGACGTGCCCACCGACAAACCGCTGACGGAAGACGAGGCGTGGACGTATTTCCGCGACGTCATCTTAGGAATCGAATATCGTGAGTTGTCGTCCTGTTTGATTATCATTTTTTTCTTGCAATCGACGAACGAATAAGTAGCATCAAAGTTAGAAGTGAATGTTAACCGAAGCGAATCTCTTAAGCGTCGCCAAATTGCTCTTTTCGTTGTTGCCGTTGTTCGAGTTCACCGATTACGCTTTCAGTGCATTACCAGAGGATCATCCATCGCGACATTAAGCCGGCCAATTTGCTGCTGAGCGAGTGCGGCCGCGTGCAGATCGCCGATTTGGGCGTGTGCAACGAGTTCGACGGTTCGGACGCGTTCCTCTCGTCGACGGTCGGCACGCCGGCGTTCACGGCGCCGGAGGCGCTGGGCGAGCAACGGGCCGGATTCAGCGGTCGCGTAAGTGTCCCCTCGCACGCTTACTCGTCAACTTAACCCGGTCGGTCGTTGACACTGCAAACAGGCCTCGGACATTTGGTCGATGGGCGTCACGCTGTTCGCGTTCGTTTACGGCCGCGTGCCCTTCTACGACGACAACATCGTCGCCTTGCACGCGAAGATCCGCGGCCAGAGCGTCGCGTTCCCGGTCTCGTCGCCGGTCTCCGACGACTTGAAGTCGCTGATATCCCGCATGCTCGTCAAGGAACCGAACGCGCGCATCACGCTGCCGGAGATCAAACGCGATCGGTGGGTGACGAGGAACGGCACGGCGCCGCTGCCGAACGAGGAGGAGAACTGTCGCCATCTGGTCGAGATCACCGAGGAGGACGTGGCCAGGGTGGTGACGTCGATACCGAAGCTCGACACGCTGATACTGATCAAGCACATGCTGCGGAAGCACTCGTTCCAGAATCCGTTCACGCACCGGAAGGACTCGGCCCACCAGCACCATCAGCACCATCAACACCATCGGTCGAACAACACCGACGAGGCGACGGCGTCGTCGGGTTCGTCGATCGGGACGAGAGGCGCGGCGCCGAACGCGACGTCGCGGTTCTATCTGAGCCGATCGGGTCGTTCGAACTCGGCGCCGGGCTCGTACTATTGGACGGTCGATCGGCAGGTCTCGGTCGAGACGCCGTTGGAATCGGTCACGGAGATCGTCGACGTCGTGCCACACGAAGAGGTCGCCGATGAGGAGCGGACGGCGACGAGCGAGAAACGGTGATAGGAATCGGGATTTGAGACGATCGAGTTTGTAACGGACGCGAAGATTCGATCGGTGCGTCCGGTTTAGTTTTCGCCGTTTTCTATCGTACAAATGAAACCAAATAACGTTAACGATTAGGCGGAACGGTTCGGGCTTTAATTTTCATTATTCTCTTCGATAATTGTGATAAAGTTTTTTGTTGTTTTGATTTTTGGATCAATTTGACTTCCGCGACAACGCACGGTCGTTGAGAATTTATCGAAACGGGGACCATTTTGCGAAGGGGAGAACGGGCCGAAGAGAAAACGAAATTGAATTGTAATTGATTTGGTTTTCGATTTTAGGAGTTTACAGATTTTTACGAGCTTTTTAAATTGTCGATACGCGATTAGGAAATGTTAATAGAATCAATCGATGATGGTTTTACGTTTTTTAATCAATATTGTTGTAAATATTGTACTTAATCAAGTCTCTCTCTCACACACACACTCTCTCTCTCTCTATTCGTTATCCTCTTCAAAACGACCAAAAATGAAGTAGATGATAGTAGTTTGTTGTTGTTGTTGATATTACCAATTTTGCATTTTCTATCTTTCCGTTGTGCATGTTATAAGAAGTCTTGGAACTGTTAAGATATATATATATTTGAACAAAATGGGATTTTTTTTGCGAAAAAATAAATTATTGTAAATATTTACAGTACTTATGAAATGAAAAAAACATGTATGCACATATTTTTAATAAGAATTTTGCACTGTTAAAATACAATATTATTGTAAGAATCTTCTTGTCTCTCTTTCTCTTGCGAAATTTCAATAATTCTTCCACGTGGACTTGTTATTTAAAAGAAAGAAAGTAAACGAGAACATTGTTTGTATTTTGCTCAAATTTCCCATTATAATCATTCTTAATTTTCAATTAAGAAATTTTTTGGTTTCGAAATGTGTAAAGCAAATATTCTAATTGAACGAGAAAAGCAAAGAGAACAAATCGATGGATATACATATACATAATAAAATATTATATAAATAAATTTCGTTTGTAAACCTAATTAAAGTAAAAGAAGCTTTGTACACAAAAGAATGATAAAAAATCATCTGAAGAGCAAAAACGTGAAATAATAATATTGTAAAGAAACGAGATTATAGTTTAACATTAACTAATTGGATCGAATGAATATTTTTGCCTTTTAATATTAACAAAAAAGAATTCGAAATAAAAATTAACGCGAAAAGCTTTCAATAAATTATACAATAAATAAATAAAAATGGTTTCCTCCTCGTTATACCTCTATTATTATCCGACCGCAGGATCCCAAATCCCGTAGCTTGGAGAGGATTACGAATTCCCCTTCTTCCCGATTTGCGCCAAGTAACTCAACGCATTCTCGTACGCTTTCTTCACGGCCTTTCGGTCCGTCGCTTTCCTGGATTCGTTCACCTAAAACACAGAAGCGAGCAAACGTGAAATAAGGACCGTCGACCTGCATCCTTCTCTTCAATTCGTCTTGCTTCCATGTACCTTGGAGAGGTCGCGCTTCTCGTCTAATCCCATGCTCTCCAGTTTATCGGCCGGCAGCCATTGCCACGTGCGTTTTACGTCGAAGAACAACACCAGATAGACGTGTTCAGTGTAATTGGCGGCCAGGGCAAGCACGTCCGGCGGCGGCGACGGCATCGGCACGCCGCGATGAACGTAATCTGAAACGATTACGACGTTGACGTTATTGCGAATAAATCGTGGATACGCAATACCTTTGGGCATTTTAGGATCAATAATTAAGGCGGGATACCAGGGATAACCGCGGCATTTCGCCCAAACTAATTGCAACGGCTTTAGCAGTTCGGTCTTGCCATTTTTCGCGTTCGCCGTCGTTTCGTCGTCGCGCTCCGACGCCACGGCGCAATTGTTCTCGTCGTCGTCGTCTTTCGCGTCGTTCGAACAACAGCAACTGTCCGAATCGTCCTCCTCGTCGGACTCGATCTCGGACAATTCGTGCGAGTAGCACGTGGACAGGCTCGTGCCGCTGTCGCTATTCTCGTCGCCGGACAACTGATCGTTGCCGCGATACACGCGGAAACTGTCCGGCACGTTTTCGTCGTTTTTTGCGCTACCGCCGACGTTCGAACCATTCTTATTCGTTTTGGCGGTCGACGACGTCGTCGTGGCAGCGGCTAAACCATGCCGTTGTCTTCCTTTCTTTTTACTAATTGCAATCATTCAACACAAATCAATCGTCTTAAAATGTTGTTCGCAGAGAGAAATGAGACAAATAAAAAAACAGAGAAAAGAAAACCAATTAATCGTATCCGATTATCGTCACTTACACTTTCGCATTCGTCGGCTGTTCCTTTTCCGCTTCCTCTTTCTCGTCGGCCGGCTTCTTTAAGGCCGCTTGCGCTTTCTTCGTAAACAACACGGCCGTTCGTCGGTTGACGCCGGTCGGCGAGGCACCTTCACATTAAAAAGACATTTATATATCGACGCGAGACTAGCGAATCGATGGCATTACTTGAGTGTTGACTCGACGACTTCGCGTCGCTGGCGTCTACGTCGCCGTCCGATTGCGAGCTGTCCGTCGCCAAATTCTTCTTCACCTTATTAATTTCGCCCCGCGCCAAACGGATGCGTCGCGCCCTGCCCACGCCGTGTTTCATATTGTGGATCCTGATTAGCAGTTCTTCTAATTTCAACAGCGTTTCCACGCCCGTTTTCCCCTAAAAAGCGAATTTTTATTCGTCGCCAATCGATACGCGATTATCATCGAATCGTTCACCTGCAAACTTTGCATTTCCTTATCGATCTCCTGCGTCATCATCTCCTCCGTCATCTCGGTGTCTTGCGAAGCGGGCAACAGTCCGGCCGACTCCAGTTCCTTCTTGCTTTGCTTGAATATCGTGCTGCATTGATCGCGCATTTTGATGCCCGCTCGATAGAAGACCGTGTCCTTGTTGTTGTACGCCAAGCAGTTGGCTATCATCAAGTTGAAGTCTTTCTCCATGGCGTTCAAGTCCGCATATTCGCCGGCATCGAGTTTCTTCCGCATCGTACTCAAGTCCATCGGATGGGTAACGACGGTGGTATAATCGGGAACCTAAAACACGCGTACGTTAATAGAAGGTCGACAACATATCAATCGCTCGTTGTCGAACCTCCTCCAAATCGACCGGTTCGGTGAATATCTCGTTGACGTCCTTCTGCGTGATCAGGTCCAACACCTTTCGCATACTGGCCTCTAACGGTTTCAGTTCGACGTTCAAACATCGCTCCTTCGCCTTGATCAATTCCACCTTCAACTTTTCCCTTTTGCGAACTAATTCGCATAACAAACGGGCCCTCTCCAAATCTTGCCGCAGACATTGCCAATACTTTAATTGACGACACAACTCGATGGTGTCCACGTTTAAATTGCTCGAATCCCGCGTGCCCCCTTGCGAACTCTGCAGTCGTCTCAACAGAGGCACGCCGTTCCTGAACTGTCTCTTTAACGTCCAATAGGCGATTAGCCGTTGGATAAACTGCGACTTCTTCGTTATCGTCACCAACGAGGCGATCTCCTGTATGCGATCCGGCGGTATCGTCGGTATGAGGATGACGGGAACGGTGCCGCGTTTCTTCGCCAGCAACTTCCTCGCCTGTTTCATCTTCTGCTTCGAGTCCTCCCGCTTGATCTCCGCATTCGATTTGTTATCGCTCGGCGTGTGCACGTCGCAATAAGCGATCTTTTGCACGAGCACCGGCTGCGAGTCGCCGCTGTCTTTCACCGTGTCCATCTTCATGTAGAGGCCGGCCTGTTGGGCGCACGTGACGTGAAACGCGGAATAACAGTTCGTCTTGTGGCACTGAATGCACGCGCCGCAACCCTTCTGCTTGCACACGTAACAGGTCAGTTTCCATCTGGCCGGCGGTATCGTTTCGATCGAGTCGATCGGTTCGAGGAAGACCGTGTTCGCAAATCGGACCTCCGGTATCCAGAGGGCGCACACGACGTGAGCCCAATGGCCGCGATCCGTTTGCTTGAACGCGCCGCCCTGATTGGGGCACAGCACGCAATCGACGGCGCGACTGGGCGACTGAAGGCACCGTCTGCACAACCATTGGCCCTCGGGTATGTACGGGACGCCGTAGCAGTCCTGGTGGACGGCCAAATTGCACATGTCGCAAAATAGGATGACGTTCGTGTTCTGGCACTCGCCGTCCATACAAATGCAGCAAACGGCGTCGTCGTCGACAACGCTACCGGCGTGCCCGTTAACGGTGGCCTAAAATTAATAGAGCTTAGTATACGTGACTCGCTATGTGCGATGGGAATTTATAAACCACCTGAAAGTACGATTCCTTTTCCAATCGATCCATTAATAATTCCAACGAATCAACCGATACCGGCGCTAGGCCGGCCGCCTCACGACGTTCGTTCATAATCGATAGCCATGCAGTGTCCTCTTCGTCAACATCATACTCCACTTCGCCATCAAGTTCTTCCACACTTTTCTCAATGAATCTTATATAAGCATTAGGCCTCGGTGGTGCATCACATATGGTATAATCTTTCAATTCCTTGTAACTGGCCTCGGGCAATTGTGGTAGAACTTCTGCAGAAAATATACAATTAATTAGTTAGTACAGACAGGTTAATGGCATTGAGATTTACCTTGAACTTCAGGCTTCACATCTATTATATTATCACCTTTATAATCTTCAGCTGATATAATTTCTATTGACTCATTTATATTCACTCTCAATATTTGATTGTTAACCTCAAACTGTACCATCTTCTGGGCTTCGTCATAAGTCAATGGTTCTGCTGCAATTGTATTTAATGCAGTTACTGCATTAGTAATATTAATGTGACTTGTTCTAGCCCGTCCACCTAAAAGAAAACATGTAACATACTCCAAAGTAGAAACTAATTTAAAATCACTAGCACCTTTCTTATTTTTCGGTGTAACTGGTTGCGACGGCGTCACCGCCGGCGGATTATCGTGATCGAAGCTCTTCAGATGGTACTGCAAGCCACAAACCGATTTATACGTTCTCCCACACTTTTCGATGGGACAATTGTACGGAGGTCCATGATCGGCTCTCACTTTTTTACAATGTTCCAATATGTCGAAATCTAAACCCATTTCGTATTACTTCAATATATTACCATTACAATTTACAAACGAAACATTCAAAGTTTATATCGAATTAAAAACAAATTCAACGAAATTCGTGTGTATTGACAACGAAACAGACTCCTCGAGTTTATAGTGTGAAGTTGTTTACAATGCGGATTGATAACGAAGTGCGTTAGAAAATTTTGAAAATTGCTAAATTTTGACGGTAAAAGAAAATTTTGTAGAAGAAGAAACTCTGCATTACGGTATAATCGAATAAACGAATAGAAATATATGTTGTGTTAAAATTAAATTGTTGTTGTATGTTCGGTTGCGTACACCAGCAATGATCCAAATTCTTCTGTCGGTAAAACAGTATTTGCGATGTAGGAGAACTGTCTAAAAGGAGATTTCGTCTCCAGTTGTATATACAATAATGTCCTAACCAACAATTAAATTATATCGAAGTTTGAGTAGTTAATTTTATTAAAATAGTCGGACGTAAATTAAATGAAAATCGTGCACGATTAATAAAGAAAAAGTGAATGTGTCCTGTTCACAGTTAATATCGACCACTCTCATTTCAAATGTAAGTAATATTATACTTTAGCGAATGTACCGAAAAAGAGAAAAAAAGTATTATGTTGTGGGTGTCAAAAAGGAATTGCATAAAAACAGAAGTTATTTTTAAATTAATCGCTATTATTATGTGATTATTATGTAGCCAGAATAATCGCAAAGCTATTATCGTTGCATTAAACGCCTATTGTTGCGAAATGATTATTATGTTTCAACGTTTTATGAGAAATTCGTATCCACAATAAGACTGCTATAACGAAGAAGCAAAGCGAAAAAAAAAGGAAACGATTAAAACTACTCTCGCGAGAGTGTATAATAATAATCAAAAGCGATTTACCCACCGCAAGATACAATTTGCCTCTTATTAATTATCGTCGTTAATTAACGAAGTGATTAATCTCAATCGATTAATAGCTATTCTTTAATTGATCCCTCGTTTATTGTTTAGATATGGAAGAGAGGCAAGAATTAGGTAATACTCTGGAATAAATTACCCATATCGTACGCCTATTTGCTTATAAGCATGTTATATATGTATATATATAAAGGAAGTTTGGCCTTTGCCAATTAATTATATTTGCATGTATAAAAAATCGTGACTCACACGTATCTCACAATGCGAATGGAACGTTAAAAAAAGGAAAGCATTGAAAAAAATCGCAGACTTACTACTAACATCGTAATGAGATTGAATTGACGCGTTCTTTTATGCGTAAATTGATTCCTTTCCGATTGATTTTATTCATTCGCAAATTGTACGATAAGAATAGAACTCGTGGTTGAGAATAATAATTCTTATTAGAACTGAACTATTGTCAATAGCCGAGTTGGTAGACAAACAAACGAAAGAGTCTCTAAATCTGTACGTACTAAATAATCGTTTATTTTCATTTGACTTTTTTTTTGCAGATAATCGAAACAAAGCATGAGAACCGCAAACTTTTCCCATTCAAACTCGTGCAAACGTCGGACGTCGAGCTGATAATATTATAAAATAGGGACGAAGACGGGACAAAATTTTGTTATCGCTTTTATCAATCGTTATCCTGAAAATGTGAACGAACATGTTGGGACGAAAGGAATATCTCTAATTTAAAAAAGAAGAGAGAAACGTTATTTTAATAATTAGTAAAGAAAAGGAACCTTAAATACGTAAATGGTTATACCTTTCTATAAGAGAGAGAGAGAGAGAGAGAAGATATTTATATGTAAATGTAATTAACTACACTGACTAATTGTTAACAGATGAGAATTATCGAAACTAGTGAGAATAATGACGATACAGAAGCAGTTGATGGAAGGAAGCACAACTGATTGTTAACTAGAAGAGATTAATTAAGAGTAAACGAAGAAGAAGATTATTTTTGTACTGCTGAAAACTATTAATCGACTACTACTTATACACTTAAATGGACGTAGAATAAATTTAAACGAAACGTTTATCAATCACGAATAACGCAATGGCGCAGCACGAGGACAAGAAGAAGTTTTATTGTCGCGAATGGGCGTTCCAAAAACTCTCCCATTGCCTCGACCAGCGCCCGATATCGAAAACGTGCGGCGCCCTTTTGCTCGGCGGCCCCGGTTGCGGCAAGACGACGTTCTGCTCGGAACTCTGCTGGCCGTCGCAGGGCCCGCAAGGGCGACAACAGCGAGGACTGAACCGTCGATTGTTGTGCTATCACTTCCTGCAGGGGCACAACGAGAAATCGCTGTCGCTGAGCGAATTCGTGCGCTCGCTCGTCACGCAGATACTCAACCATTCGACCGAGAGCCACAAGGAGCGCAGCATCCGCCGGAAATTGGATTACGACTGCGGCAACAAGACGCGCGATTACTATTGCGCCGAGAGCGACTCGAACGACTGCAGTCTGAGCAGTCCGAAGCGCCATCAACAGAACAACATCTCGTACGAACAGAACTTGTCCGGCTGCACGGAGAACTTGTACTGCAACACGTCGAGCGTGTTGACGACGACGGCGACGAGCACGACCGCCGCCAATTTGCCGGTCAATCCGCGCACCCTGATCGCCGACGCTTACCTGGAGAAACTCAAGTCGGACCCGGAGATACAGATCGCGTTGCGCGCGAAGAACATCGAACAGAACCCGGACGATTGTCTGAAGCGGGCGCTGTTGTTCCCGCTGTTGGAAATCGATCCGCCGAAGTCGTCGCTGTTCATACTGATCGACTCGATCGACGAGCACTCGTTCATCTACTCGAACTCGACGTTGACGCGATCGAAGCCGCGCGAGCGCACGTCGCAGTCGAAGACGATCGCCGAGCTGCTCGCCAATCATCACCACCTCTTCCCGCAATGGTTGCTGTTGGTCTGCACGGCGCGGAAACAGTCGAAGAGCATCGCGAAGATGTTCACCGGCTTCCGCAAACTGAGTCTCGACGATTTGCGCAAATCGCAAGTGGTCAGGGACGTGCAGCAGTACATATTGGCGCGACTGGACCAGGAGAACAGCTTGCGACAGCACATCAGTCGCGACACGGCCGAGATGCTCAATCAACTGCACATAAAGAGCAACGGGTGCTTCTTGTACCTGGAGAAGGTGCTGGACGGCGTCAGCGACAATTTCATCGTGTTGCGCGAGGTCCGCGAGATACCGGGCACGCTGAACGGCCTGTACCTGTGGCTCAGTCAGCGGCTGTTCAACCGGAGGCAATTCGCCAAGGTGCAACCGCTGCTGAACGTGATCCTCGCCGCGCGATGCGTGCTAAACGAATCGCTGCTGCACGACATCGTGAAGATTTACAACGCGAAGATAACGATCGAGGACTTTCGCAAGCGGTTCAACCTGCTGAAACGGATCCTCGTCATATCGGCCGCCAACGGCTCGTTGCGATTGTTCCATCACTCGTTCGCCGAGTGGCTGCTCGACATCAAACACTGCACGCAAAAGTACTTGTGCAACATCTATCAGGGCCATTGCATCTTGGCGATGTACTACACGTTGCACGCGAAATACTTGAACAACCAGGAGATCTACGATTACGCCTTCCATTTGACGCGCATGGAGCAGTATCTGAACGAGAAGCCGGAGCTGAAGAGCCAGAACATGGTCTACAAGTTCAGCCAGGAGCGACAGAACCTGGCGCAGAACTCGCTGGAGAAGACCAACACCGAGATCTACTCGGACCTGAAGGCGTTGCAGAGTCTCGCGAACAACGTCGACGACGTCTTCGAGAACGAGCGCAACAACTACGACCATCCGGAGCAGACGTTGGCGATGACCGCGTTCGGGCAAAGCGGCCAGAACAATTTCGACGACGCGAAGTTCGAGAACGTCGACCTGATGAAACCCGATCCGAACGCGATCTACGCGGAGGTGCGGAAGGAGCGGAAGAGCGAGCGCAAGAGCACGGCGAACACGTCGAACGAGGAGACGCTGAACGATCTGAGCTGTTCGGAGAGCAGAGGCGACGCGTGCAACAGGGGGCCGTTGGACGTGCACGCGTTAACCGTCTTGTGGTTGATCTTGAGCGGCTGCAACGTCGAGGAGTGCCTGTTGGAAGGCAACGAGATGGCCGGCGTCAATTTCGGCGCGTTCCTGCCCACCGACCAGAAAGTGTTGCGATTATTGCTGGAGGCCGGCGCCATCGAACAGAGCGACGTCGAGGGATGCGAGTACGACAGTCAGGTAAAAAGCGAACAGAAAACGACGGACTTTAATTTAGTCATCGCCGCTAGTTTATGCGAAACATTGTTTTTCTTGTATCGTTGTAGAAATGTCTGTCGCGTTTGCCATTTCTGTTTTGCACAGAATTGGGCAGGTCGTCCGTAAGTTAGCCGTTTAGCTTCTGAATGGGACGTTAACAGTTTTCTTTACGATTAACAACAACTAGCCAAGCGTTTGATTTGTTTTTTAATCGTCAACTAATCAACGATTTCTTCCTAACATAACACGTCCGCCAGGAAGTTGATCCTAATTTTGCGCGTCTGTTTTTTTTTTTTTTTTAGATATCTCTGGCAACGTCCTCGACGGAACCGAGTCCGGAGCCGCTATTCGATCTGCACGATTTACACGGCCAAGCCGCGTTACACGTCGCCGCTCGCTTGGGCCAGGCGCCGGTGGTCAAAGTCCTTTTGGAAGCCGGCGCGAATGCCGACCAAGCGGACGTCGACGGTTGGACGCCGTTACGTGCGGCCGCATGGGGCGGACACACCGAGGTATTAATACGACACCCTCACCATTTAACCCATCCAAATTAACCCCTCCACGACTTGGGCGGTCGTGGGGCCCTGCTCGAGGTCGGAGATAATGTTGAGGGCGGGTCGGTTTGGTCACTGGCCGGCTACCTCTCACTTCTTCGGATATGGGAAGACGTAGTACTAAAGCCACAGAAGAATCCCCCAGTTAATATACACGAATACATTTTATTTGTCTCTTCCTCCAGGTGGTCGAACTGCTCGTGAATCACGGCTGTTCGTTGGACAGCATGGACGCGGAGAATCGTACGGCGTTGCGGGCGGCCTCTTGGTCCGGCCACGAGGAAATCGTCAAGATCCTGCTGCAGAACGGCGCCAAGGTGAATTTGACCGATCACGAAGGCCGCACGGCGTTGATAGCGGCCGCCTACATGGGCCACTCGGAGATCGTCGAGCATCTGCTGGACCACGGCGCCGACATCAATCACGCGGACGCCGACGGCCGAACGGCTTTGTCCGTCGCGGCGCTTTGTGCTCCGCGCGCGCCCGGCATCAACGTCGTGCAAACGCTGTTGGAGAGGGCCGCGAGCGTCGATCACAAGGACAACGAGGGAATGACGCCGCTGCTGGTCGCTTCGTTCGAAGGGCACAAGTAAAATGAGCTACGCTCGTGTTGTTAACGATTATTTAACCGTTTGATTGTTAACTTGCAGAGACGTCTGCGAGTTGCTGTTAGAAAACGAGGCAGACGTGGATCATTGCGATCACGCCGGTCGCAGTCCTCTGTGGGCGGCGGCCAGTATGGGCCACGCGCCGGTAGTCGCTTTGCTATTGTTCTGGGGCTGTTGCATCGACTCGATGGACTCCGAGGGACGCACGGTGCTATCGGTCGCGGCCGCACAAGGTTGCGTCGACGTCGTCCGACAGTTGCTCGATCGCGGGCTCGACGAGACGCATCGCGACAACTCCGGCTGGACGCCGTTGCATTATGCGGCGTTCGAAGGGCACCAGGACGTGTGCGAAGCGTTGCTGGAGGCGGGCGCCAGGATCGACGAGACCGATAACGAAGGGAAAGCGCCGTTGGCATTGGCGTCGCAGGGTGGTCACACCGCACTAGTTACTTTATTTTTAGACAAATACAATGCACCATGCGATCAGCGACCGCACGACGGTAAAACGGCTTTAAGGTGAATAGCGCGATAACGGCGGGCGGCGATCGATTCATTTCCTCGATTTTTTAGATTGGCAGCGCTCGAAGGACATTACGACGTCGTGCAAATCTTATTGTCGCACGCGGCCGACATCGACTCTAAGGACGCCGACGGTAGAAGCACGTTATACGTATTGGCGTTGGACAATCGGCTGGCAATGTCCAAGTATTTCATTCAACAAGGCGCCGACATCGAAACGCGCGACTTGGAAGTAATTATCTACATTATCGCATTGCTTAGCGTAATCTACGTACTACTTTTAGGGTCGCACGCCGCTCCACGTGTCCGCGTGGCAAGGGCACACGGAGATGGTGTCGCTACTGTTGAAAGTGGGCCGAGCGCAAGTGGACGCCTGCGATTTAGAGAACCGAACGGCATTGCATTCGGCCAGTTGGCAGGGCCACAGCGACATCGTCAAGATGCTTTTGGAGTACGGCGCAATGCCCGATCACACGTGCAATCAAGGGGCTACCGCCTTAGGTAATAATCGCCATTCAAATGTGAAATCAATCGATACATCATCGATATCGTAGGTATCGCAGCCCAAGAAGGACACGAGGCGTGCGTGGTGGCGCTACTGGAGCACGGAGCCGATCCGAATCAATCGGACGCTTGCGGCAGAAACGCGCTGCGGGTAGCGGCCAAATCCGGGCATCGCGGCGTCGTGCGATTGTTGGAAGAGTATAACGTCCGATCGCACAAGATTCCGCACACGAGCAGCAGCGCTAATTCGATCAATTCAGGTGCGCGAACGCAAGCTCGACGCCTTTTTTCTTACTCTAACGTGATCGCGTGCTCGTTTAAAGGTTCCACGGCCGAAACCAAGCCGTCGTGTGCGATTCTGTATCCGAGCGGCGGCGGCGGCGATTGGTCCGAGCAACAAAGGAGATCGATGGTGTCGCTGGGCAATCACAGCTCGAACTCCAAGTCGAGCTCGAATTTGACCGGCTCGAGCCAGTCGAGCCGACACGGCGGCGAGCGGCAACGGGAAACGCAGCAGAGTAACGCTCAGGTAAGACGATGGAATCGTCGCGAAGGCGAAGTAATCAATGTATGACTCGTATTTGCAGCCGTTGTCGTTCACGCAACAGTTGCAGCAATGTTCGCGAGGCGGCAAGACGAGGCCGCTGAGCAAAGTGCTGTCGCCATTGCAAAGCGAACCGCAGAGTCCCATTTACGCCTCGCCGCCATTAAGTCCCGTTCACGACGCACCGAACATCTTTGGTAATCGTTAAGCGCTTTCGTAAACGACCGGTAGTAATCGATTCTCTTGTAGGCGCAATGAATATCTATCAACCGGTTCTGCGGCACAGCAACTTCGCCAAAGCGCCCGACACCCATTTCGCCCGCGACACGCACATGCGGATCATACTCGGCAATTCGAATTCGAACGGCAAGAACGATAAGAAGCAGGAGAACGCGAATCAGTCGAGGTTTGTTCAATCGTGAATGCGCGCACCGTCGCTAATTAATCGTTGTTTTGCGACAGCAATTCGAAACCGAAACGGAACGGCATCGTGACGAATCCGGCACTGAGATTGGTCGCGAACGTGAAGAACGGTTTGGACACGGCGGCGGCGAACTTGAGGAAGTCCGCGTCCGGCGCCAATCCGAGCACGAAGACGAATAGTTTCTTGTGGAAGGAGAGGAAGGAGACGCCATTGTAATAGAATGAGGGAAGGAGGCCGATTGCTACTACTAATCCAAAAATCCACTACTAGTCAATGAAACGGTTGATACATATATGTAAATTAATTTTATTTTGTTCATTGTAATTACTTAATTGATTGTATTTCGTAATTGTTCGTTATGTTTTCGGGGGTTTTTGTACCTAACAGTTTGTCTTTCTTTTCGAGCGGAAAACGAAACTATTTAACAGTGAAAGAAACGAACGAATATGCGAAGAGGAAATGAAAGGGACTTGAATTGTAACTGCAAAACGATAGCAAAAGAGTTTAAACATACTTACACTCTAGTCTTAAACGAATCAAAGATAATACCATTTAATTTAAGGCGTTTTAAAAATATCTCGTTTCTGAAATTACGTTTAATTACATTATTAATACTACAATATCTAATCTATGCGTATACATAAATTTGTAGAAGATTTATTATTAGAATAATTGCGTTCTCTTAACGATTGTAATATTTCTCTTCGGCCTAATTACATTCAACGATCATTTTTGATTAACGTTACTTTTTCATTTTGTGATAGAAGTTTGCATTAGCTAGTTCGAATATTTATACCACACGTTTTACGATAGCGTTATCATCAGTGCGATTGTTTTAATTAACGATTATTTCTTGCCACGCTGTTTCGTTTTTAAACGATTAGATGAAAACCGTAACGTAATAGGGCTCTAATTAATCTTGTTGATTTTTCATCATCACTACAATCATCAACTTTACATCATAAGCGTTGAAAACTTTTACTTATTATTTGATTCCTGTTGGTGAATAAAACTCGTGTAATTAATTAATTAATTAATAATAATTTTGTGTGTGATCTCGATTGTATTCAATTGAATTGAATGAATGATAAATTATTTTTGTAACATGTAAGTCAATAATGCAATAATTTAACAATTAATTAATCGACTATTACTATTATTACTACTAATTAATGTAAGTTGTAACTGTGAAAGGAGACAATTTATGAACAATCGTTAATTACATTCATTTCATTTACATCTCATTATTATTACGGTAGGACCTTGCGTTGCTCATAATAGGCATCACCATCACCTAATTAGTCTAATTTCGAATGATTTACGTAAGAAATGATGCAAATTTGTATATTTATTTCCTTTGTTAATATACTTTTTTTTAATTATTTTGCACTATCTCTATAATACACATTAAATATATATGTTTAACAGTATTATAACAACATATATTTAAAATATATAATTGTAAAAAAAGCTAAATCGTTTTTAATTACACAACAATTATCCATTATTCCAAAAGTGCGTTACGATCAATCGAACTTTTGAATTGACGCCAAATTTCTACTAGCAGGCAACCAACTTATGTTTGTTATTGCAATGACGTCACGTTTCGGGAAAACATCCTGGTAAACGTCAGATGTGTTGACACTCAACGACATGATTTAAAGAAACGTCATCAATCGTCGAAATGGTTTTTAATGTTTTCGCGAAAGTTTTCCTCTTGAAATCGTAAGAATCGCCCGCGACAATAATGACGGACGTAAATATCGATGTAACGGGCGAAATGTCAGCGATGCACGAAGAGAATAAGGAAAGTAAGATGAACTTTAGCAAGTAGGTCTATTTCGTCAGCTAATTCACGTCGCATATTATCGGTCATTGTAATTTGTAGGTTTCTTCAGTTTCCCCCGCAATTACCGGACGCTAAAGACTTTATATTACGGCAAAAGCAGAACATACGACCGTGGCTGCAGTTCCTGCAAGTGTCCAACTTCAAGACACCACCTAGTTTGCCTAGGTTAAGTAAACGCATCATGAGAAACGTTGAATACTTCCAAAGTAACTATCTCTTTGTCTTCCTGCAATTGATAGCTTACTGTCTGTAAGATAACGCTGCAATCAATGTTATTACACAACGTAAGCGTCGCGTTTATGTTGATTGTAGATTAACGTCGCCGTTGTTGTTAATCGCCATAGGATGCAGTTTCTATGCCGGTTACAAGCTCTCGAAGCGGCATCAGGAAAGGAAATTCATATTGTTCGGTCACGAGTTGACGTTGGCGCAACAGTACGGTCTCGTCACGTTGTGTTCGTTGCCGGTGTTTTATATAGTTGGAGCGGGCGCTGCGCTTTTCTGGGTCTTGGGCGCGTCATTCTTCATCATAACGTTGCACGCGTCCTTCTACAATTTAGAAGCGATATTGCCGAGGGAAGATGAATTTGCCCTTTTGCAGGAAGTGTAAACTACAAGGGTACGACATTAGTTGGACGCAAATGTATGGTAATTGGATCAATTCTTTGTAGATATATGCAAATAAAACTACGTTTTATATATAAAATATTTTTTTATTGATTTCTCCACTTTTTTTGTCAATATGAAGGCATTAATATCATCAAAACATTGTCCATGATATTGTGTAACAATGCGTTTTGATATAATTCACGTTTAGAGAAACAAAATAAAGAGTTTTCCATTTGGTTCGAAAACGAAAAATCGTGGGAGAAAGTAAAGTTTGTCGTATTTACAAAATAAAGACAAAACTTAAAATAACAATTCAAGAAAATCGAATCAGTTCGCAGGCAACTGCTTCGCAGGAGGAACAAGTAATAAATGGATATCGAGAAATATCGTGAGAACTGATAATAATAAGATATTCGTAAAATTAAAACTATACAGATAGATAATAATAATAATATAAAGAGAAAACAAATAGCGATTTAATTAATTTAATTTAAAAAAAACAAACTGAAAATAAGGTCCTCTTCGTATGTTTCAGCGGGAAACCAAAAGCAAACTTTTCCCCTCGCGTCCGTAAAACGCAAGAACGATATCGAATTAATTACAAAAGCAAAAAAAAAACGTCGAAAATTCTTTGATGATTTCTCTTGCGATTAAATAAGTTTAAAGACAGAAATATAATAACTAACAAACATAATAAATTAAGAAAATTTCAACATCTGAATCTTTCTCATCACATCTTTATGCGCAATTTCACTTCTTCGCCGCAGCACATCGTTAATATAATAATAATAACATACAATTTTCTATATAAATAAAGAAAGAGGCGCGGAAGTTTTCCATTTCACATATTTTATCTTAGCATTTATTTATCAATTAGAAGACACTTCTAGGTAATAAGACTTCTTCCAAAAGGTACGAATTGATAGAACTGAGAGTTATTGCGACCTTTCGGAGGAGAGACAATTAATCGTAGTTCAGTTTCGGCCGTTTCATCAATACAATAATCCTAAAGATGATGATGACGAAAGATTTAATATCAGAGTTTTAGAATTTCGATCCTCGCACTTCGATCACCATTCATAATAATAATAGGGCGCGTTATTTTGTTTCCCTTTTTCTAATAATCATCCGACACAATTTGGTAACACTTCAGAGTTAAAATTAACAATTTTCAATTAATCTTGGTACGAACGTCTCGAATAAAAGAAACAAATCGTTGCGTTTCGTTTGATAACAGTAGAAGGACTCGCGGCTTCGCAAAAAGAAAGTAAAATGTTGCGAATCGCAATTACAAATTAAGTTTGAGCATTCGAAAATTAACAATTTGATTTAGCAAATTTAGCAGTTCGATGGGGAATTCTCTTTAACGTGTGCCCTCCGTTCAATTTTTTACTTCTTTCATAAGGCCCTTTCGTTTCTCTCTCTCTCTCTCTCTCTAACGGTACGAATTCATTAAGCTTCAATTTGAACAACAACGAAACGCAAATGGAGTATTGGACGAACTCGTGGCACATGTTAAACATTTCTCTTTATAATAAATATACATTTATGATTCATTTTTTGTTTGTAATTAATTAATTACTATTTATAAAAAGGAAGTTCCGAATGATTTTTTTTTAGATTTGTTTCTCTCTTAGATATCAAATACAATAATTAACAAACAGGCAAATATGTACAAAGGGCGCGGGCAAAAGGGCTAATTAACCGAAGGAAAAACTAATAAGAACAGTTAACAATAATAATAAGAGGAAACGTGATAAATAAGATAAATTACTTCAACTTAGCTTCATTTACATCTTAAGCCGTTTTCTTTACAAAATGATTTAATTTACGCTCGTGTTAATCGAATTTTGATCGCTTTTGCTAACCGAATTTGCAAAAGTTTTAAAAGTTTTCCCTAGATTAAGTTCGGAATAATTATACGTGAATAATATTTGATTTTGCCGATTTTTTACAACATCTCAGTATTATTTCCCTTAAGAAAAGGCTCTCTCAATATAATTAGATATAATTTTCATCTTTTTCATAATATAAATTAACAAATAATCTACTTAATTAATTCATTTTTCAGAAGGGGCATTTTTACAAATATTTAAGTGTACGTTTGTAAATTGTTGATCAATTTTGCAATAACCATTTATATGTTTGTCGGTATTCAAGTTGAAGAGAACGGAAAAGAAACGAAATTTAATTATAAAAATTAAAACAGACTAGGAATTATGATTTTCTCCTCTTCTCAAAACATCTCTCTATCTCTTTCGCTCGATACGAGTTTATCGCTCATCCTCAATCGATGATTACATATGGTAAAATTCTCAATGTCTCGCCATTGTAAGAGGTCGTCTCGACCACCTCGTGCCATTCCCTAAACGTTTTCCCTTGACTCGATTCACTATTATTGTTCAAATTACTACTATTACTATTATCAATATTATTATTATCACCACAGTCTGTTGTTGTTGTTGTTGTTGCCGCCGTTTTATCATCACAATCTGAGATGCTGTACTTCTTGTAATTTTCACTGGTAAAGTCCGGACTATCGTCGTTATTATTGTACAGCTTTTTAGGTATACGTTCCGTATTTACATTAGGCACTACATTCACATATAAACCGTCGCGCCGTCGACGGTCGACCGACGACGACGACGCGCAATCGTCGCGTCCCAAACTGACGTTGCCGTTGACGCCCGGGATGAACGTCTCGTGCAGCTGCTTGACGCGCTCGTCGGTCACGTCGTTCAAGCGATACTTCTCGACGAGGTATTCCTTCGCCGCACAATTGCCGTCCTCCACGAATTCGTACGTGCTGAACGACGGTTCCGGCCGCACGTCTTCGCCGTCGCCTATCGCGTTCGCCTTATTGCACTCTTGCAGCGTGCACGTGCAACGGACGCCGTCGCACGATTCCTCGCCGTCGTCTTCGCCGAACGCATCGCGATCGATCGGCGGCAAGCGTTTTAACGCCTCCTCGACGCTCAACGACCGCGGCGCGTCCGCATCGATCGCGTCGCCCGCCTTCGCCGCGACCTGCTCGTCCGTCGTCGACTCGCTCGCTTTGGTTTCGTTATCGTCGACGACGACGTCGTCGTCGTCGTCGACGACGATGTCGTCGTCCGATTTGATCGAGTTCGTCGCCGAATTGTACCGGTCCGAACCGACGTTGACGACGATCCCTGATTCTATCACTTTGTCGTTCCTGCCCTCCAGACTGTTCTTGATCAACTTCTTCTGCGCGCTCTTGTACCGGCTCGCGTTCGTGTTCAGCTTCTGGTCGATGATCGAGACGCGCTCGGTCAGTAGGGCCGCGCGCTCGGTCAGGTCGTCCCTCTTGTGCGTCGCGGCGCCGCCGCCGGCGATCAGCGGCGCGTTCTTCTTGTTCTGCAAGCTGGCGATCAGTTCTTGTGTCGTCTTCACCTTGGCATTGCCCCGCGACACCGCCATCTTGTTCGTGAACGACGTCTCCGCCTCGTCGAGCAGGTTCTTGTGATTGCCGGAGCCTTTTTTCCGGCCGCGCTTCTTCGGCTGCTGCTGCTCGAGTATCGGCTCTGTCTTGATGTCCGGCAGGCTCGAGTTCGAGTCCGAGTTGATTAGCACCACCGCGTTGTTGTTGTCCTTCTTCATGTTCATATCACTATTACTACTACTGTTATTCGCGTTTATGACTTCTTTAAAACTAGAATTCGAATTGTCGGAGAAGTCGAATTCGTTTGTACCATTTAGCTTAGTCCGTTTGTTGTGCAGCGACTGTTGGTCTTTCAGCGGCCGTTTCTTGTTCGTCGTTTCGTTCAAGTTCACGTCCTCCTTTCCTACCGGCCCACCGACAACGGCTCCTGCCTGTTTCAATTGACCGTTCGGCTCTGGTAACACCGAATCTCGCCATTTCTTCAGCAGTCCTTTTGCACTCTTTGCTAGAGATTCATTTTTTGTGTTTTTACGCAAGTTATTTATGTACCTTCCCAATCGGGTGGTCTAAAAAAACGGGTTTTTTTATCTTACTTTGCTGATCGGATACATTTGTTTCATACACAAAATCTCATTGTGGAACGCTGACAGAAACTTTATATGGAAATCTGTGAAATTGATTGGTGACAATCGAGTTTCTGATGATTTTGTTAAGAATTTAAATAAAAATAATCTTAAATAAAAATTGAATGGCTTTGTTTTAAAAAGGATTCTTTGACATATATACATCGACATCCATCTCGAATCGTTACCATACTTTCAGTTTCTTAAATGTCATCCTCCACAATGAGCTAATGTGGCAATAAAAGTGATTTGTTTCTGGATCAATTTACCTCGAGTATATCTTTGGTGATGACCACTGTTTCAAGAAGTGTAATGATTTCAATAACTGAAGGCATATCGACAACCTAAAACACATAATTTTATAGTAAACATGTGTCACGAATTCGCGAATTGTGGCTGGATCTAACACATTCGCAACGTTCCACGTTTGTACGACACTATTCTATTTATCTTTGGCCTTAAAAATCATATCATTAAACCGAAAATATAGGTTATATGTGTGTGTTGGGAATGGTGGCCCAAAAATCAATTCGTTTCTTAAGCATAGAAAAAGGATAGAGTTGTCCTGAAAATGTGGGTCCGATTTTAAAAACGGTTAGCTTCAAAGAAAAATAATTGGTGCGAATATGCAATAAAATCATTTTCGTTGCGAAACAGTTTAGTAATAATAATAATTTTTTTGTTTGCTTGAAGAAAATATGATATTCTGCAATGAACTCATCTAGAATTATTGGCAAATAGGTGACTTGTGCAAAAAAAACGTGTGTTTGATTTTCGACTGAAATTAAACTTTAGCGTGAAATTTGTTTAAAAAAAATATGTATAAAATCGTAATCTTTCCCCAAGACACACGCACGGCCACACACACATATATATCCATCCGAAATATACGACTACATGCACACTAGGGAACGTCTGATCGTGTAGTCAAGAACTATCAATATGAAAATTCACTATTTTCACCATAAAGACACATAAATCTTACATTGTAATGACCATCCAATGAATTCAGTAATCTCTGCGTTAATTCTGTTACGTTATTCTGCATTTAAAGTCTGTTTGTAACGATAAAACCTTATGTATTTGGACAGAACTTTTCGTAGTTCTATACGACAACAATGGCGGAGGTACATTGCGTTTTGTACAGTTCTCTACTCCGCACTGTGAAACGGGGAACATGGAGCACCCGAAAAGACTGAGGTGGGGATCGGCCGCACGAAACCATACGACAACTGCGCGTGCCTTATGCAATACTGTCACTAAAAACGTTCGAAAATTAATTATCCCTAATTGTTTATTACTAACTTAACGAACTAATAATCACCGGCAATGTGATCTGGAGAAGGACGTCGCAAACAAATTATCTTTGGACGTCGCAAACAAGCTTTGGCCGTAGATTTTTAATCGCAATTCTTGATAGTATTCCTCATCCAACGAAGAGCGTTGCAATTATCGATAAACTAAATTGATTAGTATACATCTCAAAGTCTGATCTTCGGTCGGTCACAATTGCACTTTTACCTCGTATTCTTTCACTTTTCTCCTAAATTAAGTTGAAAATGTCGAACGTAATATATGCAAAAAATGCAATTACTAATTTATAAACCGATTTATAATCAATTGCTTCAGGCAAAGAAACGGCCAACATGTTGCTCGTACAACTATAACACAATGCTATAAGCGATTAAAAACTATCTAGGGATTATCTATTATCGAATCACGAAATGTGGATAAAAATTGGGTTTCTTATTTAACAATTATCATTTTATTTATGACTAGCATTGTCTGCAATGCATTTTACAATACACATTTCCATTTCGTCGACATAAGCCCCATTTTATAGCTTTATATTGTTATACAACATACAATATCATCAATAATTGTTTCCTATTTATAATATTATACCTAGTCTCCTTTATTAATATACAGTTAATTAACAATGCAAGAACGTTCCTTTGGCACGAAGTTACCTGAAATCTTAGGCATTCAATGAAGAGAGAAATCGTCGGTTCCCTTTTTTGTTGTTGTCGTTTTCTTGTTGCTAAACCGTTATTAAAATCGTTTCGCTTATCGTGATACTGCAAGACAAAAGCGTGATACTTCCCATTTTATTTCTGCGAATATTGTTAATGCAAAATCGAATTCTATTGTCGCTCATTCGCAATAACATTTGACGAATACAAGCCATCGCGTCTCTCCGTTCGATAACCACGCAGGTAAAGCGTTTCATTTTCCCCGTTACACGACGTTTACAAGTACGGCATCCAAAATTTGCTTCGATATCCGCTTAATGCACGAGTTCGTCTCCTCGTACGCTAACAAGTCGTTTAATAACGCGGTGCCGTTCTCCTCTTGGAGCATCACGCAGTAGCGTTTGGCTAAAACGAGGAACAAATAATCAGATCATTAATCGTGCGAATGGCGAATACGTACGATTTTTGGTGCAGACGTGATGGATGGCCCAAACCGCCCACAATTGCACCTGATAGTCCATATCTTTTCGCAACAGCGGAAAGAACGGCTTGAAGCTTCTGTAAGCGACCATCTCGTTGTCCGGCACCTTCCAATGCAATATGACCGTCTCCAAAGTGTCCAGCATCAGCTCCCTCGTGTAACCGTCGACCGTCCACTTCGCCGGACCGTCCGACGCCAGATGCGCCACGATGCCGGCAGCGAAGTAGCTGACGTCGATGTGCTCCGATTGCAGCAACAGATGCAACTCCTTGATCAACGTGTCCATCATCAGGCTACTTCGCAGCTTCTCGACCTCGGCGATGTTGTTCAATAGACCGAGGACCTTCGTCTCGATGGCGCTGTCGTGTCGGAACGTGATCAACACGTTCCAGAACAATACGGCGCCGCCTTCCTCGAGGAAGACCGTGCACGTGGCCGCGCTCTCGTCCGTCAGATTCCACAGCGCCGACAGCGTGAACTTCATCGTGATGTCCGACGACTTGCTCTCGACGCGACTCTGCACCATCGACAGCAACTTCTTCATGTACATCGGCTTCGCGCCCAAGACGGACGTCTCGCTGGTCGACACCTTCGCCGCCAGGATGCTGCAAATGGCGACCGCCATGCGGTTCATGTTGATCTCGTCGAACACGCACAGCGAGTCGAGGACGAGTTTGGCGCATCGGTACCGCTCGAAATTCACCTCTTGCAATATGCGATCGCTGCACAATATCAACAGGGAGTTCTTCTGCAGTTGGTACTCCTCCGGGAAGGCTTCCATCGCGTCCAGCGTCAGATGAACGCCTTTGCTCAACATGTTCGGATGGATGTACTTCGACAATTTGCCACGCGTCACGTTATAAAGGCAAGCGGTCGCGGCCATTTGAACGCCGAAATTCGTGGCGTGCGCGGCCATCGGCGTGAGCACCAGCTCGAAAATGTCCGGTTGTGCCGTGTAACGCGTCAGCGTCAATTGGAAAAGGTGGTACAGTGCTTTGCGGACGTAGAATGGCCTCTCGCAGTATTTCTTCAGCGTGATCCTGATCTGTTCCTCGTTGCCGAGACCGCCAATGATTAGATCTTTGCGGAAACTGTCGTGGCTCGGCTCGCAGAACATCAAGTCGAAATTGACGGGATTTAGGACGAGGCCCAAGTATTTCAGGCGCGTGTGATACTTTAAGTACGTCTCCATCGAGCTGCTTATGTGCAAATTTTTCCAACCGGATATATCTAAGTACGTCAGTTCCGGGAGTTTATCGGGATTTTGTAGCAGAATGCTTAAGGCATTGAAATGGCTTTCGTCGTATCGTTCACTTATTAAGCTCATGTCCAAGTGTCTGAGATTCCTTAGCTCCAAAACAACGTTCATCATGTTATTGATCAGTGGCAGATCCTAAAAGAAAGACGTTTGATATTAATTGCAAACGGTGTTATATTAACACGAAGGGGACTCACGCTAATGGTTAAACTGATCAAATGATCAGAAATTAGTAGTAAAGGTGATAGGTTCTTAACAATCGTCCTTGATATGTCCAACTTTTCTAAACATTGCAGGTCTTGGCAGACAATGTCTAAAGCAAACTGATTGAATTCAGTGTAAGACACATTCAGCGATTTCAAGTTTTTCAACTTTGATAAATACACTGTCACACTATACCTTGTCATATCGATAAATGTGCATTTTGATAAATTTAAATTAGTTAAATTATTTATACTCCAATCACTAGTGCATTCTGAAAACAATGAAGAGATCATTAATTGTAAAATAATGAACATTAATTGAATTATATTACCTAATATTGTATTTATACAAACGGTTTTCAATTTGATAATTTCTAAGTCCACAATTTTATGCTGCTTCAACACTTTCAGCCCTTTATGTGTCACCTTGTTACCATTTTTCAGTTTAAATTTACGTAATCTTGTGTTCTTCTCTGTGAATAAACTCAATGTTGTATCACATAACAAGTCCTTTTCATCTAATTTATTCAGTAATTTCTCAGAGAGTTCATTAAATAAGAACATGTCAGTGTCTTTGAACATGAACTTTTCTATTAGACTCACTTTGGGCCCATTGTCTTCTGTCTTGGCTTTGAGCTCATAAAAAAAGTGAAATACATCACGTAAATTATCACATATACAGTTCAGACATAGTTCCTCTAAACCTAACGGATTCTCGTACATGGTTTCCTTCTTCTCATAAACTTAGCTGCAAATAATTGTTATCATTAACGAAAAAAATACACTTTATAAGTGCATTGATGATTCATTAACATACCTTTCACACTTACGAGATTAATATTAAATCATATTTGTAGAACCGTAGGTAAAAATAATAATAATTGTAGTTATGTGTCGCAATCAATTAAATAGATTCTTGTAAATTACTTCCTCGTAGATTAAAATTGAATAAATTTTATCATGTAAAGCAAAGATAATATATAATGTAAAGAATAATAAAAAGTTATTGTTGCTGTCAAATTGTAAACAAATTGTCAAGTAACCGTCTTCGAAACGGATCAATTTTAATCACTTAAATCATCGCCAATCGAACGATAATCCGATAATCTAATACAATCTCACTGATACGAATCGATATTGATCAATTCTACGGAGATAACGATTTTTCCAATTGCATTTGAGATTACCGCCAAGAAGTTGGAATGAAGTGACAAGTCAGGCAACCAACATTGCTGGTTTTAAATTGAAAAAGCGCAAAAACACGCACCTAATTTCTAACTTACGATAAGTTTTGCAATTTTATTTGTACGATAAATTGATTAAGTTTAAGGGCTAGAAAACAATTACTGATATTTTCGCTGTAATAACATACTAATACTTTACCCCTAAATCCTTCTTCGGTGAACCTCTAATTGCAGGTAGAAATTAATATATTCACATAATTGCGTTAACGATGTCCTCCCATTAAATCGATTGCTTGCAAAAAAATAATAATGTAGAAACTAGTTTTTCACGTTAATTGGTTTACGTAGAAAACTACTGTTTGCAATTAATTCCATTTCGCACTTTTATTTTTGCGCGTAATTAATCACCGCAACTGATTGGCAAAAGTCGATTGCAATTGACGATAAATAGTTTCTAAAACGATTGATTTGACGATATTTGGTTGTAAGTGAACGGAGATTTTATTAATTTTCTCCATAAAGTTCGATTTCCTTCACCGGGACGGGGTATTGCATCTTTAATTACGCACACAATAGCGTAAACGACGTCGAGCATATTTAATCGGACGCCGGTTTTTCCACTCGTTATTAATATTTTATTTGCAATCATTTTGTACGGAGTGCGTGCGAATAACGAAATCTCCTTTCGAAATCGCCGAAAACTCGGCACGTATTCGGAAATGTGCAAAATTACGTCTTGCGAAATATCATCCGGCCGCAACTTCTAACAATCGCCAACGAGCGTTGGCAAATTCAATCGTGATCGCTGCGAAACGTCGAACGGATCGCCTTGTAGTACGATTCAAATGTGATTTGCCTTAATGAATACGTTATTCTCGTATTCAAACGTGTACGAGACGTTATGTATTCATTAAATATTTGTTAATAACAATAAATGATTTGTTTATATTGCGATTTGAAACGTGCGAGAAAATTGCACAAAACTCGTATCGAATAACGTTGCGCGTTGGTACATATACGTTAAGCGAAATTTTTATTTACAATTTCTCAATTTTATCAAATCCGTCCGTAAAAGATAATGTTAACACAAGTGGTCAAAAGTGCGTTGATCGTTCCAAAAATGGAGCAAAATCGTTGATAATTCCATTGATAACGGCTAAGCAAAGAAGCGGCTCGGCGACGGGAAGTTTTCGTGTTCCAGTCGAAACAATTTTCAAGCGGCCGGTGTCCTTTCCTTTCGTTTTTCGGCGTGATGGTATTTCTGCGGTTTGGCGTTTCGAAAGTGTGACACATTTCTAAAAAGGAAAAAGAGGAATACAATTGTTGCGGTACGATTGTTATAGCAAAATAAGATTTAAAGGGAAATAGGGAAATTTGACGATATGTGAGAGACGTGAAAAAACTTACTCTTTCCCAAAACACCGATAACATTTGCGTTAATGGGAGTTGCGTGCGAGTGATTGCGGTCCATTAAATGACTTAAATCATCGCGTGCAGTTAAATTAATTGAAATCGTTCTACGCATTTGTCGGCGTTCAAACTAAACCAATTAATCAAACATTAAATGAAGATGCGTGCTACGATTAATTTCGACAAGTTCCTCCTGGTGTTCGTCACTTTAATCGCGACGGTACGTAGTGCTGGCATGTTGTACCCGAGCCCGTGTCCGAACATCTTCAACTACGGCGTCGACAAGTACGACGAATTGATCGGCATCATCGACATCCCATATCCGGACACGAATGTCGTGCTATTAAATCTCGAATTGTCCGTTGGCAATCGCATACAGGTAAACGATTTGATACAATTAAATCGGTGTTAATCTTCGTTTGATAAGGAACTTGATTGCAGACGAAATCGTTTCGGCGACCTTGCACGCTCACAAATTGTTGCGGTCGAGTCCTAAAAAGTACAAAACGTTTTAACGGATCTCGAGAGATTCGATTGTTAATCAATCGTGTGTTTGGCTTTCAACGCGATCGAGCGAGATGAAAGACAAACACGATTAATGATCAATTCTATGGAATTATTACGTTGCATAATTGGCAATGTTAAAATTATTGAAGCAAACAGAAAAGTATAGGAATTACGTTTGCTAATGCAACTAATTTTGCTTGTTCGTGATCGAAATTATGCAAAGCGAACGTTCAATGATAACTGTAAGTCCTCTTCGCATTGTTTGTTCAATCAATGTCGCGTGTACCTGGCGCATAAAAGCGAAACGATCGCCGGATTCACTCGGTTCCAATTCCTACAAAATTCAATTCAATTAACCCAGCTCTTATTGTTAGATTTATACTCGATTAGTACCGAATTACTTGAAATGGGATTACGTTCGGTGTCTAAAATTTCCATAATTGTAGGATGGATTCAACGGTCACGTTCAGTTAGCTTATGGCAAAGAGAAGACGCTGCAAGACGTGATGAACCGCCGAATGATAACGTATTACTTGCACTTTCCGTATTGGGAACGAACACCGCCAAGGATCACGAAAATAATGGTCAACAACGTTAACGTATGCGCCGGCCCGTCCGTCGACAGTGAGCGAAATCTGAAATTAATTAATCGTTCATTGAACAATCGAAATCAATTCAACAGGAGCCATCGCATCGGCGGTAACAGTCGTCATGTTACAACACACGTTAACGCTAAGAGTTACCGACATCTTGCCGGTGTCCGCGCACAGTCGACCGTCCGCCGGCGACGCCGACGGTAACGGCTATCGCGTTAACAACATCAATTTCAATCCGCAACCGCCGAAAGATCCATCGCGCGTGTACAACAAGAACGTGTTCTTGTCGTCGTTCACGACGACGAAGAGGCCGTTCACGTACGGTAGCAAAGTCGACGAGCGCGACGGTAAACCGGACATCGAGATTTTGCCGTCGGTGCCGCGGGAAATCCTCTACGACCGCAATCCGTTCTTGAACGGCAAGACGACAAGTGACGAGACGACGACCGCGAGGAACGTCGAGGATTCGCGGACCGACGGGCAACCGTTCGGCGACCGGTGCGGGCGATTAGGCAGCGTCACGTTGGTGGCGAACGGCAACAAAGTGTCGCCGGGCACGTATCCTTGGTTGGTGGCGATTTACGCGAAGAAAAACACCGGGCTCGAGTTCAATTGCGGCGGCACGCTCGTTTCCGACAAACACGTCGTCTCGGGTAAATACCACGTTAAACCTAAAATAATTCGCTTACATCAATTACTATCACCCGATTGATAATCTAACAAAACCATTAATCGATCCGTTTCAGCCGCGCATTGTTTTCGAGCCGGAAGTAAGCGTCTGCTTGCGAAAGACATCGTCATGACGTTGGGTCGCAACAACATAATGGACTGGGAGCAGAGCGAGACTTCGTTAATTATCGGCGCCTCGCTGATAACGCTACATCCCGATTACGTGCCGACGTTGAACAATATGACCGCCGACGCCGACGTCGCCGTGATAACGTTAAAAAAGTCCATCCAATTGACGAACGTGATCAGACCGATCTGCTTGTGGTTGGGCAACGCCAATCTGCGAGACGTGGTCGGCGAGAGCGGTGTCGTTGTGGGCTGGGGCGGCGACGAAAGCGCTTCGTTGACGACGACCGAACCGCGATTGATCAAATTGCCGATCGTCGAACAAAACGTTTGCCGCGACTCGCATCCGACGTTCAAAGACATCACGTCCGAGAGAACGTTCTGTGCGGGTAAACGTAACGGTGCCGGACCGTGTAACGGCGACAGCGGCGGCGGTTTCATCCTCGAAAGGAACGGCCGGTGGATGCTGAGGGGCGTCGTGTCCATGTCGATATTGGACCAGGAGACTAGGTGCGACTTGTACAATTACTTCGTTTTCGTTGACGTGGCCAAGTTCATGTCTTGGCTGATGCCGTTTTTGTTAGATGAATAAAGTATTTATTTATTTGTTTTATGAATAATTCGTCTTTGTTCCTTCCTATAAGCACCAGCATGATTCCTTAAACAAGAATAGTTTAACGTATACTTCACAATTTGAATTCTTACCGCAATAAAATCGCTCTTCAAGATTATCATTGCATTCGCTCTTAAGGTTGTAATAAAATCTTAATTATACTTAATCCACAGCTTTTATTTTTCTAAAAGCACGAAATTCAACGTTGTTTGTTCACATTTAGTCAAATTTTTATTCATTCAGATAATATTTGATTTGATTTGGTCGAACGTCAAAACGTTTAGGTTATTATTAATTTGTGTTGTTGGTATTCTGTAAAGTAAGTTGGCGTCCTTGCAAAAATAGAACCAAAGTGAAGTGCGTCGTCCATATTAATTTCAATTTGAGTCGAAAACGAAAATGGAAAAATGGAAAGGTAAAGTTGTTGTCGTAACAGGCGCTAGTGCAGGAATAGGGGCAGCAATATCAATTAGATTAGTAAACGAAGGTCTACATGTAGGTCAGTTTACAATAGACGAGTAAATTGTAAATTTCATTACAAATTGTTTAAGGTAGTTGGATTGGCAAGGCGCAAGGAACGTTTAGAACAGTTGGAGAGCGATTTGAATGATACATCTGGTAAATTCGTACCATTGGTAGTGGATGTTACCAAAGAAGATGAACTGCTAAATGGATTCAAATGGATAGTTGAGAATGTAGGGCCAGTACATGCATTAGTGAATAATGCTGGCATTGTAAGAGATACCAATTTGATTGATGGTAAAAATGAAGATTTCAAAGCAGTTTTGGACACAAACATCTTATCAATAGCAATAGCAACACGTGAGGCCATCAATATAATGAGAAAGAACGACATATCAGGGCAAATAATTAATATAAACAGCTTAGCTGGTTCCTCTGTGCCGAACTTGCGAAACTTTAATCTCTATCCAGCATCTAAGCATGCTCTTACTGCATACACACAGGTGTTGAGAGATGATTTGAATAGGATAGGTAGCAGAATAAAAGTCAGTGTAAGTAGTGAATTGGACAAGTATATGTGGTCACATGTATGTAATGAGCATTTTGTAGAGCCTCAGTCCTGGTGCAACTGACTCCGAAATATGTGAGACCAATAATGCTGATGGTGCGTTCAAAGAGGATTTCAACAAAGGGCCCAGATTGAAGTGTGAAGATGTTGCAGATGCTATTTGTTACATTTTGTCATTGCCTGAGACAGTTCAAGTAGCATTATTGTTTTCAGTGTGGTTGGCAAGTGTTAAATTTGTTTGCTTTTAGGTACAAGAACTGACAATTGTTGCTACAGGGCAAAACCTTTAATTTTGGTGTCCTCTGTACAATTTAGTTAAATGGGAGATTGCGAAGTAGAGAATTTGCAATGAAGATAGTGAGCCTGTTGTTCCTAACAAATGTTTCCTGATGAATGTGTAATTTTATGGATTTTAATTACAAATTTCTCATTGTAATACTGTTATTGGTAAAGTGTGCATATTGCTAGAATTGGTCCAATGATTTTGACCTTGTTTGGCACGAGCAGAACGAAATGCAGAAAAAAATAGGCCATTAAATTCAAGGATTCCCGTAATATAAATTCGGTCGGACGATGATGCATCCTCATATACATATATATATCTATATGATTCGCACAAATCTACGGTGACGTCACGCTCAAAATGGCTGCAGCGATGAAGTGATGGACTTTTTTCCAATAAGACTAAAAGGAAAAGCAAGGAACGCAAAATTGAAAAGGAGTAAAGCGAAAAGGCGGAACATTTAATCGAAAAAGTGCATCTGGCGAGCATCGACAATCGATTAAAAGGTACGTTGTTCATCGAACGCATTGAAGCGATGTGCATGTGATACGCCTAAAATTGTGCTAACTCCAAGATTAAAGTGCGAGCGAGCGAGTTCGAGAAGGAAAAAAGGGGGACAAAAAACGAGTGAAAATTGGTCATTTCTCTTTTTCGGCGATCGTCATCGCACGTATCTCGTTCTAAATTGGCTTCTTACAATTAAATGCGATTATCCTACTCGCGCCATAAGCTCAGGAGATTAAGTGCCCGTTTAAACTATCGAGTGAAACGAAACCTTTCGTTTGTCCCGCATCAAACGTCGCGACATCGGCGTTTGTCCCCGGGGGTGTTACGTTGAATCCGTTCGATTTGGATGGAAAGTGAAAAGGTGGAAAATTGTTAACCTTTCCCGACTTTTCTTCCTTTGTGTCGGTCGTTCGAAACGCGTGTGTGTCCGTCTCCGTGTGTTTAAATTAATTCCGCATTTTTGGAAAACTTTATATATAGAAAACGGAGCATGAAGCTATTTATAATAATAACGTCGTGACTTGTATTAAAAATCTTTAGTGTCTCCATGTCGATAGAGACACAATAGGCGATCTCTAACCCGCTCTTAATTTCAATTGTAATCGTTCGATTCGACGAACTAATTCTTTTCAATTTTCAGCAAACGGAAACTTTACACCGAACCGCAGGAAACGTTATGAAGACAAATTGTTAGTGAACGGCAAACGAAGTTGGGAAAACAATGCCAGTCTTATCACCGCATCGCAGCAGTTCCTCGGGCCTCAGCGGCTCGTACAGGACGACGTTCGGCTCGTCGGCGCTCGACCGCCCTTACGCGAACTCCTACCATCCACGGGTCAAGAGCTACTCGGAACATTACACCACCAGGAGCTACATCGATGGCGACGGACGTCGAATGTTGACGAGGTGAATTAGCTCGAAGCGAAATCGAAGGCGAAGACGCAAACCGTTCTCCTGTTTTAGAACCGGCAGCATAACGGAGGACGGGATAACGACGCGTTTCCGCGAAGACCGCGACGCCGGCTATCGGCGCGAGTCGCTCTCGCGCGATTCCGGCATCGGCTCGATACGCGAGGGCTCCGTCTACGAGAGCCGACGCGACCGCGACAAGTCGATGTCGCGCGTCAACGACCTGTCGAACGGCAGCGTCGGCGGTCGCAACGAATCGCGTCTGAGCGCGTTGAACGTCGTCGACAGCATCGCCGAGTTGCATAACAAGTACTCGCCGGCGAACTACGTGCCGGCGATATTGCGAAAGAACGAGAACATGGCGCGTTCGAAGAGCATAAACGACATCGGCTTGCCGCCGTCGGCGATCGAGGGCGGCAACAACAAAAAGGTAATGATGACGAATGAGAGTAACAGCAGCTACGGCGTGAGCAACGGTAGCGGTTTGATTTTGTCTAACCATACTAACAATGAGCGGAACGATAACGTTTGCATCGACGACGACGATAACGGCAATCGGCCGTCGGTGATGGAGATACGCAAGAAGTTCGACAACGGCGATTGCGGCAAGACGACGAGCCAGCCGTTGGTCATCGAGGGCGTGAAGATCGCGGAGAATCCGTTCAAGAAGGAGGACAGCGCGGAGAGACGCGCGCTGAAAGTGAACGAGAAAGCGTCGTCGCCGCCGTCCTCCTCTTCGTCGTCGTCCACCTCGTCCTCCTCGTCGCTGTCGACCGGCAGCAATGCGACGGTGGCGAAACACAAGCGGGCGAGCGTCGATGCGCGGAAACCGGCCGTCGGCGGCGACGAGAAGAAAACGGAGACGAAATTGACGGGCGCGCGGAGTAAACAAGCCGTCGTCGACGTCGAAAGTGACAAGTGTGACAGGAAGCGGGATGTTGGCAAGTCGATAATTGGCGATAAGAAGACGACAAAATTAAAAGTGAATAAGAAAGAGGAGACGAACGCTAATGGGACCGACGTCGGGCGGCGACGCAGGCCGATCAACGACGGTCCATCGGACGCGATGCAACAACATTATCAGCAGCAGAACGGCGTCGATTGCGACAACAACGTGTCGCCGTTGTTGAGTTCGTCGACGTCGTCCTCTTCGTCGTCGTCGTCGTCGCTAACGACGGCCGAGAACAATAAGCAAGCGTCGAACAGTCGTACGAATAACTTCGCGTCGTACATACCGACGAAGGATTACGATAAGGGCGACGTGCAGATCGGCGACGATGCCCGATCGGACGAGAACATTAAGGATAATAACGCGGGCGAAACGGCCGCGAAAGACGCGATGGACAAGAGCAATTTGAATAAGAGGACGGCCAACGTCCACAAACCCGTAAGTGATTTATTTCATTTCTTCGCGGTCTCTTTCGTTGGCATGTCCCGTTTATTTCGTTTCCTAAACGTTTTCCATTTAATTCATTAATCACCGAAGGGCACGCTGTTGTTTTGAGACTAATTTTAGGCGAAACCGAGGAAATGTCGGACGTGGAAGAAGGAGTTGCGAAGACACGCGGACGGACTTTCGACGAGTCACTCTGTGGCTGATAAAGGAATTGGCGAAAACGATTCGCATCTTGGCGTTTCGTCAACTCGGCGAACTCTAATAAATAATCAAGTGTATCGGCGTTTGTTGTCAAATAGTGCGACAAAAATTTTGTTAGCCATGTGAGCGAATCGGTTTCGTATAACAAAAACTATTTCAAAAGTCTCGCGAACAAAAATTATCGTCATCCTTAGATATTATCTGTTGCCATACTTAGGGTTTCGTGTGGAGGAAGAAGGATCGGTCGAAGGCGTTCTGTTGCCGTCGGAATCGCGAAAGAAACGTCACATTTTTTTATTCAGTTTTTTTTTCTCGCAATAGACGATAATGTCATCTGTTCGTCATTACCGATTCACGGTCAGTATAACAAATTAATCGATTTCAATCGTCCCCACGCCCAAATGGCGACGCCGCAGGGCGATCGAAAGGACGAAGAGATGGATGTTTTCGCGTTTTTTTTTTTTCAAAATAACTAGCTTTCTTTCTCGTTTGTTGTCCTCTCGCGTAATTTGCATTTTTTTTTTTGGCGAAGCGAATAATAAGCGATGAACGCGAGAGAGGGAAATTGAATTGGATCCATTCCCAAACGCGAGGACGCAACTATCGACGACATTAATGTACAGGGTCCGGCATAAAAAATTCGTGCATTTTAAACTTAAATTGCGAGGGCGTTTTTCCCCTAAAAGATTGGGAATTTGATGCCGCTTTAGACTATTTAGTTTAAAAATTAATTGAGGATTCCTTTCTTGTTATTAGTAACGAGCCCCAGCGAAATTTTTGGCGTTATGAACGCAATTTCCCTCCGTATTGCTTCTTTGAGTTCCACAAGACTTTGCGGTCGGTGCCCTTCGAGCTTAGGTGGCCCCTCTGAGGGAAATATCAGCAAGATGCCAAAGTCTTCGCGCAGTCAAAATAACGATTTTCTTATGGGTTTGGAAACTCTAAAGGCACTGGTTGAGCGTGCGGCAAACAAGAAGAATTTTCGCCAATCGATGGTAGAATTTAAAACACTTGATAGACTACGTGTTGCTGTTTGTTGTGCTGCTGCATCGTTTGAATTTTCTTTTTAAGTTCTAACTGCAGAAAATGGCATAAAATTCGCTATCATTTGAAGTTTTTCTTTCTGTCGGACCCTGTATTAACGAATCGATCGATTATTTAATGAAATCATTCGATTCGTAGGACGACGACCAAAGACAGCGAACAGAAAATCGTTCTGCAAACAATAATTCACGTTCAAATAATCGCTACAAGTTTGGATTGGTGAATGATGGTATTTTGCCAATCGCGAGCGAACTTGCTGTTATTTTCTCGCCGGTTTTATAAATAAAACGCTTTCGGGCGACGTCAGGCAAAGATCCGAAAATTTCGTGCACGCGATCGATGCGAAAAGGGGGAGCGAGCGAATCGCTCGTACCATTCGAAATTTCCGAAGAAATTCATTCAAATGCGACCGACCAATTTCGACTACTTCTTCCGACTATTTCTTTACGCCGTTTGGTTCCTATTGCTCGGCGTCGTTATTTACGGTTTCCTTCTGGGCGCAATCGATTCACTTCACGGCTATGCGACGGATAAAAGACGTCGGACCGTGGTGCCGATGATGACGATGCGGAGGGTACGTCTTCTTCTTCTTCTGCTTGCTAATAACCGAGACGGCGTTGCCATTTCGTTTTCGCAATTTCGCGACCGTCGTCCGTTGGCGAACTATTTTTATAATGACGCGCAGCACGACGATGATGCGGCTATTTTTATAAAAAGAAACCGCGAAAGGATGCCACCAAGTGTTAACCCCCCCCCCACGTGTAATTGTTTTCGTGTTCGACTTTTATTATTACGCACGTCTTAACTTCTTCTCTCCGGTGTCCGTTCGTTGTTTTTATTACGATTTTTTTGTTGCAATATAAATCTCTATTTATATTCACATTTTAGGACGTGACGGTGTCGCCGCGCCTGACTCGCACCGTATCGCAGAACGTCACCAATTCTACCTCATCCGGCCCGTCGACGTCCAACAATCTGACGAGCAACCGGAACTCGCTGGAACGCGACGACGGCAACAAGAAGTTCTACGATCGCTACAATGCCGGCGGCAACGCGGCGACGGCGTCCGCCCTCGGCGGCGGTAACCTAGGCCTGAACGGGCTGAAGAACATCGGCAACACGTGTTTCATGAATTCCGTCATACAGTGCCTATCGAATACGAAACTGCTAATGGAATACCTGAAGAAGGACGCGTTCGTCGACGAGATCAACACGAGCACGTCGAGCATGAAAGGGGCTTTGATCAAAGGTGAACGGATCGGCGATCGCGGCGGTCGCGTCTTAACTCGTTCGCCGTTCTTGTTGTAGCATTCTCCCAGGTCATAAAGGAGCTCTGGTCGGAGGACGCGTCCGAACGCGTCGTGAACACGCTCTCGTTCAAGTCGCAAGTGCAACGTTACGCGCCGCGGTTCATCGGCTACGCGCAACAGGACGCGCAAGAGTTCCTGCGCTACCTGCTCGAGGGCCTGCACGAGGACGTCAACCGCGTGACGTCGAAGCCGACGCCGATCTCGACCGAGATCGACGAGAAGTTGAGGTATGCGATGCGTTTCCTAATCGCCGCCGGCGTCATTAACGACTCGCCTCTGTTCTAAAGCGACGACGAGAAAGCGTCGGAATCGTGGCGCCGCTACTTGCGCATGGACAATTCGAAGGTCGTCGACATCTTCGTCGGCCAGCTGAAGTCGACGCTGCGCTGCACGCACTGCGGCCACTGTTCGGTCACGTTCGACCCGTTCTGGGACCTCTCGCTGCCGATACCGCAACGCGCCGGGCCGGTCAAGTTGTCGCAATGTCTGGAGTATTTCACGCGCGAGGAGACGCTCGACGGCGACGAGAAACCGGTACGCAACAACGACAACAGCTACCGTCGAAGAACGAAGTGAAATCCAAACAATGTTAAAGAGAAATAGAAAACGTTGCAAACTAGCTTAAGAGCCGCGAAGAAAGTAAGCGAACATGTCCGCCAAAAGGGCGGCGAAGAAGTAATATTTCCGTTTAACATTGCTTGGGTCAATTTTGTTTAAACGTTTTATTCCGCAAATTTCATCTGATTCGATCATTTTTTTCGATTTTTAGACTTGTGCCAAGTGCAAAGAACGGAGAAAGTGCACGAAATCGTTTACGATACAAAAGTTCCCGAAGATTTTGGTGATTCGTATCCTTTTTCTCTATGAAACCACGCGCAACAGTTCGCGAGCTGTTAAAGGGCCGTTTTCCTAGTTGACATTTTGCATGTCATCGGACACGTGAGAGTTTACTTGCGAGAATTTGCGACAATTTAATCAACTCGCTGATAGTTTTGGTAACTCTCAGAACCAGAAGAAAATTAAACTAAACTCTTAGGGGTAAAAGTAGAGTTTTCTAGCGGAAAGAAAACTCTTAGGAGCGTTTACAAGTGAGAGTTTTGCTCTCCGAGAACAAACTCGCACGTGTAAGAGTTGAGTCTTAGAGCGACGAGAGACTAAACTCTTAGCGGCGTTTCACGTGAGAGTTTTCCTCTCTGAGAGCAAACTCGCACGTGTAAAAGTTGAGTTTTCGAGCCGAGAGAGGGGCGTTTTTGCACGTGAGAATGTGCGGAATTTCGCGTTATGTTGCGAAACTTAGTTAAGAAAACGGTCACTTAATAGAAGAACGTACGTTCCTTAATCGCATTTGGATAGATTTGAAACGATTCTCGCCGATGGAAAGGTACCGGGGTAAGCTGTCGATCACGGTCGACTTCCCGTTGGAGTCGCTCGACATGCGGAATTACGCGGCGGACACGGTGACGGATTCGCGTTACAATTTGTACGCGATCTCGAATCACAGCGGCACGACGTACAGCGGCCATTACACCGCGTACTGCAGACATCCGTACACGCACACGTGGCACGAGTACAACGATTCCAGGTTGGAGCGACGCCGTTAATCGAATTAGACTCTGCATTTTTGTGTTGCTCTTGGTTTCCTTGTTTTTTAATCGATTTCGTTTCGTAGGGTGTCGTCGATATCGTCGAAGAACCTCGTCAGCGGCGAGGCGTACGTTCTGTTCTACGAGTTGGATAATAATCAAAAGGCTCACCTATGATGAATAGCGATGGCGGCGATGATAGTTATTCAATTTTAACTATTATTTATTATATTCGAAGAGGGAAGAGACGAGTTAGCGAAACGAGATGAAACTCGCTAAAAATCTGAAACAACACTCGCAACAACAAACTCGTGCGCTACTACCAACCGATAGCGACCGCAACAACACGCATCCCTTGGATATTATTATAACGCAATGATATTTATTCAGTTGGTTTTATTTTTTAAATTGATCAAATTCAACGTTTTATTTCATTATTATCGTTTCGATTCCTTTTTAATCGTTAAAAGAGAGAGATATTTGTTAAATTAGTCTAATTAGATTTTATAATAGATTATATATAATATATACGTCACAGAGGGTAAAAATCGCCCCGCACACCGACACTCACTCACACATACACACACACCGTTATTTATTGTCTAAACGAAGAACGTCTCTGGAATTTTATATAGAGAAATGAGTCGGATTGTCGCGGAGTCGATGTGCAAAAAGAATGAGTTTTCAATTCGTCCATCCGACAATTTTTAATTGCAAAACGTTTTCCACCAGTTTCTTTGTTCGTCGCGATTGCAGCATGAAATCGAAGCAATAAAGGAAACGTAATCGTTAGATAATGTTTTGTGTGTGATTAAATGATATAAAGAAAATGCGATTGTTAACAATGATTCTAGTCCATATTTAAATATATAAATTATTTAATTGACGAGGAGGAGTACCACTTAATGTAGATCAAATTTATGCAAACATTTTGAGAGATTTAGTTTGGTGTTGATTACTTAATTCTTCTGTAGCGATAAGAAAGGAAGAGGTTTTGTTTTTGTTGGTCCTCTGGCACCAAACGTTTGCGCGGAGGACGCACGAAGAGATCTTTCTAATTGCAACATATTTGCACATGTTCTTTTCGCTTATTTTAACCGATCGTTTCGAACAAACGTACTAATGCGCTAATCGATTGATTTTTTATTGCCTGGTTGATGATTATTATTTATCTCTCTGTCGCTCCCTAAATAATTATTATTTCCTTTTTACTAATTTATTTCATAGATTTACACTTATTATGTTATATTTATTAATTTTTATTTTATTTATAAATATACAAATTATGCGAACGCTTAGGGATTAATTGACGAGGACCTTTTCCTTTCTCTTGCCTTTCGTTTCTGGCAGTTGATTAGATTTGCAAAAAGACACAACAAACGTTCCGCTCGTTTATAAACGAGTTCTTAGCGAATTTGTAAATAGACACTTCACGTTTGATTAGTTTCGAATTGCTCCTAAAATAAAATTCGCAACAAGGTATCATCGTTTAATTTGCAAGGAAAGAGATGAAACTATGTAGCAATCACTCCCGAGGAATAATGTACATACTAACTGATAATTATACGTGTTGATGAATTTATATTAAAGAAATGGATGTGGATGTTCGTGTAAAGTTTAAAATTCGAGGCCAGAATTTAATTTGTAAGACGAACACGATTAACGATTGTAATTAAAATGATATTTTATTATTATTATCGATATGAATAATGAAATCAATATGTTTTACAATTGAAAGAAATAAATGAGAAAAAGGAAGCGAGCACTAACAATTCGTAAATAAACGAGAAAAGTATGTTTGCCAAATTATTTCTTATCATTTTCGCCAATCCAAGTGATTGTGCACATTTTCATCGGTCAAATGATTAGAGTCTGGTTCCAGGATCTCGATTAAACAGCTTTAAGTTTTCAATTAGAAATACTCTTATAATTGTTCTTTTTTGCAAATTATTTCTAGTAACCCTCGCAAATTTTAATCCTCAACTTTGCTGAAAAGATTTTGTCAGGGGACTTCCATTAAAATTTTTTAATTGAGGGTTGCAGTATTTTTGATTAAAATTAATCGGTTTTTTGTTGCTTTTATAATCCAGCTTTTTGCACAATATTTCTTATCATTTTAAGTAAATGAGAAGTTCTTGTTTATCGATCTCGATTGCAATCCATTAAAACTCTTTTAAATTAAGAGTTCTGCTATTTTTGTTTAAAGTTGTTGAACTTTTTTGCTTTTGTAATTGAGCTTTTTACCAATTATTTCAATCAATTGCAAATTTTCATTCCTAAAGCGACTGAAGAGTTTTTGTTTCAGGACCTCGAATAGAATCGATTTTCAAATTAAGCTTAAAATTAATGACGTCTCTTTGTTTTTATAATTGAGCTTTTGGCTCAAAATAATCTTGCAAATTTCCGTCCTTAGCGTTTCAACCACGTTTTGTTTTCTTCGATCAGAATCGATTAAAATCTGTTCACTTATAAATCATGAAATTAAAATAATAATTAATTTATCCTGAAAAGTAACGAACATTTTTCGTTTTCTAATTGAGCTTTTTGCAAATTATTCAACAGTTTCATTTTTATAGTCATTGACTTTTGTAAGTGAGCTTTTTAGCAAATTGCTTGTAATAACGTCAACGAACCCGAATAATATTGCAAATTTTTCTCATTAAAGTGGTCGAAACGTATTTTATTTCATCAAACAATTGAAAAGGTTTGCAATTCAGAATTATTTAATCAAGAAAACCATAAAGAACTTTTTTAATTAAACGTTTGCCAATTAATTTCTTATCAACTAATCGAAACAACTTGCAAATTTTCACCTTTAAAGTGATGGAAAGTGTTTCTTTCTTAGTTAATTGCCCGCGGATTACGTTTAAAATGGCAATAATTGCAAGGGATGAAAAAGGGGTGGCCCAGCGAGGATGATAATAATAATAATAAACAACCCTTGGATTTACATCATACGTTAACGTAGGTCGCGCACTTATATTTTATCGATCCTACCCTCTCCCAATCGCACCCTTATTTTACCGTCCAACTTTTTCCCATCCACCGCGTTTCTTCGCTTCGGTCAACGTTTCGAATCCAAATGGGAAAACCGTCTGGGAAAACAATTCGCCCCTTAAATTAATGCCAAGTTAAATTTTTACAATTCTTACGAGAAGAGCGTTTCCGCTGGCATTTAAATTGCAATTTCTTTTTCGCACTTGCGGAACAGTTGCGACCATCGACGACGCGTTCTTTGCCAACAAAAATAGGTTCGTAAATTAACATAAAAAGTCGCAACGTTTTAGGATAGTTAGAGAGAGAGAGAGAGAGATTTTCGCGAATTCTGTTACGAGTCAACGGCACTAGGTGTCGCACATTGTCGCACGTAGAGACGCGAAATACCAAATCAAACTGTGTATGGCACAGGTCAGTTTCGCGTGAAAAAATCGGTTGTGCAGTCGCGAATCGTAAATAACGTAATTCGCTTTTTTTTTTGCTCGCCTCTCCCCCGAAAATTTCATTCGCGAAACTTCTTGGACACGGTGCAGACATGAACTTTTCCTCTCGCGTTTAAATTGTTTTGTACGTCGACGAAGAATCGTGTGTTTGTGTGTTGTTTTGTTTTCCCAGTGGATCTCGGTGTTGCAAATTCGATTTTCGTACGAATCTAATTTGATATTCGCGAATTGTAAGGTGAGGATCGCAAGAGGAATTAATCGAGGTGAAATTGACGTGTTCAACCTGCAAGGAAAGTGATAACAAGGATGGAGTTGCAACAAAAGAGTTGTTTTTTTTTTTGTTAATTAAGGAGTGTGCAATACGAGCAAAAAGCTTTTGTTATATTTTGCACAACGATCCGAACCACGTTGATGATCGTTATTGTGATGATGATGACGACGAGTCGTTCTCGATTGATCGCTTTTAATTCGATAACGGCGATGACGATCGGTGTGTTTGTGCAAAAAAAAAATCGTCCTTTGGATCCGTAAAATCGCGACGTGTTTCATTTGTTTTAGTGCTCCGATCGCCACGATGTTGGATAATTAGCACTCGACTGCTGGGTGAGTATGTTGCAAGTAAAAAAAAATGTGCTTTCCTCCGATCTATCGTGTCGTTCGCGAAATTTTTGCAAACTTCTCGTTACATAAATCTCGTAGACGGCCACGAAGAGGCCGGGGAAACAAACGAACTATAATAAAGTAGTCGGCTGTGTGTAAAATAGCGAAAAGATTCTTGCCGAACGCCGATGACCTAGATTCGAAATTCGCAAATAATCGCACGTTTATATATTATGATGATGATGATAATAATAATACACGTAGCTGTAAAATAAAACGGTTGCCAGTCGAGAATATAGAAATGAAATTTTTAAGCGAAATTTCTGATGTAAAAAAAAGCACGAACGGAAAGATCGTTCTTTTTTTGTTTCTTATAATAATTTTAATGCGATTATTTTCGCGAACACAACGCGGAGAGCGGTCGCCTTTTTGAGGTTATTTCGCAACAGCAGTCTACGTTACGTCTCTTTGTTTTATTTCGTTTCTTTTTTTTTTGCGAACGGGCCTACGAATAATCCTCGCTAAAAGAATAATCCGTTTAACGGTTTTTCCTTCGTTAAAAGGTGAAGTCGATCGCTTTTAATTGCAGAATTTCGCCTGGTGTCGCAGACGTTGCGAATTATTTTTTTTTCGCCAGTCTCTCAAATAATCCTTGACCTAGTACCACATATTATTTATTTTTTTTTTGCACACATGTTACGGCTTTTATTATTACGACCGTTTTTTTTTGCAAGTTAACCCAATTAAACTTTAATCGTTTTCGGCGTTTTTAAATTCGCAAACGAACTTTGCCAATTGGAATCATCCGTTGCCAATCCGCACGATCGCGATTATTAACGTTTCGCTTGTTTTTCCCCCCCCCCCGTATTGTTGGTATTACGAAAGAGCGAAAGAAAACCGAATTTGCAATTATTAGAAAGTCATTTCGCAATATCGGCGCAAAAATCCGTTTTAAAGTTCAACAAACTGCCGACGATTATAATCGAGACATTTAATCTCCAACAAACCAAAAAAAAAAAAAAAAGAAAGAAACAAAAACTCGAAAAGAGTTCGATGGAGAATCGCGAAAGTTGCGCCAATTTCCCAGCTGTTTCGCTATTAGATTGCGAATTTAAATTCGTTTCTTTACGATTTCTCTTTGCGAACTCGCCCGTTTAACGGGACCCGTCGTCGATTATCGTTACAATTGGCTCTTTGGATGCTGCTGCATTCGCAAAGAAGGGAAACACGCGGCGAGTTCGCAGTTCGTTCGCCCTCGTCCCCCAATCATTTTCTAATCCCCTAATCCGAGGGCTCCGATTATATCTAGCGGTCGATCGAAGAGTTCCTCTTTTTTTTTTCTTCTTTCGTCTTCTTCTGTCTGCACCCCACGATGTTCGGACAAAAGCTCGCACGCCGACAAATAACGCACAACGTGGGCCATTTATATTTCGGCTGCGTTCTCGAATCTATATTATTTTCTCTCTTTCGCTCTCTCTCTCTCTCCCCGTTGCTCTCTCCGAGGTTTCGTCGTTGGGTGTGCGTTCGTGGTGCGTGCATGCCTACGCACTTATTCGCCTGATATTTATAAAAATAAAATGGTCGAATCGATGCGTTTCTCTTGCGGTGCGTAGAAGATGGCGAACGGTTTTGTTTCGTTTTCGAAACGCGAAATCGCGCTCTCGTTTCGCGTTAATTCATCTCGAAACGCTAATAATATTCGCATATTTATTTTTTGGGGTTTATACGGAGGGTAATTTATTAAGAAGTTCATTTAGTTTGACGTTATTTTTCGTCCATTGCAGCGGGCTTTGGAAAATAGTTGAGCCTCGACGTTGACGCTTGTCAATGTTTTGGAGTGTTTTTTTTTTTAGTTTTGACAGTATTTACACGATGGTAATTTTTGTAAGAAGTTCATTCAGTTTGACGTTTGCGGAAATTTACAATCTCGTTGAGTTATTTGTTCCTAATTTGCAGCGGGTGTTGGAAAATAGTTGAGCCTTGACGTTGACACGTGTCAATGTTTTGGAGTTGTTTTTTTTTGTGGAGTTTTGACAGTATTTACACGATGGTAATTTTTGTAAGAAGTTTATTCAGTTTGACGTTTGCGGAAATTTACAATCTCGTTGAGTTATTTGTTCCTAATTTGCAGCGGGCTTTGGAAAATAGTTGAGCCTCGACGTTGACGCTTGTCAATGTTTTGGAGTGTTTTTTTTTTAGTTTTGACAGTATTTACACGAGGGTAATTTTTCTAAGAAGTTCATTCAGTTTGACGTTTGCGGAAATTTACAATCTCGTTGAGTTATTTGTTCCTAATTTGCAGCGGGCTTTGGAAAATAGTTGAGCCTCGACGTTGACACTTGTCAATGTTTTGGAGTTTTTTTTTTTTAGTTTTGACAGTATTTACACGATGGTAATTTTTGTAAGAAGTTCATTCAGTTTGACGTTTGCGGAAATTTATAATCTCCTTGAGTTATTTGTTCCTAATTTGCAGCGGGCTTTGGAAAATAGTTGAGCCTCGACGTTGACACTTGTCAATGTTTTGGAGTTGTTTTTTTTTGTGGAGTTTTGACAGTATTTACACGATGGTAATTTTTGTAAGAAGTTCATTCAGTTTGACGTTTGCGGAAATTTATAATCTCCTTGAGTTATTTGTTCCTAATTTGCAGCGGGCTTTGGAAAATAGTTGAGCCTCGACGTTGACACTTGTCAATGTTTTGGAGTTGTTTTTTTTTGTGGAGTTTTGACAGTATTTACACGATGGTAATTTTTGTAAGAAGTTCATTCAGTTTGACGTTTGCGGAAATTTACAATCTCGTTGAGTTATTTGTTCCTAATTTGCAGCGGGCGTTGGAAAATAGTTGAGCCTCGACGTTGACGCTTGTCAATGTTTTGGAGTGTTTTTTTTTTTAGTTTTGACAGTATTTACACGAGGGTAATTTTTGTAAGAAGTTTATTCCGTTTGACGTTTGCGGAAATTTACAATCTCGTTGAGTTATTTGTTCCTAATTTGCAGCGGGCTTTGGAAAATAGTTGAGCCTTGACGTTGACACGTGTCAATGTTTTGCAGTTTTGACAGTCGTTGTACGAGCGTAATTTTGTAAGAAGTTCATTCAGTTTGCGGAGGTTTATCAAACGCGAATTTATCGTCTCGTTTAGTTATTTCTCCTAATTTGCAGCGGGCGTTGGAAAATAGTTGAGCCTCGACGTTGACACGTGTCAATGTTTTGCAGTTTTGACAGTCGTCTGGGTTGTCTTTGTGCGACTTTAAACTTTCGTCCTGAACTCACCGAGTTCTTTCGTTTGATAGCTAAAGCGTGCGTTCGCAAATCGCCCTCGTACGATTTTAACGATTCTGTTTTTTTTTTATTATTGTTCTTGCGATTTTTTTATGGCACGCAGAGCGTTGGTTAATTTCGCGAAGTCGAAAACAGCGCGTATATAAAGAAGACGCGCTGCCGCCGCTGCTGTTATTGTTTACCATTCGCAAAAATAAACCTCGCCGGAATAATAATATCAACAACAACGACATTGCGTTAATTCGTTTGTTATGTCTGCGGCGGTGCTCGTCTTTATTTTTTGGCGAAAACAAAAACCGTCGCCTCTTTATTTGCAAACTGTCATTATCGCCGCCATAAACAATAATGGACGAGTTAGCGATTGTTAATTAGCAAATGGACGATAACGATAGGAACAAACGCGAAGCGAGATTCGCAGATTGATCCGTTCGAAGAAGCTGCTGCTGCTGCCCCTTGCCAACGCGTACACGTTAATAATAATGACGACGGCGATGGCGATGATGATGATGATAATAGTGGCAATGACCCCCTCTCTTTTCGTAGTATTGATCCCGTCCCCGGCATCTTTCGCAGTCTAGACACCGCTCCAGACGTTCTTCGTTCCCCCCTTTCGCGCCCCCTCTCGCTCTGCGGCCGACGACGTCGTCGTCTATTCACCCCAACCCCAATTTTACGTACGCACACCGTATATTTCGCCGCTGCTGCACACAAGTTGCCATTTTTGTTTGCTTTTGTTCGCAATTTCCTCGTCGCATCTCGCTCTCTCTCTCTCTCTCTTTTCTTTACTTCTTCGTGTCGTGCTCGACGGTTGGCGGTGGCCCGGTTAATAAAACTCCACTTTTTGCACGGTTTTTTTTTGCGCCGGTTTTTTTTTTAATTTCGCACTGTTACATCACTCCCGCCTTCGGATTGTGAACCGATTTCGTTTCGTTGGCAAATCAATCGCCAGATGATTCGCGAATTTGCGCCAGATTCGGCCGCGATCTTTCGCTCGTCGCCCCCTTCGCCCATTCGCAACCGTCTACGTTGTCTGTTGCTCTTTTGTTTTTTTTTTCGTTTTTTTTTCTTTTTCGTTTTTCTTTCTTCTCTTGCTCTCGAATCGCTCGTTTCGCCGGTACGTTGACCTTTTGCAGAAGAAGTGATCAGGTTAAGGGAAAAGATGGCCATCGTCCGTCTCCTCCTTCGCGAATCGGTTTTCAGTTTTTTTCTTCTTCTTCTTGCAAAAAACTTTCTGAAGTTGCTTAAGTTTGTTCGCCATGTTCGTTTTATGCTCGATTCAGAACGATCGCATTCAACTGCATCGATTGCTGATAATGGTAAATTGCAAGTTGTTCGACGAAACAAATGTCCTCGCTTCGCGAACAATATTTCGATTTACGTGCGAGATTTCGGTTTTACGAACTAGGCTTCGATTTGCTGACTTGATTTTGCTTTAGGAAACTTGAAACTGTGCAAACAGGGAACGATTGTTTGATATTATCTTTGTTGTAGCTGAAGAAGTGTCTTTCATTAAGTGTGAAAAATGGGAATCAAGGAAAAGTTCGATTTTCGACGCGATCCGTGGAGGAACCGAACCAATTCCATCGACGAAGCCTGTTGCTGGACTGACAAAGAAATGAACGATCGCAAACGGAACGAGATGGGAACGAACGAATGAACGGGATGGAATCAAAGTTGGAGAAGGATGGACGGAAAGTGCGAAGAAGAGAGTTGTTTGTCGAAACGGACGTTTGTCACAGAGAGCCCTTTGACACAAACAAAACGACAGCGATTGTGTTTCGCCGAAGAACGCTAGTCAAACACCGAACGGTTCGTTTGTTTTGACGACTTTAACTGATCGAGCCGTTCTCGCTTCTGCGTTCTTGATAACGTTCGCCGCGCGAATCGTCGCGAAATGCGTTGCTTTGCGAACGACACCGGCGAACAATTTGCTTTCTGTTATTATTATTATTTCGTCGTGGCCGCACTTGAAGACCGAAACGCGACCTGCAAACTGATCGGCACCGCGGCGAACGTGCGATTCGCCAATAACGCGTGTATGTGTGTCAAGCGCAAAAATCGCGTTTTTTCTTTCGCGATTTTGCTCGCAATCGTTTGGCGACACCGATTTTGAATGCATTTTTTCTTTTAATTCAGTCTGACAAACTGCTAAATCGTTGAAACGTCAGTGCTTCCAACTGTTTGTCGGGAATACTTGGGCACTGGGCGATATTACGTTGGCAGCACTGACGATTCAATTGATATCGATTTGCCCGCCAAATGTCAACTGCTAGATTGTCGTATTTAAAACGTCAACAGTGTTGCCAAATTAACATTTTGCGAAACGTTGGTAACGAAATGGGCGAGAACTTTGCAATCGTGCATTGGCACCGATAGAAATCGAGTCGAGAAGAAGGCGGCTGCTGCAGTTTCCGTTTATTTCTGTTTTGGCCTCTTTAGCGAATAAATTAATTCCGAAACGAGAAACGAGCAGAGAATTCTCTTTGCGATTCGACGTCCGACTCTCTCTCTCTCTCCGGTCTCTCCGGTCTCTCGACTTGCTCTCTGACTTCTTCTGCAACAAACGAAATCGGCTCCACGCTCGCTGTTGCTAAGGTAGTGAGAAAGTAAGTCCAATCACCATCTCTTCCTCTCCTCTCCTCTCCTCTCCTCTCCTCTCTCTCTCTCTCTCTCTCTCTCTCTCTCTCTCTGTTGCCAGATACTTAAGATTCGTCCTTTCCGTCTTAGTTCTTCAATTCGGTGCGTAGTACGAGAAAGATGCCAAGTGGCCGCGAAGAGCGTGGATAAAGATGGAGGAACAATTGGAGATGAACGGGACGAGCGAGACGACGACAAGTCGAGTGATTACGTGTGTGTGTGTGAGTCTTATTTTTATTATAAGAAGACCTACGGAGTCAACGAACGTCGTTCCTCTTCCATCGTTGTCGAACGCGCGGCGCGTATATATTAACACATACAGGGCGTCGTGCGAAAGAACGGTTTTTTTTTCCAATTTCTGTTTTGAAAACGTTGCCAACGTAAACGAGCGAGATGTGACGCAAAAAGAAAACAGTGCTAGGTTGAAGAAAATCAATTGGCAATACGGAATAATGCAAACCGTTTGGTTTCGTTGGCAACTATTCATTTTCTTCTCGCACGAACTTCGTTCTTACCAACTTTTTAGACAAATGAGCGAAATGTGACGTAAGAAACAGTGCTAGGTTTAAGAAAATCAATTGGCAATACGGAATAATACAAACTGTTTTGTTTCTTTGGCAACTTTTCATTTTCTTCTCTCGCGAACTTCATTCTTACCAAGTTTTTTGACAAATGAGCGAGAAAATCAATTGGCAATACTGAATAAAAGAAATTGTTTGGTTTCTTTGGCAACTTTTCATTTTCTTCTCTCACGAACTTCATTCTTACCAACTTTTTTGACAAATGAGCGAGAAAATCAATTGGCAATACTGAATAAAAGAAATTGTTTGGTTTCTTTGGCAACTTTTCATTTTCTTCTCTCGCGAACTTCATCTTACCAAGTTTTTAGACAAATGAGCGATAAAATCAATTGGCAATACTGAATAAAACAAACTGTTTTGTTTCTTTGGCAACTTTTCATTTTCTTCTCTCGCGAACTTCATTCTTACCAACTTTTTTGACAAATGAGCGAGAAAATCAATTGGCAATACTGAATAAAACAAACTGTTTTGTTTCTTTGGCAACTTTTCATTTTCTTCTCTCGCGAACTTCATTCTTACCAACTTTTTTGACAAATGAGCGAGAAAATCAATTGGCAATACTGAATAAAACAAACTGTTTTGTTTCTTTGGCAACTTTTCATTTTCTTCTCTCGCGAACTTCATTCTTACCAACTTTTTTGACAAATGAGCGAGAAAATCAATTGGCAATACTGAATAAAACAAACTGTTTTGTTTCTTTGGCAACTTTTCATTTTCTTCTCTCGCGAACTTCATTCTTACCAACTTTTTAGACAAATGAGCGAAATGTGACGTTGGAAACACTGCTAAGTTTAAGAAAATCAATTGGCGATACTGAATAAAACAAATTGTTTGGTTTCTTTGGCAACTTTTCATTTTCTTCTCTAACGAACTTCATTCTTACCAAGTTTTTTGACAAATGAACGGGAAAATCAATTGGCAAAACTGAATAAAACAAATTGTTTGGTTTCTTTGACAACTTTTCATTTTCTTCTCTCACGAACTTCATTCTTACCAACTTTTTAGCCAAATGAGCGAGAAATGACACAAAAAACACTGCTACGTTTAAGAAAAGCAATTGGCGATACTGAATAAAACAAATTGTTTGGTTTCTTTGGCAACTATTCATTTTCTTCTCTCACTAACTTCATATTTACCAAGTTTTTAGACAAATTAGCGAAATGTGACGTTGGAAACACTGCTAAGTTTAAGAAAATCAATTGGCGATACTGAATAAAGCAAATTGTTTGGTTTCTTTCACAACTATTCATTTTCTTCTCTCGCGAACTTCATTCATACCAACTTTTTAGCCAAACGAGCGAGAAATGACACAAAAAACAGTGCTACGTTTAAGAAAATCAATTGGCAATACTGAACAAAACGAATATTGCCATTCTCTTCTTCAACGAACGTCATTCTTACCAACTTTTTCGACAAATCAGTTCGCTTCATTGTTTGCCTCGCCAACAAGAAACATTCCGATGCGCCAACTCGATTTCGCTTTACGAAACGTGCAACTCAAACTTTCCCAACGCGACGTCTTAACGCGAGATATTCTAGCAAACGGGGAACCATCGTTCGCCATCGTCTTTGTCGTAGACCAGCCGAGGAAGACGAAGAAGAACAAGCGTCTTTCATTGAAAGTGGCAAATGGGAAGAGCAAGGAAAACGTCGACTTTCGACGCGATCCGTGGACGACTCGAACTAATTCCATCGAGGAAGAAGACGTTGTTGGACTGTTGCCGGACTGACGAGGAAACGAAGGATCCAAGAGGAACGAAAGAGAGAGAGAGACAGGACGACGTTGAACAAACGAAAGAGACGGACTCCAAGTTGGAGGAAGAAGGAGCGAAAGCGAGAGAGAGAGAGAGAGATGGCGTCGTGTGGATGCGATGCTGCTGCACTCTATCGAATGCAGTTTACCGATGGGAACGGGGCAACGGCAGCCAGTGGCAGCAGCAGCGAGCGAGAAGTGCAGCAGAGCAGTAAGTAACCAGCGCCGCGCATTAAATGCGATCAATAATCGTATTATCACAACGAAAATTCGACGTGCGTACGTGGGAGTTGCAACAAAAAAATGCGAACGAAAAATCGCAATATAATCGAGTGAGTTTCGCTGGATTTGAACGTGCAAAAAAAAAAAGAAGTGCAAATCAGCCGAAGCCACGGCGGAAGCGATGGCACCCAAACGGGGGATCAGATGGCGAACGATGGCGATGACGCGCGCGAGAGAGACGGAAATTCGCACGCGAAAGATCGACGACGTGATGTGATTTGTGTCGTTTTTGTTTTTTGTTTTTTTGGGCAACGGAAACGCTCGTCGTTTGTTCGCCTCCCTTTTTTTGTTTGTTTATTTGCTTCGTGGACATTTTTCGTTTCGTTAAGTTTCCGGTCCCTGTCGGTTTCGGTGCGGCGATCGAATCCACGCAGGATAATAATCGGCCATCGCGACCGAGACCGTCATCATCATCATCATCATCGTCAACAACAACAACGACAACAACGTCGACGGCGATTAACGCGAAGAAGAAGAGGAGGCAGTTTGTTATCATTTCGTTTGCGTCTTGATCGAGTTACTACGCGTGTGTTTGCGTGCAAATTTCGAGTGCAAATCAACGAGTGCGTCGTCCGAAAATAGCGAACAAAAGTTGCCGATTAATTGCCGAGCGGGGCGTGCGATTTCGAAGGGAGGCAAACGGTAAGAGTCGGGCGATTTTGTTTTACGATTGGTACCATTGAGGCGATTCGGTTTTCGTTTATTATTATTTTTTTTTTGGGGACTTTTTTTTGCGCGTACCTTCAGCGGATTCCAATCGGTTCTTGTTGCGAACGGAATTGATTCAATTTGCGAAAATAAATGGCACAGAACGAGTACGTGTGTGTGTGTGTGTGTGTGGTGACGTCCGTCGTCCGTCTATGGCGCTGCAAGTCTCACCGACACGGCGACGACGACGACGACGTCGTCGTCGTCTCTCTCGCATGATGCATTTTTGCTTTTTTTTTTTTTTTGGTGTGCAAATTAATTTGCGACTTTGGAAACTTTCGTTCTCTCTCTCGCACTCGTCGCCGAGTTTTACGAGATTTAGCAACGGCCAATTTGCAAATGTTATTATGTTCGCACTTAATTTTGCGCTTTGTTTTGAACAAATGGTAAGTTTGGAGGGCGAAACATTTCGCTTGTTTTCCGAAAACGTTCGCGGAACTGTGCTAATTCGCATTTCTTATGCAATCCGCGAAATTTTTGTGTCACGTTAATCGCTGCGAATGCCTAAAACGTCGCGATTTCAATCGCAAACGTTTGCGAAAACGATCGAATTCGAGAGGAGAAGCGAATTCGCGCATTTCCTTCACGTTTTTTTAACGGCAACTTTCTGACAAAAGAAACGAGTTCATTGTAAAAAAGAGTTGCCGAAATCGTTCAAAGCGAATTAATTCGGAATCGCGACAATTCAGCTGTGATTTACGAGGAGTTTGCAATTTTTCGCCAAACACCGAACGAACGAAATCGCAACTTGATCTGCAATGATCGTGCAAATTTGACGAAGATGCGAAAAGGAATCCGCCGTTCAGCTGGCACAGAGACGGATTTAAGGCGACCTTTTCTCCTCCCCCCCCCCCCCCCCCATTCGAATCTCTCCCCGAATTTCCCTCGACAAAATGGCGAATTTCCGGCAACCGGTGCGAAAAACGTGGCGAAATTTCCGCTCGATTTCGCAACGGCGTCAACGGTCCGTCCGCGTGGCTCTTAAACGGTCGTTATAGCGGCGAAACGATCGCGACTAGAATTTTGCACTTTTGCAATTCTGCATTTGTTTGGCGTCAACGCGCAACCCTCTCGCAGATTTTCCCGGCCACCTCTTGATTTCGCCACGGAAACCAGTTCCACGTACCGAGCTTTGGGTTTGTTCGCATTTTGCATCGAATTTGCACAGACGATAACAACAACAGCAGCAGCAGCGGTTTGCAAACTTTTTTGCGTAATCCGTCTCGCTATTACTCATGCGACCGTGGCCATGAGGTCAATTCGCATTGTCCAAACGTTTATTCAATCATTTCTGCCTTTCTTTTCGCAACAATCGTCGTCGTCGTCGCCAAACGTAATTGCATAATGTCGATCGTTTGTTTCGCTGCGGTTGCATCATTGCGAAACCGGCCTTTATTTTTTCGTCTTTTCTTGTCTCCCTCCTCCCATCTCTTTCGCTCGCAATTCTGGTAGATGAATGGGAACTGCATCTGGTGGCGAATGCAAATGAAGAGAGCTACGTAGCGTTTTTTTCCCCCGTTTGTTGCTGCATTATCGACAATGTGAAGCAGCAACGGTCAAAACTGGATGGATGACGTATGAAAGTAGGGTCTTTGCAAAAAAAAAACAACAGGAAAACAATGCAAAAAAAAGAGAGAGAGAGAGAGAGAATTTGCAATTAGCACCTGCTCCCATGCGGTGCTGCCGCGCGGAATTGACGCCAAGGCAAAGCGGGCGAAACGGTTGCCGAAAAACCTCGCAATTTTCCACGTTCCATTTGAAAGGCGTCGACGGCGGACGAATACAAAATGGTCGATGGCGAAGGGAGGAGGGAACGAGTTGCATCGCGAAAACTTTCTGTTGCGTTTCCCCTACTTTGTTTTCGCGAGGGTTGACGAGAGGAGAGGGCGAAACGGGTGGGGGGGGGGGTTGTCGTGCGTGTGGAGAGGGAGAGCAAGAAGGGCGCAAAGGAGGGGAGGGGGTAGGCGAAGGGTGGTCGCCAACCGAATGCAGAAGAAACCCGTTAGACGCGAATCGCAAAAGGTGACGGTTTCATTAATGCGGTGAGACCGGGCGATCGTCAATTGTGGGAAATCCGCCGGATCTCCGTTGGTAACACTGCGTTTCGTAGGTCGGTTCGTTTCCGTTTCTCGCTCTGCTGACTAATCGTCGCCGATGGCTAATTGACCTACATTTCCTTCGAGCCGATCGACGACGCGGAAGATGGAATCATTTCGCGCGGATTCCGATTCGTTCATTGGCGAAGCGCGCGGAACAATTAGCGAACCGTTTCGTTTTGTTAAACAATTTAAGTGCGCCGATTTGGCCGATTATTGTCGTTCGATTGTGTTTCTCCTGCTCGACGGCTTGCGAAACCCAGGACGAACATCATCTGGAGCGATTAAGTTTTGTGGCCCACAAAGTTTCTTGCGATTGGCGAACAAATTCAAACGTCTCTGCGATTAATTTGCAATGACGTGTTGATCGCGAAACGTCGAAGAAGCGTTTCGATTCGCGAAATGCGGCCGATTTCTTATTGCACGTCGAGCAACGAATCTCGGTGGAAAATCGTTGCGGAAACTTTTGACTTTCACGTATTATTTCGTTATGTCATCAAACAATTTCCCTCGCTCTGGTTCATCCGCATTTTCCATTTAGTACGTTCGAAACGAGAAAAGAAGCATTACGATCAGCAAAACTGATGAAGAAACTTGCTGACGAGTTAAATCGAAGGAAACGGAATGAATAACCACGTGAAGTTTCGTGGAAACCTCCAAGTTTACGTTGGTAGCACTGATGTTTGCACTAACTTTTGTCAAACGTCATTTCGACAAATAAATCGTGCGATTAACAGTGTTACCAATTGTTTAACGTGCTTGTGACTTTCTCCCCTTCGCGAATAGTATTTTGGTAGCATTGATTACAAAATGCTTGAATCGCATCCGTTCAGCCCGCCAAATGTCATTTTCGACAAGTGTCAATTGTTCGAATTTAACTGATCAGTGCTACCAAAGTAATATTTGCGAAGGGGAGAAAGTCACGATCGCGTTAAACAATTGGTAACACTTGTTATTGCACGATTATTCGTCGAAATGACGTTTGACGGGCAGTAATTGAAAACGTCAGTGCTACCAACGTAAACTTGGAGTTTTCCAGGGAATTAATGCAAGAAAATCGCGGTAAATTATTGAAAGGTTACGTAACACAAAGCGCTGATTGAAATGGAGAAAACCAAGAGAAATTGTTAATTTGCAACGGCGAAAACGTGCACTGATTGTTTTTTTTGTGTTGTTATTAACGGCTTATCAAAGAACAACAGAAATGTAAATGAATAACAATAACAGCGACAATGAGAAACCTTGATTAATATTCATTTTAATCGAGGCGATAAAGGCAATCACCTTTTGTTGTTCGTTTCTTTTTTGTTTCTTTTTCATTCAACTTGTTTATTTCTCAATCTTGCCCCGCAACTTTGTTATCAATCCATTCATTAAGCATTTATTCTTGCCCGGACCATTTTCGCAAAGTCGCACGGAGCGACAATTAATTGCACCGCGAACGAATCCGTGCTTTGCTCGTTTTCCGTTTTGTTTTCGTCGTGCCATCTTAATCGCGTCGCTTAACAACAATTAATCATTTGTTTATAACCCCATTAATATCGCGTTACTTAAACAAACGCTAATTATCGCATTAATTTTCGCAAGCACGATCCCCGCGTATTCGCCGGTAATTCGATCGCTTTGCAGCGGCAGAAACCGGGAGTAATTCGAAACCGTCGCGATGGACAACAACGTTCGGCGGAGTCGAAGAGAAGATCCGGCCACTTTTACGGTTTTCCATCGAAGCCCGAACTTTCTGAGCAATTTGCAAACGACAAACCTGATCTAGCCGGCGAGGATTCCGAAACAAAAGTGTTTGCCTAACGGGAGTGAATGTAGTCGCTAATTTTGGCAGGAATTCGTTGACGTTCGGATATCATTGTGCGGCAAACTTCGCGCAAACTTCGCTTCTGTGTGTCAAAATGCATCGATTTGAATTCAGTTGTTTCCTTTGAAGCCGCAAAACGACTGCCCCTTTTGTTTAATCTTGACTGAACGTTTTTGCTTTACCGGATCGTGGTTTCCAACGTTTTCGCGAGCCGCAAACAAAATTGAATGCGAAACGAGCGATTGGGAAACAAAAAAAAAAATAATTGTTATCAGTCGCCTGCTCGATGACCCCCGTAACTGATTTATTATTGGACGTTTGGCACGACGCGCAAATTAAAATAAAACGCGAATCGATTCGCTTGTTTCGCCACAATTTGCCAACGGGCAAAAAAATAAATTTGCGCCTCTTGTTTGTCCTGTCTCGTGGTTTGCGTTGTTCGCGCAAGAAGTTGGAGCGCCGAAAATAGTAGCGAAAATTCGGATCGTTGCACTCTCCACGTTGCATTTTTTTATTTTATTTTTGCAATCGCACACACCAAGGTTGCCAATTTGCCAGTCAAAATTTCACTCGCTCACTCGACTCAATTCTAAATTGCGCATTTTTTGCTCGATCGAACGTTGCCAAAAATTAATCCGAACGCTATTGACAACCTCGCGAAATTGTTTCGCTTTTTCGGTTTAATTTCTTACACAAACGGTTCTGCCATCATTATTCAGCTCCTTTTTTTTTGCGGTATCGGCTTTCAATTCGCGGGGCCCGTTCTTTTGTGGCCAATGGTGAGTGGCAACAAAGAATCGGTATCAAATAGATAGAAGTGTCTTTGTTTGCGATTCGTTTGTCTGGAATCGAACAAAAGAAGAAAGAAGTTAGGGCGAAGAGGAACGAAGGGTTGCGAAAAAAAAAGAGGCACACAAATAAAGGGGTCCGTTACGTTCTTATTTATTAACCCCCTGTTATTATTGTTCTCGAAAAATAACCTCATTCACGACGATCATCTGATCTTGGTTACGTGCTCGTCGAATGAAACAGTTGCTGCTGTCACTCGCGAAAGTTGGTGATAACTCTGGTGATTTTTACGTCCGAAAGTTTGCGCAAAGTTCGTATCGCCTTTCTTTTTTGTCCATTGTTTGCATTCCCAAATCCGTTCCAAAATTATATTATCATCGCTCGTCATTATCTAATCTCGCGGTTCATCGCGAATCGTTGCGCCAATTAAGTGTCGTTATTCGCTCGCCACTCGTCGTTAGCCGGCGACCTTGATCGCTCGATTCGGACGTTTCGCGATAAGGACGAGCATCGCGAAATTTCTCGCCCAAAGTGTTGCCAATCGAACAAAATGGCGTGTTTCGTCGCGAACTTCACGCAATTTCGCACCCCCCCAAACACAGTTTGATCGCCACGACGCCGACGACGGTTCCTCTCGTTTGTCGTTTCGCAAAAAAAAAAAGAAAGCGAACAAAAAGCGAACAACTCGTTCGCGCTCACTCGGTATATAATGTGGAACATTTGAATAGCGTTACCTTGACGATAACCCCAGCTGCCGCCGCTGCTGCATATTGCCATCGCCGAATGGCGTTTCCTAGTTTCAGCCACTTGCGTCTCGCGCGGGGTGTGTCTTCTACGCGAACGCTCCACCTATCCGAAATCGATGATGATAGTAATAATAAGCAAAGTTGGAGAGGACAGTGTGGCAACAACAACGAAATTAAAACGAGAGAACGAAAAAAAAAAAAAAAACGAATTCGAATATATAAACGGGCTGCGTCGTTCTAATCATCGCCACGAGGTATCGCTAATTAGCGGGATCGCAGCGGCAAGGATCGACGAAATCGCTCGCCAACTCGATTGCACACGCAATTGCAAAAAAAAAAGAAAACCGCCCAACGTTTCTCGATCAGAATTTTTCGGCGATTTTCCCAACGAATTTGATTCGATTGCGGCTCAAGCTCGCGAAAATCAAATTGGAAATTTCGCGGGAAACGATCGCGTTTTTGGACCGGTTTTTTTTTTTTGACAGATGGCCACGACCTACCATAATCCGAATTAACGACGGGCGTTCGATGGTCGTCGCGTGTGATCGTATCGTGTTCGTCTCTTATCAGCGACGCTCGCGATTGGCCGATGATAACGATGACGTGCGCGAAAAATTGTTATCAATCGGTTGTCGTTTCTCTCTTTTTTTTTGTCGTTGTTGTTGTTGTAGTCGTCGCGAAATCTATTTATAACGTTTTATGCCGCGAGGGAACCGAGAAAAATAAGAGCGATAAGCGCGCGATCGGACGTGTAGGTAGGTACAGGGCGATCGAGAATTCGCCTCGGCTCGCTAATTGACTCGATTCACGTCGTCGTCGTTTTGTTGTCGTTTTGATTCCGGTCCTGTTTACGTCGTTTCGTGTTTTTTTTTTTCGCTTTTATTTTGATTTCGACAGGAAACTCTCCAGACGTTGTTGCTGTTGTTGTTGTTGTTTTTTGTGCGTCGGTTTTTGTTACGGAATAAACAAAAGCGAAGCGAGTACGACACGGGCGTATGACCTATGGCCGGAAGGAGAGCGCTAAACGTAAAGGGCGACAAGGACCTTGTGGCCCTTTTATGTTGTTGTCGTGCAGCGGCGAGGATCGTTTGAGATTCGAGTTTTACGCAAATAGTTTCCTGATCGATCGTTTTTTTTTTTCCCGTCCCTTTTAGTCGAAGGCAAATTGTCGAAGAAAGCGTCTGAAATAGCGTTTAAGGGACGAGAAGGGAAAGTTGTTGATTCTTCTTCATCGCACGAATACGACTTAGAGGCTATGCGTTTCTTTTATGGCGATTTTTGAAAGATTTCGCGATTTGTAATCTCGCAAAAACCGATTATATCGTGGTCGCAGAATTTTTCCGAACTTTTTGCGTCCCATAATTTTGCGTTTACTTCCCTGCGATCATCAAGTGCGCCGTCGATTTTCGTTTATTCAATTGCCCAATTTGCAGCGAAACAAGAGAAATATAATGCCACGAGTCAATAAATGATTGCAATTTATTCCGTATAAGTTGGCAAACGTTCACCAATTGCGACGTGCCTGTTTCAGTTTTCATTGTTGTCGCAGCGAGAGCTTTCGTTATTAATTGACATTTGTCACCATGACATTTGGCGGGAAAACGGATACGATTCGAATGCAACTTAAACGTCAACCGAGTGACAACCGTTGATTGTAATTTATTCCGTATAAGTTGGCAAACACGCACCAATTGTTTGTGACGTACCTGTTTCAATTTTTATTGTTATCGCAGCGAGAGCATTTGTTAATCAAATGACATTTGTTACAATGCCACTTGGCGGGAAAACGGTTTCCATTCGAAAGCAATCTAAACGTCGACCGAGTGGCAAACGTTGCCAACTTATACGCAAACAATGATGTATTACCAAATAACTAACCAGGTTTTTCTCCTTTTATTTTTTAGAATAACGTCCAGAGGCTGCAAGAAACGCCACGTTAATCCGTCGAAAACGATTCGGAGGAAGAAGGTCGAGGAAGATTTCTCGAAGGAGCCAAGAGGAAGATGCGGACAGGAATCGATCAACGCCGCGACTTTAAGAAAATACCGCAAACTAACGGAAGGATGACGAGATTAACGCGAAAAAGAAACAAACAAAGTTAGCAACAGCGAGAACAGTTCAATTACGTCGATACGCGAAGATATAATTGCGTTTGCAAAAAGGAACGATGATTCCTTGAGGTTCGCGAATCTCTTATTCGGCCATCGATGAGCGATGGAGACGAACGCTCGTGGCGAAAGAAAGGAACGTTTGTTTTTTTTTTTAGCAAACAATCTAACCCAAATCAAATCCATCTCTCTCTCGACACGAGTCCGCGTTGTGTTTTTTTTTTTTCGTGCGCAAATCTCTCGGTCGTGTTCGCTAACGTTTTTTTTTTGCCCGCTCGCCAAATAAAAAAAATTCGCAATCTAGGCCGCGATACGATAAAACTTAAGTAGGATAGTATGTCGCATCTTGAACTTGGATTTATTAATTATTTCAAACACAAAATCTCCACAACAACAACAACAACAAGAAAGCTCTCTAGATTGCGAATCAAATTGGAGCACGTTGTTTTTGTTTCGTTGTGATTAGTTAGCAGGCGAAATTCGCGACAACGGCATGAGGCGAACGGCAGAAACGTCCCCGTTAGCGAACGATCTGATTTACAGTTAGAGTCTAAAAATATAATTTCAGTTATTGCCGCACGTCGAACGACGAGACCGTTCGTGTCTTCTAATTGCATTGGTCGTCTTCCTCGTCGTCGTCGCTTTTTTTTATTAAACTTCTTTTGGTCCCAGCACTCTTTCAAAGGACCATTCGCGAGAGAGATGGAGCGAGATGAATACGAAAGACGAACAATCGCGGTCCGGCTCGTTATTATTGAAAGGGGTCAAAGACACTGCGATTCGCCTTCTCTCTCTCTCTCTCTCTCTCTCTCTATCCTTTCACGTTTTGCCTTTTCCTCTTTTTGGCAAAGCGCAAGGAGGCATCCAGCGAGAGAGGACGAGGTGGAAAGAGGCGAATAATAGATTGGCATTAAAGAGAGTGCGTGTGTGGAATGGATAGAAGGAGCCGGGCGACCATCTGACATAATGATAATAATAATGGATTTGCGAATGCGGCAACAACGCGTCTGGGCCACTGAACGCCGCACGCCCTTGGAATCTGTGCGAGTTTAACAACCCACACACACACACACACGCGCGCGCCTGTGTGCGTTTGTATAATACACACACGAAAACAATCGTATATGTGCATATTGTATATACGGGGAGTACGTTAAAAGCAATAAGGATCGCTTGATTCCAATGTATACGGTGCGAGCAAAACGGAATGGGCTCGACACTCGTTGTTAAACACGTCGAAATGCTAATCGAGGTCCCCCATGGGGCGTAGCAATCGAGAAACGATTGTGACTTTTTGCTCGTATAAGTTGGCAGTGCGTTTCGCAAGTTGACGTTTATGACAGACGTTTAAGTTTGTGAACGTCGAGGCTGTCGAATCAAGATTTTCGCTGCAATTTCTTATTGTTATAGACGTCGAAATGCTAATAATGATCTCTCTGTGGAGCGTAGCAATCGAAAATCGATTGTGACTTTCTGTTTGCGTCAGTTGGCAATATTTATCGCAACTTGACGTTAAGAGAAATTTTCGGTTTATTAATTTTAGGATCGCATCGTACGCACGCACGCACTTTTGCGACTCTGATTCGATGGCCGACGCAAGAAATGCAAAGTTTTGAACTGTTGTTGTCGTCGTCGTCGTCGTCAACTAAAGTTTTTCCTCTGTTTTAGGCGGCCGCACGTCGAGCGATCGCGATCGAGGATTGGGGGATTATTTTTTTTTGCTAATGGGAACCCGTAGATCCGAACTTGTGTATTTTTTTTGAACATGAAAAAAAATCATTTTGCAAGTCACAAGTTCGTTTTTACAGGGACCAGTTGGTAAAAGCGCCAGACACGTCTGAGGCCGAAGAGGTCGCTTCACGAAGGATTCGTTGGTCGCCGTGCTAGGGGAATAGTTCTGTAAAAAAAAGCGATTCGTTGTGATTGTGATGGGTAGAGTCTGGTTGAGGTAGTAGGTTGTATAGTAAGTATTACACCCATTTTTGGAGTACTGTACAGCCTGCTAACTTTCCTAGATTTTTTACCAATAATCAACGTCTGCACTTGACACGAGAAACTTATTCTGTTCTCCGTTTGATAACAGTTGATTTCTTATTAAGTTCGGTTTTGTTTTTTTTTTTACTTTTTTTCTCTTAATTTGGGCTAATTTGCCTATTCCCTGAGACCCTAACTTGTGATGTTTAATTGAACTCTCACAAGCTAGCGACTCGGGTATTGGCAGTTAGGTGATTCTGCTAAAAAGCAATTCATTCATGAACGAAGTGTATTTAGTTAATTAAACAGACACGATAAGAAGGTGTTAATAAAGTGTTGCTAAAACCTAAGGAAACAATCTCATTTGTATGGCCTTTCCGATTTAATGAAATAATAATGTTAATTCACGGTTTTCTCGAACTTTTCGCAAGTTTCGCTCGTTGTTATTTATTATATATTTATTAATTAATTGTGCGCAAAATTAAATTTACCGCAACCCTAGTGACGTCTAGTGATTTAAATTTAGTGACACGATATTAGCCACGGAAGTTGACGTTTGATTAACCTAAAATACGTTCCGTTCATTATGTAATTTAGCCGTGTAAATAGATTAAAACCTAAATGAAATTGTTACCGATTCTAGTTAATTATGTCTCGAAAATTGCTAAAATTCCTATCGCTAAGTACAAGTTATAATATAATAAAACGTAGTGCGGGTCATTCGAAATGGGCAAACATCAGGCACATCAAAGCGCAAAAGGATTCGCAAAAATCGTCGATGTTCACCAAGCTTAGTAGGCAAATGAAAGTGGCAGTGCAAGGTAAGTTTCGTCGTACACGTGCTGATAAAAATCTGATGGGTGATTTGTTTTAGATGGCGGTTCGGCCGATCCGAAGAATAATTTAAAACTGGAGCAGGTGATTGAACAGGCGAAGCGGCTAAACATGCCGGTAGCTACGATCCAAAGTGTATTGAGGAGTTTGGAAAAGGATAAGACTCACGCTAAACCACATATCATTGAGATTAAGTGAGGCTTCTAGTTTCGATCAATAATCTTGTTGGGTATATAATTTTATATTTGTAGAGGCCCAGGAAGTTGTATGATACTGTGTGAAGTGTTCACAGATCATCTACATCAACTGAAGCAGCAAATAGCAACAATTTTAAAGAAGCATTCGTAAGTTGTTGAAATTGCTTTTTGGAAATTGATTTTATTTCAAATGTTCTGTTGGTTTTTAGCTCAAGATTTGTGGATGGTGGTGCAAAAGCTTTGTTTGAAGAGAAGGGTGTGATTGAAGCTGAGCACAAGGATAAAACCTTAGAGGCAGCAACAGAAGATGCAATTGAGGCTGGAGCTGAAGATGTTGAAATGATTAACGATCAATTGAAATTTATTGTAGGGTCCAGTTCATTTATAGTAGTACAAAAGAACTTGCTGCAAATGAACTATACAATTAAGAGTGCTGCTATAGAATATATTCCATTAAAGATGCAGCCATTAAGTGAAGGTGACATGGAAACATGTTCTTCATTGTACGATAAGTTAGAAGCATTACCGGAAATGGTTAAGTTGCATGATAACATAGAATGATAAGTATGAGCAAATTTCGATATGCGACTTTTTATTATTGAATCGTCTAATTGATTAACATTATATAAAATTGATTATCTTTAATACATTATTCGAATTTAAGCCTGAACGTCGGTCGCTTCGTCGGCATTTCGATTCTCGATGATGTCGCTGTTCATTTGATGGTATCGCGCTCCGTTTATTGCATTTCTGATTCTCAACACTAATCCCCGACAGGTGATATTATTGTATAAGCACATTCCAAATATCAATGCCACGAATCCCAATAGCTAAAAACGATCGATTATTGTATAAAAACCAATTCGAAAAATAGTATCTAATCCAGATTACCTGCAACCAATGGAACTTTTGATCAAAGTAGATCAAGCTGAACGCCCATATGAAAATGGTTCGCACGCTATCCAATACCATTCGAGTCGTAGCATTTAATTCTTTCGTGACAGTGATACCAGCGAAATTGAAGAACGCTATCGAGATTATTGTACCTGGAATAGAATCATTTTGATTGTATCTCTTATGATTAAAAAGTAAAATAAGAATTTACCGCTAATGGAAAGTAATAGCAATCCATTATTATAAATTTGAACCACAGCATCGATCACGTCTTCTAATACGCCTCTTGGATTGTCGCTAAACGGTATTCCGACTGGTATGTAATAGAAAGGGATTTGCAATAGGGCAAGCACAATGAATCCAAACAGACCTAAAAACATATTTCCAATAATTTACATTTAATCAATGTACAACTTGGTTACCTTCCCATCCAACTGCTTGTAGAGGTGGTATATCCTGACCAGATACAAATTTCTCCTCAATCACCATTTGACATGCTGTTATAATTTGTGCAAAAATGATTAGCAAATCACCAGTGATGATATCATTCTTTCCATGATTGTCACTGTTTGTGTCTTTTGCTATGAAATCGGCAACGCCAATTACAGTTAATCCAATGATTACAGAAAATATTCCAATCCATTCACGTTTCTTTAGGATTCGTTCCAAGAAAGTCACACTCAATAATCCAACAAATATGATTACAGAACCTGTTTTAAGAAAAATGGTTGAGATTTATATAAGATATTAGTGTCTGATATTTACCTCTAAGCATTTGGAAGCTGGAGGCATACGTTAAATTTAAACCAATGTACATTATAGACGTTGCAGTCATATCACACATTGCTGGCAGGAAAAGAATCAGTGGATTAAAGTTACGATTACCTTTTGTGAGGCCATTATTATCTTCCGCACCATTCTGTACAATAACATAAACCATGAGATGTTATAATCAAATCGAATAAAATTACTTACGTTCTGTCGTCTATAGTACATATATAATATCTTAAATGTGACCAAGCACAAGATTTCGCCAAAAAACATACAACATGCCTGAAAAAAGGGATGCACAAACTTTCGAACCGTACCATCCCTGCTTTTGGAGTCCAAATAATCTGCCCATCTAAAAAAGTGCAAATTAGATTATAGAAAAAATAAATAGCACATCTTTGGACTTTACTTTGTGCTTAATGTATTAATACTACCAGTTATGACCATAAGAACTGCAATTAATAATTGATGCCGCGACCAAGCCATCGTGAATTAATCTAATTATTATCGGTCGACGTTCTTTCAGCCAAAGTTCATTAAAACATCACTTCCCCTAATTAACTGCTTACCAAGTAAATATTTTTACTCAATCAACAAAGACAGAATAAATAACATGAGTCACTTACAGAATCAAAGATAATACATGGAATAATACTGGGAAACGTCAATTCTACTGGTGAACTACAAAGATAATATGTTTAGCCTACTAATCTTCTAAAGCAACTGTATCATCTTTGCTTACTGCTAATAATATGCGGTTAAATGTTGGTTGCCTAAAAATTCACTTGGGGCAACATTTCTCCCTTAATCGTTAACGATTTTAAAAAGTACTTGTACCAGAATTCATTAAAAAAAAATCGCTTGTTCCCTTGTCAGAAACCTTTTTTTGAATAAATTCCATTTAAGCGAAATCAACCTTTTTTCACCACATTTTCTAAAATTTCTCAATTATGAAAGCGAAACTCAAAAAAAGGGCTGTGACCGCCCCGTAAGATTTCATTTATGAACAATTTGATTCATTATTTGAAAGGATTCAGTCTGAAATGAAGGAAAAATCCTGCCCCAAAGCATTCAATGGTTTCTTATGGAAGATACATAGTGCATTCCTGGTTGCATTTTCGGTGTATGGGACTCTTAATTTCAAAAAAACCACGATAAATACATAAATTTCAACGAAACGGACAACAATTTAAATTCTTCGCATCGTTCAAGTGTTCTCTGCACCTTGTGCGTTCTTCTTGCGACAACCTAAAACATTTAATCCGCATCAATAATCGACCGTTAACGGAGATCTCGTCAATTAATTACATTTCTTAAACAATCCGCCGCAGGTGATCTTGTTGTAAAGTGCCATGCCGAGGAGGAGGAAGACGAAACCCACCAGCTGCAATCGACAGATTGTTACGCAGTCGTCGCCGAAACGCGCAGTTCATCTTACCTGCAGCCAGTGAAACTTTTGCTCGAAGAATACGAGACCGAATCCCCAGATGATGATCGTCCGCAAGCTGTCGAACACCATGCGAGTCGTCGCGCTCAACTCCTTCGTCACCGTTATGCCGGAGAAGCAATAGAACGACGTCGATATGGTCGCAACTGAAACGATCGCACCGGTTTAATGCGCGATCGGCGTAGGGGAAAAGACCGTACGTGCTATGGCGATGATGAGGAGTAGATTGTTCGAGATTTGGACGAACGCATCGTACACGTCCTCCAGCGCGTGTCTCGAGTTCTCGCTGAACGGCGGCGGCACGGTTATGTAGTAGCACGGTATTTGGATTAAACCGAGAACGGCGAAACCAAAGATGCCTGAAGATAAGCAACCGATTGCGATCGTTCGTCGTCATCTCGCAAAAAACGTTCTCACCCTCGTATCCGACGGCCTGCATCGGCTGTATGTCCATCGCGACGATCAGTTTCTCCTCCAGGACGAACTGCGTCGCGTGCACGATTTGCGCGGTAACGATGAGCACGTCGCCGATGATCACGTCCGTTTGCTCGAACGTGCCGGGCTCGGTCGTGAGGAAGTCCGAGGCGCCGACCATTGCGAGGCCGAGGATGATCGTGAATATGCCGACCCATTGCATCTTCGTGAGGCGCGCTTTCAGAAAGATCAGGCTCAACACGCCGACGAATATGATGACCGCACCTGCACGATTCGAACGGTTATCGTCGCGTCTTTCGTCGCCGTCGCTCGTTCGTTACCCCTGAACATTTGGTAGCTGGACGCGTACGTCATCGTCAGGCCGAGGTACACGGTCGTGGTGCCCACCATGTCGCACATCGCCGGTATCATCAGGACGAAGCGGTTAAAGTCCCGATTGCCTTTCGTCGTGATGTTCTCGTTCACGCGTCCGTCCTAAAACGAATGAGAGAGAGAGAGAGACGAGGAGAAAACGATTCGGTTGGATACGAGCGACGCGAGCGATCGCGGACGTACGTCTTTCTTTTTCAAATAGGCGTACGTCGATTTGTAAACGATGAGGCAGAGGACCTCGCCCAAGAACATGTACCAGCACTGAAAGAACGGATGGACGAACGGCCGCACTTTGCCGTCGCGTCCGGCTGCCTCCAAACGGTCCGCCCATCTAAACAGAATAGCAAAAGGTTTTTACGGCAAACTTGAGCGTTTCGGGCGCAATACTTTAAGCTGATCGTGTTGATGCTGCCCGCGGCGACGAATATTAACGTGATGTAGATGTGATGCGCGGGCCAGGCCATTCTCTCCTCTTTCGCCCACCCCAGGGAATTGACGATTATTACGTCAAAATGAGTTTTCTCTCATCGCCAGGTTACAGTGATAACGCGAAACGCTCGCTTGTTTCTCGCCGAACGATCGCGAAAATCACAAAAAATAGACGGGCAGTTAAAAGAAATCCGACGCTTTATTTCTCTTCGGTACTTGAATCTTCAACAAATCATCGGTCAGATTGTCGTCGTTGATCGATCGCTTGATGCCCAAATTGAGTTTCGGCGTCGCGGCTCTCTTCGGCGTCGCGGGCGTGCTGTTGCTCCGATGCAGCGGGCTCGGCGAGTACGCGGCCCTCAAGCTGCCGTCGCCGACGTTCTGGCGCAGCTTCATCGCGGCCAAACGTTGCGCCGCCGGCGACATCGTGGCCAATCGTTCGATCGTCGACGCGTGCACTTTCGGCGACGGGCTAAAAAATTGGATTCGTCGTGAATTCGTGCGCGAGTTTCATTTGCGATTTACAACTTACGATGCGAAATTCCTTCGCGCCACGTCCATCGCTTTCCTCCGTTGCTCGCGATGCTTTTCGCCGACTCTTTCCGCTAGCGCCAATGCGATTTGTTCCCTACGCGGCGGTTCTGCCATCTTAAACGACGGACCTTTCGATCTACAACAAGAAAGTGTTATACAATCGAATTAATAATTTCGTGGGTGAGTTAAATACCGTGGCAACGGGGTGTCACTGCCGTCCAATCGGAATGGCGTCCCTTCGATTTCGCCCCACGTCATCAGCGGGCTTTGCATCGCGCCCGGGTACGGCGACGGCGAGCGAACGAAGCTGAATCCGTTCACTTTCGGCGTGTCCGATTGTATTAGCTCTTTACCGTCGACGCCGATTTTACCGTCCAACCCTTTCGCTTGCGTCTTCGCCAGTTCGGTGATCACCTCTTTGCTATGCGTCTCGTTGAACGGGTTCTGCGTTAATTTCGTGTTCGCATAATCTATTTCTTGTCGCTTCTTGTTCATTTCTAGGGTCTCTTCGGCCGTCATTTCCACGCCATCCGGCACGTACATGATGTAATTCTTATTCTTATAGGTCCACGTGTCGATGTCCAGCTTCTTTTCTGGTAGAGCGCATTGTTGCTCGATGCCAGGTAATCTCAGCTGTTCCATCTTCTCTAAGTCGCATATCGCTTCCTCTTGATACAAATAGCTGTATTTCTGTCGGTGTTTCTCTTCCGCCTCGATCATCAATTCTTCGAAACTCTGGTTATCTTGCGAGGTGTGCGTGTTGAGGTATTGGTCTAACGTCAGTTTGGTCCTCTCTCTTGCCGTCTCGTCGTCAGGTTCTTTATGTGGTTCCGTCAGTTCGGTCCTTGTGGAATTGTGCACTGCTGGTGTTTCAAATGTTGCTGGACTGGGCACTAAAACAAAGCAGTATGTGTAAAATTGGTGAAGGACACTTAAAGATGGTACTCACTTCGTTCATTTGTAGGTTTTTTACCACTGTATTTCGTATATAATTCTCTCATCTTTCTAACATCGTTCTGCTCCATTGCTTCCAAATATTCATTTTGTGCTTTCAATTTCTCCAAATCTGGGAAGAAGTCTCTTTCAATTATCTTACCAATTTGCTAAAACATCAATTCAGTTTATGTCAATGAATAAAACTGGGATAGGTTTCAGTGTATAATATTACCTCAATATAAGTGTCCTCATCCAATATCTTTTGCTTCGTCCTCTTCTTCGGCATACCAACTGGTTTCTTGAAGATTTCATTTTGGATCTGCTTGTTTGTTGCTATTATTTCATTACTTGGTATATTTAATGAGAGCCTATCCATTGTTAATCGTTCGAAAGTCGTTACTTTTTCTCTTTGTTATTCACTTCCACAGGTATATTATCAACTATAGTAACAATTTTAACATCTGAAAGGAATTGTTGTCGTTTATTAATTGGCAATCAACAATATCACTAATTAAATTGCAAAGTAATAACTCACAATAACAAAACAATTACCGTTGCAATACTGATTCAAGTCCATATGACGTTTAGAAAGGCAACAATTAGTTGTGAAGTTGGTTGCGTACTCACAGTAATAAAACGAGATTTTTTTATTTTTATTTCGCCCTATTTTAAACGATTAACCTTTAACGCGTTCTTTTGCATATTGCGTTAATTATTTTTGATTCGAAACGTTAATTAATCAATTAATTAATAATATTACGTTTACAGACAACCAAGTGATATTAGCCATCAGAGAGGCGGAAACAAAAGAACTCTGTTTGTAGACGGTGAATCAGCTTTTCTGCTCGCCATGGCGCTAGTGTTAACGAATTGTGATTTCTGTTCAATTTTAATAATAATTGCGAATTTCAAGTAATAATAAGTGAGGTAAAATTAAGTTTTAGGATTAGATTTTATTATTCGCATAATTAGAGTTTCCTAACAGTGATTTTTTTCAAAGTAAATTTCGTGTTAATTCAACGCAATAATAACGTAGTGTGCGTGTCAATTTTTTTCCCTGCATTTACGATAACGTGTTTATTGGAATGTACATTTTTTTTTTCGCATGACGAACATTTATTGCAGTGAAATAGTTAAATAAAATGGGGTGATTTTGTGTAGTGACCGTGGTGTGTTCTTCGAGTGCAAACGGAATATTTGGCTGGGAATTAGAAGGAGACGCGTATTATTTAGGTAAGTGGATGCACCTGATGCCAAAACAAACAGATATTCAATTAGAAGCCAACGAAATAAAAATAATCATGTGAGAACGAAAAACGAGAACCGAAATCCATTTCGCACGGATTACAATCCGATCAGCACCTCGCCGAGAATCCGATTAATCCGTCGTCGAGATAATTAAATGTATTTATACGATTCTCAAGTCCTTGACGCTAATTAAGAAAGTAAATGATTTCCGATGCGAATTCGATTAGACGTTCGCAATCATCGACCAAAATTGCATTCAATTTTAGCCAGCTTCATAACGTCATTTTTCTTTCTGTTCTAGGTGCAGTAATCAAGGTAAATGATTCGATTTTATTTTTAAACGTCCACGGGCCATAATTTATCTCGTAAATACGAAGATCCATAAATTCGATGGGAGGAAAACGGGGATACTCTTTTTTTTTGTTTGACGTGTCCTCCAAATCGTAAAAAAAAGAACAAAACGAAGAGTCGAAAAGGAAAACGTGCTAACGAACAGAAATATTAATGCGATAGGAAGAGGAAATGGACCATTTGAGTTGTCTACACATTGACACGCTTCAAATGATCGTTCATACGGCTTTATGTATCTCGGTTTAATTTGCGTTCGATTCGATTGCTGCAAACGAGAAAGCACCTCGTCGAAGTCGGTCGATTAATTAGCGTTTAGATTAGAGCACTCCTAGTCTCAAGTGGCTGATTTTGGAGGCTACGGTCGTGGGGCCGGAATAAAAATGAAATTTATTTACCCGAAGAGAAAGAGAGAAAAAAAAAAGCGCCAAGAAGAAGAACCTACAGGATACATGAGTATAATAAACATGAAGATTTGTTTTGACGTTGAGGTTATTAATTAATGGGATATACATCATCCAATGTTCTCTCTTCGTTTCTCTGGGTTTTAGTCGGAATTTTATAAACTAAACACGACACGTTTTCGTCGGAAAGGAGAAGAAAACAACATCAACGTCTCGCAACAGCATCACATTCAACAATAACTTTTTCGGATAATTGTTGAACTGATCCGAGCGAGCTTTTACGGCTTAGAAAACTAAGTTTTGCTGATGAACAACTCAATTGGCAATCATCAACCGGATCAGTCATCTTCGGATGACTTGCATTGATTTCATTTTAGGGATTTGTTCGACGAATACGTCTCGTCCAACTCGGGGAAAACTAAATATTTGAAGTCATAAATCACCGTTTCGACGATTATATAATGCGTGTGTGGCTTATAATTGCCACAACCGCTCGCTCGCTCGCTCGCTCTACGTCGACCTGTTTTCTTTTCCTTTCAGTGTCGTTGCGTACCCACAAGCCATAAATATCTCATTAATATCGCATTAACGTCCTCTCCTCGTCTTCGGCTGCAAAAAGAAATGGGCAACACGCACGAGAATAACCGGGCGAAGAAAGAAACGACGGCGCAAGAGACGGGAACAGATCGAGAGAATCTTTTGTATATCGGTACAAAACGAATGGTGGGTGTTCCTTCCTGGGTCGTTTGTCAAATTCGACACAACATATTTTGACAGCACGACTTCCTCTTCGCCGCCGGGCCACAAGCGTCGTTTCTTCCGTCCTCCGATTTTGCGCTCGGATGATTGCTTCGAATTGAAAAAGGAACGACAACTTAAATTGGCCTCCTTAACGAACGCCACTTGCAAATCGTTAATCGCTCCGTGTCGCGATCCTTCACGACGCCTCGTGTAGTTTCAACCGACGCGTAAAGACGAAGTCCACCGTCACTCACTCAGTTCGTCATTCATTAACATCTAGCCGCAGCTAATGAGGTTAATGAGGATCGAATATTGCAGAAAGCGTTTAAGGCAAAAACGAAGGGCAACTTTTTCGCCTTTTTGTTCCAAACTAACGATTAATCAGCGTCTTGCACTTGACGAACAAGAAAAACGGTCGACGTTCGAGTCGATTGAAGCCCTTCAAAGTGGCGGCGAAGGGATGGGGGATGGGGGGCGGGGGGGAGGGAATAGAGTCGAGTTGTTGTACCCTTCAAGTCGTCAAGATTGATGCGTCTTTTGCGTACGACGAGGAGATTTGAAGTTGTTAGACTGCATGTGCTTGTTGAAAAAGGTTTTGTTTCTGTTGAAGACGGAAAAAAGGTCTTCGTGCAGGATGCTTGGATTTTTTTTTGGCACGATCGCCGTTTCTAGGATCAATTCGCGACTAGTTTGAAAGCGATTGTTTCTTCCCTCTGCCTCCTTTTGATTTCGGTCGTTTGATGTTTGTTGCTGTTGTTGCTTCGTGCGGGATTTTGCGAATCAAAGTGCGATTATTAATAAAATATAATACTTTATTATCTCTATTTATCGTTATTGCCCGTTACATAAATATTTGGTTTCGTTTCTTAATCTTTTGGCACTTTTCGTTAAAAAAAAAAAAGAAGAGAAAAACAATTTTCGCTAACCCTACCCTAATTAAATCGCAACATACGGGGCGTCCCAATAAATCTTTACGCCCAAACGGTTCGCTTCAGAGGAAGATGTTTCCGATCGAAAAGTTCGCGGAGGACGCAAATAAATTTTCCAAGATGGCGCACTTCCGGCTTTAGCCGGAACTGATAGTTGCCGCGTTAATTTAAATGGAACGACGCACGTTTCATTGCACATTTGGACTCCCTATCGGATTCTAAAGGGAGTTTGTTGCTGCAATCGCACGCCTAAGACGCACCGCTTCGGAGTGATTCAAGTGTTTTTCCGGAAAAATGTCGTTTGAAAAATAACTCCGGAACTATGCGAGGTAGAGGGTTGCGCTTGTTTTAGTTCTTTTACGCACGAATCGGCGAAGAGTTTCCACTGTTTAAAGTTAATTAAAAGTGGAACTGGCTGCGATCTGTGGCCTGCCAAACTTTGACGTTTTCAAATGCGCATAACCTCAATTCTTTAAACGGCACCATATCGTTTTTATTTGCGCATTAGACGCAGAAAATAATTCTCTATCGATCTTGTTGACGGTTTTCGAGTTATTTCCAATTAATTGATATCAGCGCAAACAGTTGAAAATCAATTAAATTTAGGTTAGAATTACGTTGGTTGAGGTTATTCCTCCGATTATTCATTAAAACGTTAATAAACGCAAATTCCCCGGGAGGGAAAACTTTTTTTTTTTTCATTCCAAACCGTTCGGGCGTAATCGTGTTGCGACACCCCGTATAATAACTATGTGGCGATTACAGGAGCCTATACAAAAATATATTGTCATCGATTGAGGTAAAAAATAGAAGAATCAATTAATACGATTAATAATTAAATTCGCTATTTACAAACGTAAACTTCTTTGGTTCTTCCAACTCTCTCTCTCTCTGTTTCTCTCCTATCGCGGTGCGAAATCGTAGCTGCCGTTTTGGTGCAACGCCCGATTGCCGTAGAAACCGTGATGATGATGATGATGGTGATAGTTACCGTAAACGGTCGCGGCGGCTGCGGTGGCGGCGACGCTCGGCGTCCGTCCGAAATTCGCGCTGCGCATCGCCGTCGTCTTCTCGTTCGCGCTGTAAACCGCATTGTAATTGTGCAACAGATTGTGCGAATGATAGACGGGGCCGTAGTTGCACAGTTCGCCCGTGTACGGCTGCCCGATCGGCGCCAATAAGTTGGGCGTCGTCAATAACGCGCCGGTCGTCGTCGTCGACGCACTCGACGGCGACGACGACGGCGACGCGCCGCTCGGACTCTGATGGTAGCGATTTTGCAGATAGAGATTGTTGTTGATGTTGTTGTTGTTGTTGTTGGTCGCCGGTTGCTCGTTGGCCGATTGATGTTGCAAACTCGCATCGCCTGTTCGAACGGAAGAGAAACAAACGGAGGTTTTTTGTTTTGTTTTTGTTAACGGTGCGAGTTAATTAAACGGCGAGGGAAAGGAAATAAAGCGTTGCGATTCGCGCGCGATTATTTGTTTGCGCTAGTTAATTGGTTTAGGCTGCTGTTCGTTTTGTTTTGTTTTGTTCGCAATTTGCTAAAGTGCTTCTAGAAGCGTAAACGACAATTTTACGAGCGCGTTTTTTTTGTTTTGTTTTCATTTTCGAAAGTTTCCGCCTTCCGTTTGGTTTGCGCGAGCGATTGCTGCGTTGTTAAAATGAACGAACGCTTCGTAAACTCGTTCGAAATGTTACAATATCGTCGACCATGTGCGCCTTCGTCGATTGTAAACAGTATTAAACGCCATGACGTTTTCTCCGCGCTTTTTGTTTCTATTTTCGAAAAAGGAAAGATGTTTGTGTATAGCCGGCCGTTTGTTATTGTAAACAACACAAAATTTACCGAGTCTCGTAAAGAGCACTCGATTTTATTTCTCGAGCGAGCATCCATTTTCAATGCGTTTTTGTTTTTGTTTTTTTCGAAAAGAGTCTGTTTAGATTTGGTAAATTGAAAGCGCTCATAAGAGGACGATCCTAATGTTTATGGTCGTTTGTTTGCCACTTTACTCGCTCTCGAGCCCGATTTAAGGTTTCGCTTTTATTTTACGATTCTATTTAACGAACTCTACCGCATAAATCAATTTGATGGCGCGATAAAAGTTCGTGCAGGATTGTAAATCAAACGGGAAAGGTCACCGATGACGCGCACTTTCCGCAAAAACGAACGGTTCGCAAATCTCGATTTCAACTGACAGTTTCGGAAACGCGTCTTGATCGTCCGGTACTTCCTTTACGGTCAAATGGACCATTAGAGGTTTTCGAGTTGGAGAATTAGTTTCCGGATCAATTGTTTGCTTTTATGCAATTTTCTTTTGTTAAATGACAGTCGAATTGTTTTGTTTGAGTTTCCCTTTATGCAATTTTCTCTTTGTTTGAAATGACAGTCGAATTGTTTTGTTTGCGTTGTTTGAGTTTCCAATTATGCAACTTTCTTTTGTTAAATGACAGTCGAATTGTTTTGTTTGAGTTGCTTTTTATGCAATTTTCTTTTGTTAAATGACAGTCGAATTGTTTTGTTTGAGTTTCCCTTTATGCAATTTTCTTTTGTTAAATGACAGTCGAATTGTTTTGTTTGAGTTTCCCTTTATGCAATTTTCTCTTTGTCTGAAATGACAGTCGAATTGTTTTGTTTGCGTTGTTTGAGTTTCCCATTATGCAACTTTCTTTTGTTAAATGACAGTCGAATTGTTTTGTTTGCGTTGTTTGAGTTTCCCTTTATGCAACTTTCTTTTGTTAAATGACAGTCGAATTGTTTTGTTTGCGTTGTTTGAGTTTCCCGTTTAGCAACTTTCTTTTTGTCTGAAATGACAGTCGAATTGTTTTGTTTGCGTTGTTTGAGTTTCCCATTATGCAACTTTCTTTTGTTAAATGACAGTCGAATTGTTTTGTTTGAGTTTCCCTTTATGCAATTTTCTTTTGTTAAATGACAGTCGAATTGTTTTGTTTGAGTTTCCCTTTATGCAATTTTCTCTTTGTCTGAAAAGACAGTCGAATTGTTTTGTCTGCGTTGTTTGAGTTTCCCATTATGCAACTTTCTTTTGTTAAATGACAGTCGAATTGTTTTGTTTGAGTTTCCCTTTATGCAATTTTCTTTTGTTCAATGACAGTCGAATTGTTTTGTTTGAGTTTCCCGTTTAGCAATTTTCTTTTTGTCTGAAATGACAGTCGAATTGTTTTGTTTGCGCTGTTTGAGTTTCCCGTTTAGCAATTTTCTTTTTGTCTGAAATGACAGTCGAATTGTTTTGTTTGCGCTGTTTGAGTTTCCCATTTAGCAATTTTCTCTTTGTTTGAAATGACAGTCGAATTGTTTTGTTTGCGTTGTTTGAGTTTCCCATTATGCAACTTTCTTTTGTTAAATGACAGTCGAATTGTTTTGTTTGAGTTGCTTTTTATGCAACTTTCTTTTGTTAAATGACAGTCGAATTGTTTTGTTTGCGTATCGATTTGTTTGTAAAGGGTGTGTTGCTTTTTATGCCAATGAAAATAAATATGCGGTTAAAGAGGCGCGAACCTTTCGAAAGCGCTCACCAATTTCCCTTTTCTTTTTCTTCCCACATTTTGTTTAGGAAACTCCCGATCGTTTGTTTATCGCTTGGACGCACTCAATCTGGACGTAATTCGTGCTTCTTTCCCCTGTTCGACTCTAAATAAGAATTATTTTCAGTTGCGATCTGTTTTCTATCAGAAGCGCAGAGAAGAAAAAAGCGAAAAAGCGAGACCAAAAACTTTGCCCATCACTCGCTTCCCCATTAGCCGCACGTAAATATTTAGAGAAAGTGCGGCGATAATTAATCGTGTCCCACTTCGTAAGCCGAGAGAGCGTCGTTTAGATAAAAGGGTCGACGGGACTAATCGCACAAACGAACGAACGTTCTTCGCTCGAGCGGCCCGAAGCGTTCGTCGAAACGCGAGTTAAAGTGACAGCACGCGTTGCCTTGTTCTCTTCGTCGATCGTCTTACCTTTCGGCGAACAATTGGGCGTCCTGTTCTTCGCCTTCGCGGCCGACGACGACGACGCCGCCGACGACGGCGGCGACGATTGCTGCTGGACGGGCGTCTGCTGGTGTCCCATCGCCATTTCGGAGGTCCTACCGATGGAGAGAATGAAAAAAAGAAAAAGAGATTTTTTTCGCGTTAAATCTCCGAGCTCTCGTCCTTTGTATCCGTATCGTGATTTACGGCGTTCATTTGTAACGTGCGTCTTTGTGGACTTTTTCTTCGGCGTTACAAATTAAACGGCGAAAAGAAGGAGAAGAAGAAGAGGAGCGCGCGAGATGGATATTTCTTTCGGGCGCTTTTTTTTTTTCGCCCCGTTGCTTCCCGAAGACGAATGTATGCGTTTGGCATACTTGCGTGCTATTAATTCTCCATAACGTTGGCATCTACCAAAATAACGAGACTTATTACCGTCGTCGTCTTCTTCTTCTTCTTCCTTCAACTTTCGCCGGATCGAGAGAGACGCGCGCGCGGTTTCTTCGGCATAAATTTCGAATTGTTGTGCCGTTAGATTCTTGTGGCAGGAATGGGCGTCGTCGACGAAGCGAAATTATCAAAGCGACGATCACAATTTGTTGGGCGATCGCGAGGAACAAATGCACGTACACGTTTTTTCGTTTTCCGGCCTTTAAAAAAAAAAAAGAGAAAAAGAAATCGCTTCGTCTCTCGTTTACCAATTCGTTTCTCGTTTTGTACGCCATTAGTAACGTTGTCAACGACGGTGACAGCGAAATAATCTACCGGCGATTATTCATAATTCCTGCTCTTTTTGTTGCCGGTGCTACTGCTCGGTTGACGTGGTTGTTGTTGTTGTTGTTAGCGTTCGAAACGATCGCAATAGAATTATTTTTACGGTTGTCTTGCGTGTTTATTGGATTACGAAAATAAATAATAAATAAATTTCGGTTGGAGAATGAGACGAAGACGAAGAAGAAGAAGAAGCAGCGGCGGCGAACAGAAACCGTGCGGCAGACTAGTAAATAATTTGGTCGCGTTCTTCATCGTCCGACTTCGTTCTCTTTCTTTCCGTTGGTCCCGCTCTTTTCTCGGGCTCCGCTCGCGTCTCTCGCTCTCGAGACCGTCAAATTTACGATAATTAAGAGTTCGCATCTCGAAAGTGAAATTAATTATGTTACGACCGGTCCAATTATAAACGTTTAATCTGTTGTTGTTGTTGTTGTTGTTGTGACGTCTTGTTAAATCCAATTAGAAAAGAAACGAGAGATTAATCGGATTAAGTGTTATAAATCAATTTGAGAGAGTGCATTGTAGACACAAATTGCTTCTAGATCGGGGAACTCCGTTTGGACACATTTGGAGTCGGCAAATTTTGGAATTCCAATTGGATTGGCCCCACTTTACAGAATTTTTCTTTATCTATTTCTTCATTTGTCGAGGGTAGGATTTGTTGAGGTAATTTAAAGAACAAGCAAAAAGAAATCAGAAGTCGATTAACGTACAGAGCGATCAAAAAGAAAATGATTTGACGTTGACACTCGCCATTTTGACGTTTACGTTTACCCAAATGTCACATAATCAATCTCTTGATCTGTTTGTTAACTTGCTGAGGTTAGGATTTGTTGAGATAATTCAAAAAGGAAACCAAACAGAAGCTAGAATTCGCTTAAGGTACAGAACGATCAAAAAGTGAATCGTCTAACGTTGACACTCGTCATTTTGACGTTTAAGTTTTCCCAAATGTCACATAATCAATCTCTAGCTCTGTTTGTTAACTTGCTGAGGTTAGGATTTGTTGAGATAATTCAAGAAGGAAACCAAACTGAAGCTAGAATTCGCTTAAGGTACAGAGCGATCAAAAAGAGAACGATTTGACGTTGACACTCGCCATTTTGACGTTTACGTTTACCCAAATGTCACATAATCAATCTCTAGCTCTGTTTGTTAACTTGCTGAGGTTAGGATTTGTTGAGATAATTCAAGAAGGAAACCAAACTGAAGCTAGAATTCGCTTAACGTACAGAGCGATCAAAAAGAAAATGATTTGACGTTGACACTCGTCATTTTGACGTTTAAATTACCAAGTATCACGGAATCATTCGCTTGATCTGTTTGTTAATCCGTCGAGGGTTGGTGAGATAATTTGGAAACGAGACCAAAAAAAGAAACTAGAAATCGATTGAGGTATAGAGCGATCAGAAAGAAAACAATTTGACGTTTATCGAATATCGTCATTTGTTGATCATACGTTATTTTGTCGTTTGACAGTGTTAGCGCCTACTTCAAACGGATTCCTTCTTGCTCGCTCCGTGGAACAAGAACGCGGTTGTTGATTGTCGACGCGACGCCCCAAACAGGTTATCGAAAGCGACGGCGAGATGGGAAATCGTTTGGGAATCTCCGTGCGGACAAAGTTTTAATCGACGCCGGCAATTTTAATCAAAAATAAATTAGTCCAGAGGGAAAAAAAATGAAACGAAAGGATCCATAAATTTAACGTGATTCGTTTAATTAAACGCGGGCCCAATAAAAATTCAAAAGTTATATTTATCGCCGTATTTACACACCGCGTCTCGATTTCGGATTAATTAAGACCCCGCGCTGTTTATGAAACCGTGAAAATTCTTTCGTTCCACTCCATATTAAATTATGTATATTTGGAAAAAGGTGGCAGAAGGATTATAAATAAAACGTCGGTAAAGGCGAGCGCTTTTTCTTTCGGTGAAATTCTTTTTGGTAAATTAAAAAATTATTTACGACGATCCGAACAAAAAAAAAAAAAGAAAAAGAAAAACGAGATTCTCCTCCATCGCACCCGGAATTCTCTCATTAAAACTCTATTAATCCGCCACAAAGAACAATTCCTGCAACACCAGCAGCGAGCTTTCGCCTTTGATGTCGCGTTAAAATAAACGTTTAATTAATATTAATTTAATTAAAAAATAAAACGCGCCCGTTTTCGGTATATGCCGCGCACTTAAACGCCGCTTAATAAGCATTTTCGGCGTATTCATTAAACGGTCCAAAAATAATTCTCATCGCGTCTCATTCTCTCTCTTCCCCAAAGTGCCATCCGCGCTTTGACAGCGGTTGCAGTGGATGGCACCTTCAAGAACGCCACATGTACGTAATAGATGGATGCGGTTGAGGTTTTTAAAGAGGCATAACTCGTATAAATGTACGGCTTAATGGGTATTTACGAGCGAATTTGAAATTTTCAAAAAGACCCTTTATTACCTCGCGCGCTCTCTCTCTCTCTTTCAAACGAAAGGCTCAACTTCAAAGTCTCACTCTCGCTGGTCGCATTAATAAATTGAGGCCTCTTTATTGCGTTTCGAACGTAATTATTGTGCCGTGGCACGTTTTCAAATGGAATTTATTAACGCGTTTTTAATTACACGTCGAACGGATTCCTCCTGCTCGAACGCCCCTTTCGATTCGTCTTGCGGAGATTCGATTCGAGCAAGAGGCCCCCTTCGACGGCGAGAGACGTGCAAATCGCTTACGTGTCGTCCGGATCGCAGTCGCGGAATCCTTTCGCGAACGGATTGCTGGCGATCTTCAGTTGCGTTATCTGCGAATTCGCAAGTGTTTTTTTTTTGTTTTGTTTAGTGTTGTTTTTCGCTTGGGTCTGGGAAACTCGGTGTCTTCTTACCCGATGGTTCTGGTAGGCGGTGACGGCCGTGAACGAGGTCTCGGGGAAAATGAACGTTTTGAAATTGTTCTCCGCCGCCTCCTCGTCGATGGTCGACAGGTTCTTGCGCGGCAAATAGACCACGTGGAATCTGGGCTGATAGCGGTGCATCGAATTGAGGATGATCTGTAACGCGAGGCGAGAATTTTTGCCAATTGGAAACTGGTTCTGGGGCAAAAGAGAGCGAGATTCTGGCCACGGGCAGCAGAAAATTGGAAATTTGGCGATGGAAATTAGTTTTGATGTGGAACAAATTGAAAATTGTCGAGGGAAAGTGGTTTTGATGGGGGACAAGTTGAAATTTCGCGATGGAAAGTAGTTTTGATGAGGTAGCATTGAAAATTTCGCGATAGAAACCAGTTTTGATGGGGATCAAATTGAAATTTGACGATGGAAATTAATTTTGAGGAGGAATAAGTGGGAATTTGGTAGAAGGCAGTTTTGACGAGGCAAGAATCGAAATTTGTCGATAGAAGTTAGTTTTGGTGAGGAACCAATGGAAATTTGTCGATGGAAATTAGTTTTGATGAGGTAGAAATGGAAATTTGTCGATAGAAATTAGTTTTGGTGAGGAACCAATGGAAATTTGACGATGGAAATTAGTTTTGATGAGGTAGAAATGGAAATTTGTCGATAGAAATTAGTTTTGATGAGCTAGAAATGGAAATTTGTCGATAGAAATCAGTTTTAACAAGGAATAAGTGGGAATTTGGTAGAAGTCAGTTTTGATGAAGAACCAACGGAAATTTGATGATAGAAATCAATTTAGATGAGGAAGAAATGGATATTTGATGATAGAAAGTAGTTTAGACGAGGAACTATTGGAAATTTGGCCGTAGAAAGTAGTTTTGATGAGGAACAAGTGAAAATTGCTGCGTGTAAACTAGTTTTCACTAGGAACAAATGAAAATTTTGGCGTAGAAAGTAGTTTTGACGGGAAACAAATGAAAACTGGCACGTAGAAATTAATTTTAATGCGGAACAAATGAAAATTGTTGCGTAGAAAGTGGTTTTGACGAGGAACAAATGAACATTTGGCGACGGAAATTAGGTTTGACGAGGAACAAATGAAAATTTGACGATAGAAATCCGTTTTAATGAGGTGAAATTGGAAATTTGACGATAGACGTCAATTTTGATGAGGAACAAATTGAAATTTGACGATGGAGATTTGTTTTGATGAGGCAGAAATGAAAATCTGGCGATAGAAATTAGTTTTGGCGAGGCACAAATTGAAATTTGGCGATAGAAGTCAGTTCTGATGAGGAATTGAGTTGAAATTTATCGATGGAAATTAGTTTTGATGAGAAACAAATGGAAATTTGACCATAGAAATTACTTTTGACGAGGAACAATTGAAAATGTCGGTGTAGAAATTAGTTTTGATGAGGAACGAATGCGTATTTGGCGATGGAAATTAGTTTTGATGAGAAACAAATGGAAATTTGACCATAGAAATTACTTTTGACGAGGAACAATTGAAAATGTCGGTGTAGAAATTAGTTTTGATGAGGAACGAATGCGTATTTGGCGATGGAAATTAGTTTTGATGAGAAACAAATGGAAATTTGACCATAGAAATTACTTTTGACGAGGAACAATTGAAAATGTCGGTGTAGAAATTAGTTTTGATGAGGAACGAATGCGTATTTGGCGATGGAAATTAGTTTTGATGAGAAACAAATGGAAATTTGACCATAGAAATTACTTTTGACGAGGAACAATTGAAAATGTCGGTGTAGAAATTAGTTTTGATGAGGAACGAATGCGTATTTGGCGATGGAAATTAGTTTTGATGAGAAACAAATGGAAATTTGACCATAGAAATTACTTTTGACGAGGAACAATTGAAAATGTCGGTGTAGAAATTAGTTTTGATGAGGAACGAATGCGTATTTGGCGATGGAAATTAGTTTTGATGAGAAACAAATGGAAATTTGACCATAGAAATTACTTTTGACGAGGAACAATTGAAAATGTCGGTGTAGAAATTAGTTTTGATGAGGAACGAATGCGTATTTGGCGATGGAAATTAGTTTTGATGAGGAGCAAGCGAACATTTTACAATAGAAATTAGTTTTGTGCAGAAGTGAAGGACGATTTGACAATAAAAAGTAGCTTCGATGAGTAACAAGTGAAACGTAGGCAATCGACGTGGATCTTGATTTAGAATCTTCTAACCCCCAAAACGAAATAGTTTCGCTATCAAATCGATGAAAATTTGTGGATCAAAATTAGTTATTACGCGGGAATTAATAGCAGCATTTAGATTAAGCGAAACTAAAAAATAGAAAACAAAATAAAAAAAAAAAAAGAAAACCCGCTCACGTGTCCGTTATCGTCCATCTGGTTGTTGGTCAGCTTCAGCTTGTCGAACGTCACCACCTGCTTCATCCATTGCGAACCGCTCGCCGGACTGTCCGGGTGCACGTGAATCCGCGGCGGCGATATCGGATCCGCTTTGCCCGCCACCACCCAACTCGAACTGTCCAAAAGCAACAAAAAAAAAAAAACCGCTCTAACACCCCAAAAACCGAACGGAAAATAATCGCCGCGCACGCACCTGTGGAACGCGTAACGGTACCGCTTGTCGTCCAGCGGCACGAAATCCATCATCAGCATGTATTCCGCGTGCGGATCGAGGCCGCACAGTCGCACCTGAAACGTCGGGAACATCCGTCGACCCGCCTTCGTCACGATCATCTCCGTGCCCAGCGCGTGGAAATCGTCCCACAGCGGTTTCATCTCGAGCAGCGACGCCGCGTTACCCAGCGCCGGCGATATCGCGTTCGCACTGAAGCAACAAAAAAACATTTTAAATCGCTCGTCTCGATCGCGTCGCGCGCGATCAACGCTCACCTCTTCGCCTGCCGCTTGTTATTGTCATCGCCGTCGCTCGCCTCGAGCGCGCCGCACGTCTCGGCGCGGTTCGTCAGCGTCGTCGCGCCGTAATCGCGGTCTTTGCCCGCGCTCTGGATGCACGCTGAAAGGCCATCGAGCGAGAACGATTATCAATCGATTGAAGATTGCGATGAACAAGAACCCGCTTCCGACCGTTTGTTTTGCGTTTGTTTTGCGCTTGTTTTTTTTTTTGCTTTCGGTTTGAAATTTCGTCTTAATTAACAGTCGGATGCCGTCGCCGTTCGTCTTTATTCCGTGCGCCCCGTCGAAGACGACGTGCTCATTAACTGAACATATCGCTCGGTTTGTTGCGCTTCGCTCAGGATTAAACTCGAGGCCGAACGATAATTTATCCGAGGGAGAAACGTGTTCACGTTTCCTTTTTTTTTGTTTTTGTTTTTTGTTTGTGTGAATGTCTTTCGTTGGATGTGCAATGAATGCGAAATGATAGAAAACGAGAACGACGTTGGAGCGACGGCGCTTAATTAATAACGGGCGTTAAGTGAATCGGACGCGGCGCTAATTAAGAGGCGCGTTCTTCTCTTTCCGCCGGTGATTAATCGCGCAATTTGCAATTTAACGCGCGCTAGAGACGCGAATCTATTTATGGAGACGCGTCGCGGTACGAGGACGTTGCGAATCGCCGTTGGCGATGTTTGTTTCAAAAAATGTGGAAATTGGATTTTGCAATTCGATTGTCGCAGCGAAGGAATCGACGTTGGACGATAGGGAGGAAAAGTGGAGTTTTGAATGTACGCGGGGGCGTTCGAAGAGCGTGTTTTTTTTTTGTTTCTGGCAGTTTTTGTGACAGGGCCATTGAGGTTGCGATTGTTTGTCTGTCCATCCAGCGTAACGTTCGCAAATTTAAGACGCGATGTTTGGGAAAATGTTTGTTGGTCGACCGCCAATCGAAACAATTGATTGCCGCAGAAACGGTTTGGTATCGCTGGACGGTGGCTTTTTAGATCGGTGCTTTCCAAACGGTTTCGCGGTGCAGCATTAGAAATTGGTTTCGATGAGGAACAAATGGAGGTTTGACCATAGAAATCAGTTTTGATGAGGTTTAAATGGAAGTTTGACCGTGGAAATCAGTTTTGATGCGGAACGATTGGTAATTTGGCGATAGAACTTAATTTTGATGAGGAGCAAGTGATCATTTGGACATTGAAATGTGGCAGAAATGAGAATTTTGGAATAGAAGCTGGCTTTTGTATGGAACAAGTGCAAATTCGGCAATAGAAATACGTTTTCGTGTGAAACAAATGAAAACATGTGATTTGGAATTAGTTTTATGCAAAAGGAAAGGACGATTTGACAGCAAAAAGTAGTTTTGATGTGTGAGAAATTTTAATTTCTTCCTCGTTAAAACTAATTTCTATTCACATGTTTTCATTTGTTTCACACGAAAACGTATTTCTCCATCTCCAAATATGCAATTGTTGCTCATCGAAACCACTTTCTACACCGAGATTTTCATTTGTTACTCGTTGAAACAAATTTCTATCGCCAAACTTTTACTTGTTCCAAAACTAACTTCTATTGACAAATTTTCACTTTTTCCATACTTAAAGTAATTTCTATTGACAGATTTTCGTCTGTTCCTGATCAAAAACTAATTTTCATCGCCGAATATCCATTCGTTCCTAATCAAAACTACTTACTACATCGAAATTGGTTGATTTCAGTTGTTCGTTTGTCAGTGAAATTTTAGTTATTCGCAATATAAATTCGTTTTTGAAAATCGCAACGATTCGATGCGTTTTGCCATTCGCGATCCAATAATATTGCGTCGGTCCAAATTGAGCCCGGGAAACAATAGTTATGCACGAATTAATCGTTCTTCGTGTACTTTGTGGACGAGCAACCTTGTTAACTTTCCAAACGCACCGCGTATCATCGTCCGCATTTAAAATAAGCCCACGGACGTTGCGTTTCTTTTGTCATTTATTTTGTTGTTTATTTTTTGTTGGTCCGTCGGTATTTGTCGCTCTTCCAACAGGAGCAATATTAAAATCCCATTAGGCGAGCGAGCGATCTGTTATTATTATCACCGAACCGCACTCGCTCATTGGCCCGCGACGGTTAATTACCCAAGCGACGCCGAAAGGACGACACGCGGGGCCACTTTGCGAACAAACAGAGGCGACGAGGGAACTTCTTTTCCGCTTCTCCCCGTTTCTCTTCCCAGCCCCGAAGCGCGCTGTCACCCTCGAACGAGACTTGTGTCCCTTTTACTTTTGGGCCCTTCTCCGCCGTCGATTCGCGTTTGTTTCGCTCCGCAAAATGGGCGCCACTCACCTTCGATCTGTTTCATCGGCGAATTGTTCGCGTAGTGCCACTGGTCGGCGTCGTAACAGCAGTCGGACGGCGGCAAAGCGGTCGTTTGCCGCTGGACGTGGGCCGCGTAGTCGGGATGGTTCATTTCGCAAGGGGCGCTCACGACGCGCGTCTAAAAGCGAAAGAAAAAACCATTTTTTTTTGCAAAATTGTAACATTCTCCAGTCGCGTCCTTTCGCAATCGACGCTCGCCTACCTTTTCGCTTCGACGTGTCCGCTTTCCGCTTTGGCTAGTGTAAAATCCTCCACGCGAAACGGACCATCACTCGCCGTCCGACGCGAGACGCGCTTCCAAATATTTTGGCACCGGATCGGAACGCGCGAATCGGCGAAAACTGACGGCGGACACGCACCCACACGCACTTCGCTTCCTCGTTCGCCGTTTCGCCACCGTCGGTTATTTATCACTATCGGAACGCGTTAAGAGAATTCTTTGGCACACCGCGCACGGGGTATAACCGGAGAACGATCCGATTGTCGTCGCCGTTCCTTATTTTGCCGAACCGTCGACGATGAGTGACTGAAATTCGAAAATTTTCACACGTCTCCCCTGTCAACTCGCCTCTCTCTCTCTCTCTCTCTCTCTCGCCGTCTCTCTCGTCCAACACTTACTTCCTCCGGGGTCCCCTTCTTGCCACAATTTTTTCCCCTTTCTTTCTCGTCGATCCCTCAACATTCTTCATTCGCTTGCCCGTCTCCTCGCGCTCCTTCGCTTTCGCCGAGCTCCTCCTCGTTCGCACGTTCTCTCCCGTTCTCGCGCGCCCCTCGGCCGGTCGATCGGTCTCTTTCCGTCGCGGACTTGGCCACAACCCATCGGATTAGGAAGGCAACCGGCGGCCGACCAGTGGCACGATTATTGGGTGGAGTTTCGATTCGACGTGTTCGTGTCTCGTCGCCGTTCGCAGCGCGATTCCCGCTCGCAAGTTGGTAGCAATTTGCGTTTTTTTTTTTTTTTTTTGTTCTTCTTCTTCTTCTTCTAATTCTCGCGCGGAACGTCGCGGTGACTGATGGACCGTCTTTTGTCGCGCTCGTTTCAGCGGTTCTGCGTTCTTTCCGCGTAAGAGGATCCTGGGGATCGATTGGGATCTGATTGTGCTGTGGATGGGATTCGTTTCTTTTTTTTTGCGTTTAATTAAGAAGGCCAGAAGGCATTATGCAGTGTGTTCGAATAAAGCAGCATCGTTAGGTGCGGCGTCGGGGTGGACTGAAATAAAACTCTTGCAGAAGACGTTTGAGGAATCCGTTTCGGACAGGCTGTATATGAATTTTTCTGCTCTTTTCTTTTGGCGTCGAAGAATCGTCGGGATCGAATTGTGCCGTGGACGCGATTAAAATTAATTTGGCTTTAAAAAGGCCGGAGGGTATTATATACAGGGTGTCCAAATAAATTCCCGCTCAAGAATGTGGTGGCAAAAAAAAACGTACGTCGGAGCGTCATAAAAGTTTAGCTTCGTGGTGGGTTTAAGTGAGACACTCACAAACGAGTTTTGAGCAGGAATCCGTTTCGGACAGGCTGTATATGAATTTTTCTGCTCTTTTCTTTTGGCGTCGAAGAATCGTCGGGATCGATTGGGATCGAATTGTGCCGTGGACGCGATTAAAATTGATTTGGCTTTTATTTAAATAGGCCGGAGGGTATTATATACAGGGTGTCCAAATAAATTCCCGCTCAAGAATGTGGTGGCAAAAAAAAACGTACGTCGGAGCGTCATAAAAGTTTAGCTTCGTGGTGGGTTTAAGTGAGACACTCACAAACGAGTTTTGAGCAGGAATCCGTTTCGGACAGGCTGTATATGAATTTTTCTGCTCTTTTCTTTTGGCGTCGAAGAATCGTCGGGATCGAATTGTGCCGTGGACGCGATTAAAACTGATTTGGCTTTAAATAGGCCGGAGGGTATTATATACAGGGTGTCCAAATAAATTCCCGCTCAAGAATGTGGTGGCAAAAAAAAACGTTCGTCGGAGCGTCATAAAAGTTTAGCTTCGTGGTGGGTTTAAGTGAGACACTCACAAACGAGTTTTGAGCAGGAATCCGTTTCGGACAGGCTGTATATGAATTTTTCTGCTCTTTTCTTTTGGCGTCGAAGAATCGTCGGGATCGAATTGTGCCGTGGACGCGATTAAAACTGATTTGGCTTTAAATAGGCCGGAGGGTATTATATACAGGGTGTCCAAATAAATTCCCGCTCAAGAATGTGGTGGCAAAAAAAAAACGTACGTCGGAGCGTCATAAAAGTTTAGCTTCGTGGTGGGTTTAAGTGAGACACTCACAAACGAGTTTTGAGCAGGAATCCGTTTCGGACAGGCTGTATATGAATTTTTCTGCTCTTTTCTTTTGGCGTCGAAGAATCGTCGGGATCGATTGGGATCGAATTGTGCCGTGGACGCGATTAAAATTGATTTGGCTTTTATTTAAATAGGCCGGAGGGTATTATATACAGGGTGTCCAAATAAATTCCCGCTCAAGAATGTGGTGGCAAAAAAAAACGTACGTCGGAGCGTCATAAAAGTTTAGCTTCGTGGTGGGTTTAAGTGAGACACTCACAAACGAGTTTTGAGCAGGAATCCGTTTCGGACAGGCTGTATATGAATTTTTCTGCTCTTTTCTTTTGGCGTCGAAGAATCGTCGGGATCGATTGGGATCGAATTGTGCCGTGGACGCGATTAAAATTGATTTGGCTTTTATTTAAATAGGCCGGAGGGTATTATATACAGGGTGTCCAAATAAATTCCCGCTCAAGAATGTGGTGGCAAAAAAAAACGTTCGTCGGAGCGTCATAAAAGTTTAGCTTCGTGGTGGGTTTAAGTGAGACACTCACAAACGAGTTTTGAGCAGGAATCCGTTTCGGACAGGCTGTATATGAATTTTTCTGCTCTTTTCTTTTGGCGTCGAAGAATCGTCGGGATGGATTGGGATCGAATTGTGCCGTGGACGCGATTAAAATTGATTTGTCTTTTATTTAAAAAGGCCGGAGGGTATTATATACAGGGTGTCCAAATAAATTCCCGCTCAAGAATGTGGTGGCAAAAAAAAACGTACGTCGGAGCGTCATAAAAGTTTAGCTTCGTGGTGGGTTTAAGTGAGACACTCACAAACGAGTTTTGAGCAGGAATCCGTTTCGGACAGGCTGTATATGAATTTTGCTTTCGCTTGCCCGCGTTTGATGTTGGAAAACTGTTAATAAACGGCAATTAATTGAACGCGATTCGGGGGCGCGTCTCTTCTGAAGCCGTTTGCGGCAAAGATTTACTCGCGTCGTCATTGTTATGGGCGCAAAACGTCGTTTATTTTTATTGGCGACGGCCGTGCCAAATTTTCAGCGCCCGATTGGCCGACAATTTTTCATCCGTTCGCCGAACGCAATTTAGATGAATGAGAGACGGCGGCGGAAACGGGCGAGAAGGACGTCAAGCGGGAATTACGATGCCGTTTAATCGTTAAATAACAACGTGTAGATTTGTCGGTCTAACACCTACTTCACGTCCGATCTTTTCTTTTTTCTGTCGCGATGGAGGAATCGAGAGGAGCCGAGGAAAAATTGTTCGCTCTCGATGTCGTTTCGCTCGCTTTATTTGTTCGGCTCGCCTCCTTCTCTCATTGTTGTCGCGTTGACAGAATAACGGGGTCTAATGTGTTAATAATGCTCACGAGCACAGGACGAGTCCGATATAAATTTCCATATTATTATTTTAATATAAAACAACTTCAAAGGAGATCAAAAGGCTGAAACTTTCGTTGCCAGCAAACCGTCGAATTGTCTCTCTCTCTCTCCGTAACTTTCGCTAGAGTTCCTCCTCCTCCTCCGCATTTCTTCTCCCAAAAAAAAAAAAGAAAACACGACTTATCGCCTTTGATTAATTAACGATCGTCAGCCAGGCGAGAGTCGATCGAGGATTGATGCAAAACGTTTTGCGAAAAGGACGGACGATTGTCACGTGTTTTCGCTGCGGACCATATGGCGCTAGATTTACGCAAGAAGCGAGCGCCATAAATCAGCTGGAGGAAAGATAATTTCTACCCTCGCTCGCCATTCTTCTGGTGGAACCCCATGGCAACGGCAATTTGTCTGTAACACTATCGACGACGATGAGGGTGGGCTGCGTTTGTTTTTCGTCCAAAAGGATCGGTTGTTTGCGAAAAGGAAAAAAAGGCCACTTGAATTCGATTGCTCGTATTATAAATATTGTCCCAAACGAGAAGTGGCGCTGGAGATAAGAGTTTCCGAAAACTTAAGACGGAAAGTCGCCCAATTTTTCACTCTCATTGCGGCTCGACGTGTGCGAAACTGCTGGCTAAAATCGAGCAAAATAGGAGCCAGTCGACGGTGAAGTGAAGAGCAGAAATAAATAGCGAACGCGTAATGATAATCTTAAGCGGGGACCACGAAAAAAGCGATTTTATGTGCACGTCAACGTGTTCATAAAGTACGAGTTTAAGTGTTTCGATTTTTTCCTCTTCCTTCTGGAGGAACTCGAACTTTTTATAAAGGTGGCAGGGAACAAATTGCGTTCGCTTTCGAGAAAAGTCTCGATATTTTTTGTTGTTGTTGTTGTTGTTGCTTCCAATGAAAATAGGCCCGATCGCAAATCGTTTCCCTGAACTTAACCGAAAGCAACGGGGAGAAGCGTCAGAGACGTGAAAATATTAAAATCCGTCTTTCGCTGCTCGTTCCCTCGCTCCTCTCCAACGTCGAGGCGCGAAAATGTTTGGGGGCGATCACAAATTTTTCGTCACCTTCGATATTGGTCGCCTCGTCCTCTTTGCCGCGTTGAACGAGTGAATTCTTTATTTTTGGATTCCTTCGAAGAGCTCCAAGTTTCTCGTCGGAATAGCGGCAATTTACCGAAGTTTTATGGTCGCGATGGGCCGAAGGAGCCGATTAATCTAAATACGAGCCTCTCCCGCTTATTTATAAACTTCGCTCGGTACGTGAAAACGATCGTCCCATGTCCCCGCGTCTGTTCGTATATCCTGCCCATCATCGACCGCTTTATTCACTGTTATTCTTTCTCCGCTATATTTACGTTACCGCCGCACGAAGGAACAACATTATTACTATCGACCGTCGCGCTTTCCTGAAGACGTCGAACGTCGAACGTCTTCGGGAGGACGTTGACGACGATCCGCAAGTCGGACGGCAATTTGCGTCGAAACGTAATTGATCGCTGACGAATATGAAAAAGTTCGCTCCGAACTGCACGTTGTTGGGTTGGTGTTTATTTAAAAAAAGATGTTGATGGAGAGAGACGAATCTAAATATAAAGTGAATACGAAGATTCGTCTGGCCCCGCACTAAAGCGCGTCCTCCTTCTTCCGCCGCGTCGTCGCTCCTTGTCTCCTGTGAGAATCCATAAACTCCGGCTACGAGTTTTTCTTCTTCGCCCCTCTTTTTCCTTCTCTCTCGCCTTCTCTCGTCGCTCACGACGTTACGACGTGTGGATGGATGTAGTGTTCCCGTATCCGCAATAAATTCCAGAAATCTCGCTGCTTCTTCTTCTTTTTCGCCTTCGTCTTTTCGTTTTTATTTCGAGCCTCTTCCATTTTATTAATACCGTCCTCGCTCTCGTCGCTATAGATTACTTTTTGATACACTCGTTCGACGAAAGAAGCAAAGAGAAAAAGAGGACGCGAGCAATTGAGGATAACGTTTATTTCGTGCAATAAATTCGGCTCAATAAAATTTTATGCGAGATTCTTGCGGTATTTTTACGCGCTTCTCCGCCGCGATCGCCTTTTGGAACATCCCCAAAAACAATAACGCCGCGCCCGCATTCATTTGTTGCGCCCGTTTTCGTTCGTTGCGACTTTGTTCGCGGTCTGCGCGAAATTGCATTCGAACTCGCGTGCGTGCAGCGCGTTTTTGTGCCGTCCGTGATCGAACGTACGAACTACAGCGTGGGATAATTAAGGTTTCCGCAGTTTTCGCATCGCTTTTCGCCTGAGCGACCTCTTGAAAAGTGTCAGTTAACAGCGGAAGGAAACGTCCGTACCGACGCGCCGAAGAAGCCAATAATATGACTAAGGCGTCCTACAATATCGACGCGAGGTTGTAGTCGGTACGGCGAAAGTTTGGCCATTGCAGCACAGATGGCAGCTCATGCACTTTAACATATTTAATTCGCTACGAATGTAATTTGCTATTCCTGACTCAAGATCGAAAATTAGCAGGATTTTTTTAATTTAAATTTACGCAAACTTTCTTTTCTGCTGTTTTTTTTTTCTAATAGTTGCCATTAATTGCGGTTTTGTTCGTTTGTGATTGTCGTAAAAGTCGTTTCTCTTTTTGCGCGAAAGCTTCTGGTCACAGCCTTCGGATGGCTTTGCGCTGCCGTGCCCGATGGAAAGAAGTAGCCGCACAAGAAGCGAATTTGCGTGGACATAATTTATTTCAAATGAGCGCAGTAAATAACGTTTTGCGAATAAAGTGCGCGCGGATTTGCATAAATATCTATCTCTCCGACTTATTGCGTTATGCAGAGCTGCATTTAATCCTGGAGTCATAATAAATAATTAAAGTCGTTGCAAAACGACAGAAGGAAGCAAAAAAATAAAAATAACGGAGCTGGACGAAGGAATCGTCTTAATTAATGCAAAGCGAGAAGTATTAATTGATATGATAGAAAAAAGGCATTGGATAAATAAGCCCGATCTCTTCGACTTGACTTCTGTTTCGACACATAAATCATAGGCATTAATTTATTAGCACGCGACGCCGTTAAACTGATTGATCATAATTATTAGACGTATCATTCGCCTCTTTGCTTAGGATTAATTAATTAAGAGATCGCCCATTATAATTACCGCTAATCAGCGTCCGAAAGAAGGAAACCCGAACGCTCGAAATTACACACAAACAAACCGACGTCCGTTCGACCGATGATGGCTTTGTTCTTTCACCATTCGTTGTAGGCTATAATTTTCGAAGTCGGAACGTGGAGGAAATCGGACGCAATAATGTTGGGGTTCACCGGCGAAAGAACCGAAACGAAATAGAGGAACTGGAGGAAGAATCGCTTCAGGAGACGTAACACTTTATAAATGATAAACGAATTAATCGATGCCCTTTTAATTCGAGGACGATCGTCCGTTTTCGAGGGATCATTGGATGTTAATTGAAAGACGTGCAACGCAAGATTTTCTCTGGCTTTGGATTTTTCATCGATTAAAACTAAATCGAAATCTCGTTCGCGATAATGCGATTGCAAGCGAGTGGAAGACGAGGGAAAAAAGGGCCGCTGCACAAGCGAAGAATAAGCGATGTTGTCGATGCAGATAACAATCTGTTACCGGAAATTAACTTTTACTATCTACCCTTGCCCATCCATTTATTATTAACAACTAGGTTCTTCTTTTTCTTCGCCCGTTTCTTTTTTTTTTTTTTTTCGGGGGCTTTTCGTATCGATAATAGAGAGGTTCGACGCGAATAATTCATCGTTTTGCAGAGGAGAACGACGCGAGGATATAAATAATGGCGAATGAAACATTTGAAGGCGAAGAAACGCAACGATCGGCCCTCGAGGGCGACCGTCTTCACCATTCGAAGTTTTCGTTCTTGGGCCCCACCGATCCGTTCATAAATCGTTCGCCGTTTAATTGAACGCGATCTCGGTACTCGCAATCGGTTGAAACTTCTTCATTTAACACTCTCTCGCGACGACGACCCGTTGCGGTACATTTCGATGGCCAATTTCGTCAAACGGCGAAAAAAGAAAAAAAAAAAAAAAAGAGGAACGAAGAAAATTGCTCGCTATCTATCGATGGTTGGCGAAATTATCCTTTCGGTTTGCGCCCTTTGGTTTCGGAGGCGATTAAAATAATTTTTATGCCTTAATTTTTATTGCTAAATGGCACTATTTACAACATTATTATTAAATTAATAACAACACGGGGATTGGGTTGAGCCGAAACGATAATTCTTCGCGTATAGCTAATTCCTCCAATTTTCGTCTTCCCCTCGATTCCTCGGCTCAATCGACGATCGAACGGCCACGAAATTGTCCTATTATTAAATAATTTTCCTTTTCTCTGTCTCTCGCTCGCTCTCGCTGTTTCGCTTCTTCTCCATCACTCGCCGCTCCTCGGCTTGTTCATCATGTTGTTGGCCCGAACCGACGACGAAAAGCACTTATAGCGTAGGAAATAATAATAAATAATAAGGAGTACCGATTAAAATAATAATAATGATAAAAGAAAAATAAGGACGATAATGTTTTATAATATATAATAGTAGAAGAGAAACGAGAGCAAGAGGAGTAACAAAAAGCAAACGATCGACCCAACGTGGGATAGATTGTGGTAGTACGAAGGTTTATTATTTTTCTGACGATGATGATGATGACGACGACGACGACGACGAAGACGATACATCCGATCGGGGGATAAAAATTGCAGGTTATGTCGAAGACCAATAAATAAAAGAACTGTCAAACTGTTTCTCGAAAGACCGTCATTAAAGGTATTATAAAGAAGACGATACACACACACACACACATACACACGAGGGAAGAGATGATGGAAAAGCAGTTAAAACGAATGCAGTAGGGAGCAAAAGGAAAAGGAAACGAAAGAAAAAAAGGATTAAAGGACGAACGGAATAATTGCATAAATCTTCGCTAGTTTCTGCTCATTTTTTTATTGTTTCGTTTTTGCAAAAGGAAAATTGAGACGTTCCGCTTGTAGAAGTGGCGGAATAAAACAGGAGTTAACGTTTGAAGCCAAGAGTCGAAGCCGAGGAAGAAGCGGAAGACTTAATTTTTTCAAATTGTTAAAGACAAAATCTTATTTTGGAGTTGAAGTAAAGTTGCAGAGTTAGTATTAGCTAATTTCGCGTTGGCAATATCGAAGGGCGTCCAAAACCTCAGTGGAAAGTCTTCAGAGACTGAAAACGAGTTTCCACGAACATATAAAAATAATCGTAGTCGAAGAAACGAAACAAAAAAAAGACAAAAGCTGACGTTGAAAATGAAACAAAAAAAGGATTAAAAGACGAACGAAAAAATTGCATAAATCATCACTAGTCTCTGTTGATTTTTTTTTGTTCAATTTTTGCAAAAGGAAAATTGAGACCTACTTGTAGAAGTGGAGGAATTACAAAACAGAAGTTGAGCTGAGGAAGCCGAGGAAGAAACGGAAGACTTAACACTCGAATCCTTGGAAATGCGGACGCTTTTTCAAATTGTTAATGAGAAAATCTTATGCGAACCGAGTTGAAGTTAAATTGCATAGGTAGCATTCGGTTTCGCAAATTGGCATGCACGTCTTTCTTTGGCAATTTCAAATTCATCGAATGAAATTTGGAATTTCTAAAAAAGAAAGTTGCCAAACTTTAGCAAACCCATAAACCCGAAGCTTGCAAAATAATTGAAAAGCGCATCGAAGGGCGTCCAAAATCTCAGTGCAAAGTCTTCGGCAATCGCAAAAAGGTGCTCCAATCGCAAGCAATCAAAGTTGCAAAAAACATTCTTCGTCAAAACGTCGACATCGAACGCGTCCATTTAAAAATAATCGCGGTCGCAGTCCTCGTCCGTTGCTCGTTGCCGATTTGTTATTATAACAAGAAACGCGGTGAACGCCCAAAGTGGACGAAGAAGCGAAAGTCGAAGAAGCGAAAGTCGAAGAAGCAAAAGTCGAAGAAGCAAAAGTCGAAGAAGCAAAAGTCGAAGAAGCAAAAGTCGAAGAAGCAAAAGTCGAAGAAGCAAAAGTCGAAGAAGCAAAAGTCGAAGAAGCAAAAGTCGAAGAAACCAAACCGAAAAGAAAAAAAGAAAGGCAAGAAAACCGAGTGCTCGACATATAATTTCTGCTCTCGACTTCGCCTTCGACTTCTTCGCCGTGTAGTGGACGTTATCGTCGTTATTACGCGCGATCACGTCCCGCTGCTATTACGTTATTACGATAATCGCACCCACAAAATTGCCGCTCGACGATTACGCCGATACACCGATAGCGACCGTCGATCGACGTTTTTTCCCTTCCACGGATCACGATCCGGCCGAAATCGACGGCCGCAATGCTTACGAGCGATACGACGATAATAAGCAGAAAATGGAAGGAAAGAGAACGCTCGATGATGATGATGATGGTGGTGGTGGTGGTGGCGTTGTCGAACGGATCGCGGAGTATAGAAACCCTTTATCTTTGAGCAAAGCAAAATCTTCTTCGTCCTCCTACGTCGTCACGTATCCATCGGCAGCGGGAGCACGTCCTCGCCGATGGATTTTCGATTTTTTCCTCCCCGAGTTTCTTCGTAATCTTCGGCCAACAACAATCCGTAAGCGGACAAAAGGCCGACACGCTATAATTATCGGGCGAGCTTCCATCTTCGTAATAACGTCCTACCCGTATTTATAACGTCCGTCGCTCTCTCTCTCTCTCTCTCTCTCTCTCTCTCTCTCTCTCTCTCTCTCTCTCTCTCTCTCTCTCTCTCTCTCTCTCTCTCTCTCTCTCTCTCTCTCTTCATCTCCATCGCGTCTTCGGGCCGACGACTGCCAGCCGAGCAACGAAGACCGTCGGCAACAACGTCGACAACGATCCTACGTGCATTTGCGGTCGATTGCGATTGTTTCCCGTCTTAATTTCGCCAAAAAACGAAAAAGACGCGTTTGGCGTTTCCCCATCTATGAAATTAGTGAAGAAGTGGCGGGCAATTCCAAGCCGGAAATAAACGTTTTTCGCCCTCCCTTTGCTCGATTGCATAATCTTCGGCTCTCCCACACACTTACCTGCGTGCTTTTTTTTCCGTTCTCTCTTCCGTTGAAATTCTATTAAAATAATGATACACCTTGCCCCCGGAATATTATCATAACCCTAATTTATGGGACGGCGGTGGTGCAGGAGAGGACGAACGAGGGCGAGGGGCGGGCGTGCTTAATGCGAGGCATTTAGATAAACGAACCCGGCGTAAAAAAGAGTGGAAAGAAAAGCGAAAAAGAAAGGGGGTTGAAATTATAAGTTTGAATGATTATTTATTGTTTTACGTTCCAACCTCGAGATTGCTTAAATTGCGGTTATCCAATTTAATCAAACGGCGGAGAGAAAAAAAAAAAGGTGGCAGCAGAAGGTTGCCGTTCAAGAATCCGTAAGAATGTCCCGACGATGCTCGAGAGGATCGTTTTTTTTTTTTGCGAACAAACTTTTTCAAGTTGTTGTCGTTTCGATGGGGGCCGCTATCGTCGGACGATCGACGACTGTTTTGTTTTCGGACGTGCGTGTCGCCGCGCCGCGTACCTTAATTGCCATGCACAGGTATTATCTTAATTAACCGTCATTATATCATAGATAGTTTGGCCGATGACATTCGACGATTAATTCGCGTGGTCGCGCTGCGTTTGTTTTCCTCGTTCGTTTTTTATAATGTTCTCGCTCTTGTTTGATGGTTTATTTTGTACATAATAATAATGTTGCTTCGTGACCGCGAGTTCGCGTTTTTTTGTTCCAGCTCTATCGATGTTGTTGTCGTCGTCGTCGTCATCATCGTCATCCGTTCATTTATTCAATAAAATAAACTGAAATGACTGATAGCGAATCGCGAAGGACTCGTATATCGAGCGAGTTCGAACGCTTCGTTACGATTTTGTTTTTGAAATGCGGTGAAATTTTTGATCGTGGAGCTTGCGAGAATGTTTATGTTGGGTCAAGGATGGCCAACAGTGTTATCTCGTGAATATCTCGTTCAGGGCCACTTTTACAGCAAAAATGTACGGCATCAAAGTTGTAGCTAAGAAAAATCCCTACAAAAAGTCCTTATGACTTTTGTTCGTAAATGTAGCCGTTTGGAATATAATTCGAGTTGAAAATGTCCTAACTTCATCCACGTCAAAAGTCAGCATTGATCCGAGTTGAGATACAGACTTTCTAAGGGGGTCAAAAGGTGACCAACAATGTTTTTTTGCGAATATCTCGTCAAGGGTTGCCCTTACCGCAGGACTGCACGGAATCAAAGTTGTAGCTAAGAAAATTCCCTACAAAAAGTCCTTATGACTTTTATTCTTAAGAGTAACCGTTTTGAAAATAATGCGAATCGAAAACTAGTAACCTGTAGATTTCCCTGGACCGACCTGACCTGACAATTGCCTGCAATAATCATCGACAACCACTCGGTATAAACGCTGTTTTAGTTTGGTTATCAAATACAAACGACGAACAATCGTAATAAACGACGACACGAAATTACTCGACTCTACGTGTCACCAATTAACTCGATAATTTTTTCCCCAAACAACGACACGTGGCGGCGACGAACAAGAGTTAAACAAACAAACGACGCGCGGGTTCCTCTTTTCCGTTTACCTCGCACGTCCACCGAATTCGCGTGGGAAGGGAGGAAGGAGCGTCGCGTTAAGGGACGAGGCGGAATTTTGTGGCGTGCGATCAAAATTGAAACCGATTAGAATCGATCCTTGTACGGAAATACGTACGTACGTTGTTGGTTTTATTAATGAGAGCGATTTCCACGAAACAATCGGCCGTTTCGTCTTGTAATTATTGCCGACTCGCACGCATCTACTGGGCGATTGTTTCCCATTCGAAACGTGGATGGAAATTGTGCGACTCATTTGCGAACCAAGCAAAGAGCGACGCCGCGTGTGTGTGTGTGTTTTTGCGCCGGCCGCGGTTAATTACGTAACGAAGCAAGAACAAAAAACGATTATTTCGTTATTAATAATAATAAGTTTACGGTTAATTAATAGCATTATGCGGGAGTGCGAAAGAGAGAGAGAGAGAGAGAGACCAATTTTCAGCTGCACGTGAGATTAAGTTAGTTTTTCTTTCGTTTCCTTTCCTCCGGCAGACTCTTTTTCCTGCCTCCACTTATCAAATTATTGCAGTTTGCATGTTGCGTAAGGGAAAAAATCCGCATCGTATTTGCGTTAACTCGAGATGTTCGTTTTTTGCGGCCGATTGCGCGGAACGTAACGAAACGCGGGTGGGAGGAAGGAGCGAGGAGGGCGCGGAATATAAATAAACGGACCGATTTCTATCGAAACAAATTTAATTTTAACGAAAGCTGCCGCTTTTTCGCACACACGAAATTGGAACGTTTTAATTGCAAAATAACCAATAATCGCTCTCATAAAAAGTCGAAGCGATTCTATCGAAGGATTGTGCGAAATGGCAAGCGCTTATTTATAAATAGAAAGTGCTGGAGTAGATCGCAGATAAAAGGAAACGCTAAGCGACTCACTGCCACGTTTACACGTGGACGAATGGGCCGGCGCGTTATTTTAATGTCTCCATTAAACAAAAGAACAACTAGATTAAGAGTTATTGTATCCCGACCAACGACGGCAACAACAAAGAGCAGCCTTTTGCTTTCGATTCCTTGTCCTCCTTCATCGGTAATCGTTACTTATTTGGGCAAGCAGCGAGCCGCCAGTAATTCCCAAACTGCGAAGCGTCTTGCGAGAACGTGCAATTGTTTGCTTAACGATGATTGCGACGGAAACGGAATGAATTTTCCCTCTCTCGCGGTTAAGCGAACTCGTCGTCGTTTCCGTTTTTCCGATTGCGTTTTAAATAAGAATCCGGTGCGAAACGAACATCTGCACGTGACGGTCGTTTCACTTTAATGCCACGGCCGTCGTGGAATGAGCGAAAACGAGGGAAAAAAACAAACCGCCGAAATCCATTCCCTCGCTGTTTCGTTTTCCTCTTGGACGTGGCGAAAAGGAAAAAACGAAACAAACATACTAAGATTCTATAATCGATTTCCCTGGCACTGCGCTCGAGTTTTTCCGTGAGTTTTTCGCGAGTTTTTCGAAGAATTCGAAACATTTTGAGCCCCTTCGAGGCGGTCGACTTACGTTAAATTGCGTTGTCGCGAAGAATCGCAATTAGAGCGACGCAAACTGAAGGCGGGCAGCCGAAGAAATCAGCGGTTTTAATGGGACGGGACGGCGAACGAAAATTAGTTTCTAAAAATAACCGGACGCAAAGACGTCATTCCCGGCCGAATAGCGCGCATCGTAGAATCAAGCGTTGCCAACCGAAAAGGAACTGTTATTTCATTTTTTGATCGCCGTGTACCGCTGTATTGGGCGTTTCAATAAAAATCCTGCAAACGGGTCAAGCGATGATAAACGCTTTGTGAGGGAGCGAGGGAAAAATTTGGAATGCGGATTTTCGACAAAATAATTGCGGTCATTCGCTCGCCATCGGCATCCATCTCGCCGAAACGAATCGGTTAATTTAATTGCCCGCACAATTTCCTATTATCATTCGTCGTGTCGACGTTTAATTAACACGGATTCTTTCGCACTCGCAGCAAACCGACGTCCATCCAGCGTTACGATGACCGATTCGCTCGCGCCCGCCCGCCCGCCCGCCCGCTCCTCCCCATCGTCGTTGTTGTTTGCCCGCGACGACGAGGAGATACTTTCCACGTGAAATAAATTAAATGCCACTTGCGATTCCCGTGACACGTGCACTAGTTTACACCATAAATTAGCGTGCGGAACAAGGGGATCACGTCCCCTTGTCGTTCCGCCATTTTCGCCATATCTCGCCAATATCGCCGACGTGACGCGGAAGAAGTTATTGAGAGTTGTTGAGGTCGTGGCAACTGCGTGCGCCCGATGTTTGGACTCTTTCGTCCTTTTTTTCGGGGGGTCATTTGGCGACGAACTCAAGGAGCGTTTCTTCCTATTGATTTACGAGGGTTGTTCGATAAGTAACTTGCTTCGATTTGTAATAAATGACAGACGACAATTGCGCTTTTCACGACTGTTTAATTCATCAACCTGGTCCATTCGAAGTCTCTTTTGCAGAAGCGGATTTTTGAAAAACTTCATAACACCCAATTACGCCCTCTATCGCCTATCGCTTTGAGCGAATCTCCTTCGGCCGGTGACGCTCGGAGTTTCGCGAGCAGATTCTCACTGCGATGGAGCCAATTCTCGATGGCTTAAGCCTCGGTTAACTGTCGGTTATTGGTGAAGACCATTTCATTCGACTTTATTGTTGATTTCAACCAACCGACCGCTGCTTTTGAACCTCCGAGGCATTGATGCACTTCGAATGCTGTTTGTGACCGTTTCTCGACTCGTTCGCCCAAAGATAAACGGTTCCGTGGGAAGAACACGGGTCGCCCCATGTCGACAGTGTTCGTTCGTGGATTTCCTTCGCTGTTTCGCATATCCAAAAAGAGGCAGAATCGAACGACATCTCGAATTCCAATTTGATCCGCTTTGTTCATCACGCGAACGCCTTAATTGCAATGAACTTTTCAGCAACCTATTGCCAGAATTACTTGCCGAATTAAATTTGCCCGTCAGAGCAGACGAAATTTAACGACCACATCGAAACGTTTCCTACCGTAACCGCGCGTAGCAAGTTATTTATCGAACAGCCCTCGTATTGTCACGCCGGTGAACGTCTTCTGCGTGACGCTTAAACGTGACCATCGCCGGAGGGAGATTGATTTTCTCGCTCGTCGAGCGATCCGCAATCGATTCCGGCCGCCTTTAATTAGGACATTGTTCCAATTCCGATTCTTTTGCGGTTAGGGGGCGCCCCCATATTGCGTGCGGTACCTTTGCATGACCTTTGCGTGTCATCGTTAACGCTCTCGTTATTATTCGTTTCAATCAAACGGACGGACGGACGGACGGATTGCCGATGGTTTTGTGGATGGGACGATGACTAACGAAGACACCTGTCCACCACGTCGTGGCCAGAAATTTTCGCTTCTTGTAAATTGATTGTTGGGCGAAGCGCTTGTCCGGTTCGTGGTCATAAACTTACCTCTCGTTCACGGGTCGTCTTCTTGTGAAAATGCCCCGCGGCCGCTAATCTATAAACTGCGGCTCTGCTGTTATTATTATTATTAATTTTTCTTTTCGAATTCCGTTTGGGAGCTTCTCAAATAAAAAACTCGTCCACGTGTAATTATCGTCATTATTATTATTCTGTTCTGTTTTCGGTTGTTTTCAAGTCGTCTTTATTCATATATATATATATAAGTGGTTTTTATGCTTCATATGACACCTACAGTTAACAATATACACTTAACAGTTGTCCCTTTTCGTTTTACACCTCGTCCAAACGCCTTCTGCCCGCAGTGGCCACCGCTAATAATGGATTACTTATCGAATGCTTAAGAAATAAATAAATCGTGCGTGTTTTGTTGCTTTTTTAATTGGTTTGTTCGTATTCGGAAACAAATCGTTTATTGATGAGCGAATTCTTATTTACAGCCGCCAAAAGAAACTTGCTCCTCTCTCTCTCTCTCTCTTTCGTTATACAAAATTAAATTATTTACAAGAATACAAGTTGTCGTATGTCTTAATTAGTACGGGGGTGAGGGGTGTGGTTGGGAACGAAATGGGGACAAAATTGTAACTTACTAACGAAAAAATTCTGAAATTAATCGACAAAAATCTGTAAAAAAAGAAACAAACGAAAATGAAATTGCAAAACGAACGAATTCGCTTGTGGTTGATTTTTTTTGCGGATGTTTGCTGACTTAATTCGTGTCGTTCGCCGTCTCTTTCTTTCGGTCTCATCGCTTTCAATTAGTTATTTATAATATTTATAATTTATTTACATTAACACTTAATTAATTTGCCTAATAATTAAACTTTATACAACATATATATATATAATCTCGTTTTAGTTTGTAATCGTCGCGTTCACAAAGTAGCAAATATTTTGCGAATCCGGCAGAGAAGCGCGCCCTTAGGCTAGAAAAAGTTCTCGTCGCCCATCGACATCGGTCCTCTTTAGCGTGTTTGAAGAATTGGCACTTTTCGCGAAAAAGTAAAACGTACCGTTTACGCTGTTGATTAACGATTAATTAAATTAAAACGATAATGAATGATTAACGATTAAATTATAACTGAACAGTAACTCGACGGTCAGCCTGCAACCACGTCCACTCGCCGCCGGCCCGACTCCTCCACTTCCAGCGGCGACGAACTCGCCGTCTCACTTCGAAGTTTATGCAGGTCATATTAAGAAGCACTGCGCACGGAATTCGCGATGGACGTAACCAAAATCATTTTGCGATCGTTCGTCACGTTCTCTTCTTACACTTGAGCGTAGTTTCGCTACATGTTAAATTGGCAAGACCCGTGATTCGTGTGTATGTGTGTGCGTGTGTGTGAATTCCATTAACTTTCTTAATTAATCAATTAGGAGATAAATGAATGAACATCGCGTGAGATTCTCCAATCATCGTCACCAACAACAACAACTTCATCTCCTTATTCCGCTCGCCATCATTCCATCCGCTTCAGCATCTCGCCCGTAGTCTAATAATAGTCGATATTTACACACAAAAAAAAAAAGAAAATGGGAAATAAAACCGGAACCGAATCCATCTGTTCGTCGCCGTAGCCAACGGGGAAAACGTAGAAATGCCAAAGAACTAAAGAACACGGGAAAGTCTTCGTTTTTCGTCTCATTCTCTAGCCCGTTTCGCTAGAGCTTTTGCTAGCTACCAAACGAGGCCCTCGTTCAACTGTTGCGGATTGTCGGAGAAGTTGCCGGGCGACATGAACTCGGGGCTGCCGCCTCTCACCAGACCGCCGCCGCCGCCGCCTCCTCCCGGACCGCCGCCGCCGCTGCCGGGCATCATTTGTTCGGGACCCGGTTGCTGTTGCAGGAACGGCGCCTGATCGGTCGGCATGCCGCCGAAGTCGCCGCCCATCGGCATCGGGCCGTGGTCCATCGGGCCACCTGCGAATTGAACAATCGATAGCGGTTCGATAACGCGTCACGGGAACGACGTAGAGTGAAACAGTAACGCTCGGATCAAATGCTAACAACAGGATCGAATGGGAAAACGAGGATCAATAGAAATGAGCAGGATCAAACACTAAATGCAGGAGCGAGAGAAGAAGGATCTAAAGAAGGGAGAAGCATCAAAGAGAATCTAGGATTGGACGCGAAAAGAGGATCTGACGAAGTCAGCAGGATCAAACTGAGAAAGTTGGATCAAAAGGCAACTGAAATATCTAAAGAAAACAGCAGGATCAAATAGGGAAGATTGAATCGGAAGAGATTAGAAGGATATAGAGAAATGAGCAGGACCGAACACCAAATGAAGGATCAAACGAGAAAAGAAGGATCAAACAGAGCAACTTGGATCAAGGAGGAACAGAAATAGCTAAAGAAACGAGCAGGATCAAATAGAGCAGCTAGGATCAAAAGAGAAAATAAGTATCTAGAACAATGACCGGGACCAAACGCCAAATTAAGGATCAAAGAAGAAAAGAGGATTAAATGGGGAAAGAAAGATCAAACAGACAGACTTGGCTCAAAGAGGAACAGAAATATCTAAAGAAAACAGCAGGATCAAATAGGGAAGCTTGAATCCAAAGAGAAAAGAAAGATCTAGACAAATGAGCAGGATCGAACACCAAATGAAGGATCAAACGAGAAAGGAGGGACAAAAAGAGGGATCAAAAGGGAAAAGAATGATCAAACTTATAAAGTTGGATCAAAGAGGAACAGAAATATCTAAAGAAAACAGGAGGATCAAATAGGGAAGCTTGAGTCCAAAGACAAAAGAAGGATCTAGAGAAATGTGGAGGATCGAACACCAAATGAAGGATCAAACGAGAAAGGAGGGACAAAAAGAGGGATAAAAAGGGAAAATAATTATCAAACTTATAAAGTTGGATCAAAGAGGAACAGAAATATCTAAAGAAAACAGCAGGATCAAATAGGGAAGCTTGAATCCAAAGAGAAAAGAAGGATCTAGAGAAATGTGGAGGATCGAACACCAAATGAAGGATCAAACGAGAAAAAATGAACAAAAAGAAGGATCAAACATATAAAGTTTGGATCAGAGAGGAACAGAAATATCTAAAGAAAACAGCAGGATCAAATAGGGAAGCTTGAATCCAAAGAGAAAAGAAGGATCTAGAGAAATGTGGAGGATCGAACACCAAATGAAGCATCAAACGAGAAAAAAGGAACAATGAAGGATCAAAAGGGAAAAGAATGATCAAACTTATAAAGTTGGATCAAAGAGGAACAGAAATATCTAAAGAAAACAGGAGGATCAAATAGAGAATCGAAAGAGAAAAGGAAGAGGTAGAGAAATGAGCAGGATGAAAATATTAATGAAAAATGAAAGGAGAAAAGAGGGATCAAACATAGAAAAGAAGGATCAAACTTATAAAGTTGGATCAAGCAGGAACAGAAATATCCAAGCAATACAGCAGGACGAAAGAGAAAAGAAGCATCTGAAAGAAACATCAGGATCAAACGGAGAAACTTGAATAGGAAGATCAACTCAAACCCGATCGGCTCGAACGCGAAGAAAGTCGATTCAGTCCCCATCCCTCACCTGGTTGCGAGAACGGTAGCGGCTGCCCGCCGGGGCCGCCCGCGCCCGGATGATGGCCGGGGAAGAAGGGTCCGTCGTGCGGATGGAACGGCTGCCCGCCGTAGCCGAACTCGAACTTGCCGTCGGCCGTCGCGAAGTACGGGAACACGTGCGGCCCGTCGTCGAGGCCGCCCGGCGACAGGTTCGGGAAGCCGCGCATCTTGCGCGACGACCCGAAGAACGGCCCGCGGCCCATCGACGTCAACTGTTTCAGGCGACGCTCTTTCGACCGCTTATTCTGGAACCATACCTGGAAAACGGAAGGGGGCGAACAATTGAAGCGCAAGAGTTTGTTTGTTAAGCGTGTTTAAGCAAATTTTCGCTGAGAGGATTTTCGTTCGCGGGAGTTTATCGAGTCGCCCGCAATTTTTGCCGGTACTCTCGCCGGCAAATTCGCCCCGCGGGCGTTTCATTGTTTCATGTTTCGTTTAACAATAGAAGAAGAAGAAAAAAAAAGGGAGCAAAATCGTTGTGGAATTGTAACATTTGTCGTTGACGCCCACTCATTCACTTCCACCCTTCGCCCTGTATATAAATCTAATGGTTTTATAAGGGACGATTTCCTCTTCGATCAACTCTCTCTCTCCTCCTCATTCTTTTATTTTGCTTTTGTTGGTCTGTTGCGGTCGTCAAACAAAATTTGGATCTTAATAACTGCACGACGGTTAGGAGGGCACTTATTCTTATTAGGCAAACCAATTTGTCATCGTCCTGTATTAGCGCGCGTACGTTGTGGTGCAAGTGAAGACATCCTCCCCCTTCTGCATTTATTATCATTATTACCACAATAATTACGAGTTTTCCTTTTGTCCGCGCACAAAATGAGTTAACAACGATACGAATTAGTCGAGGGCCGTTAACTCGAATTTTTATTTGTGCTTCGCCGTCCCCTCATTCCGGCTGCTTTTTTTTCCCTACCGCTGCTGGTCGTCGTGGTGCATTGTTGCACAAATCAAAAAGTTACTTTATGATCTCCCAGTATTTATTCGCTATTATTTACAATTACAATCGACGGTGACATGTGTGCGTGTTTCTTTTCCCTCTCGAATGGGGGGTGTATTACTATTGTTATTAGCCAGCCACCACCCTCCCGTGCACGCAACGACGCGATGATCTACGCGAATTTACGCGAATATTTGCTAGTCGGGCATCTTGTTGCCAACTTGGCTCCGCGATCGTCGTATACCAACATTTTGTTGCGCTTTCGCGTTCTTTCTTCTTCTTCGTGACGATCTCGCTCCCGTTTATGCCCGCTTTGGCAATAAATTTGCAAACTCGTCTCATCGAGGCTTTTGCTTATTATTGTCGCTTGGCTGTCTTTTTTGTTTGTTTTCGTTCGATTCGCAAAGGCGATTTCGCGAAATGTCCTCGCTGCCTTCGTCAACGACGACGATCGCGATGATGACGGTTACGAATAAATAAAAATGCTAAAAGGGAGGAGGACGGGCAAAAGGAAGAGGCCGATTCGAGCGCATTCCAATAGCAATCGCATTAATATAGTTAATTTTATTTGAGCCAGTTGTGTTGTCTCCTTGTCATTTACCTTTTTATAAGTGTAACGGCGGCGCGGAGAGCGAGAGAGAGCGCGAGATTCGAAGAAGGGAAACGAAGGGAACGAAATAAAAATGAGTGAAATAGGCGGCATTTCGAATAAAATTTGACGTTTATATTTTCCCCCATTAAATCTGGCATAATAACCGGACCGATCCCTGAAGACGAAACGAAGTTAAAGACGATGTGGAACGTGGAGGAAGAAGGTGAAGAAGAAGAAGAGAGAGAGAGAGAGAGAGCGAGCGAACCCCGGCCGCCACCACCACCACCACCACTACGATCGCGTATAAAATATTAAAATGCTACGTCCCCCTCGATACATACAAAAATCTTAACACCTGAATAATATAAAATATTTATAAAGCCGTAAAACGGATATTAAAAATAATATTTATACATGTGAAAAAGAGCCGATGTTAAGTTTTACGGCCTTTCTGAGATGTTTATGCGAGCCGCCCATTTCATAATTTTCATTTTTCTTTGCCTCCTTTTCTTTCCCCGCTTCTTTCTCTTGTTCCCCGTTCTTCTTCTTCTTCTCCCCATATTTTATTGGTATTATTATTATTAGGCTCCTTTTTTGCTCCTCATCCGACTGCTTACTCTTCGTCCGCAAGAAAGGATCAAAAGCGTATTGTGGGCATTATTTACAAGACGAATAAAAAACAAAACAAACGCTCCAACTTTTTTGAAATTAATAAGGAGGCAACTTTAAAGTTTTCCGCAACCACCGATCGTCATCCGTTTCCCCAGAAAGTTGGTTAGAAATGCACGAGGAATCATTAAAATCAATTCTGCCATTGAACCTACAAAGTTCTAGAACCGCTTTGAGGCAATTGTTAGGTTGTCCTAAAAGATTGTTTCTGACGAACTAAAATTTTTGCATGCAAACTCGCCCTCGCTTTATAGAGACTCGAAGAATAAAAAACAAAACAGACGCTCTAACTTTTTTGAAATTAATAAGGAGGCAACTTTAAAGTCTTCCGCAACCACCGATCGTCATCCGTTTCCCCAGAAAGTTGGTTAGAAATGCACGAGGAATCATTAAAATCAATTCTGCCATTGAACCTACAAAGTTCTAGAACCGCGTTGAAGCAATTGTTAGGTTGTCCTAAAAGATTGTTTTTGACGAAGTAAGATTTTTGCATGCAAATTCGCCCTCGCTTTATAGAGACTCGAAGAATAAAAAACAAAACAGACGCTCCAACTTTTTTGAAATTAATAAGGAGGCAACTTTAAAGCCTTCCGCAACCACCGATCGTCATCCGTTTCCCCAGAAAGTTCAAAGGGATCGATGAAGTCAAAAAGTGGGTGTGTTTGAGTTTTTGGACTCGCGGGGCTGCGAATCCTTCGTGGACTGATAAACAATCCAATAGCTAACAGAATATTCATTGCTCGAGCGTTATTTAACCCAAAAAACAATTGTTGCCTAACGTAACCTCAATAGACGGATTTTGTTACGTTGAACTCTCGAGTAGGAGCGATTGCTTATAATTCTCTGCCGGCTTCTTGAATTCGAATTGTGATTATTAACAATTTCTTCAGCGCTATACAAAAGATGAGTTTCTAATTAACTTCTAATCGAATCGCTGCTGCAAATATTATCATCGTCATCATTACGGTGTGCCGCATTAAATAAATTATTTCCCATTAATTCACGTTGTTTTACAAGAGTCAAAACCCCGGCCGATGTGTATTAGTTAGTCTAACTTGCGAACCTGGCGATTATTGCGATTATTATTTGCTGATTTCTTTTGCGAATGCCAATGCAGATGGTAAAACCTACCGACCGAGCGTAATTACCATTAAAGCCGCTGCTTTATTATGCTAATCGGCGGAATTGCATAACGTCTAGTAATTTACGACTAATTAGTTAATAATAATTGAAAATAATTGAAATATTATTCCGATTGTTTTGTTCGTCCGTTTTGCACTTCGTCCAATTAACAACAACAACAGTTGAAGATGTAATAATGTCATTATGCAAATTGTTCGCAATTATTTGCAACGCGAGCGACTGAGGGGGAAAATAAAATCGAGTCGATGATTGTAAATGAATTAGGTCCAATTGAAAATAATTTCATCTTTATTTCGCTCTATGCAAACTTTCAATTGCGTATCCGTTTGGCAAAAAAAAACCTCGAAACTGTTCTCACGCAATTAGCTAATTTGCAAGTAATCGCGAACAGGAAGCCGATCTAATTATTTCGCTATCTTCGACTAAAACGAGCTTTTTATCCCAAACTACTTGAAGAGATTCGAACCGATAGAGGACGGAAGTGTTTTTGTCTTGAAATCGTCAGAAACGATTTCCTCTTTTTGGAGAACTTCTATCTCACTATCGTTTGCGAAGCGTTGGAGGAATGTGGATGAAAAGTGGTGGTCGTTAGTGTTGATTCTTCTAGATTAACGAGAAACGAAATTTATGTGCTGCGCTCTTTAACGATTCGCTTTAATTTATTTGAAGCGATTTCCATTTTCGCACGTATGAATTATAACGTTGTTAATGGCACGATAATTTATATTCCAACCATTTTAATGCAAACATAAATACGAAAATCAACCCTTTTTCGCCGAAGAAAAGCGATAAAAGCGTCGGCGAATCGAAGAAAAAAGTACCCAAACGGGCGCTGGAAATGGCGAAGAAAGAGCGAAAGAATCACCGTGCAAGAAACTGCTTTTTACTGAGAGTAACTCTATTGAAGAATCCTTTTACTATTCGTAATGCATGCACTGGACGATCAAAAAAACGCGGCTAACTTGTAACCTCAAAAAAATGTTTTTCTTTTTACGTTTCTTGATCGCTCATGCCTAAGAAACCTGTCGACGCTTTCGAGTGCGTTCATCATCTTCATCTCGATTTCTTTTTTAACATTTTCTGTTCCTCATTCGCGCTCTTCTTCTTGCAGACGATTGCTGATTAGTTTTACCACGGGCGACACGCACTTGTCAAATAACTCGTTACAATTCCTGTTTTGTTCTTCTTGTTGTTGACGTTCGTCTTCGGCTTGCTTTTGTTTTAATTAAACTCGCTGGTTCCGATGGCGGAAACGAATGCGATGAAATTGGAATAAAGTCTAACGTTTGCCTTTTCTCTTTCAGGAGCAAAAGGACTTTTGTGGACGTCTTCCCGTTTCGCACGAGAGATATGGACCTCGTTCGCGGCCTCCGGACTCGAAGGTAAGCGTTTCGAAATTTTCGTGCAAAGAACAAAAAAAAAAACAGCGAAACCTTAACACTGGAAGCGCTGTTCTTTTGCTAAAGGATATTTGTTGCTACTTGTTTTTGCTCTTGTGCAAATGATATTGCAGTTTCTATTATCTTTTTTTTTTTCGTTATTGCTGTTTCGTTCGTCAGTCCTCTCTCTAATAATAATTAATCGAACGTTCTTTCCCACTCTGCCATCTAGTCGTTGCTCTTTCAGCTGTTTTTTTTTGCGTTGCCATTAATCGAAAAATCGAATGGAATATGTGTCACGGTTATAGTTTGAGAGCGGCCTCTTCGGCCTCACTCGCCGTCATATTCTTCTTACGCTCTCGCGTAACAAATTCCAAATTTCATTCTTGCACTCATTAACGATGCCATTGTTGCCGTTCTTCAAGAGGCTCGATAGCGGCTTCTGGCCGGCGTGGAGAGAGGATTCGATTCCGACTAATAATCCTCGCTTAAATCCTCCGACGTGTACGTGTACACGGTTCTGTGACGACCTTCGCATTTTGCACGAGCTAACAATTGCAATTTCGTTCCTCTCAATCTCTTACACGCAGCGATTTGCAATCGCAACTCTTCGATTTTTTCGCGGCGAATTATCGTTCGAATTAATTGCAAAACCCAAATTCCCTGCGATCCATCTAACGCGAACAAGGAGAGCGGAGGCCCCAAATAAAATGCGGATTGAGTGGAGAACGAGGCGAAAGTTGTTTGTCTTCCTTGTGCCCGGTTCGCCCCCTCATATAACGTACGAAACCCGCAACATTATTATAAATCCACAAACGCACCCTCGTCTCCACCGCCATCCCACCGTCTCTCTCTCTTTTTTTTTCTTCTTTCGCTCTTTTCTTGTGCGGCGAGAGACGATGGGGCGCTTTTGTTTGACGGACGGACGGACGTGAACGGATGGGGAACCCGAAAGAGAGATAGAGGGAGAGACGGAAAAATCGAGGGCTTTGTGAGGCCGACAGACGGTGTGACCCCCTGAGGATCGCTTCAGGTCAACACACACACACACGCATCGACAACGGCACAAGAACAACGACGCGATCGCGGAGGGAAAATGTGGGTTCGAACAAAACGAGACAAAAAGAAGTGCCGCAGAAACAGTTGAAATTGATTTCGGGTCTTCGGCTGGCGTACGAAGAATGTCGCGTGTTTGGAGTTTCTGCTCGAAAGGAAATTGCCGGCAACGATGAGCAGTTTTTTTGATGATTCGCAGAAGGAGAATTTTCCGCCTCGCAATTGTTCGTACATCGTCTGTAACAACATTCATTTCTTCAACGTAGGTTCACTTATTTTGGGTTAGAAAACAATTTCTTTTTGTCAACTCGAGAGGCTACTTGGTCACATTGAGCACGAGTTGTTAGGGATTTTCTGGATGGAAGCTTTCCAGGAAGATGGATGGCCGTGTGAGATCTCGCGATTTCGTCACAAATGGCAAATTTTCTGTGCGGCTATCAAAAACCCAAAATTCACAGTGCTATTCCAAAAAAAAAAAAATGATGAATTTTAAACAAGGGCCAGTAGTGAATGCGAAAAGTTCACTTCCGCTATAAAACTTCTTTTGAAATTCGCAGACGTCTAAAGTTTGTTCCTTGAACGTAGATTCAGTTATTCTAGGTTAGAAGGCAGTTTCTTTCTCTCGACTTCTCGTTAGGGATTTTGTGGATGAAACTTTTCTTGGAAGATGGATCAATTCTATGGCCAACTTTTCTGTGGCGACATCAAAAACCTAAAACTCACAGTGCTATTCCAAACAGTAATATTGATGAAATGAAAACAAGGATCAGTAGCGAACGGGAAAAATCAAGCTTACGCTATGAGATTTCTCTTGATTCTTGCAAAAAACATACAACTATTTTGCCAATGAAGGTAGAAGTTTGATTGTTGAGCCAAAACTCATTCTAAACCCGAAAAGATGAGTTCAAATGTCACTAGATCCGCTTTGAGGACGTGCGAATCGCCGTTTTGCAATTATTTCGGAAAGGCACCAAAGTTTGGACTCAAATTAAGTTCGCAAACTGTTCGTTTTCGCTCGCACTCACACGCACACACGTGTTTCGTACCTACTTCTTGTGTTTAATAATAATAACAGTTTGTGTGCGCGCTGTTTATACGGATTAGCTTTTATAAAAGGAGGACCACACCTCTAGAACGGTTTCGCTCAATTTAACTCCGCATTCTGCTTACTTTTGCTCCGACGCGCTTCACATCTAACGCAAATCGACTCTACACACAAACACACACTCGTCTCTTGTGTGTGCTTCAGTCAAGAAAAGCCTTTTCTCGACATTTCCCTCTTTTTTTCTGTTCGTTTCTGATTTTGATTCCTCCTTTTTTGTCGGGCGCGATTGTTTCTCTCATTCTTCCTGCCTCTGGACGTTGCGCTCAAACGTCCATCCAGTTGGCAGCGCTTTAATTAATCGCAATTTGACTGCGACGTGCAAACTTTCCGTTCAGACGTCGTTTCGCGAGAATCGCGAGCGCTGATCTATTAATAAGAATTTTAATTGGTTCTCCCCGTTCCTTCTTCTTTCTCCTCTCGCGACGCGTTTTATGGCGAAAATTAAGCGTGTTTTCGTTGTTTGTTAAGTTCTCGCCTCTTTCGAAAAACAAAAACGAAAAAAAAAAAAGAAGGAAACACAAACATTTCTGCAACTCAATTCGCACTAATAAACTGCATCGTTTCGGGGGCATCGAGCGGAGAGAACGGCACGAATCGATTCGCTATTCGTTTCCTTTTTGCGTCCCGTTTCTGCTTCGCAGCTGTTTCCTCCAAGAAGTTTAGAAGTTTGCACGGCAAAATCTCTATTAACGCATTCTTCCCCCACAAAAAAAAAGACGAAAAGAAAAGAACTCGACTCACCTGTATCACTCGCATCGGCAGCCCGGTCTCCTTCGCCAATTGCTCGCGTATGTGTCGCGTCGGCTTCGGCGTTTGCGAGAACGCCGTCTTCAGTATCTCCAATTGCTTCGCCTTGATCGTCGTCCGCGGGCCGCGACGCTTCGAGCCGGCGCCGCTGTCGTCCGGACTTTTCGTCTCCGTTTGCGAGTCCCTCGTCTCCGGATCGCCGTCCAGCGAGTTCTGGTCCTCCGAGTCGTCCTGACCCGTTTTAGAATCCTATTAACAACAACGAAGAGCAACAAGTTACAACTTTGTAATTTGTAATAGACAATCGTTCGTTTTGTTGGAAAACAATTGACGCCCTCAGAGGACGAAAGGGTCTTTCCAAGGTTTTGGAGTAAAGTTGTTTGGCCGACGCTAATGCTCTCGGTATGCGAAAGGAGATTGCGAAAGTGGATGGAGACGTTGGTTGTTGCTTGAAGTTGGATTCATCTCGAGAGGAGTTCGCGGTAGCCGAAGAAGTGGATGACGGTCCGTTATTGCGATGCAATTAATTCCGAAGCCGAAATTGGATTTCTTTTCTTCTCCGGTCTCCTACCTCATCCTCTCATTGTTGCTGCTGCTGCTGCTGTTGTTATACTCCGCTGACAGTTCATTTATCAGACATCTGTTTTCTATTTCGTTCCTTTCTTCTTGCATTCCGCGTTATTTATTGGTTCATCTCCGGCTGCGCGCGTACACGGCGATTGTTAACGTTTATTAAAAGAGAATAAGATGGATTCGCGAACGGCGAACGGCGTGTTGTTCGATGTGAAACGATTTCGAAAACGACCGTCTCGGCCGTTGGGAAACCGTTGTTCGTCGTCCTCCTTATTGCCGCATTAGAAACTGAACACTTTGTGAACGCGCGAGAAGTGAAAGAGGCGACCATCATCATCATCATTAATAATCATCACAATCGCGCTCTTGCAATGGCCTCGCAAACGAACTTCTCAAGCGAAAACTGAAATTTCTTTCGATTTCTCGCTCTCTCTCTCTCTCTCTCTCTCTTTCTCGCCAATCGACCGATCGATCGATCGATCGACCGGCCGGAAGTTGTAAGTTTTGTTCTCGAACACCTGCACCATCGACGCCGTTCATTTCTTTCTTCGTTAACAGTTTCGATCTCCTTCGAAGCGGTTTCCTCCGTTTCTTTTTACTCGCCGACGATCGGCCGACCAGAAACAACAACAACAACAAGAAGAAGAAGTAACAAGAACCGCGAGAGGAACCCTTCGAATTTGGGCCAAAATTTGCGAAACAAAACAAACCAGTACCTGTCCTATCGAACTTCCGATGTCCGAGTGCGTTAACGAGTTGTTATTGGTCTCGCCCGGTGCCGTTGGCAAAGAACCGTGCAGCGAATGGTGCTTGAGGACCGACGACGCCGTGCTGTTGTCGTCGTCTTCGTCGTCCTCCGACGCCGAGCCGAGCAACGAATCTGGAACAATAACGAAACACACGTGAGCAATCTAATTGACAAATACGAAATTTTCGCTTGCGACAGCTTACGTCAACTCTTGGGGGAAAGAGACTTTGTTTTGTCGCGAATTTAGTTCGCAAAGGGGCTTTCTATCGCCGAAATTGATTCTTCGAAGGGCCATTTCAATAACGAGCGAAGAAATCGGGCGAACGTGGCGCCGATTAAAATTGGATTAAACGGTGTCGAAAATGAAGTCGAGAGCGCAAATAACGAAGCTCTTTTGCGTTTCCCTCGGCGCCGTTGCAGTGCAACGGTTTAGCTCGATCGATTCCTCTTGTATGCTTTACTAATCGACAATTGATGACGATGATGGGCCACGCGTTCGTCACAAGTGCCATCTTCTTCTTCGAGTATTATTTACAATAAATATTATCGCAGCGAGCACTTCGGGCGGATGCAAGAGTGTCGCACTTGAGCGGCTCGCGATCGATTAGATTATAAACGCGTAATCGTGCGAAGGGTTTTTTTACCCTCCGACGTTCGTTACGAATTATTTAGGTTCTTTCAAAGTGGCGCTCTTCGGCGAAAGAGAAAAGCTCAAGGTTAGAATTATCACAATTTACACAATTTTATCCGGCGAACCTTCGCAGAAAGCGGAATTCCGTCGAACTCTGCGAAAATCACGCAGCCCTAAAGAAAAATTGCGAATTGAAGCGGGAAGTTCTGCTGGATCCGCAAAAAGAGTCCAAATGACTTTCACTTGTTTCCTTCAAAGTGGCGCTCTCCGGCGAACGAGGAAAGTTCAGAGGGATCATTAGGCCAGAATGTTCACAGTTTTCTCAATTTTATCCGGCGAACCTTCGCAGAAAGCGGAATTCCGTCGAACTCTGCGAAAATCACGCAGCCCTAAAGAAAAATTGCGAATTGAAGCGGGAAGTTCTGCTGGATCCGCAAAAAGAGTCCAAATGACTTTCACTTGTTTCCTTCAAAGTGGCGCTCTCCGGCGAACGAGGAAACTTCAGAAGGATCATTAGGCCAGAATGTTCACAGTTTTCTCAATTTTATCCGGCGAACCTTCGCAGAAAGCGGAATTCCGTCGAACTCTGCGAAAATCACGCAGCCCTAAAGAAAAATTGCGAATTGAAGCGGGAAGTTCTGCTGGATCCGCAAAAAGAGTCCAAATGACTTTCACTTGTTTCCTTCAAAGTGGCGCTCTCCGGCGAACGAGGAAACTTCAGAGGGATCATTAGGCCAGAATGTTCACAGTTTTCTCAATTTTATCCGGCGAACCTTCGCAGAAAGCGGAATTCCGTCGAACTCTGCGAAAATCACGCAGCCCTAAAGAAAAATTGCGAATTGAAGCGGGAAGTTCTGCTGGATCCGCAAAATAGTCCAAATGACTTTCACTTGTTTCCTTCAAAGTGGCGCTCTCCGGCGAACGAGGAAAGTTCAAAGGGACCGACGAGGACCGATTTTGGGTCGTTCTTTTGCGTGCAACACGACGAACATCTCGTTGTCGGACAACGAAATCCTTGCAAATTCTCGCGAATTGATTTCAATCGTTCGCCGTCGACGACTTGCCATCGGAACGACGACGACGGTCCTTTAGTAGCAAATTGATTTGCGATCGTTGGTGGCGATAGGCGATACCCATCGCGCCTTTAGGCCACGAACGTTAAGGTAACCCTTCGCCATCTTACCCGATTTCGCATTGTCGATTTCGTTTGTTTACCTTAACCGCTCCCTTCGAAAGTCACGTTAACAACAATGCTCGCCGACGAAGGAGGACAATGAAGAAAAGAATTCGGTGTGGAACTGGAATTGAATCGAACGGTAGCATTTTAAATGCAAACACGACGACGATGATGATGATAATAACAAATACATTCCGACATGGAATCACCCTTTAAAATAATATTTGCGGATACGGGGTAGCAGTTTCGAACAATACAAATACAAGCACACACACACGCACACACAAACGAGGGTTTGAGGTGGATCGCGAATGTTTTTACAGACTCCCATAGATCCAGAGGCGTTCTTTCGCTCTCTCTCTCTCTCTCTCTCGCCATCGTTCTTCGACCGTTCTTCCATCCCTTGTAGCCGGCTCCATTATTTTCCGCATTCGCTTTTTCTTCTTCTGATCGTAACCGAACCGTTTGCCGGGATTCCGTGCGGCAGAGGCGATGGAGCGGACGGAAACGGAAAATAAGCGAATAAACAAAAGCGGTCTATCGATCCCCAACGACTCGCTTCTTCTTTTTTTTTTTTTTCGGGCAATCTCTGAGTTCCCCACATCAAAGGGAAATTAACAACAGAGAGGAGCGAGAGCGAAAGGTTTCCAATTGATTCACTTTCTATCGAACTTTTTTGCCAAAACGCGCGGGCAGCGCGCGGATTTGCGTTTTTTGATCTGCCAAAAAATCGTGCCCCGGTCCGATTTCGCTACGCAAACGTCGGTTGGCAAAAGTCTTCTTCTGCAATAGGCAAGCACGGGATCATCGAGCGCGGAAACGTTTTGCGAATTATTTACTCAATTATCGGCCGGCGAGCGACCCGAGCGGGCGATTAAATCGTCGCGTTTACGAACGAAGCGAAAGAGATGAAGAAATTCGTGCCTAATATTGTGACACGGAAGGACGGTTATTAATAATTCATCTCGTTACGTTGGTACAATGCGCTTTTATCGTTGCTCCTCGTCGTCTATTTCTGAGCCGCACGACCTTTCTTTCCTCTTCCTATCGCTCTTGCCTTTTGTTTTGTCGGCTCTCGGTTCCTCGCGATGGAAGACGAGGTAGAGGTCGAAGGGTGGAGGAGACCGAGAGGAGTAAGATATAGGTGCGAACAACTCTTCTACCACCATAAAACCGTTTAATGGTGCGCGGTAACGTGGGGAGACGATGCGGTTCTCGCGATACGTTATTAATGGTTCGTCCTTCCCTCTCGACCACCGTCAACAGCTCTTTGTTTCCACCACTGCCACGGTCTCTTATTGCAATCCTCGTCGACTCTACTTTCTCGGTCTGCCTTTTTTTCTCTTTCCCTCTGCGTTCGGTTTGTGGTTGTTGTTGATGATGATGAAGATGATGATGATGGTGAGGCAAGCGAACGGTCGGAGGACTCGGGGTGAGGTCGCTATAATGCCTTGTTTCCCAGCGGGCCTCGCACTAATTGGAGTTTGTTTCCAACGGACGTCATGCGGACCAACGGGTCACAGTAATTGGTTGTGTGCCGGTCGAGAAGAGGATCTCCTCCGTCTTCTTCTTCTTCTTCTTCGTCTTCGTCTTCGGCCGATCGGCATAGATTTCTGCTGGTTCGGTTGTGGGAAAGGAAGAGAAAGACGAGCTTTTCGAATAAAACAAACGAAATCGCTCTCCTTATCGAATAATCAACGAAATGTCAACACATCGTCGACGACGTTGATGATGATGGCACAATTACTGCGGACGCAGGGCGAACGAAACCAATCGCTTGTTTTAATTGAAGAGACGAAGAGGAGATCGAGTCGAGACGATGATGTTGACGATGATGAAAGGCGCGGGTGTGTTTGGTCGATTCGAGGTCTTCTTACGCGAAGAGGAAGAGGTTTTCCTCGCGACGAACAACAATGAAGACGACGAAGGGAAGAAGGTGCGGTCGTTCGCCGTACGGTTAAATAATAGCGACGCGATAACATTTAACCTCTACCAAATGCTGATGGCGCTGATGATGATGATGGCTTGCAAGTGAATAACGTCCGAAACGAAAGAGGCTTGTAGATGCGATTGGATAAGATGTGCGGACGGTTGGCGAAAAAATTAACACGAACACATCGAGAGGGATCGACGATGGAGTTGATTAATTAAAATTGCCGGGGATCGGCGCCGTTCCCATGCGTTTTACGGACGATCCTCGAAACGAATGATGCTTCTTAAAAAATCGCGGAGAAATCCGCTTTTGATTACCTCGAATTGCCTATCAACGCTTTCAGAAATATTACATTGGTAGCACTGTTTATTGCATTATTCACTTTCACATAAGCAAATTGATTGAACTCGTCAAGAATAACATTTGAGCAGGTATGCCAACTTATTAAGAAACAGGGGGATATCTGTCAACGTGACAGTTGGCGGGTAAACGGATTCCAGTCGAAATCGGTTTTAAAATCAGTGCTGCCAATGTAATATGTCGGAAATCGTCGTGAATTGCCAACATTAAGGCAAACGTTTAGGCGAACAATAAATTGAGAAAATTATTTTGACCTCGTGGATCACTTTCAACTTTTCTCTTCCGCCGAAGAGCGCCACTTTGAATGAAACAAGTGGAAGTCACTTGGACTCTTTGGAGGATCAAGTAGGACTTCCCAATACGTTTGGCTTTTAGAAATGTTACATTGGTAGCACTGATTTTAAAACTGATTTTGACTGGAATCCGTTTACCCGCCAACTGTCACGTTGACAGATATCCCCCTGTTTCTTAATAAGTCTCTTCTTTTTAAATAAGCAAATTGACATCTGTCAAGAATGACATTTAAAAAAAAATCAATGCTGCCAATGTAATATTTCAGCAATCGTAGTATGTTGCCAACGTCAAGACCAACTTTTTAACGATTAAAGAGAAGCGCTTAATTAATAAGGTACCGGAGGATCAAGGAAATGCAACAATTCGGTAACTAGGACATTGTTTTTGGAGAGAGAGAGAGACGGTCTTCGATTATTCCTTCTTCATCATCAACATCAACTGGACGTTATTAATAACACACACACACACAAATTTATTATAAATATATGGTAATTTATTTCGTGGAACACTATTAAAGAGGATCCACCACTCTCCCACTTTCTCTTTAACCCTCCGCCTCTTTCTCTGTCTGTTACCAAAGACATTTACTTTCATCATCATCATCATCTCGTTGTTGTTGTTGCCGTTGTCCGTTTTGTTTTTACTCAAACAAATAAACACTCTGCGATATTTCGAATACGTATATATACGCGGGGGGGTTAAAGGTCGCGGGTCTACGTCCATCATCGGTGTCACTCTGACAGGTTCCTCTTCTTGATGATGACGGGTTACATGTGTGTGTGTGTGTGTATTACGTTAGAGAAGATCGTGTTTAACGTTTGCCGAAGGCGTCCAACCATGCGGCGACCGTCTAAGCGAAAGAGCGGGCAGAAAGCGCGGGCGGAAAAGAGATGGGAACTTCGAAGAAGAGAGAGAGAGAGAGAGAGAGAGAGAAACGGAGAGAGATCGGCGGTTAACAATAAGATGAAGAGCGTTAAAGCGGAAACAAAGTGATGGCGTTTGATTGCAGAAAATCATTTCTTTCGCCGTTGTTGTTGTTGTTGTTGTCGTCGTGTTCCTTCTAGAGTTTGCGGTTCTGCGAATATGGAAAACTAGCAAATTTTCGTTTTTTTTTTTTTGTTTTTTTCGAAAGGCTAAACTTTGTTCGTCTCTGCTCGAGAGGAAGAACTGTTTTCTACGGGGGGTGGCGCGAAACATAAAACAAAAAGGTCATCGAGTTAAGAATGATTTTTTTCTAATCTAGCACTTGATGTATCGAAATCGCTATTTTTCGGTGTCGCCCTCGTACTCTCTTGCGAGGAAATAATTGAAAGTCGCGTTTGACCTCTTTCACTTTTGCCACTAATTGTTTCGCCCCATAATTTCGGCAATTCTCGCAAACAACTTTCGATCGATGCTGAGGAAAGAAAGGGCGACCGATAATAATCCAAAACGAAGAACGAGACGACGAGAGAAGAAATTGCGAATCTCTTTTGCAAACTTCTTTTGCACTTCAAAAGCAAACCGGCTTTGTTTTCGCACTTCTTGCAGCAACAACGACCGCAATGGCGGCGATGATGATGATGATGATGGGCAACAGCCGAATATTTCTTCTTCTTCTTCGCCTTTTCCGCGGCGACCTTCACGCTTGCCAACTTTCCTACGTTTCGCCGGTTCTCCTTCTTCCTCGCCGGTTTCCTCGAGCGTGCAATTGAAAAGTCATCGAAGAACAACAACACCAACAACGAAAGAAACAAAGAAACAACGACAATAACAACGGCGACTAAAGGATGCCATCTCACCGTTCGATTCGATCGGCGGCCATCAACAGTTTTGCCCCTTATAGACCGTTTATTATTGGTTAGCGCAACCAATTAACATCTCTCGGTTCGAGACTCTCGTCTATTGTTTCTTGAGATCGAGAGCAGTAAATAACAATAAACGAGTGTTAAGTGTGGTGTAATTTAAAAGGGCCGAAATGACGATCAAGAACCGAAAAAAAGGAGAGAATCAAATGAGGTTACTTCACCGATCCGCTTCTTTCTATCGTTTCGATGCGTATCGTTTCTCCGTCACTCTGTACATTCGTTCTATTCGTCTAATGGTGCGACATCGTTAAATTAACATAGTAAAGAAACGATGCCGAAGAACTGGCCCGAAAGAGCGAGCGAGCGAGCGAGCGAGAGAGAGAGAGAGGAATTAAAATAAAGAAGAAATCTCGTTAAATATTCATAAGTCATATAATTTATTCCTTTCCGTCTCTTTTCGTTCTCTCCGCGTCCGATTCGATTCCTTTCTTCCACGGCGTTTATTATGAATATCATTATTCGAAAAAAGGAACGGAAAATTGATAGGCCCGAATGAAAAATGATTCTCTATGTTTGTTTTCTTATTGTCCTCTTGTATTGTTAAAAAGAACGGGCTTCGAGCTGCGGCCGTTTTGCGAAACGTTGACGAATAATAATCGACTGGAGATCGATGGTGTAACGTGAAATTTAGCCGATTGCAACGTCTCGCTCTCGGTCAAATTCGCCGAGACGCTCGCGGTGGATTCGCAACGAAATCCGTCGACCGGTCGGGCATTTTAAACGATTCGGTCGTAACGCGGGGATTATTCGCGAAAAAAAAAATAATAAAGAATAAGGTGATTGACATTGTCGCTTGTTTATGCGCTATTTTTATTATTGCGAATAATAAATTATTAATGTTGCATTTGCATAACATTTTTTTAATGCAATTGTAAACAATATATTTTTAGAGAAAAGGAAAAGAAAACGGTATTTGCAACGGAATAAAAAATTCTTTTTATTAAGCTCGTGTTCCTTATCAGTGTTATTTTATTTAATGGCACTCATTTTTTTTGCTCGCAAAAATCGCTTTTCCTCCTCTACATTCGCAAGCTCGCACTCGGCCTCTGCGTCCTTTATCGCCATCATCATATTTGCATCGATTTTATTTATTATTCGCTTTTTCCCCTTCGATTGAAACTGCATCAAATTAAATCGTCCTCAACATCGTTTTGCGTAAATGCAGCACGTTGCTTTTCGTTGTTATTATTTGTTATTGCCATTAATATTTAACGTTAAGAATCGATCGTAAAATTTGCAAATAAACGATTACAACAATAAACTAATACGTGGGGCATTTAAAAAAACAAAACAAATACGTATGGCACCGATAAACATTTCAATCTCTTTTTTTGGCGTGCACAACAAAAAAAGGAAACCTGCAAAGACCGTGAAATTCGTTCGGTCTACAAATTTCTGCTCTTGTCACTTCCTCGCCACTCGTTTGCGGTTTATCGGAAGAAACCGAGCAAAAGGTTCGAAATGGCGCGTAGAAATCGATAAGGCGAAGGAAAAAGCGGAGGACGAACCCTCGACGTTTGTCTAACCTTAAAACCGAAAATCTTTTTCGTTCGGGGCGAAAATTCTCGATTCTGAATGCAACTTCCCGATTTCTTTTCCCCGTTGCCAACGCGAACTTTCCAATTCATAATCCCGCGGCATCAATTCGGGGCAACGGTTCCGATGGCTCCAGTGGCGGCGATGTAACTTTATCGATTGCCGTTCGTCTCTCGCTCGCTCGCCCGCTTCCCAATTGGAACGCACGTGCAATATAGACATCGGTTTTTGCCATTATCATCGCCATTCATCTTTCTCTCGCTTTGCTCCTTTGTCCCTTTAACATTTCTGCAAGTTCGTTCCTCGACAGTTTCCCAAACGCGAGACGATTTCCTTTCGTTTTCCCCGTCCAGATTCGTTTCTCCTCTTCGCTCGCCGCGTGGGGAGGAAAAACAAGCGAGAGAGAGAGAGAGAGAGAGAGAGAGAGAGAGTGGATGGATCTTTCCAGTTTTTCCCCTTTTTCGCACTCGCGCAGCCGTACAATAACAAACGGTCGCCCGCTCTCGCTCCGTCCTTCGCCCGGCGATCGTTCCTCTTCCTTTGGCTGCCAACCCGGCACACCAAGAGGGACCCCGACAACAACTCCGCCCAACGACGTCGCGAACCGACCAATGCCAGAAAGAACTTGCGCCGTTTTTAACCGCTTTCACCGACAGACATTGCGAGCGGTTTCGCGTCGCCTCTTCGATTTTTATCCGTTTGCCATCGACGACACCATCGACGGACGGAACGGAGATGAAAAACGGATAAACGAGCGAGCAAAACGAGACGTTTCGCATGGTTTTACCATCGTCCGGCGCGAATTGCAAGAATGTCAAGAGTTTATTAACAGTCTGATCGTTTAGTCTTACCTTGATGATGATGGTGGTGGTCGGCGAGGGAGGCTTTGTTGCTGGCCAAGTAGTCGTTCTTGCAGATGAATTTGTTGTCGTCGAGGACGTACAGTTCCTCGCCGGTCGACAACTTTTTCCTACATACTAAGCACGTGAAACAGTTCAGGTGAAACACTTTCTCCCTGGCCTTTCGCACCAGGTCGCTGGGCGAAATCCCCTGGCCGCAGCCGGCGCACTTTGTCCCGTATCGTCTGTAAAATGGAAGTGAAGGCGAAAATCAGTTGGTTTAGTTCGGCTTTTTTGAGCAGTTGATTCTTAACAAGGTTCCAATAGGGGAATTTAATGAGTTTTTTTTCTTCTTCGATTTGCCAGGGTCCAACTTTGAAAGAGCTTTTTCCAAAGTGGCCCCACACGCGTACTTCAACCAGCGAAGCTCCCTTTGGTAAATCCCTTTGTCCTCACGATATTTTTGAGGCTTTTCGAAGAATCAGGGAGTGAACACTGTTGGACAGCTTTCGATGAGCTTTAGCACAATGTTGTCGCTGCTTTTAGTGGATTCAAATTGAGAGCTGTGTGAGTTTTCCAGAGTCCAACTGTGAAGCAGCTTTTATAAAGAGGCAATAAAAATCGAACTTGAATCAAGAAATGGTGTGAATTTGCAAGAGTCCAACTTTGGAGGAGCTTCTTCCAAAGTGGCCCCACACGCGTACTTCAACCAGCGAAGCTCCCTTTGGTAAATCACTTTGTCCTCAGGATATTTTTGAGGCTTTTCGAAGAATCAGGGAGTGAACACTGTTGGACAGCTTTCGAGGAGCTTTAGCACAATGTTATCGTCTCCAGGGGATTTGCGCTGCTTTTAGTGGATTCAAATTGAGAGCTGTGTGAGTTTTCCAGAGTCCAACTGTGAAGCAGCTTTTATAAAGAGGCAATAAAAATCGAACTTGAATCAGGAAATAGTGTGTATTTGCAAGAGTCCAACTTTGGAGGAGCTTCTTCCAAAGAGGCCATAGGAATTGAGATTGAATCAGCAATTAGTTGTAGATCAATGTTTTCGCCTCGAAGGCATTTACGGTGCTTTCAGAGGATTCAAATTGAAAGCTGTGCATTTGCTAGGGTCTAACTTTGGAATAGCTTTCCTAAAGAAAGACTAAAAGCTGTCGACTTGGTAGAGTTCCAACTTTGACTGAGCTTTGCTCAAAAGAGTTCCAAGCTCGAAAATGAATCACCAAATCTTTTAGGGGAATAATTTCGTCCGGAAAACTATTTCCGTGAATTTCGAAGCTTCAGACTGATTCAAAGTCTTGATTTAGTTGCCTCAAGCTTTGAGAGATCGAAACAAAAACACAGCAAATCGTTAATTTTCTTCCTCTCCCAGGGCAGTTTGCTGCTCTTCGGTAGCATCCACCCCGAACAATGTTGACTTGGTAGAGTTCCGATTGGCATTGAAATCGTATTGCTCGAGGAAGCAAAAAGGTGCTTTTGAAAAATCTCAAACGCCACGCATCGATTGTTGCCATTGTTTTCCTTGTTATTATTATTATTCTAGTATTTATTCTTGTGTTTTCGTTAGGTCAATTATTAACGATCGTGTCAGAATTAGGTTTCCAGCTGTATCGGTGAGTAGGAACTCTATGCGATAGCGAGAGAGCGAGAGAGAGAGAGAGAGAGAGAAACAATAACCAGAGATTTAACCTTTTCGCTTCGTTTTTCACTTTTTATGTTGAATAATAACCGATAATAAAAAGCAGGAACAAGCAGCGACAACAACAATAACACTAAGAGAACGAAAAAAGAGGAGCATTATTCGGAAAGAGGATCGCAGCGCGCGAGTGCGAGCGAGAGAGCGAAAAGGGCCGTATAAAAGGGAACACGTTCTGAAATTTTAATGAGTCGTAACCCATATATTTCTCGAAATTATTATCGTTACAGCGAGCGGCCGCATTATTATTATTATTGGTGCGTCCCATATGGACCGTTGCTCTCTCGACTTTTTAACAATTTTCGCCTCCTCCCCACCCCCTCGTCATTCGCCTTTTCTTTGCACAAATCTATTCGAATTCAAACAGAAACAAACGAGATATAAATAAATTCCTCCGTTCGCAGCGAGAGAGAGAGAGAGAGAGAAACGAATCGCATTGTTTTCGTACTTCTTCCACAAACTCCTTTCTTTTTCGCCACCGTGTAATTCGCTTTAATTCCAGCATTCGCCACGCGAAATGCGCCGAATATTCGTTTTGTCTCGCGGTTTCGATGGGGCTCTAACCACACGAAGCAAAAAAAAAACAAAAAACAAAACAAAAACGCTGCTGCCTTGGGTAGCTATCTGATATGGACCTCTTTTTGTGGGGGTCACGCCAAAGGGTCGAATTTAATTCCCTGTAAATGATTTTTTTCGACTCCCCCATCTAAAACTACCCCACCGCAATCTTCGATTGATCGGCTTCAAGACTTTAACCTCGAAAAATTTCCCTAATCGCCGTTCGATTGTTCGTTCCAAACGTGGAAGACCGCGACCATCGGTTTCGCTCTTAACATATTCCAATTGGGAAATTACACAGCACTTAACCGACGATGGGAATCGTTTTCGCAGGGGAGGGAGATCGTTTAATAAGTAAGTGGCTTTTATTCGTTCGCTAATGGTGGTAAAATTGGATCAATTGCAAAGTGCCAACGTAAAAGAAGGGAACGGCAAATGCACTTTTCTTTTCTCCTCCCGCTAATCATCCGTGTCGACGTCACAGGAGCGGAACAAGTGTTACGTGTTAGGTTCAGTAGAAGGCCGATTGGGACGAAATGGGCGAGAGGAAAACAATCGGCGTGTGTTTTTTAACGAAAGGAATGGAAATGATAATCGACTTGGACTGATTAACATAAGATCAAAACGAAACGCGAGTGGAAAGGAGGGTTTCTAAGAGAGAGAGAGAGAGAGCGAGAGCGAGAGAGGTGTCCCATAAAGTGTCGGACCTTTTTACGTAGATTATTTCGTATTAAAATGATAAAATAATACGTAGTTCTAGTTCCTTTTTTTCCTCTCTTTTCTCTTCTAAACGCTAATAATAATAAAGTAGGATAAGAAAGAAAGGGACGCGAAGAAAGAATCAGAAACCGAAGTGAAATAGTTAAGAAATCCAACTGAAGCAAGGATTTTATAGTTTGTTTCTCGGCGATGGTGATGGTGGTGGTTGTAGGTAATAGTGTGGCACTATTTCGTGAGATGAAGAAGTGAGAGAGAGAGAGAGAGATTGAGTGTGAAGGAAAGAATAGGAAAAGACCGAAAGGAGACCGTTTTAAATGTCCGATTTGTCACGGTAGAAATTCTCAGTGTTACGCCGGATTATGGTGTGTGTTATTTCGTTTCGTGTTCTTCCTTTTACCACTATTTTCTTCATATTTATTTTCTTGGTCATAGAGAACTTTGCGGTTGACCTGCAGCATCAGCACAAGCAGCAACACTCGCTTCTCGCGCGTAATAAAACGAGAAAATATGTGCCTCGCTGCTTATTACAAAAGCCATCTAAACACGACGGAATCGATTTCGGTTTCGACGTTCTTCGGCAATTTCTTTCAATTCTTTTTGAAAAGGAATTTATAACATCATGCGCAGAAGCGGTTGCACGAGAGACTTTTCAAAGTTAGAAACTCACGCTTAAACTCAAGCAGAAATATTCCGGAGCTTGGGGAATCGACTTCTTCGCGGAGTTAACGGATGCGGTTGATTTGGAAATGGTAAAGTGCAAAGGGCAACGCGTTCCAAATTAGAAATTATCGCTTAATATCAATCAGAAACGCGCCCTCAGGAAGATTGTGCTGCTTAAGCTTTTAAAACCAGAAATGAGGATTTCTAATGGAAGGAATTCAGTTTATTCGAAAAATCCCTCGTTTCTCACCAAAATCACGGAGCTCGCACCAGAATGAAACGACCCTTTTGTCAATAAAATACAACATATGACAATGGAATGACTATTTTGTCACTAAAATGACGTATTTCTCACTAGAATGGCATATTTCTTACTAGAATGACTTATTTGCCACTGAAATGACTTATTTGTCTATGGAATAACCTATTTGTCTCTAGATTGAGTTACTAGATGCTCATATTTTTCTATGGAATAACATATTTCTGACTAGAATGACATATTTCACACTAGAATAACATATTTGACACTGGAATGACAGATTTGTCACTAGAATAAGTGCCGTGTCAAATACAAATTAATTGGGTTAGTTCAAAATCAATCAGAAGGACACCCTCAGGAGGAGCTTAAGGAATCGTCCTCTTCAGTAAACTCGCTAAAGCATTCGTTTCTGAAGTGTTAAATTCCCAGCGAATCTTTTAAAATTAGAAATGCGGATTTCTGATGGCGAGAAATAAAATAGTCGCATGAATAAGTGTCACATTTAAAGGACAGCAAGAGTCCCATCGAATATTTTGCGCCTCAGATCTAAACAATTCTCTCCAAACGCTTGTCATTTGGTTTGTGAAAATTTGCATGCAAAACGATAATTGCTACGCCGAATCTTCGGCTTATTACAAAAACGTTTCTCATCAATCACCAGAATTAAATGACACTAAAATAGTAGATTTGAAAATAGAATGACTTATTTCTCACTAGAATGACTCATTTCTCACTAGAATGACATATTTGACACTAGATTGACAGATATGTGACCAAAATAAATAACGGTCAGCGTCTAATAATGAACAGTCGACTTCTTTGCCGTGCTTAGACCGCGTTAAAAACAAATTAATTGAGTTACTTTTTCGAATTGAGCGGATTTTATACGTTTAAATTTGGTGAGAAATATGTCATAAACGAAGGCCAACGCGATTATTTCGTCGCTAAATCCCGCAACAATTAGCTGACCCATTAAGATCAGATGGGGGAAGTTTGTGGACCTCGAGCAATCTTCAAGACGTTAAGACAACCGTTTGACTCGTCGCGAATTGCAATCGCTCTCAAAAGCATCGATTCATTGAGAACCCAGAAAGTTTTAAAAGGGCCTTTAACAACAAAAAAATGAACCTCTTCTCTCTCCACCGATCGATAGGAGATAATTGACAAATTCGTTAATGAACCGAGGCTATTAACTAAAAGAAGCAATTGCGACAACGCAATAGAACGGTGTTAGTTATTAATTACGTGTAATTTACCTGAAGAAATCGCTGCGGCAGAAGAGTTTCCCTTCGCGCGAGAAGCACTTGTCCGTCAGCGACACGTGGCAATCGTAGCATCGCACGCACTCGGCGTGCCACGTCCGCTCCAGGACGTTCAGCAGGAACTTGTCCAGTATCGGTTTCTCGCAACCCGCGCACGCTATCAGCATCCCGGCAGCTGGCTCGCACCGACCTGAAATACGGACACAAGAAGTAAATCAGAGAGAGAGGAAAAAAAAAGAGAAAAATAAACGATCGACGACGGTTTTTTTTTTGTCGAGGAGAAGAAGTAGCAGACGCCAGAATTGGGTCTTCTTCGGTTTGCAAATCGGTGACTTCTAACCTTTCCTGCGTCTTAATCGATTTCCTCGTTGTCGTTGACAAGCGAAATAATGTTGCAATTGGGAACGATAATAATAATTCGCTTATTGTCTGTCGATTAACAATTTGTGCGACGCCTAAAGAGTTGTCGTCGACTATGAAACTCGAATTGAACGGTTAAAGGTGATGCACACCTAGAAGACGTGGGATTCGCGTGCGACTTTTGTCGACGAATTGAATTTTCCGCCGAAAAAAAAAACAAGAAAAAATAACAATCGATCATTTACTTGCGAGGGAATTCGAACGACAATGAGCCGAAGAACGAGTCGGTGCCAATTAAAAATGAAGAGCCGCGGTGGAAGAAAAAACGGCAACAATGAGCAGTTCATCATCGTTGCCGGTTTTCCTTCTGCAATTGGCAACGTTAACGCGCCACCTGTAATTGATGACTTCTTTTCCCGCTTTCTTTTGGCCTCTCTTCTTGCTCTTTGCACGCGACGTAACAAACGCGTTTCGCTTTTAGCAAATATTAATAATCGTATATTAGCGATTTTAGAGTTTCGCGGACAGTTTTATCATTACATTTATTTGCCAATAAATTATTTCATTCCTGCACGTAATGTATAACTCATTTGTTCTTGCATAATTCTAGGAGCTAGAACCAGATTGCTATTCGCTTGTTAAACGGCTAACTAATTCTTTTGTTCCAGTGACGTTGGACTATTGGCGAACGGCGAGGATCTTCCAGCCTTGCAAATGGTAAGTCAATCGCAGTTTAAACTTTTCGTGGCGTTTTCTCCCGTCGACCAGATGAAGAGGCCCAAGTTAATGATGAGTCTCGGCGAAAAAGGGCCTCGAGCAAATTATCGTCCGCGCCAGTTTGTTCTTCGGATCGAACTCGATGGAAAAAGGCGAAAGGTAGTTGTTAATTTGTGACGGTTGGCAGTTGTTTTGCGGTAGCAGCCCCACCTTAAGAGAATCGCGGTAGCGGCGCAATTAATCGTTTTGCATCTCAATCGTTGTGACGAGTTGCAAAAAGTGCGGCTTCCTCGCCTCCTCTTGGTCCGTTTCGCCCTGATTATCGCGCTTATCATTATCGCTGGAGGTATGCAAATTGTTTCGCCCGGAAGTTTCAATATTCGCGCAAAGTGGCTTAAAACTTTCGCACCCACGACGACGACGACGATGATGATAACGATATTTTGATGATAATTTCATTTAATTAACGCGATAGTTTTAATTAAAACAAACGAAAGATGGCACCGGGAGATTTCCCTCCGCGTTCTTTTCGAATTAATCTAATCGTCGGCATCGAATCTGGTCGAATGAAACGCTAAGAAGAAGAAACAACGGCCGGTGGAATTAACGTCATAATTAAAAGAGGCTCTTCGTGCTCTTTTTTTTCCCTCTTACGCTCTTCATCCTCTAGTAATTCCTTTAATGTTGCATTAGGATTAAAACGGAATTGATGCGGTTCCCTTTGATATTAAACGATGCATGATGTTAAATGGTAATAATAATTAGAAGAGAAACGAGCGACTCTTCCGACACGAACTGCTTGCTCAAAGATTACAGTGCGTTATTGCCTGTTGTTGCACATTTTCGAGATTTTGCGATGTTTCAAGGTTTCGGAACCTCGATGGTTTCGGGTTAAATGGCGGCGATTCCGACTCAAATTCGGATGCGAAAGTTACGTTAGCTGACGTGCCATCCGACGGTAAATGGATTTCCTCTTCATCGTGCTAAACTAGCGATTTTGCAATGATTTGGTTTGGGTTTAGCCAAAAATTCGTGCTACAGAGTGCTATTGCGAAAAAGAACAATCGTTTCGAACGAAATGCGAGCAAATTTTGTTTCGCGTCGCTCTTGAACAGGAATTTAGTTGGACGCTCGGCATTTCTGCGAGACGTCGAATGAAGAACGATTAAATTTCGCTAATTTGCAAATTCCCGCTGAAGAAACCTCGAAATTAGGGAACTGACAGCACTTAGATTGTGCTGTGCGCGGTGTAACTAAGCCGAGGTGCGAAATAAAAGGTTTGGCAAAGTGACTGTGGAAGTTCAACAAGTTTTTAAAATGCCCTTAATCGCCGCCTCGCGGTTAAGTTGGTAGTACGGGACGAGTCCCTTTTTGCCTGCCATTTTCACTTTTCGCCTTTGACATTCTACCTCGCGGGAGGAGGACCCGCAAAACAAATGAATTTATTGCACGGCGCTCGTGCGGGTTGGAAAGCGGCGAATTGAAACAAAAAAAAAGAAGGTCTTCGCGAATAAATCGGGCAATCATCGTTGCACCGTTTTCGAGCGATTCATTGATCCTCCGCGGACGGTGGCTGCGAACTCCTCTTCGCACTAGTCTTAAGCAAGCGAGTTGGGCACTGACCTATGTTGTGCGGCGTGTGTTGTAAGTAGGATGAAGACGGCCCAATTGGTACATGGGCCAATCCCGCCCTTAGCGAAAGGGCCCCAACGGAAGCACAAGCGGGACCTCCGTCCAAATAGGCCGCCAGCCTGATCTCTTTGCTTAGAACCACGCCACTTGGAACAATTCGATGGGAACAACGCTGCTGTCGGTTTCCTCGCGCCGCGACGACGATTCGGGAGGAGAAAATTGCGCTTATCCTGGAGACCTCTTTTCCCGCTCTCTTCGGCCTGTTTTTCCGCTTTCGCGCACAGTCCCCGGGCAACAACTCAATTTAATACCGGCCACTCGCCGCACTATCCGCGGATTATTTATCAACAATTTGCACTTAACGACACCGACGTTTATCGCGCGCGTTCACGTTTTCCTCTCGCACGAACCACCGAGCGAGATTCCTCGACGGATTTCTGTCCGTTTTGCCGGGTTTATTTTTTAATTTTTTTTAATTTTTTCGGGTCGAATTTCGATCGAGCCTATCGACTACCGCGAGGAAACTCGGCAACTCTTCTTCGCCTGGCCGACAACAATAACAACAACAACAACAACAAGAGGAGGACGATGGAACGCGAAGGACCGCAAACAAACGACACGACGAGCATACGTCAAAAGTTCTACTGACTAACTCATACCCAAAAACGCTTTTCGACACCCCTACTACTCACGACTGTTTTCATTGATCTATCCCCCCTCCCTGTGCCCGTTTAACCAGCGGCAACATCGGCAGCGGCGAGCAACCGGCAGCACCCATCGCCGTCAACGTGCGTGGCGGCGGGGCGGGGGGGGGGCGGGAGGAGGGCGAGCAGTGAGTGGGAGGGAGACGTTGTTGCCCCTCTTACGCCGTGCGCCGCGCGCCATCGATTCGCCTCGTAACGGCGCGTTTTTGCCTCCGTCGCCGTCGTCGTACGCCAATGGTATTAAGTCTGCCCTCCCCCTTGCGGTCCTCGGCAACGCCTACATTCCGGGTGTAGCAGCAGCAGCAGCAGCAGCCATAAGGATGATTATTATCGGGGCGACTCTCGCCACACGCCACATCTTCGTCTCCCTCTTATTCTCACGTCGCGTCGCCCGTTTTCGGTTTCTTCGTCATTTTCTTCGCTCTGCCGCGGCCCTCCCTCCCTACACTCCCTCCCTCCGCCGCCGCGCCCCCCCCCCCCCATTCGCGCGACGTTTCTTTATTTCACATGCGCTTTCCATTCTTTTTTGCCCCTTTTCTTCGTTCCTTTCGACGTCTTAAACTCGCCTCCTTCGATACTCCACCGATCCCTCTTCTTCTTCTTCGTCGTCGTCCTCCTCGCGCTTCCAGTTACTTGCACCAGATCCATTCTTTTTCCTCCCCTTTTCGCTCGCATCTCCCCCCACCCCCCTCCGCCGTTTGCCGTCGTATCGCTTTTTTCCACTTGCCGCTGCTACCTACACGTTTCGTTTGTTTCTTTCTGCATTTTCCGTTTCGATTTTCCTCCCGCGACGTTAATGCAACGAACCCATCGTCGCTTCTCGTTGTTGAGTTGTTTGTTTGTTTGTTTGTTTGCACGTTTCTTATTGACTTTTTTTTTCTTGCTGATTAGTTCCGCCATTAGCGCCGGTGTAGTCGAGCGTCGGCGAGAAATGCAATTAGAGATGAATTGCATGGAAATTCGAGGAAATTCGCGAGATCGGTTCAAGTTTTGCATCGATCGAATTGCAGTCTTCCAATTGTTAACGCGTCGTTCTTCTTCTGCGTTTCTAACGGCGTTCCGTGGATGACGATGACGATGTTCTTTTTTTTTGCAATTGTATAATTAAGGCAACTTTAATTAATTAATAACGGTACGATGCAGTCCGTGCTTGTCGTGCGATCATCAATCTCAATTAAATCAATTACGATTTTCCGTCTTCTTCGCTCGCTCGCCTTTCAATTCCAATCACAATCTTCGCGAGTCACCGTCTTCAATTTCCTTTCGCGTGTTGTTTATCTATGTCGATGATTTTGTTGGTAGAAGACTTTTTTGCGAGTTTTTCGTTTGGTTATTCTTTTGGGAAACGTTCAAGTACCGCGGATAAAGTAATTACACATACGAGGGCTTTCCAGTAAGGTTTGGGATTCTAACCAAGAAAATGTTATTTCTGAATCAGTTATCTCTATCGATCATTTGAATGGTAAAAGACTTTTTGACCACCTTTGCAAGTTTTGCCGACGGGTTATTCTTTTGCCAAACCTTAAAGTACCGGAGATAAAATATTGGGGATTCGATTGTTCAGTTATACGAGGACTTTCCAATAAAAATTATGATTCTAACCAAGAAAACTTTATTTCTGAATCAATTATCTACATTGATCATTCGAGTGGTAAAAGACGTTTTGGCAACCTTTGCAGCTTTTTCATTTGGTTATTCTTTCGGGAAACCTTAAAGTTCCGTGGATAAAACAATCGCATATACGAGGCCTTTCCAATAAAAATTAGGATTTTAACCAACGAAACTTAATTTCTGAATCAATTACGTTAACTTTCGTTACTTCCCTTAACTCCACCTCGAAGTGCAACTATCCTTATCCCATCGGTGCTGCCACTGCCTCCAAATGCGTCGAAAAATATTTTCAGACACTGTAAAATCTTCTACGAAAACGTCAGCGCCGACACTTTTCGGACGATTTCGATGTCTTTTAGGACTCACGTTCCTCCTCTTTGTTTCTTGCAGATTTCGCTTTATCATTAGGTATCCAGCGAAAATATTTATTGAAAATCCCTCGTACGTCCGTTATTTTTTTTGTAAATTATTTCTCGTCACATTCGCAAATTCTATTTTACATATATTTTTTTTGTTTAAAGACCTTCCGGCACCGTAGAGAAGGGGGCGGGAGGATGAAACGATCGGGATTAGATTTTTGCACATAGTATACGTTGTTTTTCATTTTGCAATTTATTTGTTGGGTAGGTAAAATCGTGGAATGTTTTTTGCCGTTGTTGCCATAATACGGTATAAGTTGGCACTCGGTGCCAAGTCATCGTTTTCTTTTATTTTTTCTCTCTCCCTCGGCTCCCATCCGTAGTGTCGTAGTTGGCGGCAGTAACGGAAGCAGCGAATTGTGAAATTACGTTCCCTGGGAATTTGTCCAATTTCTCCATCTCTCTCTCTCGCTTTTATCTCCTCTCTTTGGCTCTCCCATGCAGTTAGTTGTCGTGGTGATATCAACAGAAAGAAGTAGCGACAAAGAAAGAAAGCGAACGGGAAAAATCCGAGCTATTTCCATTTCGTTCCTCCCTAATACGTTTCGTCCCCCCACAAAAGAAGAAGAAAAATCACGACCATCATCATCATCATTCGTTCTAATTATATTCCCGAAAATTTATTATTAACCGGACGAAATGGGATCGCGGGAGGAATAAGGAGCCGAGATGGAGACGTCGAAAGAATTGGCAACTTTGTTTTCTCATTAAGCCGAAGAATGTGGCGTAGGTGTTAATTGGCGTGAAAAAAATTAATTAACGTGTCTCTTTCGTTCACAAATTCCTCCTCCTCGCCTTTGATGGACGTCTTCCTTCAATTCTTCTTCGTCGTCGTCGTCGTCGCTGCCAAAACTGTTGACACTTCTTCGCGCCGAAGGACGGCGGCAATTTGTCATTTCGCATCGACGAACGGAATTTCTCGTTGTCGTCCCCATTTGTTACGCTCGATGGACCGTGGAAAAGACAACATTCGATCCTCCGAAGATCCAACTTCGAGCTGCGTTCGTTGAGGATTCAGCCGTCGACTGCTTCTTTACGGGGCCATAAAGTTTCTTCGATTTGGTGTTAAACTGTTTGAAAAAAAGTAGTCACTTCCTGTGCCACCACATGTCGTGGCGTTAACGAGCCATCATCGTCGGTCGGTCGGTGTCATCAACGCCCTCCATTGTTTTCTCTTTAATTCGATTTGTACGCGTCGACTTCTTGCGGAAGAATGTTAATTAGTTGTGTTGTCACTTGTCGCGCGGCGACACGGAGGAAATTTTCGTTTAACACTCGTCCTCTTGCGCTCCGTGCTCGATTCCTTTTGCCCTCTGCTTCTGGCCGTCGTCGCCGTCGTCGGCGCAATATCCGAGTGCTTTGAAGTGGTTCTTCTTATTTATCGGAACAATTGTCGTTCGTCGGGCGCGGGCCCGGCCGCATTCCTGCGGTTTCGGCGTTAGGAGCGACTTACCGCAGTTAGTTGGCAGCTATTAACTTTCCACCGCGCGTTATTACACCACTACCGACAATATTATCTCCTTCGCCTTTCGGCCATTCGATTTGCATGTTAATCGACGCACGGTACGGAATCGTTTGAAGTTGCCAATTTCCGTCGAAGGACGCAAATCCGACGTCCCATCGCGAGCTAATTCGCAACAATCTTTTACCCGTTTGCGCGGCCCTTTAATTGTTTCATCAATTTCAATTTACGCCGTCTCTTCCGGCGAGGCCACCGAATGGAAGATAAGCTCTCGTAATTTTATTAAGATTAATTACCGGCGTTTAATTAGACGTTGAAACGAGCGGCGGAGGAAGGAAGGTCGCATGAGCGAAGTAATGAAAGAGTTTAATTTAACCGTTCCTTCGGTGGTCTCTTGCGTTTCCTCCTCGCTTTTTTTTTTCGGTCATAAACGGTTGAAATGGCAGTCGACGATGTCGACGGCACATGGACGCAACGACATTATTTACGAGCGACTCTTTAATTTCGTCTTAACCATTAATGATGTGTTAATTATTCAAGAACGGGATGTATTAATGACCCATGGAACGCGTTACAGTGCGTGCTGCTGTTTGTGTTTACGTCGTTTAACAGAAAACATATTTGTTCGAAGACGAGATGAAGAAACGAACGGGACAAAGAGCAAAAGGGTTTCGGGGGGAAAGAATTAACGGCGGAATGCGAGATAATTAAAGTCTCGTAAATTGAGAGCGATCGCGTTTTAAATTGTAGCTGACAAAAGGTCTCCTTTATATAGGCTCGGTGCAAGTCGTCGACGGTCTGCGTCTAGTCGAAAAATGTGTGCGTACTCGGAGATTTCGTCGAGGTTAAACGATCCGGTAAGAGGACGGACCAGAAAAGCGACTTTAAATCGATTCCTCATGGTGCGAAAGTGTTCCTAAGCGATTTAGCAACAATTTTCTCCAATTGCTTCAATGTTCGGTCCATTGGATTTGGCAGTAGCGCCGAGAATTAAATTTAGAACTATTCCCAACTTCTTTATGGCGTCGCTTATTAGAAATCTACGTTTCTTTTGGTAAATTGTTGAGGAGAAACCCTCCAGGAAGATGGAGACTTTAAACGAGGAAATTAGCATTAAGTGAGTTGCTCTTGTCACGAATCTCCGCAGATGATTTTGGCAATCGACCTTTTGCAAAGTTTCTCACTCTCAAGTTGGCAGTAAAGTTAATAACCCAATTTAGAACTATTAGTAACTTCTTTGTGAAATCGTTCATTAGAAATCTGCTTTCCTTTTGGTAAATTGTTAAGAAGACGCCATGCAGAAAGATGGACGAGCTGTTCTTGTGACGAATCTTCGAAGTTAATTTAGCAAATCGGCTTTTTTTCAAAGTTCCTCACTCTGGGGCTGCAGTAATGCGAATAAGCAAATTTAGAACAATTCCAAACTTCTCTATGGAGTCGTTTATTAGAGACTTTGGTATATTGTTAACAAGGCACCATCCAGAAAGATGCAGATTTCAAGCGAGGAAAATTGCATCAAATCGGTTGCTCGTGGACGTTTCGGCGATTTGAAGGCGTGATCATGTGACGTGTTAAAGTTGGAATATTTCTTAAGCTACTTGTCGAGTCGTCCGCCATTGTAAATTCCTCGAAACGTCGACGTTCTATCGCCAGAGGTATTGCCAACAGTAACATTCGAAAGATGCCAACAACGTCTCTTTTCACATTCCTCCGGTATCTCCTCCATCGACTGCCCTCGAATCATTTATTTCCCGTCGTATCGACTTAAGTCATTTGTATGGTAATATCCTGCTATCTTCGTCCGTTCCCTTATAATACGCGCACCATCTCGTCTCCTCCAATTTTTCTCGTGCTTCGTTTTCTCGAGGTTGTAATATCTCTTGTACATACGTTCGTCCTCACTCGGAGCAATCTTCTGCTTGAAATTTATTTTATTATCTTATTTGGTTATTCTTCGACAACGTACTAAATAATAATAAGACAACGCCAACAACAACAGCAACAACAACACGAGGAAAGGCAATAAAACGAGGTGGAAGTAGAAATAACGACGGCAGCAGCAGCTAGTACAAGAAGAGAACGAGGGAATTACTAAACAACAACAACAAGAACAAGTGAATGCGTTAGGAGATGGTCGAGGCGAATCGAAAGAAAGAAATAGAGGCCGAAGAAGATGAAAATAAAACAAGAGAATAATAATGTTCTTGCATGCAAGCAAAAGGTAACACCTCTGAGGAGAAATTAAATTTGATTAATGGGTTAGCTATTAACGCAACGCAATTGCGTCATGTCCGACCGAAGAGATTCATTGGGATCGTAAATTTTAAGAGATTTTCTTCCCTTTCGTTCGCATTCGCTTCTCTCTTAATTTTTTTCGCCGATCGCCAACCATCATCTTCTGCATTTTATTATCACAGTTATCGCCATACTTTTCCCTCTAACATTCGCCGACGTTTAATAGATTCGCATAATAATTAGCGCTAACTTGTACGGGGCGATCGAAAAGTGAATCCGTTCGGAGCACTGTCAAAATCGGTTTACTTATACGTGACAAACGAGAAATTCGCATTGGAAAATTGCTCTTAATTTCGCGCTTAAGACGCGAATTTTCCATTAACGTAAAAGAAATAAGCGAACAAGAAAAACAAACTAAAGTGGAAAACTCTCGTGAGGGTCGACTTTCTTATTTGTTTATTCCCGTTTAACGAAAAAAAAAAACACACACACACGAAACAATTGACTCGACGGCGACGACGACGCCGACGCCCTCAGTTTACTGCTTTCCGTCTCCTTCGCGAACGATTCCTCTTCATCCAACCCGCCGGCAGCGAGACAAATGAAAAATGAAAAAGAGACACGGCGAAGAAGGGGCGAGGAAAGAGTTCCCCGGTAATTGAATGTCAATAAGCGGGACTGCACTTGAAAACTCAAACAGAAGAAGTGGAAGGACGAGGAGATGGGAAAAAATAAACGAACAGAAAATTGGAGCAAGTGAGAATTGTCGGGAAGGAAAACTGCGAAAATATTCGTTTCGCAAGACTCCTCGCGAACGTTCGTCGTCTTTGTTTCTTCGCCGCTCCCCCCGCGAGTGAGGGATCGCCCTCCGCTCGCAATAGCGCGAAGCCGAAAGGGAAAATAATCGGAAAGAGATGAATTCCTAACGTTCTTGTAGCTACTGTTATTGTTGTTGTTAATCTTCGACCGCCGTCACCCGCACCATCATCGTCGTCAGAAGAAGGGATGCGTGAGCGAGGGGACGAACTCTATTTCGCGATCGAGTGGCCACCCTTCGAGAGGACAAAAAAGAAGGCGAAGCGAAATCCCCCTTTTTTTAAACGACCAGAAAATGTTTGCTTATAAAAGAACTGCAGAGGAAGCGAACGAAGGAAATTGGAACGTTTTGTTTTTGGGTCCGAACGAAAAGCTAATTGATCAATTACACGTCGAAGTCCACGAGACGAAAGGAAACGAAACATAAAAATTATGTTAATCGACCGATTTTACGCCAAATTTGGCCCGACTTCTTTTGTTTCAGTTTCTTTTTTTCGGTTGTTTCGCCCGTTCCCTTTTCGTGTTATTATTAATATTATCGGTAATTATTCTTAGATAAAGTGACGAAGCGCCGCACAGCTGGCGTCCGAACCCGTGGTACATGGCACCACACTGAGAATTGTTATTCTTTCCCGTTCTGTCCAATGGCGAAAAGGATCTTTCCCATCGTCATCATCATCATCAACAGCGAGAACGTAAAGGCGTTACGCTACAACAACGGCGTATTTAACTTAAAAAGAACAAAGACGCAACGCTGGCGGAGAAGACGAACAATGAAGAAGATGCGGACGGCCTTTTGTTTATTGCAGTTCTTGCGGCATTAGAACCGATGCATCATCATCATCATCATCGACTTTGCTACGGTTATCGTTGATTTTACGTTCCTTTTGATTTATCGCCCCCCGAATTCGGGCGAAATTTTGCGGTTAACAAATGAAAATTCTGCAAGAGAGAAAAAAAACTGTTACAGCAGAGTTTGAAGGGACGTTTGCCTCACGCCAAGCTCCAGTCGAGGCGGAGGAAAATGAAGGAATTTGAAACAGTTCGATTTTCGAAAAAAAAAAAAGAAGCAAAATTGAAAAGGCGAAAAAAGAAAGGAGAAACGATTTTTCGTTTATCGCCGCGGCTTTTTATTATGATTAATCTCGCACACTCGCCAACGAAATAAAAAGCGAGCCGATCGAACGAGACCCACTAATGCCCGTGAAATGTACTTTTTTCCATTATTCGTCTCCTTCTTCGCATCGTCTCGATTAAAAAAACGCGCGTTTCGATCGAGAGAAATTTTTGCAATCGTCGCGCTCGAAGAGGAAACTGCGCGACGAAAGAGTTGGATCCTTTCGTCGCAATTTTCCAACACGATGACTTTTGCAAAACGGTAACATGTGGCCCGGGCCACGCACCCCCTTCGCCATTCTCGATTCGCTTTTTTTTTCCCGGCCACGTCGAAGTTAGTTCCACCAGGACGCCGCGTCCTCCCCGGGGAGAGCCGATATCGCGACGGGGGATCCTATTAGCGACACTAACCGGGGGTGGAAGACGACGCGGCGACGAACAATGGACGGCCGGTTTTCCGGGTCCAACAAAGGCGAGCGTTAAATATTTGCCGATGATGCCGATGATGATGATGATGGTGCGTCGAGGGCGCAAAGGCTATTAACGGTTGTAATGCAATTTTGCGAGTGCGCCGACAACAATAACAAACAAAACGCGGTGGAAGACAAGTGGAAGTTTGCAACTTTTAAAACGGCGGCGACATGTGTTTTGGGCAAGAGGGGAGGACATTATTTCGTTTGCGATTTGCTCGCCATGAGATTTCCGCACGGCGAGGAGTCTTTTGGGCGAGCGGGGGAGGAAGAGGAGGAGGCGGCGGCGGACGACGTCGAATGCGACCCCGTTTATTTTGCAATTTTCCCATCGCCAAATCGAATCAAATTCGTTTCGCCCCCCGGCGCCGAACGAAAATCCGCCGCTTTCAACTCGCTCTTCGTCTTCGTTCGCCGTCCCTCGTTGAAATCGAAGGTCTCTCGCGTGGCCGGATCCACACTAGACGTCGGGACTGCCGAAAAGCGCGACTTCTTCTGTTTGGTGTATCGTTTCTGTTTTGCAAACATTTTGATCTGGCGGTACCTAAAACGAGAGAGCAAGAGGAAGAAACCGGAGACCAAGTTGGGGTCGCGCATCGTAAACGAAAGAACACGGCTTTTGTCGGCTCCGGAGCAGGTACTTCGCACCCCCGCGGAGATGTTGATAGATAGATTTGCATTTTTTGTTTCGTTTCTTTTTTTTTTATTACTCCTCCGCTTTGCTTTTGTTTTCTCCTTAATGTTGCTCCAACTTGTGTCTTCGTTTGTTAATCTCTTCGAATCGGAAGATATTGTTCGTCTTATGGTCGTCCACAAACAAATGCAGAGTTTGTGCAACCATTTTCCAATTACGTCTCGCTCCTTCCGGAAAGAATCGTTGGCGAAAGGCTTTGCCGACGATGAGAATGACGAAGAAGTCGCGGAAGAGAAGAAACGGGTGTGTTATTGAGCAACAAAGGGAAATTATAAGGTCGATAAACCGAATCAAAACATTAATCTAAGATTAATCGGAAATTTTAATTATGTTTTGGTTACCTGAATTTTACGCCGATTCTTTGCTTTTTTAATTCTGCCCTCGTTTCTTCCAGTCGATCTTCGTCTGTCGCGTTAATCGGCCGCCGCCCTTTGTTCTCTCGCTTCTTTGCCGTCCTTCTGCATACGTCGCGTAATTCAATAACAACATCGACGAGAGGTCGAGTTAAATGAGAAATTTGACCAAATTGAATCGATTTACAACCCTTTTATGCACGAATCGTTATTCGCCTTTTGATCTTTTTTTTTTGCTTTCGCCTTTTTGCGCCACATTCGATTCGTTCTTTCTTTTTTTGCTGTTGTTGTTGTTGTTGTTGCTGCAACGTTCCTTTGAAATCTAGCGGTTTTGATTGACAAAAATCGAGACGACCTGTTATACAGAGCGATTGATTGACGATTGGCAAACGTCGAAATGGGAAACTTTCTGAGACAGCGCTTTGATCGCCCAGTAGATAGAACGCGACGTGTAAGACCTCTCCCTTCATTTCTGTTCCCATTTCCTTTCATTCTTTCTTTTCGTGTTCCCTCCGCTTTCTCTGTGATGTTGGCACCCCCGCGGCTCACCTCTGTTTTTCGGCGGATTCCCTCGATGAGGGGGGGGGGGGCGCCATTAAAGCAGCACGATACCTTTCACGGGCAACAAAAGGTACTCCGCCCCGTCTAGTGCGATTCCGTCAGGGAAACGTTACCAAAAGGAAAAGAAAAGGAGAATCGAAGGGAATCGAAACAAAAAATGGAAACTTCTGGGGGATGATTATGACGATGACGATGATGATGATGATGATGATGGGGCCCCCTTTTCTTCTGCGGGCTTACAACCTGTTGTCGCTCGGGCGTCGATCGATCGATCGAGTGCGGTGCGGTCTTTTCGCAACAAAAACAACAAATCTTGCCGGATTTTTGCAACAACAATACGATCGCTTGTTTTGTTGGCGATCGGATTTAACTCTCTGCAAAAGAGTTTACCTGTCAACTTTTAATCCTCTCCCCCCCCCCCTCTCTTTTTTGCGGTTAATCCAGAAACAGATTTGTAAATTAAGAATGTTTTAAGCTGCCGCTGCTGCTGCTGTTGCTGGTGGTGGTAAGTGTATAAGTTACATTCAGTCGACGGCGGTTAGTTTTACTTTGAATTCTACCTCTTTCGTCGAATCCACGCGGCAAGAGAGCGGTGCCCGGAAGATTATCCGCACCGGATTAGTGCGGAGTTAACGTCTTTACACGTGTTCCATCGGCTTAATCCAATCCTCCAGTTTACAACGTGGCGAAATAAAAGAATTGACCGTCAGTCGGATCCAATCAACTTTGTACTCTTCAGGTCTTCACCTCTCTCTCTCTCTCTCTCTCTGTGTGTGTCTCATTCCGTTTGCAATTGTTTTCAACGGAGGATTAAATTGTTCTCGTTCTTGTAAACCGTTTAAAGCCGACGTGTACCTCTTATAACGAGCGATTGATTTCGAGTACGCGGAATTGTTATTGTTCGCCCTTCGTGAGGTTCCCAAGATTTCTTTTCGTAATAAAAAAAAAACAAAAAAAAGAAGAACGAAACGAATGGATTCCCGGTTGGAAACAATTTCGTTTGTCCGTTTCGTCGCCGTGACAAATTCGCGATATCGCTCGCGATTAATTTCTCGTTGGCTTCCAGTAGGCGAAACAATGTCGCGTTCACCTACTACGACTCCGCAAAAAGCAATCAATCAATTCGGATAGGAACGGAACGAACGCGCGAGGCCAAAACGGAAAATTGGAATCGTTTTCTTTTCCCATTACGATTCTTGCTTCTCGTTTTAATTTCAATTTGTTTTCGCGTTATCATAATTTCGTTCGCTCTTTGTTTGTTTGTTTGTTTTTTTGCACGCTGACGATTATTGCACGTTATTTAACTGTGAATAATGTCCAATAAACATCCGTAAAATTAACGTGGGCATCTCGCGAATTCGCGTGAATTGCGTCGACGTTTCGATTTCGAAAATTTCGAACTGGTGAAAAAATCGCCACGTAACCGATCTGACTCGTCAGAAATTTCGCAATTTCTCCGCGCGCCCGTATAAACCGCGTACGACGCCATTTCTCATTAAAAAGTTAACACGTCGAAGAAATGCGAGGAGGAATGCAGCAGCAGACGAAATTAAAGGACGACGATTGAAAATCGAAGAATAAACACTCCGGCAACGAACGAAAAACAACAACGGATACGACGAAGAGGCCAGCCAACAAGAACAATAACGCAAGGAGGAAAGAAGATGGCCCAGAAGAGGAGGCGACGATTCTTTCTCGCTTCGATCATTCTCTTTTGCTCGCTGGGTCTTTGCCGTTTCCTTCTCTTTCGCCCGTCGACGTTGGTACATGTGTAACTAACGTACTTTGAATTTAATACGCACCATCCACCATCGCCGCGGTTCTTCGAGATGATGGAAGAAAAAAAAGCGAACTGCAGTTTCACCGGTTAATCATTAATCAAATTTTCGGACGCTACGTTTTGCCCCACATTATTAAGAATTGTATTCCCCCAAAAAAAAAGAGAACAAAAACAAAACCGACTCTGGACGAAGAAACAAGGAGAGAGAGAGAGGTGACTTTTAAATTGTAGTGGGAACAGGTGATTTTTCCTTTTGGGTTATTGTTCTCTCTGCTCCCATTTCGTTTGATGATGAACGCACCAAAAATTGATAAAGACGAGAGAAGAAAAAGTCGTTCCCAGGCAGCGAGGAATGTTAAAGGCCGCGGAAGAGGAGCGTAACTTCGATCAGCAGTTGCTGGGGAATTCACGAAACTATTCTGAACAAACACCGCGAAACAAAATGTTAACGTGACATACGAGGGTGAACTGATAAACAACTTGCTTTGATAATATATTAAATGGCAGGCAAAAATTTCGGTTTTAACGACTCTCTCACTTTTCAACGTGGTCCTTTCGAAGTCCGAAGCACTTGGCCAACGTTCCTCAAGCGCTCCGATCCTTTTGCAGAAGTGGATTGCTCAAGACGATATTTTGTGACTACATCGAAATCTTTTCTTATCCCCTATTATAACGCTGCGCAACGAGTTATTTATCGAACAGCCCGCGTAGAAAACGTTTTCATTTTGTCGCCCACCGTCTCACCGACAATGCCAATTCATTCTTTTGCTTTTGGGCTCGTCATCAACGACTCTCTCATCGTCTTTGATTTTTCCCATTAGATTTCGACGCAACGGACCTGGAAACTGTTAAAATCGATCGCGAATTCGCCAAAAGTCTCCTCGTTTCCTTTTTTTTTTTCGGGCGGGTTTCGCTTCATTTTCATGCACAATTCACCATTATTATTATTATTATCATCGAATGTTAACCTAATAATAAATAAATAATCATCGTTGCTCTACGTCAACGAGGGATGAAACGAGGAGGAGGAGGAGGAGGCGGGGTTGGGGGGGGGGGCAGGGGAGGCTATCGATCCGATCATTACTACTATTATTATATTTATAGAAAATAATAGTAATAATAATTCGATTGTTACGTTAATTGTTGTAGCCATATTCCCCTCTCTCTCTCTCTCTCTGTGCTCTGTTTGCAAAATCCAACCAATAAAATGTCAACAAAACGGCAAAACAACGGTAACAACCAAAACAAGAAGTAAAAACAAACAAACGCACATCTCTCGTTCGTTCTGCGTACAGGGAGATCAAGCGCGTTTTTAATCCCGAGCCGCCTACCTGCGAATAATAATCGTGCCTCCCGCTAATGCAAATACGATAGCGAATGCGAGAGCAAAGCGGAACGCAAACAAACAAGACGTAAATGCAACAATAACAAACCGGCAATAATATATTAATGCGGCATCCGGGATGCGACGATAACGGGCGATCACGACTGAAACGGATCGCGTTGTCATCACCGGAGGTTGGTGGAATTGGAGGTGTTCACGATCGCCCGGTACCCACTTCCGAATTAGATCTCGTTCCAATTGAATGCGAAAAGTATCGAGTGATAAATGTAATGGAATCGATGCAGTGGCGCCAATTGAAACGACAGCAAAAAAAAAGCGAAATTCTGGTGACCCACCGGCAACAACAAAAAAAAAAGCGATTTGGGCGCGTCCAAGTGCGGGGGTCGGTGTCGACGGCGGTCGGAAATTAATTATTTTCGCATCGATTTTAATTAAATTAATAACGGACGCGTCATAATAATAATAATCGTTATTAATATTATAATTATCATTGTTGCCAACTGATTCGCTAACAGTTCAAATCGTCAACCATCAAAGTGATTTCAATTTTCTTTTGCGAAGGGTATAGGGCAGGAAGACGTCGGTTTTTTTGTTGCGTTGTTGCAAAATGATAGAAATTTAAAATATTTCGCCAACGAGCGAGGTTGGCGACAAAGGGGAGGAGAAGACGAGGTAAGGCAGAGGAACTTATCTTGGTATGCAGTTCTGGTTCTGGTTACGGATTAACCAAATCCGGATTTAAAGTGAATACACCGGATCCCCTTTTGCCTTTCGAAATCCGTCTCGGCTCCCCGTTCTTCTCCGCCCAACCTTTCGATGCGTCTGGATGAAACGAAGAAGTCGCCCCCCCCCCCCCCCCCGTCGCTTTATCCCTCGCTCGCCCCCCCCCCCCCCCGGGGCGCGTTTACTTGACTTACATAAACAAAAAAAAAAACATCCCCATCGTCTCCAGGTGAACCTGCTGGAATTGAAAAGGTTCCGACGCCGTCGCCTTCGTAATCAATTGTTAAAACGAAATAGTTCTCTAACACTTTTGACGTCTTCTGTTTCAGATTCGGCTGCGCGGGAGGATTCAAATCGGTGCGGGGTGAGTGCTTCAAAAATATCTTTCGTTTCCGGTTTCCGGCTTGAAAACAGAGCCATCGACGGGCGTTTTAGGGATTCTTCTTCGTTTCTTCGTTTACTGTTAGATTGACGTCTCCTCAGACTGCCGGACAACCTTTGCTCGTCCACTAGACACTTAATCCGATCATCTTCTCTCGGTTCCTTTTTTATTTGTTTCTTTGTTAATCCAAAAGTGTCGTCCTCTGTCTTCTTCGACTTTTTTTCGTTCTTCGTTGCCTCTGGTGAAGTAAATCCTCAACAATAACCGTTCGAGTCGGCGAGATGGGCGAGTAATCTTCTTATTTAGTAGAAGAACGGACGAGTATCGCTCACCGCGAAATCCTCTCGGCCATCCTCGTCCCGCAAAAGCTGCCGCTTTAACGGATCGCGAAAAATGAATTTCAAAGACCGGGGGAAACAAACGACTTTACGACGGCGGAATGAATGAATAATTGAGGGCGAGTACTTAAGCGATGCGAAAGAGGGCCGGCTTCGTTTTTTCTTTTCTTCTCGGCGCGTTTAAAATTCAAAACGACGGTCCCTTTGCGATTGCTATTAAAACGGCCACGTGAATAATGAACGTCTCGCTAAATATGACAGAAATTGCGGAAAACGCACGCCGGGGAATCGCCCTCGACGCACCGCGAAACGGTTCCTTCGCTTTCGATCGTTCTAATTGCTGCCCGCGTCCGTCGCCAATGATTGATGACGATCGGCGACGAACTGGCAAACTTCCTTCGGCCCCTTTCGGCCGATTTTGCCGCAAAACTCCCGAAACGGTCGCGAAAAAAAAAAAAAGAAATCGCATCTCCACCAGATTCCTCGTGCGTTTACCTTTTGTCCGCCCCGAAGACTCGCTCCTTCGTCGTCGCTTTTCCCATCCAATCTAATGCGGGAAATAATAACGATAATAAATAATAACTCATCTTGCGGAGTGAGTGATGGCTGTCAATTTGTCCACGTCAAATGGAACGAAGTACAAAAGGGAAGAGGTCGATGGATGATGATGATGATGATGACGAAAATGATTTCGTTGTGGTTACTAATGTCCGAGCGAAGAATACGCCGGCGAGAGACGGAGAGAGAAATCGGTTTCCCTCCCGCTGACCAGAAGTCGAAGAATAAATAATAACAGTAAGACGAAGAAGGGGAGGAGGAGGACGAAGTGGAGGAAGAAGTTGATGGAAATCAACTGATCACATCTCGCCTGGTAGACGGTATTTGTAATAGTCGATGATGATGATGATGACGATGATGACGAGATTGATTGGAAATTACTGGCGATGGCTCATTTTAACAGTTGACGGCTGCGAGAGGAAAATTAACAACGGAAATTGTACGCGAAGCAAATGTTTTCGTTCACTTCACTTTAGAATCCATTTAGACGCTCGGTATATTGCGAAACGGTAGCGCTAAATTCCAAACTTTAATTGCAACTTGTTGCTGTTTAATTAGCAGCGAAGCACGCCGCGGGAGGAGGGAGGGAAGCAGATGGGGCGAAAAACAAAACGCAAACTCTTTTGTCCTTAACCATCGTCGTCATCATTGAAGGCGCGACGGTGGTTGGGAAAATGGAGAAAAGTTTTCCTTCTTTTTTTTTTTTTTTCGCGATCTTCGCGCCCCCTTTTTTTATGGCCGAAACCGTCCGTGGTGACGTCACGAAAATCAATTTTTCTCCGCAGCCTTCTCCGCCAATCAAACCGTTCGAAGGCGAGAAGCAACTCCTGGTAATAATAATTGCACTTGTAATGACGACGACGATGATGATGATGATGATGGTCGATTTTCCGTCCTTCTTCCCGTTGTTTGTTCTTTTCTTTTCGGTCCGTCTTCCAGCGCCGGAGCGGTTCGTACTTAATAATAACACGAGGAAACTCGAGGAGGGAGGAAAAAGGTTTTCTCCACCTCCCCGAGCTCCTTTCTTTGCGTCCCGTTCCTCGAGGGCAAACGATGATGGTGATGATAACGACTCTTGCGGACTTGTTTGAACTTACCTCTCTCTCTCTCTCTCTTTCTCTCTCTGTTGTCCAATTCGCGAGCGGCGAATATTTCCTCCGCAAATATTTGCAGAGCAATTTCCACCGACACTCGCGCCATTTACGCTTTCTCGCTTTCCGCCCCGTCCGACGAATTCCGCGTTCTATTTCGCTTCTTATTTCGTTAAGCAGAAAAATCGCACGAAAATTAGTGCGAGAAATTGACGGCGGTGGGAATTAATTGCGAGCGCAACAAGAAAAACGCGACGTTTCGGGTCGTGCAAATAATCCCCGCATTTGTCGAAGGGTCGAGGGCCGCCGTTGAAACGTGCGGCTCCGGCGACCGGCTCGCCGCTCGGAAAATCCGTCCGGATTAATCCGTGTCGTCGCGGATTAATCCGCTGCCCTCCTCATAATATATGTTCGGGAAAACGCAACGACATTGTTTTTAATGAGGAAACAAATGAACAGTTGCAGGTGGAGTTTGCGAACAATCAACGAAAACTCGATTCGTTCTTTTGGGAGGGAGGGACGGGGAGTGATTTTCCATTAAAAGTCCCCTGGCAAGAATCGAAGAAGTTTTCCGAATGAAATGTGGGAGTTTTTCTTTAGGAGAAACTGCGAGATATTTCCGGGGCGAAAAGTCTTCGCAGTTTCGGAGAACTTTATTAATATGGCGAGGGGAAAAGAAACAGGAAGAACCGGGACACACACACACACACGAGGAAGCACTTCCCACATAAACAACCGTAAAACAAAAACCCGACTCGCAATTTCCCAGCGCATTTTCCATCCGCTTACCCTCAACAGCACCTTGAACACTCTTCGGATTTCCATACGACGTGTCGCGTGTTCCCGTTTCTTTTTTCCTCGCTTGCTCCTCATTCTCGCAGTAAATGGAAACCTTTTCGGTTAGGGGAGCGAGAAACGAGTGGAAAACGAAGAAGAACCGAAGGAGGGTTGGGAAAGCGAGCGAAGAGGGTTTTTCTATTGCCTCGTCGCTTGGGCCGTCGCTATGGTGACAGCGACAGCACAAAGAGACGAAGAAGTCGAAGTACTCGAAGGACTCGATTGCGATTTGACGCTTTTTCTTTCCATTTCGCGCCGACGAAGAAATGGCGAAACAAAGCAAGAATTCCGAAAAACAACATCGACATTAAAACAAATTTTCTCTCTCCGCAATCGCTTTCGAGTTTCTCCAGTTGCTGCGTTTTTTTTTACACGCACTCGAAATGTGCCGAAACACTCGAACAAACTCCAATTTAGCACACCCATCATCATCGAATTCTTTTGTTTCCCCTTTTCGTCCCTCTTCTCGCGGAAAAAAAGGAAGAAAATTAAAGCGTCGGGATAAATAAATTTGCCGCCTTTAATTGGATTATTCGTTCGTTTAAAGTTGCGAGCGTCTAATAAATGAAATCGACGAGTTTGCCGATCGTCGGCAGCGGTACAGGGCGATCAGAAAGAAATCCGTTTGGAGTTGACAGCGACATTTGACGTAGCGTTTCGATCGCACTGCACTGTTTATCGTAGTGTAAAGTTTGGTTATGGACGAGAGAACTTTTACCTTTTGTTTTTTTTTTTGGTGATTATTCGCGAAATTTTGTTGTTGTTGCGTGCCCGACAATCGGCCGCCCTCTTTCTTCCCCCCTCGCCATCGAGGATTGTTATTATTCGTAATGGGGTATAATCAAAATATCAACGTCAAATTATTCGCCCCGCGAACGGTGATCCGGACGTCGGTGATTATTGCTCCGATATCGCGAGTTGTTTCCTTCGTTGCTTCACCGCTTTCCATTGGGAAACCGTTTTGTTTTCTCCCTCGACTTTCGCTGTCTTCGCCGCCGTCAGGATCCGAAGCTCGTGCAAACGCAACCTTTCGTTCGCTCCGTTTGTTTTCCTTTTTTGGCTTTTGATCGGATAATTGGCCCGCTCACGTGATAATCGCGAAACGTGGCGTGCACGTTGTCCGCGAGAGTTGAAAATTGTTGATATTTTCCGACATGCGAGACGTTTCCCGTTCGCGAATCTCGCGCGATTGCGTTCGAAGGGGAATAAATCGAGACACGCCCGGTTGGTGTAAAGAAGGAAGAAATGGGAAATGAATCGTCGCTTTCGCACAAAAAAAAAAGAAACGACGATAAATTTTGCACCCTCGATCGCAATAATAAAGCGAAGAAATCATCAAAGGAATGCGTATGAATTAGCTTCGGCATCCATTAGATTAGATTGGTAGTCATTCTTGGGGTTTTCGACGAAACGAAAAACTCCGGCGGTGCCGTTGAGGACCGACGCAAGAAACGCGAGGGCGAACGATGAAGGAGCAAAAGAGGACGGCACGAAAAATCATTTATCTAGCAGGAATAATAATAATAAGCAAGAAAATATTCATGACTTTTACTTAATTATACGTTGGCAATGGAACCGTCTATTATAAAGAAGCAGGGAGGCGGCCCTTAAATAACGATAGGAAGAAGAGGCGAGCAGCAAGACGAAGAGGCAGAAGAGGGAAACAACAACAAAAAAGCGTTTCTCTCTACCTCTCGAGGAATAATATTAAGACAAGGGAGCGCAAGCAGCAGCAGCAGCAACAACAACAACCGCCGCAGAAGATTGCAAACTATAGATTCGCGAAAACCGCTAGATCGCTGGAAAGCTAACGGCAAAGAAGCGACCCCAAACGTTTCGCGACGTCGCCAACACGAACCGCAGTTTGCCGATCGACAATCGAGTCGAAATGGGCGATTTCGTGGACGAGGAATCTTGCTATTATCCGGCGATCTGTTCGCGTTTGCAACTCGTTGACGCTCCGGATGGCGAGGAAGAACGTCGACATCGTCCGAAAACACAATCGACCGTTCTTCGTATTCTCAAAAGACAAAGAAGTTGAAGGGTGGGCGTGCCACGGACGGGGAACAAAAAGAAGAACGAAAGGCAGAAGAAATGACCAGCGAAGATAGGAGTGGAAAAAGGAGCAAAAAAAAAGAAATGAGAAGAAACGTGAATGATGATGATGATGAACTGGCCGCGGCCAGTTCAGTTTATTAACTCTCCAACGTATCTTCTATCTGCTTCATTTTAATTCCATCCTCCTCCTCCTCTTCATCATCATCAACAACGGCAACGGCAACGTGTTCCTCGTTCTTTTTATTGTTATTTTCAACTGTTAATATATTTTGTTACGTCTATTTATCATCATCCTCTTCTACTTCGTCTCGCTCTCTCGACGTTTTCTTTTCCGTCCTCTTCATCTACTGCCCGCTGCCACACGGCCGACAATGTTAACGTGTGCATTTGTTTTGGCGAAGGCGAAAACGAAACATTTCCCAAATATCCCGCTTCTTCCTTCGATAAGCAAAGCGACTCGCGATGAAAAACGCGCAAGAAGCACTAAGAATTTCCTCGCGAAGCGCGAAGAGAGAATGGAAAACAATGTACGAGCGATATGATTTAAATGCTCGAACCACCCCCTTCGCCAATTTCCATCATCGTTCCCGTCGCCGTCGCCCTTTCTTTCTTTTCCTTTCATTTTTCCTTCTTCTCCACGCCGCTAGGAAAATTAATGTCGTCCGTCTCTTCCTCCGTCGACTATTCTTTTGCACTTGAGCTGGTTATCAGGTGAAGCACAAGCGGCAATAGAACTCGACTACCAGCGGCACCCCCGCCGGTAGTTTATTCATTCGTGACCGCTGTTTAGCAATTATTTACACAATGCGACGCACACACACACACACACGTACGTACGTACGTACCGACGCCACTGCCTACCACGAACCACCCCTAACGTTCTGTAATATTAAACGGTACAACAACAACAACGTCGACGACAACAACCCCCCATCGTACTTTTAATAGAACTCTTTTATTTCCTTCTTCTACTTCTTCTTCGGTCTATAATATTACTGCTGCTGCTGCTGGTGAAGCGGACGATGATAAAGAGATGGGAAATAATGAAAGAGGCGACTGGCGATAATTTATAAAATTAAATGGACGGACCGAGATGACAATGGGAATAACAGGCGAAATAATAATAATGCGAACGAGGAGGGAAGACGCGGAACGAAGAGCGGCGATTGCGGTCGTTGCGGCGATATTGGATGAAAGGCATGAAGATGCTGTTGATTAAAGTGGAACGAATAAAAGCGACAATTGAAGACTGTGGATCGCGTTTTGAATGATGGAAAAATGGAAAGGAGGAATTGGGGAAGAGCGTGGTTGGCTGAAGTTTGGAAAATGTTGATAACAAATTGGTGAAAGACGAATGATATTCGAAGCTTTTGATGAAGGATTATTTCCTATTCAAGAAGGTTTTCCTAAAAATTGTGATCAAAAAAACTGTCAAGAAACTCGAAAATAAAAGGAAGAGAACTTTTAAAGGAGTTAAAAACGGAATGGTTATCGGGAGGCAATGTCTTCAAGAATTTGAGAATCTTGGGACGAGAATTTTCTTCAAGATTTTTGACAAGAAAAGAGTGAAAATGTATAAACCTTGAGGAATTCAAAGAATGGGAATGAAGGGAAGTTGAAAAGAGATTTTTTTTTGGGGAGGCAATGTCTTCAAGAGTTTGAGGCATTTTAAACAAACTTTTTAATGTGTTTGTTAAAAAAGTGGTAGAGGAATATAAACCTTGAAGAATTCAAGGAATGGGAATGAAGGGAAGTTGAAAAGAGATTTTTTTTTGGGGGAGGCAATGTCTTCAAGAGTTTGAGGCATTTTAAACAAACTTTTTAATGTGTTTGTTAAAAAAGTGGTAGAGGAATATAAATCTTGAAGAATTCAAGGAATGGGAATGAAGGGAAGTTGAAAAGAGATTTTTTTTTGGGGAGGCAATGTCTTCAAGAGTTTGAGGCATTTTAAACAAACTTTTTAATGTGTTTGTTAAAAAAGTGGTAGAGGAATATAAACCTTGAAGAATTCAAGGAATGGGAATGAAGGGAAGTTGAAAAGAGATTTTTTTTGGGGGAGGCAATGTCTTCAAGAGTTTGAGGCATTTTAAACAAACTTTTTAATGTGTTTGTTAAAAAAGTGGTAGAGGAATGTAAACCTTGAAGAATTCAAGGAATGGGAATGAAGGGAAGTTGAAAAGAGATTTTTTTTTGGGGGAGGCAATGTCTTCAAGAGTTTGAGGCATTTTAAACAAACTTTTTAATGTGTTTGTTAAAAAAGTGGTAGAGGAATATAAACCTTGAAGAATTCAAGGAATGGGAATGAAGGGAAGTTGAAAAGAGATTTTTTTTTGGGGGAGGCAATGTCTTCAAGAGTTTGAGGCATTTTAAACAAACTTTTTAATGTGTTTGTTAAAAAAGTGGTAGAGGAATATAAACCTTGAAGAATTCAAGGAATGGGAATGAAGGGAAGTTGAAAAGAGATTTTTTTTTGGGGAGGCAATGTCTTCAAGAGTTTGAGGCATTTTAAACAAACGTTTTAATGTGTTTGGTAAAAAAGTGGTAGAGGAATGTAAATCTTGAAGAATTCAAGGAATGGAAGTAAAAGGCGGAGGCCCTTTAAAGAAGTTAAGAAATGAATAGTAATTTGAAGTTAAAGTCTTCAAAGGAGGCTCGTTAAAGAGGATTTCATTCAAGATTGTTCATTGGCAAACATGTAGAAATCTTGAGAAATTCAAGGAATGGAAATAAAAGATGGAAGCCTTCTAAGGAAGTTAAAAGGATATTTATTTTGGTGAGGTAATATCTTCAAGAATTTGAGGCATTTTAAACAAATATCTTTTTAATGTGTTTGGTAAAAAAATGTGGTAGAGTTGTATAAACCTTGAGGAATTCGAGGCATGGGAATAAGAGTTGGAGGCATTTCAAAGAAGTCAAGAAAACAATGGCACGTAGGAATTCTGGTTGAGATTTGAGTCTCTTCAAAGATATTTCGTAAAAAAATCGCAAAGTATTACACATTTGCAGAAATTGCTTCTTCTATAGGCTGCAAAAAAAAAACTTCGAGAACGAATCTTCAATAATCCTCAAAACACTTTAACCATCATTTTTTATTGAAATTCTTTTTGCAAGAAGTTGAGCTTGCGTTGCGAAACGAAATTCAAAACGACCCCGTCTAAAATAGGGGACGAATGGTCGCGGGCAATTCAAAGACGAACCCTCGTGCCCTAGCTAGTACCACCCGAAACAAAAGCGTTGTCTACCGCAATTAAGAGCGGCCTCTCCAACATTTCGTCTTCGTCGATTCGCGCGACTGCCAACAGATACTCAACAATTATCATCCTCGTCGCATACGCAACTTCGCGTCGACCATATGGACGATCACCGTCATTACATGTGTACCAAACGCGTACGAAGAACACGAGTATCGCGCAATTGCACCGATGGGACGGAGGGAATATGGGCGAACGTTTCGAATGCGAACGGAGGGTGAGTCGTCGCTTACACTTATAAATACACGCATATGTCGTCGTTTACGATAAGCCCGACAACGGCCACGATCGTTGTTGCTGCCGCTGCTGCTGCCGTCGGTAATAGCGGCGGCAAGAGCGAAGATGGTCGTAGCTGTAGAGTATCTGGCGTTGGTAAATTGTATTTAACAAGGATCCCACGGGATCGGTGCTGCGCTCCCCCTCGCTCTCCGTCCTTCCTTCGGGGACTATATCATCATCATCAGCCTCGTCGTCGTCGTCGTCGTCGTACTCGCTATTATAACGATTCCGTCCCTTTGCGCTACTACAACTACTACCAACAGCGCTACTGTTGAACCATCAGTGTACACAATCTGTGCGCGAACGGTAAAGGTTTAATAAACAGAAGGGCCTTCATATAATACACAACAAGTTATAGTACTACCAGTGGCAATAATAGTGGTAGTAGTAGTCGTCACCAGCAACTACCTAGGGACTTCCTCCTACGAATCTAATAATCGAACCATCCAACGCACCATCGCCATCATCATCATCATCATCATCATCTCACTCTTACCAAATGATTCGAATCAGTGGTTCTCTTCCCTCTACTTCATCCCCATCGCAGCGAACCAACCATCGCACTCAGATTCATCAATGCGACAATAACAAACGTGTTTTGGCCTCGATTTGTAATTGATTATCCGGCTCGAAGGACCAAGAGCGAGAAAATGCCCGAGAAACACGTTATCGAGTGCAGATTGTCGGGAAAAAAAATATGCAGGTGTTAGACGCAAGTTACGTAAAGGAGTCGAATATAGCTTGTTTCTAAACAAAATGAGCCATCAGCATCGCCATGATCGTCGCTGAGTCCAAAGTGAATGGATGAAGATTGGGTTGCAAATTTTACACGCTTCTCCTTTCCCCATCCGCAAACAAATAGAGTTCGCTTAAGATTCCGCGCTTTTTTGCAAGGGAAAAGTTCGTTAAACTCTTGCGCCAGTTAATTTCTGTTTCGCCATTCGGAAATCGTTCCGTGAATTTCGACGAAGGGCGACCGACGAGAAATAAAAATAGTAGTAAACCGACCGAGATGTGAAGGAGAACGAATCGTTTCTGCGTTCCTCATCTTCAATTTGGCCTTAAGGCCTTTCGGCCGTGGTGGTAGTAGTAGTAGTGTGCGTGGCGTCGTCATCGTCGTCGTCGTCGTCGTTGGTGAAGATGATGATGATGATGGAGAGAGAAGAAATTAAAAACGAAAACAACGAATGCGAGGGAAAAAAGAAGCAGATTGTTTCTTTAACGGCATCGCGTACCAAGGGCACGTCATAAATGTTTGATTTATGTGAAGTTGGAAATTTTTTACACTAATTTGTTAGAAGATGAGTGCGAGTGTAAGACCGAGAGAGAGAGAGAGAGAGCGAAAGACACGAAGAGATGATGAGTTGAAGAAGAGTAATAATAATAAGAGCTGACCAACAGGTAGAGAACAATGTTAATAAAATAACTTCTTCTTGCTTCATTTTTGTTTTGACTGATTTAGTTTGGACGTTATTCTCGTTGCCGTTGTTGTTGTTGTTGTTGTTCCTCTTCAACGTTGTTGTCGTCCGCTGTTCTCCCTTTTTATTTATTATTAACGTTATTATAATTCCCCTTCGTCTTTATTGTTCTGCATCCTCGTCGTCCTCGTTTTAACTTCTTCATCTCGTTGACTCGTTCCACGATGTCGTTAATTATTTTCCTTTCGTTTTTTCTTCCGATGCTCTGCGCTCACACCGATTCTCTTGACACTTGCCAAAAGGCCTAAAGAAATTAATGCTGCGAAGGTTCACTTAAAGCGAGACACCGATTGGAAGTGGAGGAATTCACTCGCTTCCTCGAAACTGATTAGGATTAGAAGGAGAGGGTTTCATTTTCGTTCCTTTAACATCGATATTGCTACAAAACACGTGACGAGCTTTCGAATTTTGCATTTTTACCTCTAATAGCTATTAAATTTACGATCGCGCAAACGAGCAATTCGAGCCGTACACACACTATTTTTTGTTTTGTTTATTTTTGCAATCCTTTCGGCGCTATCGAAATTTATTATGGAGTATTTAACGCGCTCGTTGTTTATTATGGGGGTCGACAACAGTAGGCCCAACGTTGCGCTGGAATTTAACGCGGAATCGCCGTGTACGTGTTTGTATTAGAACGTGTAAATAGCGTCCGATTTAGTTCTCTCGTTTATTTTCATCCTTTTTTCGCGCCCGAAACTGGCAATAAAAGTTAAAACGCGAAAGCACGTCATCGGTTTTAAATTGGTCGCAATAATTTTGCCCCGCAAAACGGCGAAAACTCCCCGCTTTTTGCACGAGTTTCGTTCGCCGACCAAATCGGACGGGATGGATTAATTGGACGTAATGACCGTACGAACACGAATTGCCATTTTTAAAAACTACCCACCCACCATCATCCCCATTTACGGCCAATGTTTGCAAGATGCAGTGCGATCGATAATGATCGACATTCACTAAACCACCGCACTCAGATTGCATTTGTAACCGATTATCCGGCTCCAAGGACCAAAAGTAAGGAAAAAGTGAAAAATGCAACTTTTTATTTGCAAAATACATTGCGATCGATAATGATAGACATTCACTAAACCACCGCACTCAGATTGTATTTGTAACCGATTATCCGGCTCCAAGGACCAAAAGTAAGGAAAAAGTGCAAAATGCAACTTTTTATTTGCAAGATACAGTGCGATCGATAATGATCGACATTCACTAAACCACCGCACTCAGATTGTATTTGTAACCGATTATCCGGTTCCAAGGACCAAAAGTAAGGAAAAAGTGCAAAATGCAACTTTTTATTTGCAAGATACAGTGCGATCGATAATGATCGACATTCACTAAACACCGCACTCAGATTGCATTTGTAACCGATTATCCGGCTCGAAGGGCCAAAAGTAAGGAAAAAGTGCAAAATGCAACTTTTTATTCGCAAGATACAGTGTTATCGATATTGGTCTACATTCCCCAAGCGAAAGTTACGTCGAATGCGGTGGCGTTAATAAGTCATCTTGGGGTAATCAAGCGAGCAACCAACGAGTGCTGCCAACTGTGCTGTCGGTGAATTATGAAACGATCGACGATTTTATTTCGCTTCCTTTCAATTGCGTCGATAATTTAATGCCGAATCAAATCTTGCCGATCATCATCGTCATCATCGACGTCGTTTACAGTGAGAATTCCTCGATCGATTTTAAATGATTTTCTTTTTGTCGTTTCCACATCGGCAAAGAAACCCGACCGAAGAATCGTTTCGCTTCTTTCACTAAAAACTTAATTATAAACACAAAAACGACGCTTAACAATGAAAAAGTCGCTGCGTAATTGGTACGTTATATACCTATAGAACAAGATTGATCGAAGGCGAGGAAAATCGAACAAAAAAAAGACAAAGATCGGTCGAAGAATAAGGATGGACTGTTACGAACGTAATGAATAGCGGACGAGAGAGAGAGAGAGAGAAGAAGTCGAGGCGAAATAATAAATAAATGAGATGAGATGAAGAAGAAGAAGCGAAAACGAAAGAACGAGAGCGATAAACTAGACGAACTGTAGAAGCGCGGGATCGAAGCACAATTTCGCGGTCTCCGTCCGCCACTTCTTCTTGCGCCTTTCAACAAAAGGACTTTATTATTATTTTCACGGTCAAAATATCGTTAGGCGAGCGGCGGCCGAAGAGAGACGCTCGATGACGACGTTAGAGAACGTTCCATTCAAATTTCATCGCGTTCCGAAGGAAAATGGGGCCGGCTTAATGGCTATTGATGATGAAGCGAGCGATGGCAACAATATTCCTCTTTTATTGTATTATAATATAATCACAAAAAAAAAGCGAAGTTAGGGTGGCAGCAGTGGTAACAAACGAAGAAGAAGGAGCAGAAGACGAGGCTTTGTGGTGGCTGGCGGTTTCCGTTGTTGTTGTTATTGTCCATTCCTCATGTTTATACGTACACATGTCAGTGCGGTTTTTGTTCGGCCGCAACGAAACAATTCAATTTTTTTCCATGCGACGACGACGCCGATGACGATGATGGCCTCCTTTTTTACCTTTATCCTCAAACAGTTGCACAGTCACCGACAACAGTGCTCCTACTCGTTGTTTTTTTTTTCTTCGTTTTTCGTTCCTTTCCTCTTCGTTTTCTTCCCCGATAGGGCAATAAAGGACCATCATCATCGTCACTTTTTACCGTGTAACGTCGCTTTATAAGCCGTCGAAGGACTAGAACACTTCTGCAGGAATTCGAAGTGTAAAGTCATCGTTTGTTCCCAATGTATTATTAACGTATATTAATTTGTTTTGGTCGGAACAAAAAGAACGCAGAAAGCGAGAGAGAGAGATTCGATTAAAATCTGATTGTAATTCTTGTGCGAACGTGAAACAGTTGCGCGTTAATAACGGGTGCCGGGGAGCGTTAGAGAAGATGAATTAGTATTTGCTTATTATTACGGCGATTTACGGTAGTGCCGATTCGTCTTCGTGCACGTACGACGATTATTATTGCTGAGGATGATGATGATGATGACCCCGTAACCTTTTCCTACCGATCATCGTTCAACGCCGTGCAATAATTCGATAAAATGCTACAGGGTGGACGATAATTCATAGGGAGTTACACGGTTAAATAAAGACATAACCTCTTTAAGGTTGATCGTGACAGCGAAGCATTTTACGCCACGCGGGGATGTTTTAATTGGCGAATAAGTGGCAGTGAATTAGCGTAATTTGTTCCCAAAAGGTGGCGCTGGAATTTAATCGACAGTAAAATGAGACGTTGCCAGGCTACGCTTTTGACGTTTTGCACCAACTGTCAAATAATACGCGCGCACTTTGTTCTTGATTCGTTTGTTCGTGGCATACGAAGGCGCGCTGATTAATTATTAGCCTAACACAGGAGCAATGTGATCCTCTAATGGCTAGAAACTTTCGAAAACAAAAGCAAACTTTCCTTGTTGAAAAACTTTGCGATGATGTTTCGAAAGAATCGTGATTCATTGCTGCAGAAACGTAGTTTTGTTCATGGCGCTCCAAATGATCGAAACGTTTGAAAACAAAGTTAAACCGTCCAAATGTCTGATACCAACGAACCCTCGTATTTGATTCAACTTTCGGCAATGCAAGAATGTTTTCGATTTGAGTGTTTCAAAATTGAATCGGCAATCGTTTCGCAATGTTGCCGGCAACCTGTCGAATGGAAGAAAGAAGGAAGCGCGAGAAGAAGAGGGAAAAAAATTAGGAAGCAATTCGAAAGTTGCACTTGTTTCGCTCGTACGGAATCGTCATTATTATTATGGCTCGGCAAGAGCGTTACGAACGCGAAATTCATTCGCGATCGATTTCGATTGTCGGCTCATTTTCTCTCTTAAATCGAATCAAAAAGCCATTATAGCAATACAAAGAGGCAAATATCGACGTGTGTGCGTGTGTGTGTGTGTGTGTGGAGGTATTATAATGGTGTCGACGGTTGTATTGGTGGTGGCAGTGGCGAATAACGAGAAGCCGCGCAAAAATAATAACAACAATAAAGTGCGGTGCAAAGTCAGCGGCGGCCGATTCCTATCTCTGTCTTATTGCGAAGAAATTTAATGAAATAAAGCAATAAATCCGTGCGAGTGTGCACGAGAAAATAAAACGAAACGAAGAAAAGAAAAAGCGCAATCAAAGAAGGAAGGGAAATGGGATTGAATAATATTAAAAGTGGCGGCTTGTTATATTCTCCCGAGGAGAAGAAGAACGATTGCTTCGTGCCAGCAAGGAGACGGAGAGGAAGAACAAGAGGAGGAGGAGGGCGACCACTTTGAAAATTATCCACGCTCTCCGTGTGTGTGCACTTTCCTCCCTTTCCTCCTCCTTCCGTTCGTACGCGGCCGGCCAATGACGTTGTGCGATTTTAAATGAGATTCGTCGTTTGTGCGATTCTCTTTTTTTTTGCAATTATTTTTGTTTCGTTGGATCGCTCGCAGAAATTAAATCGACCTCCTAACGAAACGCCACGCTGCCACCGCAATTGTTCGTTTGCTTTTTCCCTCTTACTACGAACTGTACAGCAACTATCTGAAGTCAAAAACACTTTGCGACTAACTTCGGACGTACGGGAGGATGCCCAAATGGCAGGCGAATTGTTTGCTTAATTTGCTAAAATCCAAGGAAACATCTTCACTCGATAGTCCGCTTTTGTCCCAGAGGGTTTTCCACTGTTCCAAGCAGTTTTGATACTCCTCTGAAATTGGTCTACCAGCGATTTTGTCTTAACGTCTTCTGCTTTCCGTTTGATTTTCAACGCTGTGTTAAGAGGCTCGTTGCCAAGAAGAAGCATCCGGTCGTCCAAAAGCCACGGTTCGGGCCGTCGCTTTCCTCTCACTGCCTCAGGCAATCCAGGTTGAAATTTTGACTTACTTTGAAGTGCTCCTTTGATGTCCAGAATGCGTTCAAGTTCGATTTCGTTTGACGTGCTTCTTTTTTGGGACTCAGAGCTTCCTTAACCTAGACTTCACGAAGCATTGTGAGCAGGAATCGAAATTTGACGTTGGCGCGTTGCTCCTTCAAGATTCACGATCGGAAAATCGTGGATGAACGTGACAGAGGGCGTCGAATCAATCAGCGCACTGTTGGCACTGAAACAATGTCTTCAAGTACGCCGCGTGACACACCGATCGGGGAGAGTTTCGTTTTCGCAATTTTGCCGAAATCGTTATCGAAATTCGAACGTCGCAAAAGAAAAAAATCGTGTTTTCTTCGCGCGGTGCGCGTTCGCGTAGGTCGCCGTTTAATGGTTTAATTTGCGCACAGGTGTGTGCGGTAAAGCACCTATTGTTATTTAATTGCCTCCTTAAATCACAATGACCCATTATTTGTTAATGCGTTTGAAAAAAGACGAACGCGCAGTTGTTGTTGTTGTCGTTGTCGTTGTTTTTTTTCCCGATCGGCGGTGGGACCGTTTCCCTTTGTGTGCGTGATAAGAGATAAGCGATTCGCTTCGATGCCGTTTTCTCTGCCATAACAAATCGCGGCCCCCCGATCGAAATTCATGCGTCCCATCGCGTATCTGGGCGTCTCATCGAGGCTGCGCCCCGATTCCGTGCTCGCTTATCTCTGCACCGCACTTAACTGCAGAAGAAGCATCCGTAACCAACGCATCGAACGAGAAGAAAGAGATTCCGGCAGGTTTGCGGGGGAGCCCCATTGTCTGGCATTTATTTCGTTTTGTTTGTTCGCCATCGCTGCAAGAACGCGAGTTGGTGTGGAAGAACGGGCGAAGAGATAAGAACAAACTGGGAGTTAGTTGGAACGACGATGATGATGATGATGATGATGGAGGAGACGAGACATAATGTCACATTTAAATCCGACGAAAAAAAAAAAAAAAAAGGAACGGGCTGAAGAATGGAAATTACCATTTCATCTCGAGAGATCAGCGGGCACAACACGGTAGCAGCAGACGCATATATAAATAAAGTCGAAAGAGGAATAAATGAATAAATCATTTTCCTCCGAAATTGAACGGTCCACAACAATGGAATTAGGAGTCGGAGAAAAAGTTTCGAAAACTAGATTCGGTTGACAAAGTGTTGAAGATTAATAATAACAAGTGAAGGCGGAATACGGAGGTACGTGGAGGACGCGATTATCCCATTACGGATGAAGAATAGAGTCATCGGCTGCGAGAAGAAGAACGTGAAAGCGATTCGAGGATCGACTAAGCGATAAGGTCGCCGGATTACGACGACGGACGCGACACCACACGTGCCCAAAAAATGCTCCAAACCCAACAACTCTTTTCATCGGCCGCGGATTATGTTAAACAGGCCGTCGATTCCGACGTCCTCGAACGCACTTCGCAGTGGCCAACCTCCGACCGACTAAAAACAAAAAAAAACGACGGCGAAATCGAGAGGAAAAACACAAGAGGACGTCGATGTGAGGGATCGATTTCCCTTATTCTAGTTAATAACACTCTTCTGTCGTCGCCACCTTTTGCCATTCACACGCGCCGCGCGCCCGCTCCCTTCGACGTTTCGCGAGGAATTGGCAGAGTTCGTCGATTTATGTGAAACACTGACCGCTGTTTTCCCACCTATTTCGCTTGTTTTCCAGAAAATTCGGCGTCGATTGATTGATCGATCGATCGATCGATGGCGAATAACCGAACGCAACCCTTTCGCGAATAAATCGTCACGGTTCAGCAACTGTCCTTGTGTCACGAAGAATACGAATTCGTCCATTTGACGAATTCGTATGGGGAATGACTAAGACGCTATTTATGGGGCCCCATCATTAATTACAACTTTCTAACGGACGACGACGACGACAACAACAACAACAACGATGATTTGCAAAACGGCGCTCGCGCAAGAAACTAATTAACCGGCAAATTTACGCCAATTCCGCAATATCAATTGCCGCTGCTATCTGCACAATCATCCGCACAATCGCCGAGGAGGTGAGCGCGGAGCTGGACTATTTCTTCCATTTACTTTTGCGCAATTACGATTGGAAAACTTTGAGGTTATTTACACGAGGGCAATTCGCAAAGGTTCAACTGGCGATGAAACAATTGACGAACGTTGACAATCTTCCCTAGACACGCAGCGACGCCCCTGAAGAATCGTCGACGAAAGTGCGGCAAAGCGAGCGGTGACGAAAGTTACGTTCACAAACTTTCCGAATTGCCCTCGTAGATCAAACATTCGATGCCGTTTTTCCTTTTCTTAAAAAAAAAACGCTACCGTTTTTCGCTTTCTGAAGTGCCCTCGTAGATCCGACCCTTTTAAAACACCGTTTTTTTTTCTCCTTTTCTCTCAACTTTCCGAATTGCCCTCGTAGATCAAACATTCGATGCCGTTTTTTCCTTTTCTTAAAAAAAAAAAACGCTATCGTTTTTCGCTTTCTGAAGTGCTCTCGTAGATCCGACCCTTTTAAAACACCGTTTTTTTCTCCTTTTCTCTCAACTTTCCGAATTGCCCTCGTAGATCAAACATTCGATGCCGTTTTTTCCTTTTCTTAAAAAAAAACGCTATCGTTTTTCGCTTTCTGAAGTGCCCTCGTAGATCCGACCCTTTTAAAACACCGTTATTTTCTCCTTTTCTCTCAACTTTCCGAATTGCCCTCGTAGATCAAACATTCGATGCCGTTTTTCCTTTTCTTAAAAAAAAAACGCTATCGTTTTTCGCTTTCTGAAGTGCCCTCGTAGATTCGACCCTTTTAAAACACCGTTATTTTCTCCTTTTCTCTCAACTTTCCGAATTGCCCTCGTAGATCAAACACTCGACAGCCGTTGATGTTGTTTTTTCCTCGTTTTTTTTTCTTTTTTTTTTTTTTTGGTTAACATTATGGCTTTCACCTCGTCAATCTGCGATCGTCTCTTTCGATTCTCCTCGCGCTGATCCTAATCCGGCGACGTAGCAATCACCGACAGCGGCGGCAGCGGCGGCGGCAACAACAACAACAACGGGCAGCCAGCGGCGGGTCGCTAATATAGATGTCCGATGCACGTTAAACGAATTAATTCGTCTCCTTTCGCTCCGTTCACGTAAGCGCGCGCGTGTCTCGCATTTTGGCACGTATACAGCGTGTCCCAATGATATGTGTCACTTTCCCCCAAAAAAAAAAATCCGCGCGTTTAACAATGTCAAAATTATCGACAAGCCTACGAACATTCGAAACATAAACTGCCCGATTTTAAAGTTAAATTTCAAAAGTATGTTAAGTTCGATTTGCGCTTAAAGTGCGAGCGACTTTTCCTGCTTCCAATCCGCCCAATTGCGACACTCTGTATACCCATATATGACGTACACACGTGTCTGGGGTGGTGCGTGCGTGCGTGCGTGCGTGTGTGTGTGTGTGTGTGTGTGTGTGTTGCTCACTGTTTTCCATTCGGTCACGGACGGCGAGGGCGAAGGGAAAACAAAAGGAAAGTCGGGCGCAAGAAACAGAAATAGGTTTTTGAAGGGATAAGAATGGGGGATGGGGGGCGGGGGGCACCCTTACGACCGGAACTAACTCGACTAATCTACGTAGGTCGCGTGCGTCTCGACGTCACCGCCACTATCTGTTCATGACACTCTCGCCTTAATACGCACACATAGACACGCTCGCTCGCTCGCACGCGTACCAATCGCACGCCACTGAGCGCACGGCGACAAGTTGCTCACTTTTTAGCAACAATTTTCGCAAAGACGTTTTCAACGCGCGTTTCTGCCGAGACAACGTCGCCAATTAGTCGCTATCGTTTCGCGTCCGATTGCGATCGCGTTCCTCGCTCATTTTCGTATCGAACGCCTATGGATTCGCATGTACGAGGGCGGCGTGGAAAATAGTCGGTCGAATGTTAGTACAGAGGGCATTCGACATTAAACTCCGAAAACTCGCGGCGACTCTTATTGGAGGGAAGAAATTGTTCGAAAGGCGATTTGAATGCCAGAGATTCGAGTTCAACGACGTATCAACTTCAAAAAAGATACGGGAACGCAATGATAACCTCCGAAAGTTACGTAGAGGAACGCGCTATTGCCTGGTAGCAAACTTTTCTTTACCGCATTAACTAATTATTCGAAATTACCTCGTATTTTTCATCCCGCCCGAAGAAGCTCGACACTACGACCTGCAAGAAAACGTCGCAAATTAGTCGCTCTTGTCTCTCGCGCGACTGCGATCGAGTTTGTCGATCATTTCTTTGTTTTTTTCACCCCGCTATCGTTACACGTCAAACTTTTCGTCCGTCTAATCTTCAGCACGCGTCTCCGCATTCGTGCTTCGATAACGAAAGCTCGTAATTTCCAAATCCTCGTCCGTATCTGGAACAAATTCTCCCATTGCCCGCCTCCGTTTCGATCGCTTAATGCGTCTTCCTCGAGTCGACGTTTTTGTTGTTCTTTTTTTTTTTTTGCAATAAACGTGTGCCATTACGAGACGTAATAGTAAAAAAAAAAGTGCAATTTCGTCGTTGCCCGACTATTTGTCACACGTGTCGCGTGTCTCACCGGGGACGTAAAGAAAATAATCATCGACAAACAGTCGGAAGACGCAGTCGTCGTCGTCGTCGCGAGGTGATAATAGGACTTTATCGCCGTCATCGAAAAACCGTTTCTCTCCTCCCTCGCCGTTGTGGCGATAAAACGATGGTTTTCCTTCGTTTACGACGACGGGGGGCTTCGCGTCCTTTCGGGGGTTCGTAACGCGTAAAAAACAACGGCTAAATGAGCACGGCGGAAGGAGTCGCAATGATTAATTCAACACCGGAAGCCCGCTTTCGCTCGCGTCCGTCTCTTTGCGCTATTGTTCGACATTATCGGTCGATGGTCGACGGTCGACGGAGTGCAGCAATACGATGCAATAACAATTGGCATTATCGGAAACAAAACCGCTCGGAGGACGCCGTTAAAAGTTGAAATATTAATTTCCCATTGGCTTAAACATCAAAGGTGTTCACCTGCATGGGCCGGCCCCGGCTTCTTCTTCTTCACTTCTTGCTCCGCTCGCACACACACACACACACACAATAAGTCCATCTTCATCGTCCACCATACGCAGGTATATGCGAGAGAAAACAAATGGGAACGGAGAGTGACGTCGCGGAAGAGATTGCAACAAAAAACAAAACAACACTGAAGAAATTCGCGCGATTGTTTCTATGCAATCACGCCATTGTCGTTGCCGATTTGAAAAAGAAAATGGGATAACAAACGCAGACGAAGAGGAATTTGATTTGAGAAATCCGTTTGAAACAACTAGCAAATTATTTGCGCTTGCTAATTGCGGCGCCAAATTCGAGTGCGAACGAAAGTGCGTGAGAGAGAGAGAGAGAGTGAGAGATGAGCGAGGATTAAGCGAAGGACCGTTTGGCGTGGTCACACCACGGAGGACGCGATGAAATGGAAACCGAAAAAAAAAAAAAGAAAAGAAAGAAAGAAAAGCAGAATAAATCCCTTTTTTGTGGTGGATTGCCTCTGTCACCCCAGCTTTCGCTATTTTTTTTTTCCTTCCTCATCTCCTCGTACAACGTGCCATTGTTATTAAAAGAGGATCGATTTCACGGTTAGCTAAACTTATTCTATTAAAATGAGCGCACGGTATACGATTGGAATACATTGAGGTACATTAAAGGACACTCTGTAACATAAACCTCGGACGAAGGGAAGAAGGGCGCAGGGGGGGGGGGAGTTGGTGCGAAACAAAAGGGGGACGGAAAGGGCGGTTTTTGTCGAAAATAATAAGGTATCGGTTTAATCCTCGAGCGAGCAAAAAGAGTAACAGCAACAATTGCAAATCTTTTCGTTGTTGTTTGTTGTCGTTTTTTCTCCTCTCCCGCCCGTTTTGTTTTGCGGTTTCATTCCGCTCGGGGGACAGGTGACGAGGGGATACCCACATATTCGCAATAGCTGTGATCTGATACAACTTTTGTTGCCATTGTTCGCGCGACGAAGAAGAAGAAGAAGAAAGAGGAGAAAAAAACAAATTGTTTGTTGTAACAGACACTCCCATCGACGTTTTTGTTCTTGCAAAGAAAACATTTCGGCTGCAAAATCCTCTTGCTTTCCCGGCGGATGCATTTCTTTTGCCATTCTCCTGCGTAGTTGGCGTTGCCCTTTTTTGCGTTCGCTCTTTGTTAATCGTCAGAAAGGGATCGATCGTGCGTGAACATTCGAATTTCGCACACACTGTTTTGACGTTTCGTGCACAAATATTTGCAAAAATGCTATTCTACGGACCACACATTAAAACATTGCGACGAAACGTTTTCATCTCGGAAGCCTACGAGGGTGGCACGAAAAATAGCCGGTCTAATGTACAGAGGGCATTCGTTAATTCGACATTGCGCTCCGGTAAACCCGCGGAGACTTTGTTTATTGGAAGAGGAAATAGTTTGGAAAGTCGATTTGAACTCAATCTTTGCTAGCATTAGCTGTCAAAAAAAGTAAAAAAAAAAACGCAATCGCGCGAAAAGAAAACATCTCGCATTCGCATGCAAATTAATCGATCCGTATCGGCGCGTAACGCGCCGCGACGAATCCACCGTCTCCTTTGCTCCCTTCGCTTCTTCGCGGTGACTAAATGCGGCAGACTCCTTTCGAAACGAAACGAAAAAACAAAACAAAAAACAAAAAGTCGCATGTGTACTTATACATTTCACGCGAGACGGGCCCCGTTGAATTAAATGCAACGGGAAGATAAGGTCAGGATAAACATTCGATTCCCAATGGGACGGCGCGCCGGCGACGAGGGAGGGGAAGAGAGCGGGCGAAGGGATGGAAATCAGATTGATGACCGCATCCCGCGCGCGCCCTGTACATATAACAACGGTCCTTTTGTTCCGCTGGTGTCGATGGTGCGTTCGTACCTTCGCCACCATCCACCATCGTCCTCTCTCTCTCTCTCTCTCTCGCGATTTCCATGGAGGACGAGGAGGAAAGAGCGCGAGAGCGAAACGGCAGAGTTTTGTGTCGCCACGTGTACGTTTTAATACGTAATTTGCAAGCACGTGGCCGGCGAGGAGAGGGCGAATTGTCAAAACGAATGCAGGGATTGGAATCGCTTATCTCTATTAGATAAAGGGACGGCGACCCGTTTCCTAAGGATTCTTTTACCACTCTCTCTCAATTTTTTTTTTTGGGCTTTAATAAGAACTTGAGCGATTGTTGGCAGTGCTTCGCGTTGACGCAATCGAACGGCCGCTGTAATTGGAGAAACCGTCTAAATATTTAAATAGCGTCGACGCGTTTTACCCTCTTTTCATTTCGATTTTTTTTTTTTTTTGGTTTTGCACGCGTTTTCGATCGAGTTTCGCTCGCGAAACCTTACGCCCTTTCGTTGAGTGACGAGACGAACGACACCAGTAATTGGATCTAATGGCAGTAAACAAACGGCAATTCGTCGCTTCGATTTAATTCGATCGCGGCGCGCAAACAGAAGCCGTTTGTTTCGTCGTTGCAATCGTTTTCGTTCGTTTGCACTCATACAGTGCGATCAACGATTATCAGGGTTGGGGAACACCGTGCGTCAATTAATTATTCTCATTTTCTCGCACAAAGTTGGCCACTTGCTCGAGTATTACGTTGGTAGCGCCGATGTTTAAGCAATATTAATTGACGTCTGTCACAAATAACATTTGGCGCAGTCAACTAAATATTGTCATTCTCTCGCCAAAGTTGGCAACTTGCTCTAAAATTACTTTGGTAACATTGGCATTTCACATTGGCATTTCGAAGCTGGTCACTTTCTCTAACATTACGTTGGTAGCGCCGATGTTTAAACAATGTTAATTGACGTCTGTCACAAATGACGTTTGGCGCTTAGAAAAACTAGCTTAATATTGTCATTTTCTCGCCAAAGTTGGCAACACTCGAATATTACTTTGGTAGCATTGGCGTTTTGAAGTTGGCAACTTGCTCGAGTATTACGTTGGTAGCGCCGATGTTTAATCAATATTAATTGACGTCTGTCACAATTGACGTTTGGCGCTTAGATAAACTAGCTTAATATTGTCATTTTCTCGCCAAAGTTGGCAACGCTCGAATATTACTTTGGTAGCATTGGCGTTTTGAAGTTGGCAACTTGCTCGAGTATTACGTTGGTAGCGCCGATGTTAAAGTAATATTAATTGACGTCTGTCACAAATAACGTTTGGCGCTTAGAAAAGCCAACTAAATATTGTCATTCTCTCGCCAAAGTTGGCCACTTGCTCTAAAATTACTTTGGTAACATTGGCATTTCGAAGCTGGTCACTCTCTCTAACATTACGTTGGTAGCGCCGATGTTTAAGCAATATTAATTGACGTCTGTCCCAATTGACGTTTGGCGCTTAGAAAAACTAGCTTAATATTGTCATTTTCTCGCCTTCGCTCTAGCATTGGCGTTTTGAAGCTCGTCACTTTCTCTGTCTTCTTTCGTCTGTCACAATTGACGTTTGACGTTTCGAAAATTAGCTTAAAAAGCAGTGCTACCAAAGCATATCAATCGCGAATCGTTTGAACTGTAATTCCAATACTGCCAAATAAACGACGGGCGAAAGAGTAAATCTTCTCGACCGTTGTCGATTATTTCCGAAGGAAAATTCAAGCAAACGAAGCGAATTTTGAGGAAAAATCTGTCAAAAGTTTTGGTGATCTTTTGGTGTTTAACGCGGTGTTAAAGAGCGATATCTAATCGCTATAAACGTATGTGTGTGTGTGTGTGTACTTTTCTCTTGTTTTTCTCTCCTTACAACTAGATTAAATCTATATAGCTCTTTACACCTGTTAATTAGAGCGCGCCCATTAATTAACTCGTCAATAAGTTGTTTCTTTTTCCTCTTTCGCCTATCTAATAACGTATAATTATTAATTTAATTAGCAACGCATAATGCTAATTGCAATTAACTTGATTCAATAGAGTTTAGCCAGGGGACAAATAGGCGAGAAGGAAAGGACAAAATGCGTCTTTGAGGATGGCAAACCAATCTTCGGTCCGACGAACGGACCAATTAACGTCTCTTTTTCTGCTTAGTTTTGTTTTTGTTTTTCCTCGTTGTTATTACTATACCGGGCAATTAAATTGAATTAATTAATTGCAATACGCGCAAGAGGTGCTAATTGATAGATTTCAAATCGATAATTGATTATTATTATTATTATTATAATTCCAACGCCATCACGCTTTATTAATTCCCGATAATCAAGTGCGCACCACTTTTTTTCGCCCCCCTCCCGTTCGTCGTTTCGCTCCAATTTAAATTCCTAAATATCGACGGATTCGATTCGATTAATGCGACGTTTAATTCGAATTAAGATAATCGTCGCGAAAAATGCATAAATATCGCCATCGTCGGCAAATTGTTTCTTTCTTTGTCGTGCCCCGCGTCGTCGATTATTGCCATTTTGCCAATTTACGATGTCAATAACGAGCTAATTGGCATCGACAACAACAACAAACAACAAGCAACAACATCGACGCTAAAGAGACCAATTTATTGGTTGTTCTTCTCTGTTGTTATTTTTCCTTTTTCGCGAACGTCGTTCTCGTCTTAATAATAGGCAGATGACGCGCGATCGAAGTCACGAATTTCTTTGACCCCCGGTTCAACTCCAACTCGTTTTCGCCGTTTAGCCGCAATTCATTCATAGATGCACGTCGATGCAAAATCGCAAATTCTCAACCGCTTACGATCCCCCTTTTGTTGCGTTTTATTAAGAGTGGCGGGGGGTTGCTATTCAATAATTCGGCAAACGTAATTGATCGCAATTAAGACGAGGAAACGAGCAGAAACTCGAGGTCCGCTGCTGCTGGTTGTCAATCGTTCGTTGATAATGGACGTAAGACTTCGAACGAAACGAAAAATAAAACACAAGAAAGAAGAAAAAAAAAAACAAAAACGAGGAAGCACGAAACAGGAGAGAAAATCGAGGGATACAAAAACGTGTGCGAGGGAGGTGGCGGAAGAGGAGGAGGAGGAGGGAGAGAAGAGGACCGAAACATCGGAGCAAAACAGCTAATCTATATGCATAGCCTTCCTCTCCTCCTTTCGTCCCCCCACAACACAGCGCCGCTCCCTCCTCCTCCTCCTCCACCACCTCCTCCCCGCCGTTCTTCTTCTCGCCACCCAGATCCCAATGACGGCTCTATCTCCGTGGCCACCTAGTGCCGCGTGCACGTACCACGATCAACGTTCAGGCCCGTTCGCCTTTGTTCCTCGTCAAATATTCGCACCCTGCAATCGACGGACGGTCGATGACGTGGATGGCGGGCGAATCAATAATATTAAGACGGTCGTGAGTGACCTTAATTTGGTTGGCGTTTATTTGTTTTTAAGCCTGTTTCTTTGGACAACGTCTTCGCTACGAGACTTTTGACATCACCAGATTTTCCGTTTTCCTTCTTTCGTCGTTTCTATCGGCAACATTGTGCAGAGGACGATGCGAAACGGCCTGTGCAACGTGCGAACGGTCGCGCACTTTTAACCGGGAGCGTACCATGATTGGATCCGGTCTGGCGTGTTTTCGGCGCGGGGAATGTACAAAATAGACATCGGGCGCTCGGGCCCGTTAATCTGGGTTGCCACGGCAACCGGGGATAGCTATCAACAAAACCAGCCGGGTTCGGGTACCTACACACACTTGCGCAACCCTCGATAGTGTTTCTCTCACTTTTTCTCTCGCTCGCTCGCTCCCTCTCCCTGCTTGCGTGCGTGTGTGTGAGTTGTTTTGCGAAAGAAAGAGAGAGCGAGAGAGTTATTCCCTGTATTTGTACGGGAAGAATGTTGGAAGTGGGCGAGTGGGAACGAGGGATAAACAGGGATGAACGAGCGGGGGCTGGGGGATGGAGGAATAGGTGGAGGAGAAATTGTTGTTGGTGGTTGTGTTTTTTTTTTCTCTTCTCTTAATAACCACGACGACGACGACTTCCGCTACCGTTCTTGCCGGTCCTCCGTCCGGTCTTCGTGTCCTCAACATTCTTCGCCCCCCGACCTCTCTCGCGCGAGAGAGTTATTCGCCCAAAATCGAACGGGACCACGATGATTCCTCCAAATTCAATTCGTTCACAAGCGTGCCGCGACACAGAATTTGTTTGTTGAGAATAGATCAAGTTGCATTGCGTTAGGTAACGATTGTTTCTTTTGCCACGGCCCTCTGGAGTGGACGTTTCTAAGTGTCAGCAAAGTTCTGGAACTTTTCAGAAAGGATTTCCTTTGGTCGAAAGAAACTTTTTTATTGCTCAAAATGCTCCGGCACTTTTCCGAATTAATGACCTTTATTCGGAGGAAGCTTTCAAGTATTAAATGGCTCCGGAACGTTTCAGCATCAACTGTTTGCCTTCAGAGAAAGTTTTCAAACCGCAAAGAAGCTCTTACACTTTCCAGAATGATTGTCTTTCCTCCAGAGAAAGCTTTAAGCGTCAGCAAGGCTCTGGAACTTTTCTGAAACAATCTCTCTTGGTTGAAAGAAACTTTTCAATTGCTGAAAATGCTCTGGCCCTTTTCAGAATCACTAAATTTTATTCGGAGGAAGCTTTTAACTAATAACTTTTCAGAATCAAATTTTCTCCTCTCAGAGAATCAGGAACGCTCTGACACTTTTCAGAAGCAATAACTTTCGATCGGGGAAAAGTTTCAATTGTCGCCGAGCTCTCACACATTTCAGAATCAACAATTGTTTCTTTCTTTGTCACGGCCCTCTAGACCAGACGTTTAAACGGCCGCTAATGATGATGATGATTTGCTGCACTTGGCGAATATTCCTCCCCCACGTCGCATTTGAAATTCATCGTTTTCGCACCGTCTGCACGAAGAAATAATAAAAGAGAGACGATGATGACGAGGAAACAGTGAAACAAACCCCGAGCGCGGGGTGCGACTTTTCAGTTTGCGTAAACCGCGTGACCTGAATATTCAATAAATGAATAATTCTGACAGGTGTCACAACGATCCCGGCTTAGTTGTGGGGGGAGGGGAGGGGGGGGTGGACGAAATGTAATAGTAAACGTAAGGAATCAAAACAAGTGAGCGAGTGAGGGGGGTCGAAATCGAGTAAATGTTTTATTCAAGACATGCGAACGAAAAAAAAAAAGCAACGTCGTATAAATCAGTTGAACGCCTTCCCGGCCTGCTCCGGCTCTGCGTGCGCCGTTAGCTCTTTGTTTTTCTGCAAATTTTGCAACTTTAACAACTGCAAGGGGATTCAATTCGTACGTCCACCACGTTCTTTGTTTCGCCATTAAAAGACAATGCAAAAAGGCGTGGGAGGGGGGGGGGGCGCGATGGTGGCAATTTATTAAAATCGAAATTGAACCCCCTCCCACCGCCCCATCCGCAATCCCTTAACTTAATTCCTGCCCTCTCTCGCTTCGAAATTCCTCTTCGCGCTCCACCGGTTCGACCGCTAATTTCGTTTGTTTTTTCTGGTGTTAGGGGCGAGGATGATGATGATGATGACGATGATGGTGACGATGACGATGATGACGATGACTTTTGCCCACGTAATCGCATTTCACTGTTACGTGCATGTAACTTGCATGTACTTCGAGGGGACTCGGTGGACTTGCAGAAATAAACGGGGAGGAATCCGACATGAATTTGGTGTTATGATTTTATGGATTCCTCGCGAATCCGACGCGAACGGCGAGGGCGATGATCGAGAGAGCCTCGGCAATTTGTCGATGTTAACTAATTGCCAATTTCTTTCGCTGTTATTGCCTTTTAACTCGATTAGAGGCGATTGGAAAGTGAAAGGGGGTGGCAATAAACAAAGAAAAAAGCGAGAGAGAGAGAGAGAGAGAGAAGTACAATCGGCGAATGTGCGATTATTATTAAATGAAATCCACTCGTTTCGCATTATTTTTTCTGCGATTAATAACCGACCTCGTCCCCCACGTTTGCATTTGTTTTCGCTATCGTATCGCCATCCGTTCTTGTTGCCGTTGTTTCTTGTTGCAAGTCTCGTGGGTAACATCTAAAATATGGCAAAAACTACATGGATGTATGGGAAGGGCGCATAAGGGTGCCATTATAGGACGATGTATAAATATATATAGAGAGATGCGAGTACAAACAAAAACACTTGTGCTTTCTAGATAGTTACACATGTACGGGCGCGCGCGCTTGTCTATATCGAATGCTTACGGTCAAATGGTCTTTTGGGATTAACCCTCTTATAAATATAAACTTGCTCGCAGACATCCATCCATCCATCCATCTATCTGCAATCTATTTATTACAAGAAGCGAACCACGCTTCGTTCTTAGTCATCTTCCATCGAGGTCCATCGGGCAGATGGGAACGAGTGCAATAAAGAATTCAGAGCTTGTGGGCTTTTGGAACTTTCCAGAATCAGTTTCCCTTCACTGAAGGAGAGTTTTTAATTGTTAAAAAGCTCTCACACTTTTCAGCATCGATATTTTTATTCGGAGGAGGCTTCCGCGTATTAAATGCCTCTGGAAATTCTCAGAATCAACTTTAAGCCTTTGGGAAACTGCTTAAATGTCAAGGAAGCTCTTTCTTTTCAGAATTATTGTCTCTCCCCCAGAGAAAGCTTCTAAGCGTCAGCAAAGTTCTGGAACTTTTTAGAAACAATTTTGTGCCATCGCAGAAAGTTTGTGATTATTAAAAAGTTCTGGGAGTTTTCAGAATTAACATTTTTCCTGCTCAGCAAATTTTTAAACGTCTAAAAGCTCTGGCACTTTTCCGAATCAAGCAGAGAAATTATTTAAACGTTCAAAAGCTTTGACCTTTTTCAGAATCAATATTTTTGCATTCGCAGAAACTTTTAATTGCTGAAACCCTCTGACACTTTTCAGAATCAATGTCTTCCTCCGTTGTAAGCTTTAAAGTGTCAGCAAAGCTCTGGAACTTTTCAGTATCATTTTCCTCCAGAGAAAGCTTCTGGAACATCTCAGACTCGATCTTTTTCCTTCGGATGTTTTCCAAGTGTCCGAAATATTCTGTAGCTTTTAAGAATCAATTCTCTTCCTTCAGAGAAAAAGTTTACATGTCAAAAACTTCTGACAGTTTTCAAAATCCAGTGTGCTGTCCCCTTCTTGTGGCATCGTGCAGAAGAATTGGCAAACGTTACACGAAAATTACGAAAAAAAAAAACGGAATGAACTCACCCCCCCCCCCCCCCCCTACGTTCCCGTTATCGATGGACAAAATGCGAAATTAATTCACCCTCCTCGCCCCTAATACAACTTTAGGCCAACAACAACAAGAACAATACCAGAGCAAAAAAAGCGAAAACTCCAGATCCACGCTTGAGATTCGCCCCGAACGACGACAATAAATCAAACTGCGAAACGTTCGCCGATCGGCCGCATGAAACCGAAAGCGAACGCAGATGGTTCTATTGCTGCCAATGCACGCGACGATTGCGGGGGCAATTCGAGCGCGAATGCTCCGAGCTTTCGTTGCGTTCGAGCACGTTCGACAGCATCTTTCGCCCGCTAATTCACTTAAGGGTAATGAGCGCGGAATGGAAACTGTCGGCAATTGGGTTCCGCGCAAAAAAGAAAGAAAAGCGAGAGAGCGAGAGAGAGAGAGAGATTGCGAATATGGTACGTATCCGTCTGCATTATGGCGCCCGCCCATCGACACGATAATCGTATTCCGATAATAACAGATGGGCACTGGGACCTGGTGTGTGTGTGTGTGTGTGTGTGTGGACGCGAAGACAATCGCTCGATTTCGACCCCCTCGCTCCACTAATACGACCCCAAATGAGAAAGTATTTCGTCGAATTGGCGCCCGTTCGTCCGCGATTATAAACGTATCATTTCCTGATATTGCACCAATATTGCATTTGCACGATTTCGTTTCGTCTCTTTTCTCCATCACGAGATACATTTTTTTTTTGCGCCGATTGTAAACCAAACGGATGCGATCGACGGAAATTAGGGGCGGAAGTGAATCAAAACCACAAAGAAATTCAAAAAATCCAAATCCCTTTCATTACGCAGGAAAAAAAAACAATTGAAAAAGTCACTTTTGAGCTCTTTAAATGCTGTTTAACCGCAGAAAAATCAACAATTCGCAATTTTTGCGAGGCAAATCGAGAGCGGGAGAAAAAGACGTCGAGCAAGAGGCGAAGAATCGAATCGGTTTCGTTTCGTTTTTGCAACATTTTTTTCGCCAACGGTTTTCTCTAAATTTCCCATTTGCCCCGCTCGCCTTCTTTTATTTATTTGCTGCTTGGTGCTACGTCTTTGACCTAGGCCAACTAATTACGAGGGCCCCAAAGGCGAAACCGTTCCTCGACGGTCCCGTTTTTTTTTTGTTGCTCCGTCCCTTTTTCCATTTATCTTTCGCCCATCGGTCCATCCTTTTTCATTAACTGAAACCGAATGAAGATGGATGAAGGACAACCCATGCGTATGTACCGGACGATCAACAACCGTTCGCTACTTACAATTGCCCCACCAGATAAAATAACTTAAGTCACTAACAACAACGGGTGCATATCAAGAAGGCCGCGTCGAAAAACACAAAGAAATGACAGCGTAAACTTGTCACGTTTAAAGAGACGAAAACAACCGCCAATTGTCATTATTAAATGACAGCTAGTCGTAAATGTCACAGTCGTTACCAACTGCAAAGCGAAATAACTTGTTTTGATCGAACTTTTTTTGGACGGGACGGGAAAGCGACGGCGAGGGGGGAAAAAGAGGAGAGGGAGAGATGACGGCGAGGATTGTAAAACACTGTCATCAAAATCCTGCCGCTGACACTAGAGGTCGTACCGTATTTCGCATTTTTCAGAATAAATCTTTTCCCCCAGAGAAAGCTTTCAAGTGTCACCAAAGTTCAAAGAATCAAGATTTTTTTATTCGGAGGATGCTTTGAGTGTCAGCAAAGGTCTGTAAGTTTCCAGAGTCAATTTTTTCCTCCTGAGAAAGCTGTTAAGTGTCAGCAAAGTTCTAGAACTTTTCAGCATAGTTCTTTTTCCTTCAGCGAAAGCTTCTAAGTACCAGCAAAGTTCTAGAACTTTTCAGCCTGGAATTCTTTTTCCTCCTAAGAAAGCTTTTAAGTACCAGCAAAGTTCTGAAACGTTTCAGCACAATTCTTTTTCCTCCTGAAAAAGCTTTAAAGTACCAGCAAAGTTCTAGAACTTTTCAACCTGGAATTCTTTTTCCTCCTAAGAAAGCTGTTAAGTGTCAGCAAAGTTCTAGAACTTTTCAGCATAATTCTTTTTCCTTCAGCGAAAGCTTCTAAGTACCAGCAAAGTTCTAGAACCTTTCAGCCTGGAATTCTTTTTCCTCCTAAGAAAGCTGTTAAGTGTCAGCAAAGTTCTAGAACTTTTCAGCATAATTCTTTTTCCTTCAGCGAAAGCTTCTAAGTACCAGCAAAGTTCAAGAACTTTTCAGCATAATTCTTTTTCCTTCAGCGAAAGCTTCTAAGTACCAGCAAAGTTCTAGAGCTTTTCAGCATAATTCTTTTTCCTTCAGCGAAACCTCTTAAGTACCAGCAAAGTTCAAGAACTTTTCGGAATCGATTTTTTCCTCCAGAGCAAGCGTTCGAGTGTCAGCAAACTTCTGGAACCAATGTCACACAATCGTTGCCAACTGCAACGCGAAACAATGCGTTTTGATCGACCGGTGGATGCACGTCGAACAGTTTTTGCTTGCTTTGGACGGGAAGAAAGAGCGACACGGCGAGGGGGGACGGGGGGACGAAAAAGAGGCGAGCGAGCGAGAGAGACGACGACGACGACGAGGATTGTAAAACACTGTCATCAAAATCCTGCTCCTGACACTAGAGGTCGTACCGTATTTCTCCCTCGGGACTTTTCAACCGTGATCGGATGTGACCCTCGTGTTATGCATTTAAATAGCCTCATTAATGATCTATCAGCCACGGCACCTGCGATGTATATACGCGCGCGTGTGTTATAGCCATCGCCATCGCCATCTCCGTCTCATTTCCTCCCCCATCTTCTTCGACGGTCCATCCTCGTCTCATCTCCATCGCTCTCGCGCACTGGGAGCGCCGCAGCACGAGGCGGAGGACGGCGAAGAGGAGCATTTCCTCCCATCCGCCACCCATACGCTGTTGTGTTGTCTCCGTTTTTTCTTCTTTTTTTTTGTTGTTGCTTGAATTGTTACGCGAAGAGGAAGATTCGTACGTCGCTTGGAATGGTCTCCGGCGAGAAAGATCCCTGTCCGTGCTTCTGTTCAACCGTAACGCATACTTTAAGTGGACGGCGCGAACGTACGGCAGTTAATAATTAAAATTGCAATTAAGAACGCGTGCGAAAATTGGAGTTGAGGATGCGCCGGGACACGCGGTCGCGTCGCTTGAATTTTTCGTCGCGACCCGCGCAGAAATTGGTTAAACGTCGCTCTTCAAACGCTTTGCAAAATTCACGACTCAATTATTACGCCGCAGTTTTACTTTGGGTCCAGATTTTCGCGAAGGTCGTTCGCCGAGATTCGCGAGTAATAAGCGGCGACGTACGATCGTAAAAGTGCAGATCGAGTTTCGTTTCATAAATAAATTCGCAATTCGTTATTTATTTCGGCGAGAAGCGATGCGAAAGGGGTCGCAACAGCTTGCAAATATAAATTCCAGTTTTCTCTTCGTATTTCGCACGTTGTTGTTGTTGTTGTTACTTGCGGTCGCACTTGCGAGGGAAAAGATCAAAGGAAAACGTTTTTTTTTTTTTGGCGAGCGAATTTAATTCGCGAACAATAAAATTAAGTTTTTAATGATCGCCGAATCGATCGTCGTTTCATTGTGCGTCTCATTGCGATTTCCTTTGATTTTCCACCTTCGATTCTTGATGCAAATTCTCGCGGAGCGACTGTTTGAAGTAGCAGAAGAAAATAATTTCCCCCCCGAAAAAAATAAAATAAAATAAAAAACGATTTCCACTAGTTTAATTCCGTGCGGGCGCCAATTAAAAATGCGAAATGCGTTACAGGTTGGCTCATTAACTAACTCGCTCTCCATCTCTCGCGCTCGCGCTCGCTTTCCAACTAATTTACGTTCATTTTTTTTGCGCTAGTGTTCGGTTGTTTTCTTTTTTTCGCGTGTGCATGTTGGTAATGGCGATCGTAAATTCTAACCTAAATATAACGAACAAGTGGTTTATTTATATTTATTGCACACACACGCGCGCGCACACACACAAAGCTTATTGCTACGATAAATTTTGCTCATAACGATGAGGAAAGAAACGCAAAACGGGACGAAAAAATATGTGGGCAAAATCCCCTAAACGCGACGCTTTTCAACGGGGAATTAGTGGATTGTCAGCGGGAGATTAAGTTGGCAACGAGCACATTGCACCGAATAACAAATTCGATGCAATAAATAATGTCTATCAAACGCGACAGTTACGGTTTGCGATTAGTTGGCGTTACCAACTGATGAGTGCTAACATTAGGATGATCGCCCGATATATATTTGCCCGAAGTTAGCTGCGGTTCGCAAATCAAATTGGCAGCCCTGGATATTGGCAAAGGTGATTTGACACGAACGCTGAGTAGTGTTGCCAACTGATTTTTCGTGGTTGTACTATACTATTGGGGTTTTCAGTGGAGAGAGACAGAGAGAGAGAGAGAGAGAGAAAGGGTCAAGAAGCGAATCTGCAGAAGAAAATTCCATTCAATTTCATTTTTGTTTGCGTGCAAAAAACACAACCGTTAAACATAACAGTTACAGTTTGAAATTAGTCAGTGTTACCAACCGATGATCGCCCGATATAAATTTGCGGTTCTAAAATTAAGTTGGAAGTCCTGAGCGTTTGCAAAGGCAGTTGACCCCGCGTGACAATTTAACTCGAACACTGGGCAGTGCTGCCAACTGATTTTTCTTTGGTTTAATTGGCAATTTTCTTGAAGGCACGATACCATACTATTAGCGTTTTACGCGGAGAAAGAAAGAAAGAAAGGCGAAAAGGTACGCGGGGTCAAGAAGCGAATCTGCAGAAGAAAATTCCATTCAATTCCGTTTCGTTCGCGACCTGCTGCTGTTCCTTCTTCCACTCGCGATAGAATCTAACCGAAGAACTACAAGTGCGTGTGTTGTCGAGCGAAGAGGCAAAGAAAAAGGCATCGAAGTAAGAGAAGCGAAGAGAACGAAGATGGAGAAGGGAAAAAGAAGGAAATTATATAATTACAAAATGGGCGTAGCAAGGCACGAAGCGATTACGGCGGCCCCGTAACGTTGGAAGGTTGTTATTATATGGTGGCAACCCTGCGAGCGTGCACATACCAACTTCAGCTACCGCACTTCTTCTTTTTCATCTGCTTCTTCTGCCTCGCTCTTCTGCATATCGTTTCTTCGGCCATCCGACGTTAACGTTTCCCTTTATTATCATCATCATCATCATCATCGGCATCATCATCATCATTATTATTTACCATACTCGCATTATCCATTCGCTCCCGTACCCACAGGATAAGAGCGTTCTTTTTGTTGTTGTTGTTGTTTTGCAATCGCCTCTTTGTTCTCTCTGCATTCGCGTCTCCTTCTTTTTCTTTGCTGCCATTAGATTATTTATTATCCGTCCGCTTATTCATCATCGTATCGTCTTCATAGAGCACGATAAATAATAATGGCTCCAGAGGTAAACCGCATCGTTTCCACTTCTGGCTGCGCCTCGTCACCTTTCTCTCTTGCCAACATCGCGGCGAGGAATTTTCCTTCTTCTCCTCTCTAATAACAACAACTCACGTACGCACGTCTCTTCCAATAACTCCTCTTTACCGTGGGCCCTCGTCCATCCGATTCCACCTCCAGACGAAGATGATGACGATGGCCTTTTGCGTACGAAAGCACGCAAACGACTTCCTCCTCTTAACTCTCGATGAAATTATAGTCATTCCACGGCACTGCTCCCGGAAGGAGGTTTCGTTCGGAGGAGGCAGCGAAATCGTTAAGTCTCTTCTCGCTGCGATTCCTTCATTGCCAATTCTATTGCCCTCGACTCGTTAAAGGTCAACGGTAATCGTACCGTCGTTTTTCTACCTTCACGAGCGAGCCACTTCCTCGAGTCAAAGGGCGGCGGCTATATTGGCGAAAAACTGCGAAATCGTCGACGTAACTGGCGAGTTTATAACCAAGAAAGGAAAGTCGTCGATCTAATTGTCGAATGCGATAGCGCCGCTTATCGGACGGACGGACGGAAATCGAAACGTTCTTCGCGTTTAAATTACCGCTGATATTCAAAAATATCCATCATCATCGTCATCGTCCACCCTCGCCCTTTTAATTCCCGCTCGTGCGATAAATATCTGAAACAGTGGCAACCCCTGCCGGAGGGATGAAGACGGGAAAAAAATCGACAGAAACAACGCGCTTTATGCTCTTTATCTCTTATCTTGCAGGCGAACCCATCGCCTTCCTCTTGTTCCACCGCACGAATGCTGCACCATCGACAGTCGCTAGCGATACCATCGCTTCCTAGCGCAAAATGAATCCCGTGAAGTTCGATGCGTCAAATGTCATCCAAGCGCAGAATTGCGCGAAGAAGCCAGTTGCATCAAACGTCGATTTAGCGAGTAATTTGCAACTGTAGGCGATTCGGGTTCAATATCGGAACGAAATCTTTGCTAGTTTCAACGCCAGACGAGTCGATGACCCCTTGAAGTACGTCAGGTCGCATTCGAGCGAACTTCAAGCTATCGACTTGACAGGGTTGACTGTCAAAGGGCCATTCGCAAGGGCTCCAAGTTAGGCGCAGCAAAAACGAGCGTTAAATTAGTTATTTAGGGAATTAATTGGCGAGAGAGAACTTCAAGCTAAAGAATTGGCGAGGTAGCAACCGCAGCGAAACGCGTAATACCATGAAGTACGTTGCGTCAAACGTCAAATGCTGTTTGATTGTTTACAGAAAGTGTCAAGTTCGAGCGAACTTCAAGCTGTAGACTTGACAGGGTTGACTGTCAAAGGGTCACTTGCAGGGGCTCCAACTTAGGCGCAGCAAAAACGAGCGTTAAATTAATTATTTAGGGAATTAATTGGCGAGAGAACTTCAAGCTAAAGAATTGGCGAGGTAGCAACTGCAGCAAAACGCGTAATGCCATGAAGTACGTTGCGTCGAACGTCAAATGCTGTTTGATTGTTTACAGAAAGTGTCAAGTTCGAGCGAACTTCAAGCTGTAGACTTGACAGGGTTGACTGTCAAAGGGTCACTTGCAGGGGCTCCAACTTAGGCGCAGCAAAAACGAGCGTTAAATTAATTATTTAGGGAATTAATTGGCGAGAGAACTTCAAGCTAAAGAATTGGCGAGGTAGCAACTGCAGCAAAACGCGTAATGCCATGAAGTACGTTGCGTCGAACGTCAAATGCTGTTTGATCGTTTACAGAAAGTGTCAAGTTCGAGCGAACTTCAAGCTGTAGACTTGACAGGGTTGACTGTCAAAGGGTCATTCGCAGGGGCTCCAACTTAGGCGCAGCAAAAACGAGCGTTAAATTAGTTATTTAGGGAATTAATTGGCGAGAGAGAACTTCAAGCTAAAGAATTGTCGAGGACCAACTGCAGCGAAACGCGTAATACCATGAAGTACGTTGCGTCAAACGTCAAATGCTGTTTGATTGTTTACAGAAAGTGTCAAGTTCGAGCGAACTTCAAGCTGTAGACTTGACAGGGTTGACTGTCAAAGGGTTACTTGCAAGGGCTCCAACTTAGGCGCAGCAAAAACGAGCGTTAAATTAGTTATTTAGGGCATTAATTGGCGAGAGAACTTCAAGCTAAAGAATTGGCGAGGACCAACTGCAGTGAAACTAGTAATACCATGAAGTACGTTTGCGTCAAACGTCAAATGCTGTTTGATCGTTTACAGAAAGTGTCAAGTTCGAGCGAACTTCAAGCTGTAGACTTGACAGGGTTGACTGTCAAAGGGTCATTCGCAGGGGCTCCAATTTAGGCGCAGCAAAAACGAGCGTTAAATTAGTTATTTAGGGCATTAATTGGCGAGAGAACTTCAAGCTAAAGAATTGGCGAGGACCAACTGCAGTGAAACTAGTAATACCATGAAGTACGTTTGCGTCAAACGTCAAATGCTGTTTGATTGTTTACAGAAAGTGTCAAATTCGAGCGAACTTCAAGCTGTAGACTTGACAGGGTTGACTGTCAAAGGGTCATTCGCAAGGGCTCCAACTTAGGCGCAGCAAAAACGAGCGTTAAATTAGTTATTTAGGGAATTAATTGGCGAGAGAGAACTTCAAGCTAAAGAATTGTCGAGGACCAACTGCAGCGAAACGCGTAATGCCATGAAGTACGTTGCGTCAAACGTCAAATGCTGTTTGATTGTTTACAGAAAGTGTCAAGTTCGAGCGAACTTCAAGCTGTAGACTTGACAGGGTTGACTGTCAAAGGGTCATTCGCAGGGGCTCCAACTTAGGCGCAGCAAAAACGAGCGTTAAATTAGTTATTTAGGAAATTAATGGGCAAGAATTGGCGAGCTAGCAACTGCAGCGAAACGCGCAATGCCATGAAGTACGTTGCGTCGAACGTCAAATGCTGTTTGATCGTTTAGACAAAGTGTCAAGTTCGAGCGCACTTCAAGCTATAGAATTGGCAGCGTTGACTGTCAAAGGCTAATTCACAGGGGGGGCTCAAATTATTGAGGTGAAGTTAGCTGCGTCATCCGCGGAATTACCTCTAATTAGAGAACAGTGTAAGGAATTTAGATCGAAGGGAAATCGAATTGCGGGTGAACTTTTGCAATTTGTTCGTGGAAGTTCCGTCTTTTTACGTTCTTTTTTTTTTATCGATCGAAAGCAAAAATTGCAAAAGGAGAGAGCGACCGAGAGAGAGAGAAAGAACTGATAGAGAAAAAAAAGTAGTAATGCTGTTGCTTTACAAATGGGGAAGAAATCGGGGGCCGTGGGGGGGGGGGGGGGGGGCGGGGGGTGCGAGTGCTTCTGTCAGTCATATCTGCTAGAGACAGGCGCAAGCCGTCGACTGCCGCCATACATCCGGTAACCAGTCTTCGGCGTCGGCAACAAGAACAACAACAACGAGACGCGTCTCCTTTCGATATGTGCACTTTCGACGGCGAACGAGCGAGATAAAACGAGAGAGAACTGGGGAAAAATTGTGGATGAACAAAACAAAAAAAAAAGATGGGGAAGAACGAGCGAGTCGTAATGCGAACGTTACTCCCGCGTTCGGCTGGCACGGCGGCTCGACGACTACTGATCCTGTGCGTCTTAGATAAGAGGACCGCGTTCGCCCTTCTTTTTTGTTGCCATACGCGATAACAGCATATTCCTCCATGCACAAACCCTCAGCTAACCGCTCTTTGTTGCAGCCGTCCCGTTTGCGCCCTTCGATGCATTTCAATTTTATCGCTCCGCCGCCCTTTGGCATATTCGAAATTTTATTATTTTTCGTCGAGCAGCGCAAGCACGCGTTTCTGTTATTATCGCGAGCATAACGCGTCTTGAATTGTTTTCGACTTTAAACAATCGTCGTTCGCCGGGATTCATACCCACCGTTCGCCACCCTCTGCCGAGGAAAGATTCTGCACGTGCAGCAACGCGTTAATAAAACGTTAACGTATTACCTTCCCGACGGCAATAATAACTGCTCTGCATTATCCGTACTACATTGATTCCGGTCGCTCCTTCGCAGCTACGCCACCCTACTACTACTCGTTGCCCCGACGGATTTGTACGCACCCCAGCCCGATATGTACGAAACATTAAGCGGAAAAATTGTCCGGACGTCACGGGAGCTAAATGAAATCGTTGTTAAATGTACCATAAAAGAATGCGTTTATTATAATCATCATTAGCCGCCCGAAACGCAAAGAGAGGCGAAAAAAAAGCGACTTATTTAACGCTAACGTCCCCTAGAAAACGATCGAATTAAACCGGAAACGTTGCAGCAACATCCATAAACATTTTGAATTAGGCGAACTTCAGCATCCTGCCGTCGTCTATCGGGTAACAGTTAAAGGTAGGCGACGGCAACGACGTCGCTTGTACAGCGAGCGATCGGTTGCCTGTCGGCGACATCTCGCAGCGAATAGCCGCACCGCGCGCTGACGTTTACGTGTAGTTAACATTGCGATTGTCCGAAATAAGAGAGAGAACAATCGGTGTTATTTAGGTAGTGACAGGTCGTAAATACCAAGTTACGAACAAGTCGCGAAGAGGTGATAAGTTCGCGGAAGATAATTGCAATTGACGCTATTTGTTGCGATTTTAACGTGCGAAGAATCGGTTCGAGGAGGAAGCGATGCGGAACAAATCGCGATCGTCGCGTATGGACGACGTTTAAACGTTTGCAGTCGAATTAGCTCGGACGATGGATTCAATCGCTGCGGATCTGGCGTTGCAAGCGGTTTTAGGTACGTTGTCTCGTTACCTACTTTTTTCTCCCGTCTCCCACAGCTGACGATGCGAATTAGTTCGCTGCTTCCGTCCGCCGCTAAAGAATCTCAAGTGCCGATTTGCGAATCAATTAAATTCGCTTCGTGGAATAGAGAAAAATGCGAATAAAGTCGGAGGAGAAGAGGAAAAAAAGACCGTATGCGATTATGCATAAACAATAACGGCGAGAAGGGGGAGTGTGTTGAATAGAATAATTTCCAATTTACAACTGCACATTATTCATTCATTCGTGTGCGTGTGTGAGAGTTGTCGTTCTTTCTTCTTTCTCCTCCAGTCCACTCGTCGCACGCCGAAGGTTAACAGATAACACGTTCCGATTTAATGACGTCGAGGATTTGTTCGGTTTTTAGCGCAAGTTCATGCACGGATCTGGGTACGATTTGTTCGAAATTCGAGTTTGGTTTGGCGCAATTCGACGACATCGGGAATCCAACAGGTGGTTTCTCGCAATTTCCAATCTAGCGACCGATTTTTTTCTTTTTCGCCGTGACAATTGCGACGATGGACGACGATCAATTAACGACGTTTCGTTTATGTAACGACGCACTTCCGTTTTCAAACGGATCGTCTCTTGTTCCATTACGGAATCGATCAAATTCCAAGTGTAGGCAACTCACCTCACGTCTACAGTCGACTATTGCTACACCCGGTATAACGACGATGTTCGTGTTGGAAAACGCGCGCGAATGCGATTTTTAAATGCGATCTGTGCGTCTCTATTTCGCGGGGGTTCGTGAGGCAAAGTGACAAGCAAAAAATCGGATGGTTTTGTGACGAATTAACAAAAAAAAAAAGGGGTGTAATTGGGATTATTCACTTTTGGCGAAAGGTGCACGCGGCGAACGGAGAAAACGTGCGTGACAAATTGAACGGAAAATTATTGTCGAAACTGCCCGTTTAGATCGGCACATCTGCCCACGGATCGTTTCCATATTTTATTATTGCGTCCCTTCCGGTTTATTTACTGCTGGTTTTTTTAGGGGGCGAAACGATAAAACAAATAAAATCGTTTTGCATCCCCAAAAAAAAAAAAAAAACAAAAAAAAAACGCTCCGATTCTCAACGACATTTTGGTCGGCAGCCGTTTCACTTTTACCTTCGCCAACGTCCAAGCTTTCTTTGCGAAAGCGAAAATCTCTCGTTCGTTCGTCTAATTACTTTCCCTATTCCGTCTTTTCTCTTTAAATTCATTTCGTTTTGTGTTTTCCTTTTTCGATCCCTTCAATTACGAACCATTCGTTCCATCTCGCCTGCTGCCAATCGGTCGAACGCGAAGCGAATTGAGGAGGAAAGTGGCCGCAAGAGAAACGAATTATTCGAAATTAGCGTTAAAAGCTGCCCGATACGCACGACCGACTCGTGAAATTGTCCTCATCATCGCACTCTAATAGCCGTCGATAATAAAACACGTGTAAATATCAATTTTTATTTTTTTGTTTTCGTTAGTGGGGTTGGTGGCCACGCTAACGAAAACAAAAAATTAAATAATCCACCCTCATTTAATTTAGTTTTCCGATTAGAAAACAAAAAGCGTTGTTTCGCGTAAGAAGGCTGTCTTCGAGGATTTCCTCTAATTAAAGTCGTTCAGATAACCGTCCATCCAACGGGGGCCGAAATTGCGGTTAACGCGGATTTTCCCCTTTTCCTCGTCCTTTTTCCTTGCATTTTTGTGAACCCAGTCCAAAGGGGAGGACGTTTTAATATTTTATCGACCAAACGATTCGTCAACACTTATAAATCAGGGATCACGCAACGTTTACTTCGGCTGTTAGTTGCAAACGACTTTGGGCAATTGCCATTCATCTCGGCGAATCGCCTTTTTGCAACCCGTTTCCCGCTTCTTTCTCGACGTTTAATCGTCTCGCCCTCGTACTTTGGACGTGTTCGATATTGTTTTGAACGCGTCGGGATTGTTTGCCGTTGTTGTTGTTTTTTTTTCGCAAAAAGCGAAGAGAATTTCGTTTTTCGCGATTCAAATCAATTCCCCGTGGAGTTGCGTCCATTCTCTTTCGTCTTTTCCACCGTGTCCGAAGGGTGAATCAAATTGTCGTCGCCGGTTTCCGTATTGGTCATGACGTGAGAACGTTTCGTTTTTGCGTTTCTCGCCGCGACCAATAAAGCTCCAGGGGTTGTTTTATCGATACCCATTTAACGTCGGCGGCGTAGAAGATTTGTTGCGCGCGATCGAAGCGAAAAGTCGATTTTCCACGGGGGGTGCGGAAAACACAAAATGGAACGAGAGTGGGGGTGGGGGTGGGGGAGGTTTGAAGAATCATGGGAAAGCATCATCGACGGAGAAACTCGTTTCTCGAGATGCAAATTTTTCTTCGAAAAGATAATTCTTGTTTGTAAAAAAAATTTCGAATAGTCGTTGTTGAATAGTAGATTTTCCATGGAGGAAAACACAAAATGGAATGACAGAGAGAGAGAGAGAGGGAGAGGGAGAGGGGGCGAGGAAATGAAGAATCATGGGAAAACCGAGAAAATCCCAAATGAAGATCAAGTCTTCAAACGAATTTGTTTTTTTTTAATCAAGAAAATCGTTCTGTGAAATGAAAATCCTTCTTCGATAAGAAAATCCTTCTTTGGAAAGAAAATTCTTGTTTGCAAAGAAAATTCGGTTTTGCAAAGACAATCTATGAAAATAAATTCTTATTTTGAAACGTAATCCTCTTAAGAAAACAAACTCTTTTTGAAAAGTGCTAGAAAAGTAAGGGAGGAAAAACATAAAAGAGAGAGACTGAAGGAAACGAAGAATCGTGGGAACTTTGACCAAGGAACCCACAAATGAAAATCATTTCTTGAAACGAATTTGTTTTTTTTTTAATCAAGAAAATCTGTTTGAAAAAAAATTTGATTTCAAATAGACAATCGCACTTTGAAAAGAAAATCTCATTTGACAAGAAACTGTTTTTGAAAAGTAGTCGTTGTTGCAAAGGCGATTTTCCATGGCGGAAGGAAAACACACAAAAAAAAAAGACAGTCGATGAATGGAAGAATCATGGGCAGCATTGACCGAGAAAATCCCGATTAAAAAATCTTCTTTTAATCAAGAAAATCCCTCTTTGAAAAGACAATCTCACGTTGAACTGTAATCCTCGTTCGAAAATAAACTCTTTTCCGTTGTCGAACAGGCGATATTTGTCTTTTCACACTCTCGCAATCTTTCCCATTCGAAGCTCGAGCACTCTCGCAACAAATTGCCGTCAATTGCCGATAATGGCCCATTTTGCGTGGAGGCTCTCTCGCCGTCATCTTCGTCATTAATCCGGCGTCGTCTCGTTTAGCTCCCGTTTGTTCGTTGTCGCTTCCTTCTCTTCGTTCCGAAGGCGAAATTGGAGGTAGACAGACGACGACCGACGAGGATCAATTTAATTCCCACCGCCGTCGCAAGAACAATAACATCCACGAACCTTTCGCCATTCTAACCGTATCCATAGCGACAACGATCATTATTACCATCGCCGTTCACATAAACAAATAGTTTGGTCGCGATCCGCACGTTCGTAATCGAGGTGCGGTTTTTGAGGCGAGAGGAACGGACAATTGTCTCGTGCGCGGCCGGATCGGCAATCAATTGCAATTGTTGCTAGTGTTTCGCCCTCTCGCAAGGAAAAAAACAAAAGGGCCAATATGGTGCTCGCAATCTCGATCGGATTGGCCCAGATTGCGTACTAGTGCGTCGCATTAAGAGCGGCGTCCCTTTCAGGGGGGGGGTCGTCGAAGTTGAATCAGTTAAATTCGCGTGCCGGACAATGATGTTGGCCGAATGATGGACTATAATTGGAATATGGACGAGAGACGTAACAATAGGACTCTTGCAGGTAAAAAAAGAAAAAAGAAAAACGGGCAGAGAAACAAAAGTCGCCATTTCGTTTCCGTTTCGGTCGGGAAACGACGCAATTGCTTTCGATCCGATTTCCCCTTTCGAAGTGAGCAAAAAAATGGCAATTAGCAAATCGACCGTTAAAATATTGCCCGCCTAATAATTTCCCTCTTCCTCTTCGGAAACTCTTTATGGCGAACATTTTACGGACTGATTATTTTGACATCAAATTGCCGTTGCTTTTTTGTTGTTGTTTGCAGTAGCAAAAGAATTGGTCAAGTTTATCGAAGTAACGTTCGGTTTTTTTGCTACGTTTTAGACCGCAAAATGCTTTCGTTCGCGTTGTCGAGCTTTTTGCAGCTTTCAATTGCGATCCCTTTCATTTTGCCCATCGTAGAATTCGAAAGCTGACAATTTCAGTCGGCGATCGAGTTTATTATTGCTACGGCAACAACTGAACGGAATAACGATCTTTTCCCGACAATTTATCGACTAAACAAACTTTACTTCGTCTTTTTTTGTTTAATGTTAACTGCTCGCTTTTAAGGGAAATCGTTTCATTGCCATCATTATATGTCACGATTATTGTTATCAGAGCAAGTTCTTTTGCCAGCGTCGACTCTCTGTAAAATCTCAGACAACCCATCAAACTCCATGGAACAGGCAAATATGCGAAATACTTAAATGTAAAGGAAAATTTTGCAATTTATCTTGCAGGAAAATCGCTTAAAAAACTCTCTTAAGACGCTCTTCGTTCCTTGTTTAGCATTGATTCTCCCAGAAAATCATCTAGAACTTCTTCTTGCTCCAGCATTTTCGCTCCTAATTCATTGCTTTAGTTTTACTCTAGGAAATATTCGAAAATTACTGAAATTTCAAGGAAAATTGCGCAGGAAAATCTTTTAAAATCCGTAGACAAACACTTAAGAAACTTTTTCTTCCATGTTTAGCATTGATTCTTCCAGAAAATCATCTAGAACTTCTTCTTGCTCCAGTATTTTTACTTCATTGCTTTAGTTTTACTCTAGAAAATTGCTGAAATTTTAAGGAAAATCGCGGAAAATCTTTTAAACCGCGCAAAGAAACACTTTCATTCCCATTTATCATTTATCCTTCCTGAAAATCATGTGTTTTAAACTTAAATCTTTGTTTTGTGAATTCCTTCCCAGAGACCGATCGACATTGGAAAGAATTTCTTCTCAGAAATCGATCGACATTGGAAAGAATTTCTTCCCAGAAATCAGTTGACATTGGAAAGAATTTCTTCTCAGAAATCGATCGACATTGGAAAGAATTTCTTCTCAGAAATCGATCGACATTGGAAAGAATTTCTTCCCAGAAATCAGTTGACATTGGAAAGAATTTCTTCTCAGAAATCGATCGACATTGGAAAGAATTTCTTCTCAGAAATCGATCGACATTGGAAAGAATTTCTTCTCAGAAATCGATCGACATTGGAAAGAATTTCTTCTCAGAAATCGATCGACATTGGAAAGAATTTCTTCTCAGAAATCGATCGACATTGGAAAGAATTTCTTCTCAGAAATCGATCGACATTGGAAAGAATTTCTTCTCAGAAATCGATCGACATTGGAAAGAATTTCTTCTCAGAAATCGATCGACATTGGAAAGAATTTCTTCTCAAAAGCCGATTGACATTGGAAAGAATTTCTTCTCAGAAATCGATCGACATTGGAAAGAATTTCTTCCCAGAAATCAGTTGACATTGGAAAGAATTTCTTCTCAGAAATCGATCGACATTGGAAAGAATTTCTTCTCAGAAATCGATCGACATTGGAAAGAATTTCTTCTCAGAAATCGATCGACATTGGAAAGAATTTCTTCTCAAAAGCCGATTGACATTGGAAAGAATTTCTTCTCAGAAATCGATCGACATTGGAAAGAATTTCTTCTCAAAAGCCGATTGACATTGGAAAGAATTTGTTCTTAGAAACTGATAGTGGTCTACCCTCGAATACGAAAGAATCCTTTCCGAGAACTTGATTGCACTGCCTCCTTTAATACAATAATACTTCGTTATCTGTAAACGATTGTTAAAATCGAATACAAAGAGTTTAGTTCAAGCATTTATTCCTGGAAAGCGATAAAGTTTTAGGATGGACATTGGAAAGAATTTCTTCTCAGAAATCAGTTGACATTGGGAAGAATTTCTTCTCAGAAACCGATTGACATTGGAAAGAATTTCTTCCTGGAAACTGATAGTGATCTACCCTCGAATGCGAAATAATCCTTTCCGAGAATTTGATTGCGCTGCCCCCTTTAATACAATAATTCTTCGTTATCTGTAAACGATTGTTTAAATCGAATACAAAGAGTTTAGTTCAAGCATTTATTCCTGGAAAGCGATAAAGTTTTAGGATGGACGTTGGGAAGAATTTCTTCTCAGAAATCAGTTGACATTGGGAAGAATTTCTTCTCAGAAAACGACGACTTTAGCTTTTGCAGGAGGAAATAGTTTTTTTTTAATATTAAATTAGATGATATAAAATTAGTTGAATAAACATTAATGAACGATTAATTAGGATTTAAATGTTCTCTACTTTTGCATTTTTGCACAAATTGCAACAAACTCATTTTGGAACTCAGATAGTAGGTTTCACTTCGTGGACGCGAGATGTGAGCAGCCGAAAATTTTTGAAAATAGAAACACACACCGGAAAATTTCTCGTGCACCAGACACGACGCGCCATTAATATTAATAAAATTTTGCTAAACTTAACTTTTTGAATTAAACTTAATGAAACCGAAAGGAAACGATCAAATTTTATCCCGTTGGATACTCGCTTCGAATCCTCTAACGCCCGCAGATAACATTCGCCTTTATCGTTCGCGGCCAATCGTCGCCAATTAATTCGCCTCTCCGTTTTTAGGTCGTGGCGGCGACTTCGTCGGCGGCATCGACAACGAGGCCCTCGACTTCTCGCAGCTGGAGGCCTTCATAAACAGCGAGAACACGCAGGGGAACGGCAACTACTTCGGCGAATCGCTGACGCCCGCGCCGACGACGACGACGACGGCGACGACGACGAGCACCGGCAAACTGTTGAACGTCATCGTCGAGAACAAACGCACCAACGGGTTGTCCTCGTTTCGCAGTCTCGCATAACCTCGCCGATAACGTCGTTTCCGTTGTAGCCACTCGTTGCCGGACTCGCCGCCGGACAGCAGCTCCGAGCATCCGTACAGTCCGCAGGAGAACTGCGACGGCAATCTGAACGCCACCGAAACGATCTACACGACGCTCGGACAGCCGCTGTACAAGACCACTCTCCTGAACCCGATCATCGCCGACAACCTCATCTTGGGCTCGCACATCGTCGTCGCCGAGCAGAACGCCGACAATCAACTGCTGGACAACGGATCGTTGCTGCAGGACCGTCTGCTCGACGGCCTGCGGGGCCATTCGCAAGAGCAAAATTTACTGCTGGACGCCGGCGCTGGCATACAACAGACGCAATCGCAACAGCAGCAACAGTTGTCGCCCGGTGGCGGTAGACAGCGGTCGGCGCAGCAACAGATGCTGATGCAATCGCAGCAGAGCGTCGCGAACGATGCGAATCAGGCGGGTTACGTCGACCAAAGGGACGGGAACCTGTTGCGGCGAAGCGCGAACGACATGCTGCTGGCGAAGAGCGGCGGCGGCGGCGGCGGCGATTACGACAAGTCGCAATTGGTCCATTTGGGCTTCGACGCGGCCGCGATCGACACGATGCAGCAGATTCGACAGCGGTCGGGCGTCGAGACGAACATCTGCGGCGCGAGCAATTTGGATAACATCGCCGTGTACACGAACCTGCAGAATGCCAATCCGAAGAAGCGGAAACTGTCGCAGGACGTGCCGCTGGTGAAGAGCGAGCCGGGTGCGAAACGGAAACGCGTCCTCGCGTGATTGTTAACGTTTTTGCGTCTTTTTAGAACACTGTTCGCCGAGCCAATTGAGTCCGCCCGACAACCAGTTGGACGACGATTACGCCGGATCGGAGGCCTGCCTCTCCGAGTCCCAGTACCAGTGCATCCGGTTCCAAGCGTTCCAGCAAACGGCGTGGCACGCGCTCTGCGATCAGAACCTAACGGAGTTGTAAGCGTCAATCGGACGAAGAATCGGATCGAAAAGTTTCCTCACTGGAAGGACTGCAAAACCCGAGTTTTATTGCGTCTTTTACGCACTCCTTTTTCAATTTCAAAGGGAGTTCATTGAAACAATCACATGTCTAACGTTTCAATAAACTCCCCTCGAAATGCGATCGGGAATCAAGCATCCAAAATGAGCGAGCAAGAAGTGTCACTTCCGGGTATATCCTGAAGTTCGCCATCTTCGAAGATATTCCTAGGTTGTCCTTTGCGAGAGAACTTTTCGATTTAACATTCGTCTGAAAAGTCGACCATTTGGGCGTAACTCTGCGACAACTTATGCAATCGCAATCGCTTTTTAGACCGTCGCCGCATTACAGAGTGGACGCCGACAAGGGATTCAACTTCTCGAATGCCGACGACGCGTTCGTTTGCCAAAAGAAGAACCACTTTCAAGTACGATCCGACGCGTGCACGTCGGCAATGCGCTAATCGATTCATGTTTTTCAGATTACTTGCCACGTACAATTATTCGGCGACGCGCAGTTCGTGAAGACGCCGGAAGGTTTCCAGAAGATCTCCAGCTTCCACTTGCACTTTTACGGCGTGAAGCACGACTGTCCGACGCAGACGATACGGGTCGAGCAGAGTCAGAGCGATCGCAGCAAGAAAGCGTTCCATCCGGTGCTGTAAGCGACGCGTCTCCGCGCAACCTTCGACGCATAATCGTTCTCTCGTTTCAGCGTCGAACTGGTCAATTCGCAGGTGACCAAAGTGACCGTCGGCCGCTTGCATTTCAGCGAGACGACGTCGAACAATATGCGAAAGAAAGGGAAACCGAATCCCGAGCAGCGGTACTTTCAGGTAATTCGCGAACTCGCGATCCGGCGACGGAATCGTGTTTCGAATAATCGTTTAATTTCGATCGACAGCTGGTCGTCGGTCTGCACGCCCACACGGCGCACGAGAATTACCCGGTGATCAGTTACGCCAGCCAAAAGATCATCGTTCGCGTAAGTCGCCGCCGCCGAGTCTCGTCTAATTCGCGATCGACCGGTTTTGTTTGTCTTTTAGGCATCGAATCCGGGCCAGTTCGAAAGCGACGTCGAACTGTGTTGGCAAAAGGGCCAGACGCAAGAGTCGATTTATCACGCCGGCAAAGTGGGCATCAACACCGATCGGCCGGACGAATCGCTGGTCATACACGGCAACCTGAAGATTACCGGCCACATTATACAACCGAGCGACATTCGCGCCAAGAAGAACATCGTCGAATGCGACACGTCCGAGCAGTTGAGGAACGTGCAAAAGTTGCGGGTGGTGAGGTGAGGAAGTTCGCCAATTCGCCATTCCGTCATCGGGCCTTGCTTACTGAGAGTTTTGTTCAGATACGAATACGAGCCCGGTTTTGCCACGCAATTGAACAGGACGAGCGAATGCTCGGACACCGGCGTCATAGCGCAAGAAGTGGCCGACGTCATCCCGGAGGCGGTCAGTCCGGCCGGCGATCTGATCCTGGAGAACGGCACTTCGATCGATAACTTTCTCGTTGTAAATAAGGTGCGTCCGTCTTCGTTAAACCAACTTAAGACGCTTTGCTGATTGGGCCTTGTTCGTCGTTTCGTTTTAGGAGCGCATATTCATGGAGAACATCGGCGCCGTCAAGGAATTGTGCAAGGTGACCGACAATCTCGAGACGCGCATCGATCAATTGGAGCGCATCAATCGCCGCTTGAGCAAGCTGAAACGCGGCGACAGCCTGAAGTCGAACAGTACAGGTGCGGACGTGGGCGTCGTTGCGCGACGAGAACGTTATTCCTTTGATTCAATTGCAGTAAACAGTAACAAGCATCATCCACCCGCGCATCACAAGTGTCTAAAAGGGCACAAATGCCTCAACCACCATCACCACCACCATCACAAGGAGCCGGAATTGTGCACGAACAAATTCATACAAATCGTGATCGTCATATTAGTCTTAATAATGGCGTTCTGGTACGTAGAGGACGAATAACCGATCGCCGGACGTAACCGCTTCCTTTGCAGCTTGGTGGCGATAACGACGTTGTACCTGATGGAAACGTCGCGGCACAATCAGTTCGCACAGGCCAGCCTGAAGGCGGTCCAAAGGGCGATGAGCACGCATCGGCCGACGAAATCGTCGAAGATACGCACGTGGCAGACGATGCATCACTTTGCGTCGACGAATTCTTATCGTGACATAGGTAACGATCGGTGATAAGTGCGCGAATGCCACAAGCGAATGATATCTCTCCTGCAGATATTAGCGGGAACGGTTTCGACGGCAACAACGTACAGAGGAGGACGAGCAACGCGATCGGGCGGCCGAGCGATTGCAACAAGATCGAGGAGATCGATAACACTCAATTGTGCCAGGTAAATTCGCTTATTCGCATCGTTTCTCTGCGGTGGCATGATATCGTCGGTCTGCAGGTGTATTGCTGTCTGCCGAAGAGCAACGCGGAATTGGAGGGCACGTTGTACAACGAGCGGACCGAGAGGCAAACCCACAACAAGACGAAGCCGTTGCTGAGCCTGGACAAGAACAAAGTGGTGAAGTCGTTCTTTTCCAACAACATCGACAAGCAGTCGCGACAACGACGCGACACGGACGATTGGACCGATAAGGATAACGTCTTCGACTCGTTAGGTAAGTTACGGCGTAGGAATCGCCGACGCGCGTGCCGCCATCTAATTTTGAGATGCTCGAGTCAAGATTGGGTTTGTTCGTTTATGCTGCTGCCTGTAAAATTACAGATCGCATTCAGTTACAGGGTTGGTAATTTGAGCGTGCTGCCATCTGATTTTGAGTTTCTCAAATTGCGATTGGTGACGTTCGATTTGAATGTTACGTATTTATTGCAATGATTAAATGTGATTTTGTGACATTTTTCAGCGGCAGAGGAGAATTTGTTCAATATAATAGTACAAGGGAAGGATTTTAATACGACGCTAACAAGAAAGTATTTATTATCGAACAATAATCAATGCAATTACACATACTTGGTACCTGTGTCGAAATATATGCCAGACGATTATTTGAATATAATATTCAAGTAAGTCTTTCTAAAACAATTCCATCATGATCGTTATCGTTCGTTTCTCTTTTAGATTGACGCAAACTAACATAAAGGAAGTCGAGCATTGCCATAATGATTACAAGCAGCACGTGTGCCCTTTCAATAACGTGTACTATGGCGACAAGGCGACCATCCTGCCGGTGCACAAAGTGAACGAGAACAGTCCGGTGCAGCAAATAAGTTCGCAGAGCGTCGCGTTCGAGGTCGACATGGTCGGCTATCAGACGAAGATGATGACCTATAGGGCATCGCTAAAACAGAATCAGGTACGACGCCGCGGAGTTTTCAAGTTGATCGAGTGTTTCGCTAACGAACCAACCGAATGCACACGTTATTGCGGTACAAATTCGATTAATAAATTCGAGGAATAAAATTTGTAACGGCAACGAACGTGGATACGAGGCATAAATAATAATCTCGGGTATTATTGTTTGTTATTTATGCAATAATATAAATTCGTTCGGAATGTTTTCCGGTACGTGCATTAAAATGCTGAAAATTATTGCGTGCGGCCAGAACGGGCGAGCATTTCCCTTTGTTGTTGTTGTTGTTCTTGTTGTTGCGAGTACGACGATTAGGATTTAATCTGAAAACAGGTGTTTGGAATTATTCCAATTTGATGTTATTTTAAAGATCTACAACTTCCCCGTTTCATACACACGCAGTTTGGAAATTTATTATTATCCACTCGCTAAAGAACACGTTATTTAAGACCATTATAAATATAAACTTAATGACTGTTGAATTAATACGCTTTTGATTATGTTTTTCGTTTTAGAATACCTGCAAACTATCGGCCACCAAATTGGGCATCGAATTCTTCGAGTATAACTTCTATTTCTACAGGAACTGTGATGAATGAACGAATGATGAATGCAACTGTTATTATTTTTCAACGCAATTACAATTAATTTAAACTCCGTGCATGAGAACGAGGATGAGGAATATTATTTGCCGAAGAGGCAATAACGAAACTTATACATGACATTTTCGATGGAGCAGCGCAATAATAATCTCGATTGTAGTTAGTTTTAATCGAGATGCAATGGTACTTAATTACGATTTAAATCTCGAATGTAGTCCGTCCCCGTACTTAATCGTTAAGCAAAAGGATAAGGAATTGCGAATGGATATTTTAATTAAGTAACAGAGATTTTAATATATTATATATAATACGTATATCATATGATGATGTATCAGTTTAGTGAAAGTATTATCCATTATACGTTATGTAGATATCGATATTTGTAAACTGAGTATCTTAGTTAGTTAGCTAGCTAAGGGATTAATTATAATTAAGAGAGATGTAATTGTGACAAAACGAGAGCGAGCGAATGGGACCTTTATGGATAAACTTTACTTTTTAGATAGAACCGTACTCTGTCCAATTTATACGTACGACGTGTTTAGATTAAATGTAAATATCGCACTGGAGCTTGCATAACGGACCAATTCGCATTAAAATTAATGTAATCGAAGATATTTACTATAAGCAGTCAATCGCTGACGAACAAATACTCTGGTGACCGTTGGTCCGTTATGTAATAACTTTATCCTAGTTAAGAACAAATTATTTTTAACATGTCAAATTTACGTTTCGTTCGCTGTGCATTAATTTTAGCGAGAGTAATCTTTAACGTTTCGGCAAATTTAAATTGATGACGGTTATTTATACGCGGAGAACTACTCCGTTGGACGCAGACGTTGTAATAACAGCGATATAATTGTTCCATTTGTAAAGGGAACGGGCCCTCGTTATTTTATTTCATTTTCTTCTGCAAAAATCGATTCTTAGCCAGGCTAATCTAGTGGAAATAACAGTAATAAAAAGGGAAACAAAAATGGAATTTTACAATGAGATTCCATTACTTTACTCGTTACCCCTTCTTCAATAACACGAAGGAATCGTAACAAATCCTTTCTCTTCTCCGTAGGTATTGTTATTTGTATAAATTGCCTTTTAACGTATTAATAAAATGTGTTACAATACATTTTCGGATTCGAAGAGGGAACGAAAGAAGGGTAGATAAATGATTCTTTTAAATTGCATGCCGTACCCTAACGGCAACAATGGTACATTCGAAGCCAATTCTCTTTCGATCTTTCTTCGCCGCACTAAGATTAAAATTTATAACGCACTTTATCAATTTAACATCTTAATCGATTGCAGTAAAGTGCAATTTGCATTTGTTAACAATTCATGTTACGCGTCGTTTTGTAACGATTATTGCGTTAGCAAAGAGATTTTTAATTCGAAATTGCGACATTCAATTCGCTCTCGAGGTGATGTTAAATATTTACTTTAAGATCTTCCGTGCATATCATAAGGGGGGAGGAAAAGGAACGCAAGCGGACGGTTCGAGAGATGGGATTCCAACTTTATTGTTGTCTCGAGGATCCGAAACGCGAAGAGTACATTATATACGAAGAATCAATAAGAATCTCGTCGCTGCGCGCCCGTAAGAATGTTGATATTTACAATATGCTCCGAGAGGAAGGAAATGGGACAACAGCTGAAGGAATAGAGAAAGGGTCAGCAACTTAAATTGCGAATGGATTTTGCATGTACGACGAACATCCTAAACAATGTCTTGCGATAAAATCTTAATCTAACTTCCCATATATCGAGGTATTTGCAAGAATTGCGTTTAACTTTTCGCAAGTTTCTTTTTAATTTCAATCGCGAAATCTAAAGTACCGCCATTATAATAACGCACACACGTCCGGTGTCTCTTAATGTTTTTTTTATGTGAATTAATTTCTGCCGCAACCGTTAACCGTAATAACATAATCTTAAGCATACAGCGGCTATTGTTTCGTCCCTTATCGTAATGAAGCAGGGGCGCTAAGGAGACTGGCGGTGGTTTTAGCAATTTATAGAGGAGCTAAGGCGAAGCTGAGGAGAATAAACAGGAGGCACCGTTCGTAATGATAAATCGATATTGTAATCAAAGCCGAATTACTTGAATGCGCGGATCAAATGTGGCAAGTTGCTGTATGGAAAGATGATCGACGATCTTCAGACATTTCCCAGGAGCTGTTATAATCGTCGTTGTGGAACATCGACGGTAATTAAATAGCGTAAAAAACTGTTCAATTCATTCGTTTAATGTTTGTTCTGTTATTGTTTCAGTTTGTGGAATGGATAAGTGGCTGTTGTAAGCCGAAGTTGAAGAGACCAAAAGAATGAAGGATCGATGGCATTAATTTGTCTCCTGGTTAAAGATACAGCACACTTGGAGTGGCAGTACAAGAAAAAAATGAAAAAAAAAAGAATATCATGTACATATTAACAATTTAAAACAGATAACTCAACTTGTAAAATTAATGAGCTAATAATTAATATTTGAATTTATAATAAAAGTATATTCTGTATGTGCACAGTTTTACGTATAATAAAATACTCTTAAAAGAATTTTAAATCGATTATTTTAGCAAAATCCGTTCCACATGAGCCCCAAAGGTTATGTTCGCCTACTGCATAGGCAACCAACAATACACGACAAAAATTTTCCCGCCAAAAATCAGGATCGACGACCTCCTCGGTCCTCATGTTCTCCTAATATTTCTCGAATTAATTCGACGGATGCTCTCGAATTTTTCGGACTTTTAATTCGAGAAATATTAGGAGAACATGAGGACCGAGGAGGTCGTCGATCCTGATTTTTGGCGGGAAAATTTTTGGCGGGAAAAATTTGGCGGGAAAAAATGCTCGCCAATTTCTCGGACTTTTAATTCGAGAAATATTAGGAGAACATAAGGACCGAGGAGGTCGTCGATCCTGATATTTGGCGGGAAAAATTTTTGGCGGGAAATTTTTGGCGGGAAAAAAATGCTCTCGAATTTTTCGGACTTTTAATTCGAGAAATATTAGGAGAACATAAGGACCGAGGAGGTCGTCGATCCTGATATTTGGCGGGAAAAATTTTTGGCGGGAAAATTTTGGCGGGAAAAAATGCTCGCCAATTTTTCGGACTTTTAATTCGAGAAATATTAGGAGAACATAAGGACCGAGGAGGTCGTCGATCCTGATTTTTGGCGGGAAAAATTCTCGACGAAATGTTCTCGAATTTTTCGGACTTTTAATTCGAGAAATATTAGGAGAACATAAGGACCGAGGAGGTCGTCGATCCTGATTTTTGGCGGGAAAAATTCTCGACGAAATGTTCTCGAATTTCTCGGACTTTTAATTCGAGAAATATTAGGAGAACATAAGGACCGAGGAGGTCGTCGATCCTGATTTTTGGCGGGAAAAAATTTTGGCGGGAAAAAAATGGCGGGAAACTCTTCTTTAGGACGGGCAACCAATTATGGGGGAATTTAAAATGATAAAACATAGATGCGTTTACAATGCTTTTATTTTAATACTAATGAAACGAAAGTTTTCCATGAGCATACATAATGTTAATGTAACACATCTAAATGTCTTTGTCTATTAATTATTCCTTTGTCGTCATAGTTGTCTGCTTGTTGAAGCTTTACAGTTCACTATAAATTATTATAATAATATTTTACATTGCTACATTAAATTATATTCATCTGTTTTAGATGATAATAATTTCCAATTGGGTTTATATGTGGTGGCTATCACCATGGTCATCCAGCACAATTTCCTTCTGGTCATGGTTTGCAGACACAATCTTCTTTTATCCCCATCACCATCATCGATTCGGTGTTAGCTACAAAGAAAGATCAATTATTAGGTCTACGCATAAACAATTAATTAAAAGAAAATGAACAATCATCAATAAGTATTGCTGACATTATTTCTTTTATTCTTAGTCTTGAGACTTCTTGTCGATGTTAGCCTCGAAGTTGTTCGAAATCACATTTTTATCGTGGAGTAATCTCTGTGACTTTCATCCATCAGTTCCCTTTCTTTTCCATCATTCAACCGACGACGATAGTGTTTCTTTTTTGTTCTTCTTATGCTTGTAACAATAATGACACTGAAACAAAATATTTTAAAAGAAGTCCCTCAAAGGATGTAACGAGTAGCGCTTAAACAAATAATGCTAATAATAGTTGCACGATTGTAGATCATGAACAAGAAAGTACAACAATAGATTCCATCCACAATGAGGAGAACTTTTGTCTATCCCTTTGGGCAATTACAAACAAGACGAGTGTTACGAACTTAACAATGGAAAATAAATGCGACCGAGAGAGTTGGATTAACAGGAGAGAGAGAGAGAGAGAGCGAAAGAAGAAGGATCGCAGCTTGGTGATGGTTGTTGGCGTGTTAGTTCGTGGATGTGGATACAAGAGTTTTGGGAATAGTTTTCGACAACGCGAACAACTAACGCAAACATTTTTATTTATCCCCACGATTTCCTAATCGCAATCTTTTCATTTGTTTTTCTTTTACTATGTGTATATTACGTAATAGTACAGATTTGAGAGATTAAAAGTGCAAAAAAATAAAAACTGTTGGATCGATTGGGCTCTAACTTTGGGCACGAAGTAGCTTTCGATTAGGTCAACAAATGCTGCGACTTTCAATCGATTCGCAAAGATTAAAAAATGGCAAAAATGAGAAAAATCCAAAGGGGTTAATATTGCTCTTTTTACAAAAAATCAGAAAAATCCAAAGGGGTTAGTCTTGCTTTTTTTTTGCAAAAAATGAGAAAAATCCAAAGGAGTTAGTCTTGCTATTTTTTTAAAAAAATGAGAAAAATCCAAAGGGGTTACTCTAGCTTTGTTTTTTGCAAAAAATGAGAAAAATCCAAAGGGGTTAGTCTTGCTTTTTTTTTTCAAAAAATTTGAAAAATCCAAAGGGGTTAGTCTTGCTTTTTTTTTTCAAAAAATGAGAAAAATCCAAAGGGGTTAGTCTTGGTTTTTTTTTTCAAAAAATGAGAAAAATCCAAAGGGGTTAGTCTTGCTATTTTTTTTCAAAAAATGAGAAAAATCTAAAGGGGTTAGTCTTGCTATTTTTTTTTCAAAAAATGAGAAAAATCCAAAGGGGTTAGTCTTGCTATTTTTTTTCAAAAAATGAGAAAAATCCAAACGGGTTAGTCTTGGTTTTTTTTTTCAAAAAATGAGAAAAATCCAAAGGGGTTAGTCTTGCTATTTTTTTTCAAAAAATGAGAAAAATCCAAAGGGGTTAGTCTTGCTATTTTTTTTTTAAAATGAGAAAAATCCAAAGGGGTTAGTCTTGCTATTTTTTTTCAAAAAATGAGAAAAATCCAAAGGGGTTAGTCTTGCTATTTTTTTTCAAAAAATGAGAAAAATCCAAAGGGGTTAGTCTTGCTTTTTTTTTTCAAAAAATGAGAAAAAATCCAAAGGGGTTAGTCTTGCTTTTTTTTCAAAAAATGAGAAAAATCCAAAGGGGTTAGTCTTGCTATTTTTTTTCAAAAAATGAGAAAAATCTAAAGGGGTTAGTCTTGCTATTTTTTTTTCAAAAAATGAGAAAAATCCAAAGGGGTTAGTCTTGCTATTTTTTTTCAAAAAATGAGAAAAATCCAAACGGGTTAGTCTTGGTTTTTTTTTTCAAAAAATGAGAAAAATCCAAAGGGGTTAGTCTTGCTATTTTTTTTCAAAAAATGAGAAAAATCCAAAGGGGTTAGTCTTGCTATTTTTTTTTTAAAATGAGAAAAATCCAAAGGGGTTAGTCTTGCTATTTTTTTTCAAAAAATGAGAAAAATCCAAAGGGGTTAGTCTTGCTATTTTTTTTCAAAAAATGAGAAAAATCCAAAGGGGTTAGTCTTGCTATTTTTTTTCAAAAAATGAGAAAAATCCAAAGGGGTTAGTCTTGCTATTTTTTTTCAACAAATGAGAAAAATCCAAAGGGGTTAGTCTTGCTATTTTTTTTCAAAAAATGAGAAAAATCCAAAGGGGTTAGTCTTGCTATTTTTTTTCAAAAAATGAGAAAAATCTAAAGGGGTTAGTCTTGCTATTTTTTTTCAAAAAATGAGAAAAATCCAAAGGGGTTAGGTCTTGCTATTTTTTTTCAAAAAATTAGAAAAATCCAAAGGGGTTGTTAGTCTTGCTATTTTTTTTCAAAAAATGAGAAAAATCCAAAGGGGTTAGTCTTGCTATTTTTTTTCAAAAAATGAGAAAAATCTAAAGGGGTTAGTCTTGCTATTTTTTTTCAAAAAATGAGAAAAATCCAAAGGGGTTAGTCTTGCTATTTTTTTTCAAAAAATGAGAAAAATCTAAAGGGGTTAGTCTTGCTTTTTTTTTCAAAAAATTTGAAAAATCCAAAGGGGTTAGTCTTGCTATTTTTTTTCAAAAAATGAGAAAAATCTAAAGGGGTTAGTCTTGCTTTTTTTTTTCAAAAAATGAGAAAAATCTAAAGGGGTTAGTCTTGCTTTTTTTTTTCAAAAAATGAGAAAAATCTAAAGGGGTTAGTCTTGCTTTTTTTTCAAAAAATTTGAAAAATCCAAAGGGGTTAGTCTTGCTATTTTTTTTCAAAAAATGAGAAAAATCTAAAGGGGTTAGTCTTGCTTTTTTTTTTCAAAAAATGGGAAAAATCCAAAGGGGTTAGTCTTGCTTTTTTTTTTCAAAAAATGAGAAAAATCTAAAGGAGTTAGTCTTGCTTTTTTTTCAAAAAATGAGAAAAATCTAAAGGGGTTAGTCTTGCTTTTTTTTTCAAAAAATGAGAAAAATCTAAAGGGGTTAGTCTTGCTTTTTTTTTCAAAAAATTTGAAAAATCCAAAGGGGTTAGTCTTGCTTTTTTTTTTGCAAAAAATGAGAAAAATCCAAAGGGGTTAGTCTTGCTTTTTTTTTTGCAAAAAATTTGAAAAATCCAAAGGGGTTAGTCTTGCTTTTTTTTTTCAAAAAATGAGAAAAATCTAAAGGGGTTAGTCTTGCTTTTTTTTTTTCAAAAAATGGGAAAAATCTAAAGGGGTTAGTCTTGCTTTTTTTTTTCAAAAAATGAGAAAAATCTAAAGGGGTTAGTCTTGCTTTTTTTTTCAAAAAATTTGAAAAATCCAAAGGGGTTAGTCTTGCTTTTTTTTTCAAAAAATGAGAAAAATCTAAAGGGGTTAGTCTTGCTTTTTTTTCAAAAAATGAGAAAAATCTAAAGGGGTTAGTCTTGCTTTTTTTTTCAAAGAATGAGAAAAATCCAAAGGGGTTAGTCTTGCTTTTTTTTTCAAAAAATGAGAAAAATCTAAAGGGGTTAGTCTTGCTTTTTTTTTTCAAAAAATGAGAAAAATCTAAAGGGGTTAGTCTTGCTTTTTTTTCAAAAAATGGGAAAAATCCAAAGGGGTTAGTCTTGCTTTTTTTTTTCAAAAAATGAGAAAAATCTAAAGGGGTTAGTCTTGCTTTTTTTTCAAAAAATGAGAAAAATCTAAAGGGGTTAGTCTTGCTTTTTTTTTGCAAAAAATGAGAAAAATCCAAAGGGGTTAGTCTTGCTATTTTTTCAAAAAATGAGAAAAATCTAAAGGGGTTAGTCTTGCTTTTTTTTCAAGAAATGAGAAAAATCTAAAGGGGTTAGTCTTGCCTTTTTTTTCAAAAAATTTGAAAAATCCAAAGGGGTTAGTCTTGCTTTTTTTTTGCAAAAAATGAGAAAAATCCAAAGGGGTTAGTCTTGCTATTTTTTCAAAAAATGAGAAAAATCTAAAGGGGTTAGTTTTGCTTTTTTTTTTCAAAAAATGGGAAAAATCCAAAGGAATTAGTCTTGCTTTTTTTTTTCAAAAAATGAGAAAAATCTAAAGGGGTTAGTCTTACTTTTTTTTTCAAAAAATGAGAAAAATCTAAAGGGGTTAGTCTTGCTTTTTTTTTCAAAAAATGAGAAAAATCTAAAGGGGTTAGTCTTGCTTTTTTTTTCAAAAAATTTGAAAAATCCAAAGGGGTTAGTCTTGCTTTTTTTTTGCAAAAAATGAGAAAAATCCAAAGGGGTTAGTCTTGCTATTTTTTCAAAAAATGAGAAAAATCTAAAGGGGTTAGTCTTGCTTTTTTTTCAAAAAATTTGAAAAATCCAAAGGGGTTAGTCTTGCTTTTTTTTTTGCAAAAAATGAGAAAAATCCAAAGGGGTTAGTCTTGCTATTTTTTCAAAAAATGAGAAAAATCTAAAGGGGTTAGTCTTGCTTTTTTTTTCAAAAAATGGGAAAAATCCGAAGGGGTTAGTCTTGCTTTTTTTTTCAAAAAATGAGAAAAATCGAAAGGGGTTAGTCTTGCTTTTTTTGCAAAAATCGGCCAAAATTGGACTTTTTCTAAATGAAGCGGCATCGAGTCAGAATCGATCAGGGAAGTAAAAGAACATCGAAATCCGCCTGAAAACTGATGCAAATTTCGAAACAAGAAAATGATGACGGAGTTGCGGCTGCGTTCGATCGCGTGTGCCGAAAGAACTATGAGCTTATTTTAGGCCATAAAATGAGCCCAAAATGAGCCCTGGAATCGCTTTCTGAGTGCAACAAACACGGACGAAGAATGGAGAAGAGTCACTTGATTCCATTCTATACCCGCATTCGCAAAACTTATTTGCCACACTGCGTATGTCCGTTTGTACTTTGCATGCTCACGAACGTTATCGTGCGTGCAACGATTATAATTGCAAAATGTGTTAGTTCTCTCTCTCTCTCTCTCTGTCTCTCTCTCTCCCGTGCAGATATTTTCCACTCGATGTAATAGCATAATCACGCATGAAATCGCCAGCAACAAACAAACAAACAAACAAACGCGCCGGAGGTCTGCGGCGTTACGATTTTTCCTTCGCCTAAACAAACTAATGACGAGAGGAGCGCGATGAAAATGCGAATCGACGATATTTCGCGATGTTCGACTAATAGAATTTCATCATTGACGGAACCGGTTAATATTGCAAAACGCGCCGTTTGTAAAAGGGAGGAGAAGGTGGAAATTAATTTGGAATAAATTACACGGGCGAAAGCGACCCCGAAATTTTAATTATTTACAAGGCGCGAGGGGGCGCAATAATTAATTATTAATATAGCAACATTTAACAAGTGGCTACGTACTTTACCGCCTCCGCTCCTTTGCCCCCGTTCGCGCCGCACCCCATCGATTGAAGACGGCCGAAGAACATCTTTTGGCGAACCGGAGGAGCTCGTTGTTTTGGGGGGGGGGGGGGGGGAAACACGTCCAACCGTTTCTCTTAATTTTCCATTTTTCCCTTTGTTTTCCACGAGTTATAATCCACTTCCACCGCCTATAAAACAACGGACGAAGGGAGACGAAATGGGAATAAATAAGGGCGGAAGGATGGCGGGGAGGTGAAGGATGAAAGCAACAAATTATGAGCGGGGCAATAAATAATACAGGGGGTGGGAATAAGGGAAAGTGGTTTAAAGGGGGAAACTAATCGTTTGGAAAAGAAAAGGAATCTCTCTCTTTCACTCTCTCCCTCTCTCTCTCTCTCTCTCTCGTCCTTTTATTTTCCCTTCTACGTTCTTTATTTATTTGGACATTTTTATACACTCGACGTTATTTGCCATACGAGTATTATTTAATTGACCGTTATAATAACTGAAGAGAAAAGTCTGCGGCAGTTTTATTTTGTCTCTCAGGCAGAGAAGTATTATGACAATAAGTTTGGCCCCCCTTTTTTAAAGAGCGAAATTTATTATCTGACGAAACTGTTAAAGATTCGCCGAAGCTTTACGAAAAAGAATCGTACCGAATTTTTTTGCTCTTATATAACGGCGCACGATTCCTCATCGGAGATGAAAAGTTTATTTCGAATTTTCTACTTCGTTTCTTGATCTTTCATTTCGCAAAATTAACTAATGCTCTTTAAATTTGGCAAAAAAAATCGTTTCTGTTTATACTTCGGACGAATTATTTACTATATTATATTTACTACGACGATCTTAAGCAATTAATTCCACTTTTCAAACGTAAAACTCCGTTCGTTGTGTTGCGAAAGAGATGGCGAAAACAGTTGCAGCGAATATAATAATGGCGAACGGGAAATAAAACAGCGAAAAGTCCGGGAGAGTACGAAGGGAGAAAAACCTGAATAGTAATGGATAGAATGGGGGATAATTGTGTCGTTTGCAGGGGAGGCCGCGGAGGAAAAAGTGCGATAAAAATTGCACATTTCATTATTTGTCGGCGTTATTAAAAGCAATTTGCCAGTTTATTGTTACCGTTGTGTAGTTTGCGACTTTTTGCGAGAGGAAAACAGAATTGAATAACAACAAAAAACAAAAACAAAACGAACGGACGGACGGGAAATACGCTCTCTAAATTCAAAAAACCGACAATCGTCCGTCTGTGCTCTCCGCTCGCTCATTAAGAGCGAAAGGAAAAATCGATCGAGTTAAATAAAACGGAATAGCACGGCGAGCAAATAAAATCGCTGATCATCATCGTCGTCGTCGTCTTCGCTCGTTTGTTTTATTTTCCCGTTTCATTTTTTCCCCCCCGCATTAGATTAAATAACTGGAAGGTAAATTGGTAAAATAACAAGATGACGGTTGGAAAGCAAACAGTCTTCTTCGTCGCTCGCTCGCTCGACAACAACTACCAGCGCCACCAAAAGAACAACACCCATCGTTCGGTAGCGTTATTTAATTTATGACGGTACAACAAATAAGAATAAAACGCACGAAACGAATAAAAATAATAATAAAGAACGTGCAGAAACGTTGGCGAGAACGACAGCGAGAGAGAGAAATGGCGAGCGAGCGAATAAATAAAAGGAAAGAGGGCGGAAAAAGACATAACAATAAGAAATAAATAGACAGATGGAAAATACCTTTAAGTATTAGAGTCTGTGTGTGTGTGCGTGCGTGTGGGCGAGGGTAGAAAAAAATAAAAATAAGGAACCGTAAAATGAATGAGCGAGAAACAAAAACAAAAGCAAAAAAAAAAAGAAAACGCGAAAAGGAAATCTTCTTCTCCAGCCGATTACTGCGCGGAAAATTGCCCTCGTACTTTCCGTTCGTCCCCGCGCGGTTTCTTGTACCTTTACGCTTTTAAAGTCGTGCCTGTTATTGCGGGCAAAATTAAAATTCAATTCGTCCCGCACGAAGAGATAAAGAAGCGCGTTCCCCTTTGTGCCACTTATTTATTTTCGTCCCGTTTAATTTTCGTGCCGCCGCTGCTACGAGGGGGAGTTGATAAGATGGTCTATGCCACGCAACCTGCTTTAAGACGTGGCAGAATGCTCGTAAAGTAATTCTGAGCCATTTATAGGGAATGGCTTGGTTTGTAAACCGTTCCTCAGAGGTAACAGGCGGTTCGTGATTTGTCCAAAAAAAAGAAAACGCTTTACTTTTCCATTGCGTCCCAACCAATCTCGCGGAGTGATTAGAACTTTCTGCCAGAAAATTGAAGCAAGAATCTTCGCGGCCGATTTTTGACCAAGCAATTGTTTGGACCGTTCCTTTGTCTCCGGAGGGTCAGAGTGATGGATCCACGGCTCGTCCTTGGTAACAAGCCGATGCGAAAAGTTTGAGGAATTGTCTGCAAAACGGCGGCAGACTTCCTTTGACCACAACTCGATCATCTTCTTCTCAGTCGCATGCTGTTGTCAAAAATTCCCACTTTTCTTTGCTGGAAACCCTCCTGGCTCAACATTTATCAATAGCCCCTCGTAACTCTTGCATTGTTATCCGATTAAATAACATTACCATTCCATCACCAATCGGCGAAATTAGTTTACGATCGATTCGGATCTTTGAAATTCACTACGAAACGTCGGGACGACGACGACGATGACGACGATGATGATGATGATGGAATTAAGTTGATGAACGATGAAAATGTTTCGACGCTGACATAATTTGACAAGCAGATGGTCCAGCAGTTAGGCGAAAACACTTGCTGTACGCTGAGGATTCCTTTCCCGCTCATCGTCGCGTTTCATTTAATTCCTCCCTGGAAATTGGCCATTTCCCTTTTAAACAAATCCCCGCGCCGTTAATAATAACAATAACAACGTAACGGCGATAATAATCGTAAATATGTCTCATCATTATCGCCATTACTAGCACGTCTCCTTCTCACGATTCCTCACGCGAGCGCAACGAACAAATGCGAACTTTATTTCTGTCGCCTAGAGTCCAATAGACTTTTATACATTTTTATATGTATATATTCCACTCATTTTCCCCTCCGCTCCGCCAGCTCTGCCACGATAGGCAAACGGAAGAGGGACAAAGATAAAGACGAAAAAAAAAAAAAAACGAAAAAAGCGTCTGTGTTGGAACGACTCGTGGAAGAACGGGAAGAAGGAAAAGCAACTCTCCTTCATACGTATAGATATAAGTGTGGGTCTTGGAAATGATGAAAGTCGTATGTAGGCAACAACGGATGGCGACGGAGGAAAAGATAATAAGTCGATGACGCTGGGGAGTCGTAAATTTTAACAATACGTGAAGATGCGAGGTAAAGCAGCAAAAACAAAAGAAACGACGAACCGAAAATGGTGGAGGCGCCGGGCGAGAGAAGAAGTCGACGGTCTGGTTTGTTGCCAGTTAAATTAACGCAAAAAGGAGCGCAAAACTGATTGGCCGTCGAGAGGAAGCGTGCTCTCTTTCGATCTCTCGTTGTCCTTTTTCCTCTTTGTAATCGAGTAGATTAGCAATCTGAAAGATGAAGAAAAAAAAAAAAGAATGAAACTCGTGGACGACGGAAACAAAAGTTAACGAGCAACCGGAGATGTCGCGCTAATTAGCGAGGAGAAAAATGCCGTGCGGGATTTGCGATTATGGATTTGGCGTTAATAATAATAATCCGAACGATCCAAACGTAATAAATTGCAGAGCGAGCGAGCGAGCGAGGAGTGATCAACTAAACGCCGAGCAATCTATCATTTTGCTCGAAAATATGTCGCTCGCTCACTAATAATAACAACAACGATAGCAGTGATTTTGCAACGAAATTTACGACTTCGCATCTCTTATTCCTGCCTCTTCTTCTTCTTCGCCATCATTACCAACGGCGGCGCTATTATTTTCCAAGAAGAGGCAAAGTGGAGTAGTAAATAGTGATGGCGAACTAAAGATTTGGCGGGCAAAGAGACGGCGCTCGGCATACTAACAAGGAGAGAGACGGAGGGAGAAAGTGAGCGAGAGGCGAATTTGCAACTTTGAATTTAACATGATATTAAATGTCTTATGGTGTGTGTGTGTGTGTGTGCTTGAGTAAGGAAGTGGAGGCGGGTGAAGAGGTGGCGGTGGAGGAGGAGGAGGAGGGTGGTTCATTAATCAAAATTTCAATCACGGATGGTGTTTAATTTTGACTGGCTTCTAAGAATTTACCAGCGACGCAGACGACGCGGAATATAGATTAAATAACGGATTTAAACGAGGAAACGAAAAATCGAAACTTTTTTTTGTGCCACTTCTCGAATCGCATCCACTTCTGCAGGTTGCATTCCGTTCCCCTCCATTCTCGCGGCCATAAATTTAAATCTCACTCAATTAATTTGACGTGTCATACGGCGACGACGGGCGAAGAAGGAACATGGACCGCGGAAGAATGGGCGCGAACGATGATGATGATGATGATGGTTCGACGACGTGACAAATAGATTGATCGATCGATTATTTTCTGCGAGTTTTTCACAACGCGAAAGCGACACGCTAATTGATTGATGTAAATGTGGCAAGAGTCGTTGCTGATCGACGGAATGACGGCAACAAAAAAGGACGTCGAGTAATAAGTGGGAAAATCGCAAAATTAGCTCTGGCACTCTTTCAAATCTTCAAGCAGCCACTGTATTACGAGGGGAGGTGGTATCGATATCTAGTTAGCCTGCAAGGTCTGTGGTAAACAAAAGTGAGTGTGGCTGCTATGGCGATCAATGTCGTGTTTTCTAAGTCAGTTGTCATAGTTCGACTTAACCATTAGTTGAACGGTGGTCAAAGTGGGAATTTTGGACAACAGCATGAGTATGAGAAGAAGATTTGGATTTGGCAAAAGTCGAGTTGCGAAGTTTTGCAAAAGATTCCTCGAACTTTTTGGATCGCCTTGTTGCCATGGACGAAACGTTGATCCATCACTATGACCCCCCAGAGACCAAGGGGCAGTCCAAACGGCGGAAGATTGTTGGTTCTGCACGACCCAAACAATTCGTTGCGCAAAAATCGTTTGGCAAGATTCTTGCTTCAGTTGTCTGCGACACAGATGGGATCACTCTGGGAGATTATTTGGAACTGAGTGGAACTCTCACGGGAGCAAATTTTGGAAAATCGTCGCGGAAAAGTTGCCGGTGTTGTGCTCCTCTTGGCCATGCAAAAAAATCATGAAATTGGCTTTGAATTGGTTTCGACCACTCACTTCCTTCCCCAGATTCAGCACCGGCAGACTACGAATTGTTCCCAAAACTCGCGAAACCTTTCGGGAAGGTAAAAGATTGCGGACAAACGCACAAAGTCCTCGGTAACTTGCGAGTCTTGGCAATTTCGTTCGACGACAGCGTTTCCTATGGCAATTATTTTAACGTCTTATCCTTCCCTCCTCGCGTTCTTTTTCTTAATGAGTAATTCGCATTCATTAATCTACTCATTAGATTTAACGGCCGTTTTTGCGATTTTACTATCGTTATTATAACGCAGGAATTGCAAATTTTACGCAATTAATTTGCATACCGCCGCAGAGATAAAAAGAGAGAGAGAAGAAAAGCGCGAGAGAGGGATCGTTCTCTTGTGCCATTTTTATTCTGGTGATGCCGCAAAAAAAAAGAAAACGAAATTCGCTCCTCCACATATACATTCCAAAAAGGATTGCTTTACATACAAGAAAGCTGCGTGGAAGAGGCAAGGGAAAGACAAAGAGAGAGAGAGAGAGAGAGAGAAAGGGACGGAGTGCGTTGACAAATTGTTCCCTTGCTCCCGCCGGTACGTTTGTTACTGTCTCTTCACTTTCGGGCGCTTTTCTCTCTCCTTTCGCCGTCCTCTCTCACTCTCTCTCTCTCTCTCTCCGCAGGTATTTCCCAATAGTTTTCACTTTTACGAGGAATGGAAAGGATTCCATTCACTTGCCTTCATCGTGCCGATGGTTAGCTGCTGATGCTCTTATTTTTTCCCCAACGAAATTACGTTTTCGTTCGCATATCGCGATCAATTTTGTTTTGCGCGACTTTCGTGCAAAACGGATTTAAATTGTTTGCTTTTTTCTTTTAATTAAGATTTCCCATCTCTGCGTTTCTGAACCGTTGCCATAATTTAAAGTGAAGATTCGTCGACGTCGGTGAACGTTGACTTTTATTTTCGCCCTCGACATGCAACAATTCAACGCTTAATTTGTGCTTTTTTGTCTCTTTCTACCTTGATGTTTGGCAAACCGTTCGTTTAAAATTCTTGAGCAGAGGCATTCGCATTCGAAACTTGGTAAAATGTAATCGGTTATTGGAATCTAACCGAATACATATAAACGATTATATGGAGGGGTGTATTGGTATTGGCATTTCTGATGGGTCCGATGATAAACTATTTCCAGTTGCGAATTACGTACGTTATCGCGAAACTAAAAGGAGAGCGCGAATTCGATTGCGAAAGTTACTTTGCTGCTCCACCGGCGGCAATTACGTGCCGCCCCGTTAGTTTGGAGCCTCTTTGCTACCAACATCAATCCTTCGTCGCCACTTCATTCACTCGTTTGCCCGATGAAAGCTATGGGAAATGATGATGATGATTGTACGAGGGGGCATTCGTAAGTTACTTAGTCTACCGTAGAGAGCGGCACAATATGTCAAAATTCTTTCGGTTTAAGACTTCTTTTACAGTGAGCCATTGAAAGAGTCTTCTTTCCTGGTCTGCAAACCACTCCACAGCGGAACAAAAGTCGTTTTGAGTTTTGGGAACAATTAGTCTGACGGTGGTAAATCTGGGGAGGAGAGTGAGTGATCAAAAGCAATTCCAAACCAATTTCATCAACTATTTTGCCAATGCAAGCAACGACTTATGAGCAGAAGCGGAAATTCAAAGTTTCACGTGTAATTAGTTGGAGGGCGTAGGCGAGAGTAGGAAGGGTGAGGATTATTTGGTGTGATTTTGCAAACGTATCGTTTTGTTTCATTGGCGAAGCGAAAAAAGTCATTTTGCAAGCAAAAAATTGTTCGCTAGATAAAAAAGCTCGGCGGCACAAAATGATCTATTGGGAACTATTATTATAACCCCCTCCAGTTGCAATTTTTCCGGAAGCTGTCGCTTCTTTGCTCCTTTCCTTTCCCTCCGGTTCGCTCCACCAATTTCGCACTGATTTCCGGCTTAACATGCGGCCAGCGGCGCGTTCGAGGGCGGCATCCGCGTGTAATGGCCAAACTAATTAATCGTCCCCTCCCGCGCGATCGACATCGTCGGCTAATTACAGGCGATTGCAAGTGTTGCGAACGTACCAAAACACGCCTAAATGCGATAAGCGATTAATTGCGGCGATTGCATTCTGTCATTACGCCCAGGCAGTGACCCTCGATCGGCAATTGTTCCGATCGCATGAAGCGGCACCGGCGACGAGACAAGGAGGAACAATCGAATGCGTAAGGATCAATACGCAAACCGTTTGCAGACACGTGTCATTTTAGCTAGCTTCAGAGTTGCAGACGTCTGTCGGCCGCCCTTTCAACTGTTCGCCATCGACTTTTTGCGTCGCGGCACGAGAAGCAGAAGAATGCGTTTTCTTTGTTTCTTTTTTTATTTTGGTGTCCTGTTCGTCCTTTGTCTTCCCGGGGATTTTTACGTGAACGTCCGTCCGGGGCACGTGTTCGTTTGCTATCGCCCCCCGGATTCGTCCGGTTCTTTCGTCGCCACTCTAACGGCGATACGTGACGATTTCGATCGCTTCTCCGCTCGGTTCTTCTTCTAGTTCGCGTTCCCTTTTCCTCTTTGCTGCGGCGGCAGCATCGTCGCGAGGACGAAGAGCGAGGAGCTTTTTGTTTTTGGGCCGGTGCAAAATTTTGGACAATTTAATAACGATCGGTCGTTGTTCGGCCACTTGACGGACGGCGAAGTGAAAGGCTAATAAACCGAAAGTGGCCGTTCGTTCGTCGACGCGATATGCCAGTTGGTCTATTTGGACGCTGCGCTTTTGACAATTCGCTTTGCGTGCGTGTGACGAGGGTCGCCCGATATTAAACGCGACGCTCGACGGGTTTGTTTTTTTTTCTCTTTTTTTGCGAAACGAAACAATTTCCTTGGCAGCAGTCGAACAAAAACGGAGAAAAGGCGAGCGGCGAGTTTGCGGTCTGGCCGCGGTTTCTCAACGGTCGAAAGATTCCGCTACGTTTGCCCGGAGATTGCAAATAAACGAGTATCGTTTCCTTCATTCGATAAATGACCGATCGATACTTTCGCGAAGTTATTAGAGACAATACGTTTTGGGAAACTTTAATCCAAGCTCACTGCGTTCTTCCGTTTTCTTTTTTTTTTTCTTTTTTCGCTCTCTATTCTTTCGTTTCTGTTATTGTTCCGAGCGAATGGTAGGAATTAATAAAAAACGAGAAATAAATAAATAACGCGGAAGACTGGCGAGCGCTGAAATGGCTGGAAAACGTTGCAAAAAGTTCGCACTGAAAGAAAAAAAAAAAAACGACAAATAAATAAAACAAGAGGGCATTGTTATAAAGTTAACAATATTCCGACGATAAAATAATCGGCAAACAAAGGGGCCGCAAAAAAAAAGCGAAGGGATCGAGGGAACCCATCCAACAACAAAGCAACAACCAACAATGATTTACTGCATCAACAACAGCAACAACAACAACAACAAGAGAAACAAAGAAGCAGCAACCCTAATTTTTCCCTCCCGCGCGATCGTTAATTAAGCCGATTTCTAATTAGAGACCAATTAATCTCGGTCCCTCGTTATCCGCGCCCCGATCGTCGATTCGATTAAGAAAAGTTAATGGACGAGTGATAGCCGATGGAACGACGATTTCGATCGCGCAAAAACCACGAGGCGAATTATAACCAAACAAAGGGTGGATGCCAAAGTGGAAGTACGTTGGCACGTAGGCAGTTGGCGAGCCTTTATTTTTTCCCTCTTGCGCCTTCCTGCTTTCCCGACTCGCTTAAGTGAAACGTATGGGACCCATTTTTGGACTTTCCTCTCGTTACCAGCCGTTCGCCGCTCCTCTTCCTTCCTCTTGGTATCCGATAATAGGCGAAGAAGATCTCGCCCCTCTTAGCGCGTTTATTTGCCCGTTTGCCAGATTCTCCCCGTTGGCGTTAAGTGAAAGTTATTGACCAGTTTATTTTCGGGTTTCTTTTGTCGTTGTTGCTGCCGCTGCTCGTCTACCAATTACATCAACCTCTTTCTCCATTTAGTCCTACAATGGACGCGATAATAAAGAGGAACGCCTTTGGTGGACGAAGAGGAAAATCCGTTAAGCACGAGTTGGATTTTATATTGAAACAAGCGAAAGACGATCAAATTATTGGGGGTGGAAACTCGAAGAAGAAGAAGAAGAAGAAGGAAAAAGAAAGAGTCGTGTTTATGAGGCTCTAATTGAATCAAACGCCGCAAGTTGCTGCGTTTTTATGACGGTCTTTCTGACCTTCCTCCCCGACCCCAACTCGGAGTAGTCGCCCGACCGTTTGCCCGTCTCCTTCAGGAGTCTCCGCGTCGTTTCCGCTCCGGACTCCTTCTGATTCTCCCGTATTAATGTAATTATACGGAACTTGCTTAATTAAATTGCGTGCTACTACTCCACGAGTCCTTGTAGGGCTCCACTACAATAGTTTATTAATTTAATAGTTTTAGTCTATTACCAACTATTTTCCAACAGAGATTTCGCCCCCTAAACCGGTGGCGTTTCTAATTAATACTCGTCGCGATTAAACAATAAGTAGTAAGAGTGGGCAAAGTTTAATTGTTGCCACTCTTCGCTTCGACGGTGGGTCAGAGGATAGGAAAGATTCGCAAACCGCCAGGATACGTAAACGTTGCGTTTTGCGAATTTAATAGGAAGAATTTTCTTTGAACTATCGATCGCTACCAATACCATCATCTGTACGGCAAAAGAAAGTGGTACAAACTTCAAGGGGCGAACAGCCAAGGTTAGCGGAAAAGTTTGCAATGTTTGGGTCTCCGCCATTCGCAAGACTCGCATTTTCGTGTCGTTGTTAACAGAGTCTGTGGCTGATATTCAGTGGTCGGTGGCAATTTTGCGAATCTTCGCGCGACTATCGGTGGCCCGGCTGGCAAGAACGTTTGCGAAACGATCCTTCGCGCGACGACGGAAATGACAATCACCACGAACCGTCGGGACGAAGCAGACGTTGCATTGTTTGCATTGTTATATTATAAATTTGCAATGGAAGCAGTTTTCCCTTCGATTGCGAACAATAATAAAATCGAGACGGAGAGGATTTGCACGAGCGATGTGGTGGCGCAAATCGCGTTTCTTCGAGGTTTGCAATAAGCGAAACGGCGAGGAGACGGATGCAACGACGTCATTTTCTCTTTTTGTTGGTTGCTTTAAGGATCGCACATTGAAATGGCTAATTAAATGCTGCGAACGGATGAAACTGCGAAATTTCGATTACTTGCGCGAGGAAGCGAAAGCGAAGAATGAGCGGCGAGGATGCGAGACGTTCCAATAGGAAAGCGCTCGTATAATATTACCTTTGCCAATTCGTACGAACGGGGGGTTGTAATTTAAATAGGAAAAAGTATGTAATAGCGGAAAATTTAATTTTACAGAACATGTAACGCGAATTTATATTTTCATTGTTATTATTACCATCATCATCATCGTTATTATTATTACGCGTCTTCAGCACAATGCAAACCGTGTGCAGCAGCAATTGCGTTGGCAATGATAATAACGATGATGATATTAAAAAGCGCTTCCATTGCACGTATAAGAGAACTCCCCTTCAATTCCCAACCATCCCCTTAATTTCCGTCACTTTTAATAATGCGCTGATCGAAATTAAAACCAAAAATGAGTGCAATTAGTCGCAGAAAAACTAGCCGCCACGTGGCAGTGCTGCGGCGAAGGGAAACGATCATTTTTGGTCGTACAACGACAATTTCTTTCTTTCTCCCCAATTTCCCCTTTAAACACCGCCGTTTCGCCAATTTCTTCATCCATCGATTGCAATCTGTATGTATGAAGAAACTAGGAGTGAATATAAACGATGAATTATTCATGGCCGACATAAACAATTTATTTTTATGTTACCCTCGTCGAGAATCCATCGTCTCTCTCTCTCTCTCTCTCTCTATTACGCGTTTCCTGCCCCGACGCAAAACCCCATCGCCGCTCCCATTTGTCTATTTATTATTTCTCTTACATTTCTCTTTTCCTTAACACCGCCACCATCGACAACAAACGAACGAACGACGAACAAAAGATAATCGCCGCCACGAAGAACGAGTAAGCGAGTCTAGTCGCTTCAACTGTCGACTATTTATCTCGACTCGTGCGAGTTTATTGGCACCGCGTATAAATTATTACGGCAAACAATATCCCAATGTCATCCTCTTTCATTTATTTATTCGCACTTAACAAAAAAAAAAACGAAAACTTTTTTGCTCAACCGTTCGCCATTCGACGCTATCATCATCATCATTCGCTATTCCTCTGTTCCTTCCTTCGCTCATAAGAAGAGAGCGAGTTCGAACAATCGCTTGGAACTTTGGATAATTCGCGACGTTCGCAATGTTTCGTTGCTCTAAGCGATAACGATAACGGCAGCAAATTGTTTAAAACGTTATTTACGTTCATTACGAGGGTGCGACGAAAAATTTAACTCGCCCAAATACGTAACAAGTAACTTTTTCGAACGACCACCTGTCAAGTGCTTAGTTAGCACTTTCGGTTGTTAACGAGGAATTGTTGCGGCCGAAATCTGTTATTGTTCCTTTTTTGTTTCGTGATTGGGTAAATTCCATTTTAAAGCGCCCCTCGTAGATGAAGAAGTTAATTGAGGGCGAAAGGAGGATATAAGCGATGCGTCGGAATGGAAAAATCGTGTAAAGCGATTAAGCGACCTAAACGGGCGGAAATCGATTAAAACGGAAACGTGCAGAATGCAGCTTGCAAATGCGATTTTGCTTTGTGAACGGGGGGGAAAAATGAAGAAAAATTGAGTTGTTTGCGGTTGTCGTCGGTGTCGTCGTCGTTGTTGTTGTTGTACTTAAACGATAATGGAAATATGAAAAAGAGAGAAACGCTATGATTGGAGTCTAATTGGGAACGAAGGTATTGGATGCGAAGGGAATATAATGCAGAGAGAGAGAGGAAAACGAGGCGAAAGATATAAAACCAATTTTTTTCGTAATATTGTTCGGATTCCTGCAGGCAAAAACGCGGTTTGCCAAAGCAAAGAAAAAGGAATAAATGCTCCTGATTGACTACTAGTGGTCGATGGATTTTTTTTTCGCCTGCTCCTTGCCAATTATTATCTTTCGCCGCACTTTTCTAATTCCCTCGCTTTTCCCTCCTCTCCGCGTCGCTATTAAATTTGCTCCCATTTATTTGCCAGCCGCCTTTTTAATTATCCGCTGGAAAACATTAGAAAAATTCCGGTCGGAAAAGTTTAATTAGATTCGAAGCGAAAATTAATCGTAAAAATCGCAAACAACATGCAGACACACACACACACACACACACAGAGAGAGAGAGAGAATGAGAGAAGGAGATTTGAAGCAAAATGTTGTAATGTAACACGAGAGGGAAAGAAACGAAGAAAACCAAAAGGGGTCGATCGAGAGCAGCGTAAGAAAGCAATTAAGCGACTCGAGATGGAACAACGAGCGGCGCCCTCACCTCCGCCACTGCCATTATTGCCATTATATTGTTATTACCGTGTGTTAAGTGAGTAGGTTCGGAAACAAACCGCTAAATGCGGTCAACCCCCTATTTAACTTGACTATTCTTCCTCCCTCTCGTTCTTACGCCACTTCTTCGGCGACGGCGGCGGACGGGTAGCGGTTTCTAAAACACCGAGACAATAGAGTAATGTGTGTTTGTGCCCCGTATTTAAGAGGGTTAACAGTGTCTTCCGGTGTCGGAAGCGATGGGGATGGGGTTGGGGGGTGCGATGGAAAAGTGCTTGTTGTTTCAGATTTAACACTCCGAATGGAAGAGAGTGAGGCAGCGAGAAGGGTGCGACGATAAGGGAGAGATAAACAATGAACGTCGTCGTTTTAGCCCTACTTCTGTGCCTCTCCCCCCCCCCCCCCTCCCTTTCCGTGCGCCGTTGTAACGTACTACCCTTATTTATACACGTCCATCACGCCCCATTGTCAAAGTGTAACCGTTATCATTAAATTGTTAACCCTTTTCGTTTTATCGTCTTCGACGCCGTCTCTAGCGAAAGTTCGTAGAGCTGCTTGCGGCAACTCGTAAAATATTATTGACGCTATTGGATATCTCTCTCGCGCGAGTCACTCTCACAGGCATAGACACGTGAGAGTTTTGCTCTCCGAGAGTAAAGTCGCGCGAGCAACTCTCACGTGTCAAGGCATCATTACTGGAAGTTGCATTTGTTGCTTTTGTGTCGAGATTTCGTCGAGTTGCGTAGATTGTTGCGGAAAATTGTACGGTTGCCTAATGAAACAAAAGTTGACAACATTGGAATGGAAGAATTGATCGTAATAAACGCGGTAAGAACGCAGAAAATGAAGAAAATGTAAAGCGTCGGTCACAATCGAAGTTGATTTCGCGCGATACGGCACGATTATATTGCAATTGTTTGTGCGATAAATTGCGCGAATATTCGTGCCGCCTCCTCTTTTGTCTGTCTGCAGAGGAGAGCTGCGGTTGCACGATTGAAAACAATTAGCAGCCGAAACAATAAAATTCGCTTCGGTCTCTCAGTCGCGGCAAACTCTTAAAGAGTTGACGCAGAAAAGTGCAGCGCGTCAAAAGAGCAATTAATTGCAAACAATAAATTCGCGACATCCCGTTCTACGGGTGAGTCAAAGTAGAATAATACATTCGGCAATTAAAACTGGTTAAGTTTAATGTGCAATTTTTTCCGCATACTGGTTTCAGTGTGCGTATTGCACTTCTGCTAATCGTCTCATAAACGATCTGACGTCAACTGATGTCGTTCGTAATTGTCGTGATATATGTAATTATTAAAAATTAGCAGCGATAATTAAATCGATCGCAAAATTGCACTACTTTTTTACAGGCCGGCGTAGATCTAGATGGCCGTTGAACAAATATCAACCAAAGACACTTTTTCTGCTTATTTTCGGCGAAGGTAAACGTCCAAAGTCTTCGTGACGCGTTTCTTAGTTGCTTCTTACGTAATTAACATATACAAGATGTCGCAAAATATTCGCCAAGATGGTCGATTTCTTATTGCCCTGATTATGTACATCTAATTTTAAGTATGCAAGTAGCGCAAAATCTTCGTAATTTTATGGTTAAAAGATTTAAAAAAAAAGTTTAATCCGTTATCGCAAATAGTTGCGAAAGTATTTGCCATGTTGCAGAACTTCCCAAATGTCTTTTTTTTTTCAGGAGAATGTTGAAATAATTCGTAAGCCGTACATTTAAAACATACGATGGCTTCGATAAACTCCCATTGAAATGCGATGGCGAATCCAAAAATGCGAAAAAAATAATGCGTCATTTGATTTAAAATAACGGCGCAAGTGACAGTTTCGGGTAGATCCGGAAGTGCGCCACCTCGGAAAGTATTTCCACATTGAGTGAAAACTTTTCCGTCCGAAACACTTTCCCCTAAAATCGACCGTTTCGGCGCAATCGTCCGAGCAGTATTGCGACAGCCTGTATACGCTTCGGAATCGAAAACGCAAGTTGTAATCGAAACTGGATGACATTGACACGAAAAGAAAAAAAAAAAACGACAACAACCCAATAACAACGTCGAACTGAAGCAAGTACTTTCGCGAGCTGAGTAGAAAAACACGATGGACCAGTTTGATGGTCCGTTTTCTTTTTCTCTTCTTTCTTCTCGCTCTTTCTCTAACAAAAGCTTCAACTAATAGCCACGTGAAGTGATCTAATAGATGCGAGCCTACGGCTCATAACACTTCGGCTCAGTCGATTCCTCGCGCTCCCATCGAACCGACGTGAGCGAACCGAAGATGAGCGAAGCGCCGAACCGCTGGCACATGTTGAGCTACAACGACGAGGACCGAGTGCGACACCTGAAGGAGATCGATCGCACGCCGGAAACGATCGGGGACGACATCGTCGCGATCAGGAACTGGCTCGAGAAGCAGCCGCATCTGCCGAAAGACTTCCTCGGTAAGAGCGCAAACGCAAACGAAAAAAACCGACTCTTCGTTCTTGATTCGCGATTGCAGACGACGAACGCATCGAGAAATTCATCGTCCTCTCGAAGGGCGCGATCGAGATCACGAAGCAACGGCTCGAGTTTTACCTGTCGCTCGCCACGCTGTACCCGGAGATCTTCGATCACCTCGCGCCGGACTCGGATCGCGTCAAAGACACGCTGCGATACATGTGAGTCGCAGGCGATCGAATGCGAAGCGAAACTTGCTCTTTGCGCGCTCCCGCAGGGTGCTCGTGCCGTTGCCGAGGGTGACGAAATCCGCGAACCGCATCGTTTTCGCGACGTTCCTCGACGGCCACGACGACTCGTACGATCCGATCGCGTGCTTCCTGTACGTCATGTGCATGGCGGAGCTGCGACTGACGTACGACTACCGCTTCGGCGACGTCAACGTCTGCGACCTGAAGCACGTCAAGTTCGGCCTCTACACGAAGCTCACGCCGATGCTGATGAAGACGACGTTGGACATCGTGCAGGTAAGGGAGCGAATCGCCTCGCTTTTTCGTTCTAATCTACCCCTTATTACGGTCGATTAGGGCGCGTTCGGCAATCGCATTCACAAGGTGCTCTTCATCAACACGCCGCCGCTCTTCGAGAAGGTGATCACGCTGGTGAAGTCGTTCGTCAATCCGAAGATTGCGAACCGGGTGAGTCCGCGGAGGCGTCGCGAGCGTCCGCTGTTCGGCAATTGTTTTCTTGTGTTTTTTTTTGTTGTTGTTGTTGCGTGAATCAGATCGAGGTCTGCAAGGATATGGACGCCATCTACGAGTACGTGCCGCGCGAGATTCTGCCGATGGAGTACGGCGGCGACGAGGAGTCGATGTTCGTGTTGCAAGGTGCGTAGTTCGTTGCGACGGTTTCGCGACACTTAATCTTTGCTCCCTCTGTCGTGCCCTCGCAGAGAAATGGTACGATAAAATGCTGGAAGCGTCGCCGGCGATTAAGCGGTTCGCGAATCTGCGCGTCGACAAGAACCTGATGCCGAAGCGGTACCCGGGCGACGATCTCGGCGTCGAGGGCAACTTCCGGAAGTTGGACATCGACTGATCGACGAGTTTGTTAGTGGTTTCTTTTTATTTTCGAAATAATCGACTACCGAGACGCGAAGAAAACGCGGTTTTTGTACAGTCGCCCCGTTTGCAGTGGCGAATAAATTCAATTTTGATAGCGAAACTGCTGTTTTACTATCGTTGCGGCAAACACCTGAACAGCGGCGCACGTTCTCGAGCCTACCTCGAAGACGATTTCGACCGTCGCTGAACTGACCCTGAACGGGCCAAAGAGCCTTCGACAACGTTCCGTTCCCCCGCGAGGTTCCTCTCTGTCGTCCAATGCATAGAAGCGAATTGCGTAATCGAGAAACAGCTGAGATTCGATGCAAGAGAAGTGAATTGGAATTATTGAGCAATAGAGCGAATTAAGGTCGAAACGAAAACCGAATGCTGCGTTGAATTTTTTGTTAACAAACGACTCCGCGTTGGCAACGAATTCACTTGTTCTTCGGATCGCTCGCAATAAATTGCTATAGCCAAAAATTGCAATAAACGTGTGAGATTCATGCCTTCAGCTCTCCCTTCTTGAAAATCCCGATCCAGAGCGCACCTTAATGGACCGTAGCACTGCAGTCCATCGAATCGCTCTTGCAAACACTTTTTCGCACATTGCGATCGTCAAATTGGCAACCACGCAGCAACATGAAATCTTCACCGTCAAAGGGTGGCGCACCGAAATACGGCCGTTGAACGCTGCTTCACAGCTTTTGGAGGACGAACTTGTGGCTGGCAATTCAATGCGACCTCCACTCGATGATCCATCTTCAGATGGATTTGGATACAATTAGCAACACTGTTAAAATCGGTATACGAGGGTGATTTGAAAAATAACTTGTTTCGGTTGAAATTAAGTGGCGGACGACAATATCGATTTCAGCGACTGTTTAATTCTTGAACCTGATGCTTTCGTTGTCCAAAGCACTTGCGTCAGCGTTCCCAAAGCTTTCTGATTCTTTTGCAGAAGTGCATTTCTTAAGAACTTCGTAACACTCAATTACGCCCTCTATCGGCTATCGCTTTGGGCAAATCTCTTTCGGCCAGTGACGTTCGAAGTTTCGTGAGCAGTTTTTCACTGCGATGGAGCTAATGCATTGGCTTAAGCCTTTGCTGGAACATTTTTTGCTGCGTGTTCCGGCCGAAATCCATGCGTCGTCAGGGCGAAATCTCGCTTTTGCATTGGAATAATGGCAAACGCAGGCTTATTTCGTGTGCATTTGGTTATGCGAATTAAAATAAGCTCGTTACTTTCAGCTGCTCGTGGTCTCGACCATCTCGCCCAATATCTATCGTTTATTAGTCAAGATCATTTCGTTGACTTTTCTTGTTGATTTCAATCGTAGCTGATATCTTTGAACCTCTAGAGGACACGATGCCTGCGAATGCTTCTTGCACCGCGTTTAAGACTCGGTCGCCCGAAGACAAACGCTTTCATACGAAGGACACGAGTCGCCCAATGTGGACGGAATTCGTTCGTGGATTTCGTTCTCCGTTTGCCCATTCAAATTACGCAGAATTGAATAACATTTCTAAACCAATCTGATCCACGTTGCATATCACTCGAAAGACCTGAATTGAAATGAACTTTGAAGCAACTTACTATTACCATAATTACTTGCAAGATTAAATTTGACATTTAAAAAGATGGAATTTTACGACTGCTTCGAAAACTCTTCCTCTCCCCTACTGTAACCAGACGAAGATTTGCAAATCATACATTTTCTTTTTCTTTTTAGTAACGATGCCATTAATTTTTTTTCCTTAAACTAAAGCGGTCGTTTAGGGAATTAATTCGATTAATGAACGTTATAATAATTATTAACATCATCCGTATAAATATCAGACATTTATCGGCAAACTCGTTTCAAATCGATTCAGACGCGATCCGACCAGAACGCAACAAGCGACTTATAATTCGAGCGCGTGCGTTCGAACTAACTAATTCGAACTAAGCGACAGTGCGCGACAACGGAGCGAGAGGAAATGAGCGAGTGGGAGTGCTTGAGATGGACGGAAGACGACCGGAAGGCGATCCTGAAGACGTACGATCGCACGCCGGAAACGGCGAGGCGCGACATCGACGCGATCCGGGAGTGGGCGAAGAAGCAGCCGCACTTGCACGACCGGCTCGATAAGTTGCGTGAGTGACGTGTGCGAATCGCTTTTCACGCGGATGGCAACAATTGTCCGACTCTCTCTCTCTCTCTCTCTCTCTGTTTCGCAAATTGCAGCCGATCGCTTCATCGAGACGCAACTGCTGATGAACAAGTTCCGCGTGGAGACGACCAAGGGCAAATTGGACATGTACTTTAGCATACGCAAATACTTCCCCGAGTACTTTGCGAAGATGCACAACCGGTACTTGGAGCGCAGCTTCCTCGGCAAGTAAGTTCGCCGAACCGTCGTCGCCCGAGCTTGAAAGCTTCATTCTTTCGCACTCGCAGCCACATCGCAATGATACCGAACCTGACGAAAGACCGGTGCCGCGTGTTCATGTGCCGCTTGCACGAGCCGCATCGCGAGCTTTACGACGTGAACGATTACATGATTCGCGTCTTGAAAATGGCGGAAGTGCGATCGCGCCACGATTATTGCCTGGCCGAATACTACGTGATCGACTGCAAGTGGAGCACGTTCTCGCAGATGGCGCAAGTCACGCCGATGGCGTGCAAGAAGATGGTGACGGTCATCAACGTAAGCGAACAGTTCGCGATCGCATCGCGCCGCGGACGAATTTAATAATCGTCGCGTCACTTGCAGAAACTCTACTCGATGCGGTGCACGACCATTTACTTCCTGAACGCGCCGCGCGCCGCCGAGCAGATGGTGGCGCTGTTCAAGAAGTTCCTCAAGCCGAAGATTGCCGATAGGGTAATAGGCGGCGAATCGATCGGAGGCGATGCCGATGTAATCGCGTCGATTGTTTGCGTTTAGATTCACGTCAGCGAGACGGAGGACGTCCTGAGGGAACTGTTGCCGATCGACGATCTGCCGAAGGAGTACGGCGGCAACGGCGAGAGTCTCGCGGATTTGTCCAGTCAGTTGCGCACCGCTGCTTGCGCGTTAACGTACGGTGCGATCGGAAACGTAAACTGTTTGAAATGACATCCGTCAACGTCAACGATAAAACTAAACCTAGTTCCTGACGCCTTGCGTTTCTGATCGCACTACACGTTAAGTAAGCAAAGTTGTTGGTCAGTTTTGAGTTGCTCTTTTTTGTTTTCGTTCAGAGCGATGGCAGGAAAAGTTCGAGGAAATCGACGATTGGCTGGAATATCTGTGGGCGAATCCGCCGGACGAGTCGTTGAGACCCGGCGAACCGTTGGATTGCGAGTATTTCGGCATCGACGGCAACTTCAGGCGACTGGAGGTCGATTGATCGAGTCGCGAGAATAGTCGCGCAATTACTTGTCAAATAAAAGCAACATTCAAAACGCGTTTTGTTTCATTCCCGCCGCCTCCGCGCTGACGCTGTCGTACGTCAAAGAGCGCCACGCGGTCGACACTTGTCAACGTCAAACTTTTAAGTGGCGAGCGCTTTTTTGATCGCTCTGTACTTGCAGTTGATCGCAAATTGAACGTTTTGATGTGACGAACGTTAATTAATGCGGAGAACGAACGTTTCTCTTTGCGAATTCTCTCGCTCTCTCGCTCTCTCTCTCTCTCTCTGCGAGCACGTAATTGTGAGCAAACGATCATAAAAACGAATTCACCTTTCTTTTAATTAGGGAAACGGTCCGCGCGCCCCCACGGTAATAATTAATAACATTAGACGTTGGAATTGGCAATTAAACGCGATGATAATGTCGAAAAATTCGCTCGATAATTAACGGGCCCCTGTTAATTTCGCCTTAATTAATGGCAAGAAAAACAAACAATCAATCGATAATTGCAGTCCACGAACGTTTAAAGCCTGTGCGAACTTTTTTTCGCCGCTCGGACGCATGCATAAAGCATCGAGTTTAGGGCGATCGGCGGCGATTGTTCGGTGAACAGCGTCACGAGAAACCGTCAGCATCGCGTTGATGATGATCGATTAAAACCCGCATAAATTGTCGCCGATTCGTACATAAAAGCAACGGAAAAGTGCGACAGCGAGGAAATGAGCGAGTGGGAGTGCTTGAGATGGACGGAAGACGACCGGAAGACGATCTTGCAAGTGTACGATCGCACGCCGGATACGGTCAAAGGCGACATCGCCGCGATCAGGGAGTGGATGCGGAAGCAGCCGCACTTGGCGCGCTACGAACCGCGTAAGTGCCAATTAAAATCGCAATTGAAAAAAAAAAACAAAAAAAAAACGAGGCGAATTGATCGTTAATCGTTTTCGCAGAGCTGCTCGACCATCAGATCGAGATGACGCTGCTGTTCAATAAGTTCCGCGTGGAAACGTCGAAAGCGAAGATAGACGTCTACGTGAGCATTCGCAAATTCTTCCCGAGCTTCTTCGGCAAGATGCACAACAGGCACTTGGAGAAGAGCTATCTGTCGACGTAAGTGGCGATCGAAATGCGAAACGCACAAAAAAATCCGCGCGTCGATCCGCTTTCTTTTCTGTTTCCGCTTTAAGTTACGTGCTCACGTTGCCGCACCTGACGGGCGATAACGCGCGCGTCTACGTGAGCCGCTTGAACGAGCCGCATCGCGATCTGTTCGACGTGAACGATTACATGACTCGCATCTTGAAAATGGGCGAATTGCGATCGCGCTACGATTGCTGCCTCTACGATTACTACGTGATCGATTGCAAGTGGATCACGATGGCGACCGTCACGCAGTTCACGCCGATCGTCTGCAAGAATATCGTGACCGTGCTCGAGGTACGAGGTAAATTCGCGAAAGTTTACGTGCAGCAAGTTTAAAACTGGGGAAAAAATAACCCCGGAAGAATTCGGAGTTTTCGCGTGAACGTCTTTCGTGTCGCTTTGATCCAATTACTTTGGAAATATGAATGAAAGTTGGTTAATGTGTGATTGAGGGCCTTCGAGGCGGAAAGGGTCAACTCGGTTTTCTAGGTTTTGAGAAAACCTTGACCTGAAATCTTTTGGCTAACGCTAACGCTTTTCTAGTTTGATGGGGAAAGCTGATTGCCCAAGTCCAGGAAATTTTGACACTTTGAAGGGTCCCTTCGAGCTTCCCGCTTGTTTGTTTTGATTTCTTGCCTTTTCTAAGTGATTTGCATTACCAGAACGCGAACATAACCCTTTTTGTTTTCCAATATCTTAAATATGGCCAAAAGAATGCTTAAACTGTATAAAATAGTTCAATTTGTAAACTGTCATGGCATTTTCTCAAACTTCGCAGTTTCTTGCTCCGAGCTCTTCAATTGTCTTTGAGTTGGTATTACCCCAGGCTAGCCACAAAAATTGTGCAAAATTTGCATTGGCAATTTCCAGAAAACGTCCCAAAATAAATTCCTGCCCTAGAGCGCGCCCCGAAAAAAACATTTGCTTGCCATTTGCTTGCTGCAGCAATTTCTGTTTTGATTTATGACTCACTGACGCTTTTATACGTAAACTTTCGCGAACACCAACGCTAATTGTCGACGAAACGTTAGCAAACGAGGAATCGCATCGAAAGTCAACGATTCTAATTTCGATCGTTTGCTTACATTCCGCAGAAACTCTTTTCCTTGAGGTGCCACGGCATCTACTTGCTGAACGCGCCGCGCTTCGTCGAGAAAGTGATCGTCATCTTCAGGAAGCTGCTGAAGAAGAAACTGGCCGATCGCGTAAAATGACATTCGCTTACGTCGTTGTCGCTCGCAATCGAACAGAAATTTCCCTTCCTAGATTCACGTCAGCGAGACGGACGAGATCATCAGGGACCTGCTGCCGCTCAGCAAGTTGCCGAGCGAGTACGGCGGCGACGGCGCCAGCCTCGCGGAATTGTCCAGTGAGTGACCGTCGTCGCCAAGCGGAAACGAACACGCTAAACGTGCGAAAATCTTTCCTCTGCCGGCAGACGCGTGGCGCCAGAAGTACGACGAGATCGAGGATTGGCTCGAGTACCTCTGGGCGAATCCGCCCGACGACGCGCTACGCACCGGCGACCCGTTGGACTGCGAATACTTCGGCGTCGACGGCAACTTCCGGCGATTGGACGTCGATTGAGCGAACGAATAAACGAGATTGAACACGATCGATTCGCGCGTTTCATTCGATCGACCTCCGGTTGCGATCGGTTCGGCCTGTTAATCGTTTGTTTTCAGTCCATCGTTTACGTTAGAAAATTCGCACTTTATGCCCCCTCGTTCGCCTTGAACGCTCGCGCTTCTAATGTTGTCACCGCCAGACGCAAACAGGTTGTCTCGCCTCTTTCTATTATTAGCACAACAAATTAATCGCACATGCTTAAACTTCGTTGACGCTCGATTGGGAAAATTCTCTCTCTCTCTCTCTCTCTCTCTCTCTCTCTCTCTCTCTTTGCATTATTTATCGACCAATTAGTACGAGATCGGCGATGATGACGATAATCACGATGATCAAGCCGAAAAGTCGTCGTCCGTTTGGGGGAACACATTGCGAAAAGAAAAAAAAAACGCCGATCGCCTGGTATAAAAACAAACGGCGATCACGTGCGTGTGATTAGTTTGCAGATTAAGCGATTGTTGGAGATCAACTTGCGATTAGCCATGAGCGAATGGGAGTGCTTGAGATGGACCGAAGACGACCGGAAGGCGATCCTGAAGGCGTTCGATCGCACGCCGGAAACGCTGCGGGACGACGTCGCCGCGATCCGCGCGTGGCTCGCGAAACAGCCGCATCTGGTCGACTACGAGTTTTGTGAGGGCGCTATAACACACGTTCGCGTTGCTTTTGTTTCTCGCTAATCTTCGATCCTCCGCAGCCGACCATCAGATCGCCACGCTATTGATCCTCAACAAGTTCCGCGTGGAAGCGGTCAAAACGAAGCTGGACCTGAACGTGAGCACGCGGCGGTTCTTCCCCGAGTTCTTCCGCAACATGCAGAACAAGCATTTGGAGAAGAGTTTCCTGTCGACGTGAGTCAAGCGAACGATCGGCGAAACGCAAAAGAAACAGGTCGCAACAACTTTGCACTTGCAGCTACGTGGTGACGCTGCCGCATTTGACGGGCGATAACGCGCGCGTCTACGTGAGCCGCCTGAACGAGCCGCATCGCGATCTGTTCGACGCGAACGACTACGTGATCCGCATCTTGAAACTGGCGGATTTGCGATTGCGCTACGATTGCTGCCTCTACGATTACTACGTGATCGATTGCAAGTGGATCACGATGCTGCAATTGACGCAGTTCAGTCCGATGGTGTGCAAGAAACTGGTGACGATCGTCGAGGTGAGTGCGACGATTGCGTTTTCGCGCGACCGCCCCGAACCGAATTGCGCTCGTGTTCGCAGAAGCTCTACTCGCTGCGCTGCCGCGGCATCTACGTGGTGAACGCGCCGAAGGCCGTCGAGAAGGTCGTGCTCATCTTCAAGCAGTTCCTCAAGAGGAAACTGGCCGATAGGGTAACTTGACATTGGGTCTTCTCGCGGTTGGTTGACTTCTTTTTTGTTTTGCAGATTCAAGTGAGCGACGGTCACGACATTTTGAAGGAGCTAATCGACGCGAACGACTTACCGAGCGAGTACGGCGGCAACGGGACATCGGTGGCTGAACTCTCCGGTGAGCGACTGCGAAGGAAGAAGACGCGCATTAATTATTTGCTGTTGTGTGCGTGTTTGCAGAAATGTGGAAGAAGAAGTTCGAGGAAATCGACGATTGGCTGGAATACGTGTGGGAGAATCCGCCGAACGATGCGATTCGGCCCGGGAAGCCGTTGGACTGCGAGTATTTCGGCATCGAGGGCAACTTCAGACGACTGGAGGTCGATTGAGTTGTTGTTATTGTTTAGTTTGATTTAGAAATAAATTGCTTTTATTGCGAGTTTGGCGTTCGATTAAATTAGCATAACGCGCTTAAAGGAACGAAAAATCAATTGGAAATTGCGAAATTTCCGCCAATAAATCGTATTCCGTTGAATCGTCGAGATGTTGATTCGGCAACAAACGAATATTCATCGCTTTCAAGTGCGCGAAGCGCAAACATTGTCTACTGTTGCACCTTTTTTTTGCAACGTGCAAACACAATGCGGAATCGCGTTGCTAATTGCGTTTCGAGGAGCTGTTTTCGCAAATCATTAAAATTCATAAACAGCAAAGTGACGATTATTGTTGCGAAAAGTTCAAAGTTTGTTTTGCGACAGTTTGGCTTCCTCGATTGGTAATTTGCAAGCAACTTTTTCGAGTGGCGCATTAAATCGACGAAAGATTATTCGCCACGATGAACAATATTGAAATTAATTGGATAAAAAATCGCGAATATAATAGGAACTCGTTAACGTTATTATGCTCGGCGAAGGTCGTACGAACGCCGGCGCTAATGTCAAGGTGCAACTTTGCTTTGGACAACGCGAAATCGCTTTTGTTTCGTTTTTGCGGAACGCAGTTTAGATTTCAATTGTGTGGGATCTTCATGCAAAACGAGGCGCATTCGATCCGCATTTTATTACGTTCCGATTACTTAATTGACCTTTTCGTGTTCGAGGACGCCATTTATTCTTAGAACGTTTACGGTTATTATCGATACATTAATTATTACATAAACAAAAGCGAGTTCGTTAATAACGCCGCGGCAAATGAATTACGTTTTATTACACCGACGAATTCTCTTGCAAATTTGCAAACTTACCGTTTAACACTTTCAACTGGATAGACCACGACATTTTGCGTACTACTTTTTGGTTCGTGGCTCGATTTGGCCCGAACCGATTTCATTCGAGTCAGAATGACAGAATGCGTTATCAAACTAATGCGATTTCAATGTTTATTTACTGATTCTTCTAAGTGATATTATGTTTCTGTGTCAGCGGAAACGCATTAATTCGATGCATTCTGTCATTCTGAATCGAATGAAATCGGTTCGGGCCAAATCGAGCCACGAGAGAGAATGTTATGCGCCAAAAAGTGTGATTCACCCTAATCTATAATACACTAAATAACCTATAAAGCGTTCGCGCTATGCGATCGTCAATTGCTCACCAAAAAAAAAACAACAACAACAACAACACCATCGTTCGTGACGCATTAGCACGTGTGTGCATGTACGTGTTTAATTAATGGTCATTAAATTACGAGCGATTACTGTAATACCAGAACGAAACAGAAGACGATAGCAACATGTAATCGCAATTTCAATGTCATCCGAAACTGAACAGAGCCACCGTCGAAATCGCTTAACGATCAGTTCTTTGCGCGAAATCGAAACGGTGGACGTGCGAATCACAAATGGCAACGCTCGTCGGCGGTAACGCGACCAACAAATGGCCGTACCTGTGTTGGAGCGACGCCGACAAGGAGCGGATCCTGAAGCGGTACGATCGCGACGCGAAATCGTCGCGGGCGGACGTCGACTCCATCAGGGACTGGCTCGCGAAGCAGCCGCACCTGAAACAATACGATCGAATCGGTGAGTGCGCGTGATGCAAGCGACGAGAAATCGTCGACTGACGTGAAATTGGGCATTAATTTGCGATACGCGATAGGCGACAACGCGATCGAGCTGATGCTGATCCTCAACAAGTTCCGCATCGAGCAGACGAAGAAGCGGATCGACGCGTACTTCAGCATCCGGCCGTTCTTTCCCGAATTCTTCGCGATCATGGACAACGAGCGGCTCGCCAACATCACCAAGGCCACGTAAGCGATTCGCGCGAACGTCGCCGCAAAACAAAACAAAAGAAGTATTCGCAATTTCTTTCCAGTCGAATCGTGCCGCTGCGGAGGTTGCGCGACGGCGACGAGCGAATAATCATCTGCAAACTGACCGACCAATCGTACCGCTTCGACGCGTGCGAATTCTTCGCGTACGTCCTCAAACTGACCGAGCTGCGTTTGGCGTGCGACTGTTGCGACGGCGACTGCGTCGTCCTCGACTTCGACGCGTTCGGCTTCGCACACGCGTCGCAAATCACGCCGACGTTCCTCAAGCGGATGGTCACCGTGATGGAGTCGGTGTACGCGTTACGAGCGCGATCGATCTACGTCGTGAACGCGCCGAAGGCGGTCGATCGCATCGTCACGCTGTTCAAGAGCTTCGTCAAGCCGAAGATCGCCGATCGGGTAACGAACGAACGAGCGAGCGAGCGATCGCGCTGACGTCTAGCGATTGTTGTTGCAGATTCACACGTGCACGGGCACGGAGGTGTTGCGCGACTTAATCGCCGACGTGGACGAGCTGCCGAGCGACTACGGCGGCAGAGGCCGATCGACGGCGGAAACGGCCGGTGAGTCGCGTCGAAGCGAGTCGCTCTTCTTCTCGCCGTCGACGATGATCGTTGATCGCCGTTCCTTTCAGATTCGTTCGTCGCGAAGATGGGCGAGATCGACGCGTGGCTGCGGTACTTGCGCGAGAATCCCGTCGACGAGTCCGCGCGGCCCGACGGCAAATTGACCGGCGACCGCTTCGGCATCGAGGGCAACTTTCGCCGATTGGACGTCGATTAGCGGATTTGGACTGACGGCGCCACGGAAACGTTGACGTTTCTTCGATGTTTCCCTCTGCGCGACGATCGCTCCGACTCTGGAGCTTGTTTAGCGGTTAGAATCAATGCAAATGGATTGTATCAGTATTACGTGACTAATAAAAGAGCGTGAATTCGTTCGCTTGTTGAATTTCGATAAAACCCAAAGCCGCTTCACGTGTTGGTGATCTCCAAACGATCACGAAACCGTCGACACGCGACGGGCGATCGCTTCCACGAACAACGGCCACTTCCTTCGTTTCCATCGGTTGCTTCTGCTGTTTATGTTGTAGAAGAGACGGAAAAGTGCGTCTGAATGATTGTCATCACAACTCGGTGATCCGTTTGACATCCGATTGACAACTTGACGTTCAGTCTAAGGAAACGACAACAGACAAAGTTAGTTTAAAATGCGAACGAAACTATTTGAAAGGGTTCCATGGGAGAAACGGCCGAAGGAGAAGAAGAAGAAGTTGATGGCGATCTAACATGCGTGAGCAAAAGAGGATTTTTTTTGTCCGCTCCCTGCGCATTTGTCCTTTGATTCCGTTCACGATTTTGTTCGTTAGCTCGCTCACTTTGGTTCGTTCGCTCGACTTAATTAGAATTGAAAGCGCAATTATCCGGATGTTAGGCAGTTAATTAGTGCGGCCGTTTCGCGATGGAAATCGCACAGAGTGTAACACGGGCGATTGTCGCTATGTGATATATATTAGTAATAAACTGTAATATTATGGTTAGTAATAAGAGGTCGCCTGAAGTTGTTCGGTGTTCGGTTTCTTTGTTAAAGGCGATAGTTTTACGAAGAAGTACGTTGTTGAATGCGATTAGAGTCCTGGATCGTTCTTAAAAGGGACAAACGCTCGCTTCCTGAGATGAATTCACATCTCGGAACCTTCTCGCGCCACCTCAACCGTTAATTGGCGCGATATAAGTTGCAAATTGCAGTTGGTCGTTGTGCAAAGTGACAAATTGCAAATAAAAGAACTAAACGGGCGAAGTTTGTGAAAAAAGACGACGATCGAGTGTGTGATAATTTTCGTACTTCCTCGAGCTAATTTAAATCATCCCCCCCCCTCCTCTTCCTCTCCTTCTTCCTGCGTCCAACATAAATTCGCGCCGTGCAAATAAAGATGATTTCTTTCTTTGTCGAGTCGCCTCCATCTAATCATTTTCCTACCCAATTTTTTCCCTCGCCGTCTTACGCCCTTTTCCCCCTTTCGATACAGGGAGTCCCTATTTGAGAAGAATGCACGCTTCCATTTAAAATAACGAAACGAGTAACGGTTTCCGGTATGACCGGAAGTGCGCCACCTTGGCAACGCCGCAGCCGTATCCAGAGGAAACTTTCTTCGCCCCCAACAACTTTTCTCTAAACATCAACGCAACCCGTCGAGGGCTCGCTCTATGGGGACGCCCTGTATATCCTTATTACGAACGAACCCAACCGCAACCGTGTCCGACGAACCGCAAACGGTGGCCCGCGAATAATATACGGCACGGATTGAATTACATTTAGATGGGAGAGGAAGAGATGAATGTGGAGGAGGAGGAGGAGGAGGAGGACGAGGGAGCGGTTGAAAGAGGAAAATACGTGGAATGACGGTGAATCACCGCAAGAAGAAGAAGAAGGAGAATCAAAAAAGAAACAGTGAAAGAGCGAAAGAGTGAAAAAGATGAGATTCGGAGAGGAAGGAAGGCGAATCCCGAGGATTATATTACAAGAAGGAACCCGGGTTCCGGGCAATGACGGCGCATTCTTATTTCTTATCGCCGCGACACAGGAGCATAAAGCGAGCCAATCATTATTATTGTCATTACCGTCATTATCATTATTATTGGGTCCGTCTCTCTCTCTCTCTCTCTCTCTCTTTCTCTCGCTTTCCCATTTCTTATTTCGCACTAGCTTCGTTAAAAATTCCTCATCGTTCCCTCTCCCTTTATCATTATTTCTGCGGCCAACTTTTTCGCGGACGGCGAATTAATTTCTCCCCCCCCCCCCCCCCCAAAATGATATTCGCGATCGGGCTCTCCACGAGGGCCACTCGATTCCTTTCTATTCCCGATTTTTTACTTGCTAATGTTTGCTCGGGAACGAGAGGAAATGAAGGAGGGGCGGGAGAGACATTAGTAACTCTATTAAGTAGAAAGCTTTTCCAATCGAAAGAACGCTTTTCTTCCGCTCGTAAAGCGATAATCGAAGTCCAAGTTGTGAGCGCGCACACACACAGAGAGCGAGTGAGCGAGATAAGTGCCACGGTTGCCGCTGATGCCGTGGCCACGGACTCGTTAACTCCTTTTCTATAAAGTCGATGGATGGCCGATGGCAAGGCACAATGGCAGAAGAGCGTTTATCGGACGAATAAGAACCGATTAGATATTATTATTCGGTCTATTAATCACCATCAACTGCTCGATCGGTCGATTGCAACAATAACCATCGGCGCAGGAATCGGATGCAGAATTTCGGGCGATTTTTAACTTGCTAAATAAATTTAAAAAAAAATTGCAATTTGTAAAATGCTGTTCGATGGAGGATTCTTCGCTCTATGAGACTGTCTTCTTGTTTCCTTGAGGCATCGAGAAAGTTATCCGACGGTGGAAGGAGGTCGCCAACAACGATGGAGACTTTTTGCTTAACATTAAAACCAAATTAATCTACAAGAACCGCACGTAATTTTGCATCGACACGATGTAATATTAGACGTTTCTGGTGGATGCGCCAGGGAGACGGGTTCCGTTAATGCGAAAAGGAAAATCGTTCCAATTTCATTTGGCAATAAAACCGAACGACGCTCGATATGCAAAGAACGCGAGTAAAAAAAAAGAGGATTCCTTTTAGATGGAGCGCGCGAAATGAAAATGTAATAATAACCCTTTTCTTTTGATATCCAATATCGATAAGAGTTTTGCATTTACCTTTTTTTTGTCAGCGAAAGGGGTCGAGAAGGAAATGCGAAAAACTGACGAAGCGTGCAAAAACGAAGGCGAGAAATTAAAACGTTTCTTTGATTATTATAAAGTTCGCAATTAACTACCGTGAAGGGAAAAAACGGTCGTCGCTTCGCTTATTATTTCGAAAACGCTTCGCAAAGACTTTACACGGCGGGGAGGCGTGGGCAGGAAAAGAAAAATGAGAAAAAATTACGAATTAAACAAAAAGAGAAATCGGCAATCGCCACCAGGATCGCCGCCTTCACTTCCTCCTCTGGCAGTTACCCGACTTCTGCGTGCCACCGACGTTCGCGGCGTCGTTGTCGTCGATGTCCTCCATGATGATGTACGAGCCGCTGCTCTGCGCGCTCCTGCTCATCTCCGTGATCTCGATGGTGCCGACGCTGACCAGCGACACTTCATCCGGCGACGGCGAGACTGGAAGAGAGACCGGGAAGCGTTGAAGCGCGCGCGGGGCGACGACACTCGTGCGCGAGACTTTACCTTTGCCCTCGATCTCCTTGCACGCCGCCTCCGCCTCGTTCAGCATCTCCTTCCACACGCTCGTCGACTTCATCGCGTCGACGAGCTCCTTCGGCACGTCGTGATCGGTCGGCAGGTCGTCGATCTCGTAGTCGATCGTGCAGCTCGCGCACTGCGTGATCGCCTTGCCGCGGAAGTACTTGGTCAGCTTCTCCTCGAACTGGCGGCAATCGGTGAAGTACTTGCTCCAATTCAGCAGTATGTTCTTCATCAGTTCGATCTGCCTCTTTTCCGAGTCTGAAAAGAGAGCGCGACAACAACAAACGATCATCGCTGCTGCATCGATCGATTCTCGTTGGCGATCGCTTGCTTACGTTGGAAGACGGCGCGGAAGTTGCTCAAGCACTTGCCGTACTTCTGGATGTTGTCGCCGAACTCCGTCAGCCAGTTGCAGTAGATGCGCCACGTTAGGTAGCAAACGGTGCCGGGCGGATGGCCGGCCGCCGCCTCCAATTCCGTCGCCACGTACTCTTGCACCAGCTCCAGCTCTTGCACTTCTTCCGGCTCGTGCGCCTCGCCGAAGACTTCGCCCTCCTCGCCTTCTTCCATTCCGTAGCCGGACACACCGGCACCACCTTCTATTAATCCACCTTCGCCCAATTCAGCTTCACCTAATCCACCTTCGGCTAAACCACCTTCAGGTAAACCACCTTCAGGTAAACCACCTTCAGGTAAACCACCTTCAGGTAAACCACCTTCAGGTAAACCACCTTCAGCTAAACCACCTTCAGGTAAACCACCTTCAGCTAAACCACCTTCAGCTAAACCACCTTCAGGTAAACCACCTTCAGCTAAACCACCTTCAGGTAAACCACCTTCTGCTAAACCACCTTCGGCCAATCCAGCTTCGCCCAAACCAGCTTCGCCCAAACCAGCTTCGCCCAAACCAGCTTCGCCCAATGCAGCTTCGCCCAATGCAGCTTCGCCCAAACCAGCTTCGCCTTCGCCCTCCCTAACGGCACCTTCCGCGGCGGCTAGAGCGTCGCCGGCGAGAAGACCTGCACCACCTTCTTCCTCCTCCTTGATCACGGCGAGGCCGAGATCGGGCGAATACTCGTCGAAGGCCCCTTCCGCGTCCAACATCTCGCCGGTGAGGAGGTCTTCGTCGGCGATCGACGCCCCTTCGCTCTCCAGCTCCTCCAGCAAGGCCTCGAGACGTTCGAGTTCCTCCTCTTCGAGCTCCTCCTCCTCCTCCTCCTCGCTCGGCGCCTCTTCCTCTTCCTCGGCGAATCCGCGCTCTTCCTCCTCCGCCTCCTCGACCACGACGCCGAAGAGGCTCAACGCCGAGTGGACTTTCCAGCACGTGCGCTTCTTCTCCAGCTCCAGCTTCTCCTTGCCGGGCACGTCGGTGAGCTTCTGCAGCGAGACGGGGCACACGGAGTCGATCAGTATCGCCACCTGTTCGCAGATCTGCAAAATGTACCGCTTCGTGTACTTCGGATAGTTCTTGCCCTTCTTGATGCGCAGCAGCTTCATCAGCTTCAACGCGATCAGCAGCTGCTTGTAGTTGGGCGCGTACTCCTGCTTGTGCTTCATGTACAGCATCGCCAGGAAGGACGACGTGTTGATCTGGTCGACGAGCCACTCTTGCGCCAGCCGTTCCTCCAGATCGCGTTCCTGTTGCCGCGTCGGCTTCTTGCGTTGCTTCTTACGCCGCCTCCCCGTCGACCGCTGTTTGCCGTCGGCGTCCTTGCGCTTCGGCACGGTGCGCGCTTGCCGTTGCGTGCTCACGATGTGGATGCGTTTCGCCAGTGCGACGACGCGTTCCGGCTCGAAGCGGTCGTGGTACGTCGCGAGCACGTTCTCCATCAGCTTCCGCGTGGGCATCGCGAGCAAGTCCAATCGCGCCGAGCACATCTCCGGCGGTTTGCTCGGCCTCGCCGTCTTCCCTTTGCGCTTCTTCGGCTTCGGCTGCGGCGGGACGCTGCGGGAATGTCAAGGGAACGTCGAGAACGAGTTTGGGTTGAGCGGGCACGCTTACGGTCGCGGCGTCGCCAACATGTCGATGTACTGCTTGGGCGTCAAGAGGGCACGATTGACGATCGGCTTGTTCGGTCTCTTGAACAGCGACGCGTCGATCGCCATCGGTAGGTCTGCGGGGAACGATGCGTCGGTGTGTGAAATCGATTCGTGCCGTTTCGAGCGAACTCACCTTTCTCGCACATCTTGTACGACGGTTAGAGCCTGCAAGTCAATTGTTCATTTACACGAGGGATTTACGTTGCGAATCGTGCTCCGTTTTACTTCACTGTCAAATTACATGTTTACGATCGGACGCGGAATGGTTGTCAAATTCTTTCTTTGTTTATTTATGCGAGCGCCAAGTTTTCCTTTCGTCGATTAATCATCGTCGCCGGTTTATGGCGTTGCCGTTGCAAGGATTAATGAGATTGGATACGACGATAATGAGTCGTAATGATTCCGCATTGTGCGAGTGGTCATCGACGTCGCGATCGTTATAGTTGTCGCCGTCGCCGTCGTCGTCGTCCAATTTAAATTGAATAGGGCGATGATTATTCGCGTCGATGCGATTACAATGGCAACAGCTAATTTGCAACGATATTTGCGATGGGTAATTATAATCTCGCCGCCTGCCGCAGCAAAACCACTCATTCGCTACGCGCGCGTTACGAGGGCGTGTCGATAAGTCAGTTAGTCTACCGCGTAATAAAGCGGCACGAAACGTCGAAACAAAATCTTATTGATTTAAGACCTCTATCATATTCAGTAGATAAAGCATTTCTGAACCATCTAGAAGGAAACCCATCAAATCCATCCTCTTCTCGGTCGCATTCGCACCTTGATCACCGTCCGACTCATGGATCAGTCAAACTTTGTCAACTGACTTAGAAAACACGACATTGATCACCATAGCAACCACACTCCCTTTTCTTTACTAGACACCTTGCTGGCTCAGTGTTTATCAATATCCCCTCGTATTATTAAATTAAATTTACGTAAAACCCGCTCTACGGGCCCGACCCTTTTTCAAACGAGACAAAGCGCAACTAATTGCGATCAAATACTGAAGCAAATGCGAAATACGTCAAATTATATTCGATGAGGAATCCAACAGACAACCCATCGTAAAAGTTTTTTTAAATATAAATCGAAGGTTTGCTATTTTCAGTTCAAACATTTTTTTGCTATTCACCACCATCTACGTCGACCAAAATGAGGCGATTTGCACGTTTTTTTGAAGTTCATTAAACGACTTTTTCCATTCTTTTGCTGCTGATGATGACTTGATTTTACATCAAAATCATTGCTAAATGAAGTTGGGGAGCAACAACAACTTCGAGGAACCACGCGGCAGCAATAAAGTTTATGAGTTTCGCTGCTCCCTCGACAGGTGGTGTACATCAATCTATAATGGCATTCGTTCGTTTTGCTCTCTTACGAATTGCGACAAAAATACGTTTAATGGAACGCGATAAAAACGAACTCACGAGATTACATCGCGAAGATTAGCCGGATGGTGGCATTAAAGTAAATTGGGTAACTTACCATATTACCCTGCGTCGATTTAACCGAGAAGAGAATGGAAGAAGCGAAACGACGGAGACGCAACGATGACGAAGTGGATAAGATAATCGCGAAACATTTAACCGTTATTACTCCTGTTCTTGTTGTTTTACAATACGCGAAGAAGTAAACCGATAAACTAATCGTTATTAATAATAATCATAAACAATAAAACTGGATTAGAGCCGACGTAATCCGCCGATGTTCCCTTTCTTCCCGCTTTTTACCATTTTGCTCGAGCGATCCGCATTTTGCATAAGCAACTTAAAGGGGATGGATATGGGGATTCAATTACGGACCACTCGCAAGGATTATAAAACACAACACGACCACTCCTACGAACGGCCTAGTACAGAAGTGCCCCGTATACGTTTTCCATATACACATAACTTTATTAAGTTAAATGTGTTTACCCGGAGCCAGACCGAGCAAGAGGACGGTCTCTCCCGGTCTCCCGGACCGCATCCTACGGGTCGCCATCTCTATCCAGCCCCCGTGGACGACAGACCCGTAACACTCCACTACCAACGTTTAATTGCAGTTGTTGTTTGTATTGAAATGTGTGTGCGTGTGTGGGGTCGTGGTGGATACGCAGAGCGAAGAAGTGTGCGGGCTTCTAAGAGACGGAAGCGAGCCCATCCGACGGCAATAATTGCAATTCATTAATAATAATAATCGTCCTAATGGAAACAAACTAAAGCTGTACGTCTGCCACTTTGTAACAAACCACTCGCGCTAATCCCCACGAGTACACGTGGATTTATATATACAGGGCATTAAAAAAAAACGCGTGACAAACTTCTTAAGCACGTGGGTCCGGAAGTGGAGGGTTTGGGAGATGCGGAGGATTCTTCCTTTTTTTTGCTTATCTCCACTTTCATTCGTTCATCCCTTGAAGTTTGCAACAGGGGATTAGAAGTGGAGGGGGCGACAAGGGGATTCCTTGAAATAAACGCAAATCTCCGTCCAAATGTCTTCGAATGAACTTCCAAATAATTTCGATTTCGATCGTACAATTTCCCGATAAAGCTACGACGTCCCACGCGATCCCCAACTACTCTTCCACACCAAAAATCACCACCAAGCAATGGTGCGTCTGCACGTGAGAGTTCGCTTGCGAGTTTCTCCTCCGCCAGAGGTCTCGCCCGTTATCGCGCAGCCTCTAATCACTTGCAACCTACATTCGGACGTCGTCGTGCGATATTCGTGTTCCACCGTGCGATTCGTTGGAAACTCTCACGCGTAGACGCACGCTTTAATCGCGATTGACTAATCGATTTGCAGTTTCCTAAACGTGCCCTCCGTCCCGTGCAACGCGTCGACGTCGAGCGGTTTGCCCGGTCGCAATTGTTCGTTCACGGGGTTCGCCTTGATCGTCTCGATCACGTAACCGATCTCGCCCGTCTTCTTCGCGAAGATCTCGTTCAGTTCGTCCATCGACTCGCCGTCGCCGCCGTAATCCCGCGGTATCACCGACCGCGGTAGCAACTCGAAGAGAACGTTCGCGTCCGGACAGGATTTGATCTGAGAAGGCCAAATGGCCGAAATTCGAATTGCGATTGTTTATTTTTTTTCTTTTCGGTTTTTGGGCAATATGCTCACCTTGTTCCTCAGCTTCTCCCTGATCACGCTCTTGATCAGCGTGACGAGCCCGTCGACGAACTTCGGCGCGTTGATCATGTAGAAGCTCTCGAAACGCGACGAATAGACTTTCTGGCGAACAAAAAACGAACGCAATTGTTTTGGCAAACTTTTTCGCCATACGCAGAGCGATCAAAAATGCTTTCGAGGTGGGATTGACTTACGTCCAAAACGGTGAAGGCGCTCTTAACGAACGTCGGCGTGAACTTCACCGTGTGCTCGAAGGTGGCGTTCTCGAAGTCGATGATATAAATGTCGGTCAGTGTCTTGTCGATTCGCAACCGGACTTCGGCCACGTTCATGGCGTAAGCGAACAAGACGCGCGGATCCAGTTCGCTCGCCGGCCGCACGTTCTTCAGCTTCATCAGCAGCACGCGCTGATTGCTCGGCGTCAGTTGTTTGAACAGGACGTAATAGCTGCGAAAGTGTTGTTTTTTGGTTGGTTGGTTAGTTCGCTTCGTCGCGTCGAATTGAATTGAATCACTTACAACAGATCGTTGGCCAACGCCACGTCCTTCACGTAGAAGTAGTCCGGCATCGCCGTCCTCAAGCTCAAGTACATGTCGAGCCGTTGCTTCACCATCTCCATGCGGAACTTGTTGAAGATGAGGAAGAATTCGATCAAATCGTCGGCTGTAAAGCGCGAATAAAAAGGATCGAAATAAAAACAAGGTTGCGCAACGATTTGGGATTTTGCAATTTTTTTGCAAACTATTACTTTGCATAATCATCCGTTGTTGTTTTCTTTAAATTGTTTTTTAAGCTAAGCACGAAAATATTTTGTAAACACGTTCAAGTTCTCAGTCAGGGTCACACTCGCCATCCACTTCATTCACTGCCATTTGCTCGCCAGACTGTCTGATCCTTCGAAGCTATCCATCTCCTTACAGGGGCTGCCGAGTCATTAAAACACTCGTGGACTTTACCGTTTTGCCAGTCTGTTGGAGCTTCAGGAGTGCGACAGAAGAGGGAGCAGTTCCTATCCCTTGTTGGCTACGACATTTTCATTCTTCTTGAGCAACTCGCTGAAGATTCGCAAACGCCGAGATCTATGGATCTCTGAGAGTTCGTGTGGCTCCCATCCAGCCAGTTTCCACATTTCGCCGCACTTTTTTGAAAGTGAAAGTCTTCGGCTGGTATTCCGGCGAGCCTCTTCCACGGCTGTTAAATGTTTCGTGGCTTAACCTCCAAACTTGTGCCGCCCGAAGTAAACCGCCAAAACTGGCAAACGTCCACGAGTCTTTCGATGACTTGGATAGCTTCGAAGGATCGGACAGTCTGGCGCGGAAATGGCAGTAATTGAAGTGGATGGCGACTGTGAGCCAGACTAAGAAGTTGAACGCGTTTGCAAACGATTCTCGTGTTGCGTTTTGCTTAAAATTCTTTTTTGATTCGTGAATAAAAATTAGCGATGACTTACTGATGACTTCCGGTAGCGATGGCAAATGCGGCTGCTGCGACCACCATTTCTTGATGATGTCGATGTCGTCTCGCACGGTTTCGCCGGTCCTATCGTACTTCGCTAAGATGGCCTCGCGCTGCTCGTCGGTCCACGCCAAATAGTTCCATCGTCGGTTAAGTACCATGCTCTTCGCCGATTGTATAGAATTCGCGTTTATTATACGCAAGAGGGAAATTAAAACGACCGGCCGCTACCACACTCGATTCGCGAATGTTGCGAAAGAGCCGCCGCTTGCCGGGCAAGTTTCTAGACGAGTTCCGTCGCGCGTTTTCTGATATTTGCGCGATTACGATGACCGGCGAATTAATTATCAATCCGCGGATTAATTAGCAGTGAATCAGCAGACTTTGCCCTTTCATAATTAATAATTCGCAAGGTTACTTGATTGGAAATCGATTGGACGCAAAGACCTTCGAAGCCGTTATTATTGTGCAAACTTTAGCGAGAGCAATCTTAAAACGGCAGCGACTTGCTCTTATTACGATAATGATGCTAATCTTGTCGATGCCACGTGGTGGTCGAAAAAAGTTGAAACAAATTCGTGACACGCGCCCGCTCGATTGACCCGTTTCTTAATTAATTAATTTGGCGGTTAATTAATTTGATAGAAATTGGCGAGGACGAACGTTAAATGACTCGGAAAATTCTTCTTTTTTCTTTTAATTCTGTTTCTGCCCAGTGCTAGATGAAATTTATTTAATTAATATGCAAATTGGGTAATAAATCTCCTACAAACAATTGATAGGCAGCGACAACAAATGCCACTGATTGCTTTACACGTGGCGAGCAAAACAAAAATGAAATTCAAAAAAAAAAAGAGAGTGGTTTGACTCTGACATTTACTTCCAGAATCGATTTCATGGCCATAAACATAAAAGAGGTAAACAGTTGATTTCATTCTCTATAGGTAAATATTGCATTATTCGCACGTACGTCTGCTGTACGAATTGTAATTCGCAGAACTCCTCTCTACGTATACGAATTAGCAAGGAAATGAAACAACGGTAAATCGAAATTCGGCAAAGAAGAGAGAAGAAGCGCACCGGTTGGGGTCAAGGTAAAACTTTCCTTCTTGATGACGCAAAATGCTTCTACCTGGACCGTAAAAACATATGAATAAATCGAGCTAAATTGGGCATTTTTTAATGCGATATACGAGGGGATGTCGATAATTTAACCGACCTTCACCTATTGCAGCGAGAAACTCTCACGTGCAAACGCACCATGACATCCTTCCGGTGGTAGGTTGAAAATATGTCGAGATACACCCCGTAGACGGGGCTTGCTTCGAGCCTTTTCATTACAACAAAGGGTTTCTAACATTTCTTATTCGAGCCCTCCTCCCCATCGGCTCTTTCATTATCAGTTGTCAACCCTCCCTCTCTTTATCGCACGTTTATCATTACGTGTCGATGGTAATTGGCTTCGCAAAGAAATGGCAATAAAAGTAGCCGATATTAATATTCCCCTTGTTCCGCCTCCGCCAGCCGTTCGATTTAATTGCACGACGAAATTGTATCGAAAGTCTCGCAAGTCAAAAACGGGGCCCTTTCACGAACCGAGCCGAGCGCAAAATGTTGATGTAATTTAATAAAAGCGATAAATCTTCGACTTTCTTTTTGCTTCTGACGAACCGTTTTCCATATCGAAACCGGGCACGCGAGTATCTCGAACCGTAGCGGATGAGACGCGACGCGAACGTTACGCCCGTCGCGCGATCATCATCGTTTCAATATCACGAGCGCCTAATGTATTTCTCGATTTCGACGTTTCAGTCTCGCTCGCGATTTTTCCCGCTGGTTTTCGCAAAAAAAAACGAATTCGCGTTATACGAGGGTTGTTCGATAAATAACTTCTTTCGATCAATATTAAATGGCAGACAATTTCGGTTTTAGCGACTATCAAATTCTTCAATGTGGTAATTTCGAAGTCCAAAGCGCTTGTGCCAGCGTTCCTCGAGCTTTCTGATTCCTTTGCAGACGTGGATTCCTTAAGAACTTCATAACAGCCAATTACGCCCTCTATCGCCTATCGCTTTGAGCAAATCTCTTTCGGCTAGTAAAGTTCGGAGTTTCGCGAGCAGATTTTCACTGCGATGGAGCTAATTCAGTGGCTATTGCAGCTGCTGTGAAAAACACTTTTAGTGCAAACTTCGCGAGACAAGAATTGAGTTTGTTCCCTTTTAAAGTGTAAACTCGAGCCACTACGAAAAGTTACTTCTTAATACGTACCGAAAGCACGTTTGCTTTTTCCGCTCTCGCGTCCGGTTTCCATTTACTTTACAAATCGAATATCGAAAGTTGGTTAATTAGTTGGTTTCCGTGACTGTTTCCGTTGTCGAAGAAAAGAAACGAATCGTGCGAGCGAACGAACGCGGGCGACGTTCGTTCGCCGAAATATTTTATTCGCAAGTGCGTGTCGCCCGTCGAACCCTTTTCAAAATTCCGGGCGAAATAAAGACGGAGACGCGGGCAAAAAGTCCGGGCGACGTGGACAACGTACACGGAGCAAAAAGGTCACGGACAACAACAACAACAACGACAAGGGCCGACGAAGAAACGGGGAAGTTTCCTTTTCAACGCGCCGTCCTTCTTTCCGTCTCCCCCGGTTTCCCTTCGCCGTTCCCCGGCCGCATAACTAACTCGCCGTTTAACCTGGTTATTTGTGTTTTGCATAAATTTCGCACGCGGGCTTTAATCAAAATTTTAAATTATTCCGCCTAGGCCTCGCGTTTTGCGCTCGCCTTTTTCTTCACCGCGCAGCGAGCGAAGGAGCTCGCGGGCATTTGCGCCGAATGTTTGTCGTCTGACAGGAAAGTCGGCAACAACCGAGAACGAGATTGCAAATTAATTAAACGTTTGACGATTGAATTTTTTGCAATCGTTAACCGTTATATTTCGCCAATATTTGACCAAATTTCTTCGACGTTTTCATCGGACTCTGGACACTTGGAAAACGCTCGATGGTTATTGTGCGAATAAAAGCGAAAACTGTTTAGCAACGGCTCAATAATCGAATCCGAACGGAGGCGGAAACGGGTAGAAGCTGGAGTAAGAAGATTGGCGAGTTCGGGAGTCTAATAAATATCAAGCAATTTGAATGGGATTAACATAATCAATACGATTAAAGGTAATAAATAAATCCGTTTTAACGGGGTCGAAACTCGAATGAGGGCGCGGGCAAGAAGAGAAGAAGAAGCGAACAGAAAGGGATTCTCTACAACACCGGAAAGAAACCGGAGATAAAGGGAAGAAAAATATCGAAACTTTTTGCCGGCGTTAAAGAACGATGAGTCGAAAGTACTAAGCGAAAGAAGCAGAAATAAAAAGATTCTAATCATTTATCAAAAAAAGGCGAAGAAGAAGAAGAAGAAGAAGAAGGATGATTTTCGTATCCTCCTCGAACTTTCCCAATAAAAGTTACTTCTTTCGCTACAATTTTTCTTTTCCACCTCCCTCCGTATGCGTTCGTCTTCCTCTTCTTCGGCAACCGGAAAGAGCCGGTACAAATGTAATCTTTATCCCATCGACCGCTTCTCTTTCAATCATAATAGACAATTATCGGCCCTTCGGACTTTATTTCAGCCCGATTCGTTTTTTGTTGTTCGCTCGCTTCGTTCCATCTAGTTCCATTCAATTTTTTTTGTCGGATAGATCCGGGAACAATGCAGACAAAGAGACTTTTAATTAGCTACCTTCATTAGGAGGAGTAAATCCTCTTCGCCGAAGGAAAAAGAGCAGCGAAAGGAAGGTCAATTTTATTGCGACTTTTAACTTTGTCTTCAATGGATTTAATATTAATAATCAGATAATGGGAGAGGGAGGAGGAGTACGAGCAAAAAATTGCTCGTATGATAACAACCGAAGGAAATAAGCGAAAAGATTGAGCCGAAAAAAAAAACGCCCTTGCAAATATTATCCTCTCTCCTTCTCTCTCTCTTTCAGTTTTCACATGCTAAGATTTTGCAGTCTAATATGTAAGCAGTGCCGTACCATTTTCAACATGCGATTATGGGGATTTCGTGGACGACGGAAAACGTAGAGAGAGAGAGAGAACGAAGGAAGACCGCAGTCCTTTGAATAAATAAAATGGCACAAAGAGGACGGCGCAAATTTCCATCTAATCTTTATCTCCTTCTCTCAACGACGCACGGAGGTTTTCCCCATTTCATTACGAATTAAAAAAAAAAAAAGAAACACGATGCATCTCTGATAGCACGGAAAAGCAGGAGTGAGATCTCATGGCGATGCAAATCGGATTAAATACGTGGGCAATTTCGAAATAAATCCACCTGCATAGTGGAAGAAATGCGAAAACGCTTCGATACAATATTTCGACGTGTTCAATTACAACATTCGCACAAAATACGTGAACAACAATTATTGAACAGGAATCGAATTCCTTTAAGTTTAAAAGCGTGCAATATTTATGCCCGATTTCTTCTTACGGGGAAGGGACGATATCTTTAGATTTTGGAATTGTCCATCGACAGCGTTCCTTTACCTTTTACCTTTTTTATCTTTTAGGGAGTCGTGGATTGTCCATCGACAGCAGACCCTCTGCCAATTTCGCCCAAATTTCTATGCCAAATGTTTGGCCAAACTTCCCCTCTGAATTCGCAAACGTCACCATTCATGGAAAACAAGAAGATTTACTTTTTGAATTGCCCTCGTATTTACGAGCGATTCGTCAGAGATGGACTGCGATTAATTTACAACACAATTGCAATTCTTCCACGTGTTTAATAATAAAAGATGAACGATATAAGGTCAGGATCCATTGGGATAGTTATTCAAATAGAAGAGGAAAAGAGAGAAGTAACAAAGGGAGTGATTCGTTACGAGCGGACGCTATCAAAGAAAAAAAGGCGCGCCCATGGGATACATTTGCAGATTATTATTATTTCGGCCCTTTCCTTCGCCAATTCCGCCGTTCCCTCTTCGTTCGCATCATCGCCAGCAATCGGTTTATATATTGAAGCACCTCTGCGAAATATTTTAACACGAACACGAAGCTACTTCTTTCATTTGTTTGAAAAGCTAGCGGTAATCCGTAACGCAAAGACAACAACAACAATTGCAAGACGCGTGAGGAGGATCTATCGAACGTCTATAAGATCCATCCATCAACCGCGCGTTCGCTTCCGATCGATTGTTTTATCGGGGAACGGCGACTCGTTTCCGCGGGAAAGGAAGCGAAGGAACCGAAAGAAAAAGAAACAAGAAAGAGCCGAGGAAAAGTTTACAAGCGTGCATTCGAGGCAGAGGAAACGGGAGGAGGCGGCGGATGAGATTACCGGATGAGCGTGTAGTAAAAACATGAGAAGACGTGAAAGAAAAAGGGACGCAAAAAAGGCCTGAAAATATGCGACGACAGGTATACATCACGCATAAACAGGCAAAGAAAATTACTGCCGGCTGGAGAGGCGAGCGAACGTGGAAGATGGAGCGACGAGGGAAGGAAAGAAGCGGAAAAGAGAAATGAAAAGAGTGGTTAGATGAGGATAAATAAATAAACACGCAAACGTAACAAGTTCATTAAAATTCCATTGGGTTCTAAGGTACCGGGCGATCAGAAAATCGCGTTTTCGCCCTCGCGATTGGCAACCTCCCGCGATTGTTGGCGTTTCTTCGCCATTTAATTTCGACTCGGGCTCATTATCGCCACTCTAATTATCATTATTATCATCATCAAATCTAATAAGACATTAACTCGGGGGCGTCGTCTCGAGGTGCGATTTAATAATGAAGAGGACGACGAACGCCCTCCGCCATTTAAACGTTTTGCTTTACAATTTAGCGAGGAGAAATGTAGCGGAAAGCCTCCTTTTTCCACGCGATAAATGTCGAACCCGTGCAAATATTCATTATCGTCGCGGCAATCGGCGAGTCGACTGCGTTAAATTGCGAAACGATGTCGGCAATTAAATCCTTCTTAATGATTCCGTCTTCCCTTCTTCGCGTTTGTTTTCGTATATTATTGCAATCGCAGGTCTTCGAACGAAAGAAGCATGTTAAATTGTAATTTAGTACAAGTGTACCAACGATAAAACGTTGAAAGAACCATTTTCATCGACGATTGCCCCATTTAATGTCCAACCGTTTCTCCCCGTCGCTTTAGAGGAGTGCAATAAAAAAATTGCAATTTTTTCGCTCTTCGCCACCGCGTTATAATAAAACGTTGCCGGTGTCCTTAAATAATCCATAAAAGAAATAACGATCGCGAACGTGGAACAAATAAAAAAAAAAACGAATTTTATTTGCGCCCATCGCAAATTTCTCTTATTCCGCAACTGCAAACCGGTTCTCGATGCGGAAGGATTTAATTTGCGCGATAATTGCGACAAGTTGTTTTCGGCGAGCGATAAAAGTAAATTCATTGTTATGGAGAAGGGACTCGAAAACCTGTTTTTAATTAACGAAACAGTCTTAAGCTCCATTTGGACCACGTTGCGAATTCCTGACGTTGAGGAACGAGATTAAGTCAAATTTGCAAGCGAAGCGTCCGCTTTTACCGGCCAAAAACCGTCACGAATCTGGCTGCAAATAATTCAACAACCAAATATTACGTTGGTCACATTAATTTGTGTTTTCGAAACTGTTTTCCTTTCTTGTTTCAATTTGTTTAGTGATAAAGTTGTCAGTTTGAACCGTCAGTGCTACCAACGTAATATTTCGAAAGCGAAAGCAATCAATTGATGCGCGGTATATTGCGATTTACTATTATTGCATTTGCAACGCGAATCCGTTATTTGTTATAAACAAATTCAATTGTCTCGGTGCACTGTACGTTGGGCGAACCTTATTATTATCGTTGTTATTTAGGTGGTAATACTTGCACGGCATCCGTGGCGCGAGTGTACGTGCCGGAAGTCCATTTGAATTATATATATTTTACTCCACGTGTACATGTGTGTGTGTGTTAGATCTGCATATATCGCGAATTCCGTGCAAGTGGAGGAGCTTTAAAATTATTTAAAGCCTCGCCCGCCGCCATGGGACAAGAGTTATGTAATAATAATGAGGCGACGCTTTCTAGTGGCGAAATTTGCAAAATGTTTCGTTCCTAATTCGTAATGCGGTTTTGCCGCTAGAGTTCCATCGTTATCGCTCGGAAAGTTTGCGAAAAGCTCGAATCGAAATGTGGAACAAGCAACAACAACAACAACAACAACAAAAAAACGATCCACTCGCCACTGTTCCTAATTAACGTTAATTAACGCAACCTCGGATTGAGTGCGATTGCAGATCAATTAATTTACGAGTTATTAATTATTTTCGGTTTTTTACTTTGCTAATTTTACGCATTAATTTGTTGACGAACTTTTTGTTCCGACAACGACAACGTCAGCTACGTCAGTTGGAATAATTTTGCTAAAAAAATATTAGGCGACAAAGTTAAGGCGACTGTTTCGCGTTTCGCACATTTCCCTCGACTTCAAAGTGCCTTTCGCCAAAGCCCACCGCCACGCACAAATCACAATCATTCCTAATGTAATGCTAATGTTGTTATTCACGATGAAGATGGCGCGTTAAAGATGTAGCAGCAACTTCGTGCATTAGGAGGCACTCGTGGCGCCTCCGCCATTTCCACTCTTCCCATTTCAAATGCGTCCCGTATAAATCGCACGTTAACCTGATTGAAATTTATTGTTTGGGCAAAGGAACGTCTTTCCGTTCTTAAATATTTAAACCGAAGGACGTGATTTTTTGTTTCCGCAACGAAGAAAAAAAAAAAAGAAGGAAAACTAGTCGGTAAAGGAGCGCGAAGAAGTGAAAGTAGGTGGTTTAAATTATGTTAGCGGAATGTTATGAGCGAAGAGGAGAAAAAGTTGAAGAAGGTGATTGATAATCTAATATATAATACTACTGCTGCAAGGGGAACGTCTGCCAAAAAAGAAACCGAATGGGGAGGAGGAAAAAGCGGCAGCTCCAAGAAGCTGCGAGGTAGACGATGAAGGATGGCGGCGGAGGAAGTACAACATTTTAGTGGCACAATTGACGAGGGTTTGGGTCTGATTCCTCTTCTTTTTTTTTTTTCGCCGTCCTCCTCCACTTCTTCTTCATGGGTACAAAATCAATAACACCGCTTCAAAACCGACAGAAAAGGAGCAAACCGAGCGCGGACGAAGAGTTTAAGTTGAGGCGACGGGAAAAAAATTGAACGGGACGGATTTTCCTAATCTAATTAGAGGTGCCGGGATTCGTGTTTGAACTTTACACGACTAGACAGTTGGCAACGCGAAATCTAAAATCTCTCCCCTCGCACAAGAAACGGAATGAAGTTGTAAGCTCCTGGAAGCTTCCGACTGCCACGAATTTACGACGTTTATCGTACGATTGGAAAAGTTGCGAAAAAAATTGTTTTAACTACCTCTCGTTATTTTGTTTGCCATTTAATTAGTCACTCGACTCCCGCGGTCCTTGTTAAAAAATTTGATGCGAATCCTATTAAACGACTTGCAGATCTTCCCTTGCAACTTAACTCGGGCTGCAATACCGCAAAAAAATACAGAGAGAGAGAGGAAGAGAAAGGGCAACATTAAAACCAAGAAAAGGACGTACAAGGAGGTTTTTTTGCGTTCAAACGTCGCCCATACATTCCCTCGATTTTATTTTCATTTGCAAGGGACGTAACTTTAGTAGGTCGAATTTAAAGAAGTCGCCCGATCCCTTTTTCTCTTCTGTAACAAACGAACGTTCGCTGGTATCATTTGAATAAAGCAAACGTCGACATGTTCGGCGCAAAGAGGAAAAGTCGCTCGTACGACACGCTAACAACAACAGGAAAACCTCCGAGTCGCCTGCGTTCGTTCCATCGACGATCGCCTCGTTGGTTGCTGACGTTCGCTTTTTGCGTCTTCGCCGCTCTTTTTGCATCCACTTCCAATTAATTCATACCGATTACGGTCTCGTCGCGCGACGAGCAAAAACCCGATCGTAAATGCGGGCAGGACGGATCACGTGCCGATTAATTCGCTTCTTGTGGGTCTCAAGATTCACGAGTCGCGGATTAACACTCTGATGGCGATTTCTGCCTACGATAATCGTCCGAAGACGAACGCACGTTTTTTCCGTCGCGCAAGGTCAATCGCGAATTTGCATGCGAACGGCGTTTTTGCGGCGGCGAAAGCGAAACAAAGAGTTGGATAATAATGTGGGTGAACCCGCTTTTCTTTCGGCATTTTGCCACTTTAAGCGTAACAAGCGCGCAAAAATTGGCAACGGATGCGTGTATGAATATGTAATGAGCGAGCCGTTCTTTCACGGTTCGGTTTTTTCCCAAGTCTAATAATGCTGCAGCGAATTTTTTGCTGAGATTGTTGCTCTTCTTTGCGTCTTCCTTTTCTTTTTGCTCTTCGCTATATTACATTAACATATCGATGGTTCGAATTCGTAGTCTAGACCGGTCTTGTAACGTACCGTACGATTTTATTAATTCGGATATACGGGGGGCGGTCAGCAATAAATGCTAGACTGTTTGTTAATCGGTTAAATCACGTGAATTATATTCCTCCAGTTTGACCTTCTTCGCTTCTAATTTACTAGAATTCAATGGCATAGCGTCTAACCTCGAAAATGACATCATAATGGCGCTTAATGTGTTCCAAATTGCGATTGAAGGCTCTTAAGTAGTCGAGAGTTAGGTTAGGAATTCAATTAGTTTACTTAGTACGTCCGCTGTAAAGATGTAGAAATAATTTGCGAACATTACGAGGGTGAGGTGAAAAGAATAGCCGACAGAGTTTGCTTGATTAACTTGCTACAATTCAGTGGAATAACCTCAAAAAGGAAATTATATTGTCGCTTTGCTTCCAATTGGGATCGTCAAAAACCAAAGCCGATTCTGAATACTTAGAACTAACTCTTACGAAGGCTCTAAATTATCCAAGTGTTAATCTTTATCGAAAACCCCACGTATAAAACCATTTTCGCCGCGTGAGTGCGACGGAACAAAGTGGCGGGATTCGTTCGAGTGCCGGCCATCGTTATTGCCAGTCGTAAACGCTACTTGTTTTTCATCGCTAATTGTACGGTCCGGTAGGAAAGAAAGTGTGCGAGGGCGTTAATAAAAATGCACTTAAGCAACATCGAGTTCTTGTACGTCCCACTGACACATCATCGTCATCATCATCATCATTTGCTTGCTTCTTTGCAACCATTTCTCTGCTGCTAGTTTTCCACGTTTCTTTTTACGTCTCGTGCAACAGGAACGACAACACATAAAACCAAGATTATTAAATGTTGACGATCTTTACTACTACCAACTGCACGAACGAACGGTGCGGATATTAAACCTAACAGCGTCTTGTAACTAGACACCGTATATATATTAAAGCGTCTTATCTACAATTTATACTCTGTTGCCAGCGAGTGTACGGCAATGGCAACGTTTTGCATTTTCCTCGGCGAATGGGCACGCGAAGAATTTCACTCTATCGCGTTCACCTGTTTGGATTATTAAAGAAAAACAACAACGAAAAAAAAAAAGACGAAGAGAAACAAACCGACAACACGGGAGAGCAAAAAAATAGTTGCAGGTAAATATTTGAGGACCGAATTACGAATCGATGGCAACGTTAGCGCGAGTGCAAGAGAGTCGAGCGGGGAGGAAAGTTGTTGCGAAAATCCTTCAACGCAACGACCTTGACGGATTGCCAAAGATACACACGAACTGAAAGAGGGAAATCGTTAACTTTCGTTTAATAAGCGCTCATTGACAAATTAAGAAGAAACCATCGACAAGCTACGAGGGTGGGATGAAAAACAGTCGCAGCTGCGATTAAACGTCATCTGTCATTCTGTTTAAAAAGTCATTTGCAAATTAGGGCTCGCCAAAGAGTGTCGTCACGTGTTTGGCCGAATCTAGTCGCCCTAATCGGATGTCTAGTTATTTTCCTAACCTACAAATAGTCATTTGCAGATTTTGGACGAATAGGCCAAGGGAAGTAAGTCTCGCGAATATGGCTGCTGAAAGCGTCGAGTTGCGAACAAAAAAAAGCGCATCCTTGAATCGATATTTTCGAACCGCCCTCGTAATTCGAGGCTTTTACCCATTTTAAATTGATTAAACGCGAACGATTTGCTTTCTTTCCCTTTTCTTTTTCGAATCGTTTTGATTGCTCGCCGAAGAGAGGCAACATTGGAATCGTTTTAATTTTAATTAACTCTACCTTGGCGTATTTCATTTATTATTACCGTTGTTGATAATAATAACTTGTTGAGAAGAAGAGGCGGAGGAGGAGGAAAGCGGCATAAAGATGATGATGATGATGATGGCGGAGGAGGAGGAAGAGGAAGTTTTCGACAATTTTCACTTTGTGAAGTGGATGAGAGATTCTCGTTTCGTACTTAATTGAAATAGATCTACTTAAAAGTACGCGATGTTAGTTAATAAGAGAAATAAATGAAATGAGGACGATGCAAGAGGGCGAGAGAGAGAGAGAATGATTTACTCGAAAACTTTTGTATCGTCTTAAATTATTATCGCTCCGCCATCGTTTCCGAAACGCGTGCACGAATGTGATTCCCTTTCTCTCTCTGTGTGTGTGTGTGTGTAAAAGTTTAAATTTCAATTAAAACTCGACGTATTTTAATTATCGCGAAAATATCTGTTAATCGCCCACCGGAAGCAGCGTTCCGACGAAGGCAAAAAGGCCTTCGCAAATCTTCAATTAGCCGAAGAAAAAATCGGCAACATCAACTGAAGCCCGTCGTTAGACCTAATTAGATTAATTATCTTAATTAAGAATCACCTTACTCATTATTAAGCTCGACGTTTGTCTTTTTCTCTCTCCTCCTCTTCGCGTTGTTGTCGTTGTTTTATTGTTTCGCCTGTCACTCTTATTGTCGTACTCGAATGTTTCTCCCGCACCAAACCAAAGTTGGTTGCCTTTCAAAGAAGAAACAACGAAGAACGGGACGTAAACGAGGAGGGAATGAAAGGAGAACAAAATTAGTGGCAAAGAAGAAGCAACTGTGCAAAAAGGACTAAAAGATTATGAAATGGGCTGGTGGTAGAAGAGGAAAGCGATTTTCTTTTCGCATTACAAGATGGGACAATGACTCGATTATTGCACGAAAACGAGTGCGAAAAAGGCCTGCTAAATTCTCTTCGCCGCTTTATCCATTTGCCTCGTTTTTTGCTGCGGAATTCTTCAAAAAAAAAAAAAAGAATCCGCTTCCCTTTTGCGTAACCGGAAGCGGAAGAACGGAAGACCGTCTCCAGTCATAAAAAACACGATGCACTCGATAGATAGGCGAAACAAAATCCCAAATAGATTGATAAATCTTCTGGGTGGGCTTTTTGGTGGATGCGCCGGGTTCGAGCGGACCTCTTCGATGAAAGATATTTGCTTAGGACTCGAAATTCATTTCTTGCTAATTATCCCTTCGAAAGGACCGAGGGGAGATGTTAGGCAATAGAATTTTCTTTTCCCGGAAAAATGGGCGATTTTTTCTTGTATTGAAACGAACATCGGCAGCCAAGAACTGTTCACCAGAGGCTGGGAAATGAACGGTACAATCTTATCGGGCCAAACGAAATTAGATTTGCAAGGTAGGAGAAGGAAAAAGAGGTAGAGAACAAAAGCAACGGCCAGATTTGGCTTATTATTGTTAAGTATTGGCAAATTCGCAAACAAACGATGCGAGAGGGAAAACAAACGCAAAATAAAAACTGGGAGGCGAGCGATTTCTCTTGTACGTAGCAACGAAAGCATTCGGTTGATTAAATCGCGTTTCGAGTAATTAAAACGATGAAAGAATGTTAATGATCGCACCGTCGACGTAAACAATGGAATTCCGATCCGCGCGAGGGAATTTGCATTGAAACAATAACGGAAATTTATGATCGAAGGCCAAATAACACGAGCGAAACCGGAGGCAATGAAATCGCTGGGAAGTTTCGAGTAACGTTGAAGAAGAACCACCGCGACTTTTTCCAACGATAACGATCATCGTTATTACGACAATTGCGGGTTAAGTGATATTGGAAAGACGGTAAAGTAAACGGAAGGAACGGAAGAAGGAAAAATGAATGGATGGATAATAATAACAGGAAGTGGATTGATAATAAGGAAGTCGGGGGCAAAAAGCGAAATCGATTCGACGATGGATACGAGCGAATAAAATTGCGAATGCACGCAAATTGACAGATGAACGGATCCATATATGATTAACATTATTATTAGGAGAAGACATTTTTATTGCTTCTAAAGCAGCTCCCGCCTCCGCGCCCACGTACCGGACGATCAGGAAACGTTTCGTTTACTTTTCTCCTCGCCCGTTCCTCGATTTTCTTTCATTTCGGTCGCGCACCAAAAGGAACGATCTATTCTCGGAACGATGCATGTACGTGGTACGTCCACCGTGAATTATTGCGTCCTCTTCCGTCCATATATCATGCGACCTTCAGGGCCGCCACCCCGAGGATAAATATTTTAACATGCGATTATTAATGCTGTGACATCTCCGAGAACGCGCCGGCGAGGAGGCAAAACGCGATTACGACAAGTTAAGATGTTTGGTGTGTTTTTCTTTTTTCTTGTTGTTGCGTTTCACGTTGGTACGTCGCAAGATGGTCCGTGTTATTGTATCGAAGAATAAATAAAGGAAAGGTAAACTAAATAAACCGGGCAAGAGACGAAAATAAGGATCTACCTGTCCGTAAAATATTATTATCGTGAAATACCTTTTTCTGCGCCCCACCTTGGAGATTTCCACTGAAATATACTCGTGTTATTGTTATTATGTTGGTAGCGAAAAATTCTAAGAAGGAGCGTGTAATAAAGAAATCTCATCTCCGCGAGCATAAACGTGGTTTTAATTCCATATTATTTGCTAAACACGAGAAACAATAAGTATTAACGAGGAGGAAATCGTATTTGTGATGGTATTCTCTTTTTTTTTGCAGATGGCCCTCAAGCAACACAGCGAATACAACAAATATCAATAAACGGATAACCATGTATGTCAAATGCAATAACATGCAGTTTGTTTGCCACTGTTGCAATAAACCTAACAACCGTAGCAAAAAAGAGGACAAAAATCTCTTGTTGCAAAAAAAAACTGCGAATAGGGGAAGAGCAATAAAGCAAACGGTTAAATGGAGCTAATTTCAAATCACTTCAAACGTCGCGGTTCCTTTGATAATTTCATACTGAAGAACGAATGAACAAACGAATGCCGACTACTCGAACGAGGTTGAATCGATCATTTATTGTGATTTGCCTCGCATTAGTTAATAACATTACGTTGGTAGCGCTGCGTTGAAAGTATTTTTCAAATCGACTGCGTTCACCCGCCAAATGCCATTTTCATAAATGCGAATAGAAAAATTGTATATAACAGTAGGAGTCAAATAATGGACTTAAACACCTGTGCGAATATAGCCATCAATGAGTAAGTTAGTAACTAATTTTGACACGCTTCCTAAGAGGCAGCCAACTTACGAACGAGAAAACGAAAACTCTTTTGACTCACGATATCATCGCCGTGATTTAAAGTCACTTACTTTTCCCTCGTTCTTTTCCTGTTTGAACGTATTTTTTCGTGGGATTAATTTAGTCCATCGAGTCTTTCTGAACAGTATCAGCGTGGAATTAATTAAATTTCCGTTGAAATCGCATTAATACCCATCCAGTTCCAGTGTTAGCCTTTACCAGTGGATTGTTCTTTTTTTTCTTTTTTAATCCACTCTTTTCTGGTGCAAAAGCGCAAAAAACGAGAATAGAGAGAGAAAGCAAACAAAAATCGAGGAAAAAGCGTCTCATCTAAAGCGGTCTAAACAGCAGTACGTCGTATAGTGTCTTTAGCTAGTTGGTCGTGGTACGACTTCCAGTAGTAAATAATAGCGTTCGCGTCTCCGTATTGTGACACACACACACGTACCTACGCTTCTGTCTGCAAACGGAGGATTTATTATGACGTTACCTCGATGTCAGATGTTTCAGTTAGGAAGCTTAATGAGAAAACGTATAACGTTTTAAGCTGCTTCCCGAAACAACAACAACAGCAACAGCAACAACGCCGACCCATCCACCTTCTTTCAGTTAACTACGTCTACTTCTTTTCCCTCCGTTATCATTCTTCATTTTTCTTATTCGCTTTTTGTGTCGTCGCCGTTGGAGCGGGGCAGCGCAAAAGTTTATATATTACAAGGAGATTAGGCATCATTAAACGAGCAAAAAAGGACGAGTAAATGATGGAGGAATGGAGAATGAAACGAGGAGAGAGAGAGAGAGAGCGATGAGACCGCCAGCGAAGAAGGAAAAAGTGGACGGAATATGTTGTGTGTGACGGTCGAGAAGACAATGATGACCCTCTGGCAGAAATAAAAAAGCATCCGGGGGGATGGGAATGCAGCGTTTTATATTACATTCCGCCACATCGTGGAAACAGATGGTTTACCACCACCCGCCCTTCGCCCATCCCCTATTACCACACCGACGCGTCGCCATTAAGGCCCTATGATAACACAATTCTGAGATGGATAAGGTGGAATTAGATGGCGTCTCCTCCGGTGTTTAAGAATGTTAAACGAGACGATTTCTTTCTTCTTTTCACCGTTTTAAATTGCCAAAATCGACGAGCATCGAGCTGAAATCGTTCGATGACGTTTCGGTTCCTTTATTGTTTGGGTGTTAGTTACAAAACTGTCAAACAGCTAAAATCGACGAGAATCGAGCTGAAATCGTTCGATGACGTTTCGGTTCCTTTATTGTTTGGGTGTTAGTTACAAAACTGTCAAACAGCTAAAATCGACGAGAATCGAGCTGAAATCGTTCGATGACGTTTCGGTTCCTTTATTGTTTGGGTGTTAGTTACAAAACTGTCAAACAGCTAAAATCGACGAGAATCGAGCTGAAATCGTTCGATGACGTTTCGGTTCCTTTATTGTTTGGGTGTTAGTTACAAAACTGTCAAACAAGAAGGGAAGTCGCTATCGAATTTAATGGATTATCATGCAATATTAATGGCCATTGAAAGTCCGCGTCGCAATTGAATTCTCATCGATAGAATAATGTCGAGGATTACGTCGGTGCGATGTAATTGTTGGGTAAAGTTGGTACAATTGCTAGTTTGCGTCGATTGTTTCGACGGCGAAGTTGTTAATAATAATGTTATTATTGTAAAGCGATGCGAGCGATTGAAAAACGCGGCGCTTCAAAGGCGAACGAATGCATTCGAACAATGCGAAATTAAGTTCGCGATCAATTTCGACTACGACGTCATGCCGACGACGTCGATGTTGGAAATGTAGCAGGAAGCGAGCGAACAAAAACGTTGGCGGTGAAGGGAGAACGGGAAGTGGAATTAAATTTTAATTTCCCTACAACGAAAGAAAGTTGCAAAACGATTATTAACTAACGAAACAAGCAACGAAAAAAATGGAAGAAGGAACAACGCGATGATGAACAGCAACAATTAATTGCCTTCCAGCGTTTTACCCCTTTCTTTTCATTTTTTTTGTTGATAAATATCCCGGTTATTGTTATTAATCTTATGCAAAGACGAGCAAAAGGGGAACCATAATAAACACGGGAGAGTGTTTTGCGAGCACAAAAAACAAATCCACATCCACGGAGGAAATTAGTATTCGCTACATACAGCGCGTCGCAAGCTTTCAAACGCTTCTCCTCGTCTTTGTGCGTCCGCTATCTCATATGCCGCCACCGGATTCCCATCAACAATAAAAACGACAACTACGCAAAGGAACCGGTTAATTAGCAATAAATTTGCGAGAAAACAATTTTCTACAAATCAATTTCGAATTTGGTGGATGCGCCGGCAACGAACTTGATTCACGTGGCGCCAGTTGGTGAGTGACTCTTGCGCGAAATGAAAACGTCTCAGAAACCGAACTTTTTGCCAGTTTGTTGTTCGCTCAAAATCCGAATCGCACGACGACGACGACGACGCGTACACGCGTCGTGCACTTTCAGCGGCCTGTAGCGAAATCGATCTGGGCGAAAAGTGGTCCGAAGTGAGAGCGCACACGACGACATCGTCGTCATCCCCTCGCTCGATTCCACCCTCGATACTCGTGCGTTATGTACGAGGGCGCATCGAAAACCAAAAGAGGGTCGCGTCAAAATTGAAATTCTTCAAAGTCGGTTGGCAACGTTGGCGAGAACTCTGACGGAGGAGAAACTCGCCAGTAAACTCTCACGTGCAGACGCACCATTAGCTTCGGCAAGCTAATTTACAAAGCGTCAAACGGGCATTTCGATCAGGTGAACGAAAGACTGCCATCCAGTGTTGGGTTAGCCGACGTTTTCGTGCCGCCCTCGTATACTTTTTTTGTTTCGTTGTCTAGTTTCTCTTTCGTCGTTTTTTTCCCTTCCTTCTTTCTCCCTTCGCTTCGTAAAAATCCGAAGCCGCCTGCTGTTGCTCCTGCTTGTTGGTGATGCCAGCTAGCGTCGTCAGCGGCGGCTGTGATAGTAGTGGTGGTGGCAGTGTACCGTGTGTGTGGGGGGATGGGTGGGGGTAGTGGTAATAGTAGTATCCAGCTAGTAGTGGTGGTGGTGGTGGTAGTAGTAGTAACGGTGGTGGTAGGTACACGATTTCGGGGAGCGGACGAACTGGAAACGAGGAAGAAGGAGCCGGTCGATGAAGAGAGAGGGAGAGCGAGATACTCCGGGGCCTCCCCACCACTTTTCCAACCGGATCCGCCACATTTCGGACCGGAGTTTCGAGCCGGCCATCGACCGGATCACGTCATATCGCATATTTTGCGTTCGTTCGCTATATTCATTATTATCGTTGTTGTTGCCATTATTATTATTAATTATTTATCGTTAATTAGCGCCGCGTGCGAATTGATCGACGTAAGAGAGAGGGCGGGGGCGAACGAAAGAAAGAAAGAAACCGCTTGCAATTGAGCAAATTAATTGGTCGCGAGCGCGGGGACGGACGTGTGTCATCGAGTTTAACGAATGTTTGTGATTGATTGCGAAGAGAAATTGTTAATCAAAAGTAACAACCAAGTGCCAAGGAAGTCGATTGATTGTGGTGCAACTGTTTTCGAATTGGGAACGGAATAGACGTGTTGACTTTAACGAAAAAAAAAAAGGACCAACAAACCTCGACAGCGAATATTCGATAGCGGAGGACCTCACGGATCGACGACACGCCGCGAAACCGGAGGTGAGTCGGTCGTTTGCGTTTCTTTTCGCCATTAGCAGAAATTAATTGGCAATTATCAATTGACGCCCTCGTCGTCGTCGGTTCGCGGTGTCGCGACGAACGTGCATCGTTTGGCGACGGTTTAATTAAATCGTTTAATTGATTTCATTGATCGTCGTTCGATTGACGCTGCCAAAAAGGAAACAAACATTCTCTCGAGGCGAATCAATTGATTCGCCAAATTACTTCTTTCTCGCATTATGACCGGCCAATAAATTGCGATCGGGCCGCAGGCGTTTTGTCTCGATTTACGTCGGGCAGATGAGAATAAATATCCACGTCCGATCGGACGAATGTGATGGGGAATCATTCGATAACGTTCTTCGGCCGTCGCATTTGCGGAATAAACGGGCGATCGAACGCGACGATTTACGTCCGTTATATTCCCCATGCGAAATCCATTTTGATTAAATCTCGACGAACGATTCCCGCGATCCGATCCCAAGGCGAGTTGGAAGGAACGATGAAGCAACATCGAAGTCTAATCATTTTCCCTTTTAACGCTCCTTGTCGCAACAACAAGAAAATAAGTATTTATACGCGACTTATTCCTCCAACACTGTCCCTCATTCGAATCACATCCTTGTCTCATCAATATTCTTCGCCCCGGCCTCCCGCCGATGAAATCAATTTAACGGTCGATAAATGAAAGGAGAGCGAAGGAGAGAGAGAGAGAGAGAGAGAGCGATGTCAAAAGGGTCTATTTTTAGCGAGGAAACCCTAAAACGTCGATACTGCCCCCGCCCTTTGGGGTTTATTAAATTATGGCGTTTAAAAGTAAAACCCAATCGACTGCTGCCTTTCATAAAAGATCGCTCTCGTCGCTCGCGTCAATTCGCTCGTTTATATTTGCACGTAGCACTTTCCCGATGGAAGTCTTCGCCGTGGATTTAAGCCTTTAAGTGTTTCTTTTCGGCGATCACTTCATTTTTCGTCTCTCTCTCTCTCTCTCTAGCTCTAGCGACGAAGATAAAAATTCGCGAGTGCTTGCCATTAAATCCATAACCTCCATTTCCGGGCCGGAGGAAAGTTGCTCGTCGACGGCAAACTTTGCACTTGAACCGCCGCACAATAATGAAAATAAATAAGCGAAGAAGTGGCACGAACACATATTTACGTGTGCGTTAACGTTGCCATCTTTCACTTAAGGGCCTCATCATAAAGTCTCCCCCGTGTCGCGGAGTGTGTGACGCGATTTGGAAAGTTACAACTTTGAAATCGCATTAACTCCCAACTCTTTCCCATCGAAAATCCAAAGAACGACGACGAGGGAGGGCGTGATGCGATTTTAATTCCGTCGCCGTTAAATCCACTGCCGTGAGCGCGATTCAAAAAGTTCCGGAAAAGTTCCAGTATTAACGCTAACCTCGAAACTCGACGAGTATCGGTCGATTTGGACGTTCGTCTCACACGTTGATACGTTCAGATTGCAACAAGTGGCGGTTGGTACGATTGAGTATCGACGTTAACCTTTAAACTCAGAATTCGACGAATGTCGGTTGGTGCCACTGCTTATTAACCTCCAAACTTCTTGGAAATCAAATTGTATTGAGTATTAGGGTTAACCTTACACTTTAATAAGTTCAAATTGCAGGCAATATTTGTTGCTGCAACGCAAAAGCTTTAGATTGTAACGAATTTTGGTTGGTACGATTGAGTATCGACGTTAACCTTTAAACTCAACGAGATCAGATTCCAACGAAACTCTTTGGAAATCATGTTGTATTGAGTATTAGCGTTAACCTTGCACTTTAATAAGCTCAAATTGCAATCACAATTTGTTGGTACTTTAGATTGTAACGAATTTTGGTTGGTACGATTGACAATTAACCTTAAACTCATAGATTAATAAGTTTAGATCGCAATCAATATTGGTTGCTACAATTGAGTTACCTTCAAACTTAATAACTTCAGATTGTAACGAACATTAGTTGGTACGATTGGATATTAAGGTTAACGTTCAGATTGTTGGCATAATCAACTGTTGACGCGAACCTTCAAACTGCAATCGACTATTAACATTAACCTCAAACTGCGAGGATTAGAATGCAACGAATTTTAGTTGGTACGAGTGAGTATGCAGCAAGACCAACGTTAAATTGGGTATACATTTGACGTCTCCTGTTGCCAACTTTAATTAACTAAAAAAACACCGCTGTGTCCCCATCAAGTTTTCGCTTTGCGTTTTTTAATCGACCCGTTTTGTTTCGCAGTTAACAATAATCGCGCGTCTCCGTTTGCGTCGATTTTAATTAATTCCCTGGCGAATTAATTAGACGCATTTTCATCCGGTTACGTGTCGTAGTTTTCCTTCTTGCTATTTAAGCTATTTTATCGTGAGGAATCGTTGCGAGCGGAATTAATGAAGCGAAAAAACTTTTGCAACGTAATTGATTTCGTTCTCGTAGCACCGCCGCGCTAAATTAATATTGATAACAGCAACAACAACGGCAGCGGCAGCAACTCCGTCTCTTACATCACATATTTTATCCTGACGTTTTATGAAACGGTAATGAAGAAAGTTCGGCGGAAGTATGTGAGCCGACGCGAGAGAACCGAAGACGGGACCGTTGCAGAGGAGATTGATCGATCTTCGTCCTCCCCGAACAGGTCGAATCTCTCCCATTGTGTATCCCATCTAGTCTTCCGCCGTTCCGCTTCTTTCCCGTCTTTTCTACGCACCACTCCTTACGGGCTCCATGTTTATTGTTATATTTAACACTCTTCACATTTTAATGGCACCATCCATTCGCCGTCCATTAAGAGATAAATGTATCTCGTTCGAACGCGAGTCACGGCGACGTTTCCATTCAGTTTTGCGTCCTCGTCTCTTTTATTTCCCGGCCGCATCATCATCATCATCTTCTTTCCGCCGCTCGGATTCTCTCGTTGGAAACAGGAAAAAAAAGGGCGAGCACGAAGAGAATCAACAGTCTTCTTTCCACGCCGACGGATAATGGCGCGAGGAACGTGCGAAGCGTGCGAGGAAATGGCGCAGATTTAAAAAGTAAATATTTCATTAGAATCCGTCCACTCGTTCCATTAGGGCCGTACGTCTTCTACTTTACCACTTTTCTTCGTATTCATACGCTCCGCCATCGAATCGATTGCACCAGTGTGTTAACGGATCAGGTCTTAGGAAGAATGACAGTGGAGGAATTTCGCGATCGTGATCCAATGCTCCTCAATGAGCGAGCGAATGCAAAGAGTGGAAAGCGAAATCGGCACTCGATTAACATCTTTTCGAATGTCGGCGACAACGATTGGAAATTGATTTTAGCGCATTTTCTTTGGAGCGACGGGAAGAAGTAGCGGCGGGGGGACCGGAAGCTAATGGAAAGACGGACAATGAGGAACGCAAGAGGCGGAACAGTTGCGAGATAATAAAGGTGGCAGGGCGATTGACTTGTTTTTGGTTGTTCGCCGAATTCGGCGTGTAAATTTTCTCCCTTTTTTCTTCTCCTGGAATAATTGGCTTCGAACAAGAGCGACGAGGAGGAGAAAGAAGACGAAGAAGATCGAGTACTCGTGCCCCGTTAATGCTGCTGACGACAGAATTCCACTTCTCGACTAATTGGATTTGACGACGATGATGATGACGAACAAGAGGGAGCGAAAACGAAGTGGAGGGCTAATAAAAAGTGGGTGCAAGTCCGGCAGACCTATAAAAAAAAATAGAGGAAGGAGGAGGGTTAGGGAAAAAGGTTTATGGAAATAAGAGTTGTGACCCGAAGGGAAGTAGCGAGGGCGCGACTGTTCTTTTAATTTATTTTAATTCCGTCTTCCTCCGGGTTCACTTCCGTACCCTTCGCCCTCTCCCTCTGCCTCCCTCGCCGCGATCGATTGGGATGCGTGATGATGACGGAAGGTCGGCGAAGAATTGGCGCGACCTTTATTAAAAGGTCGCTATCTCTGTTTCTTTCCCCTTTTGCGCCCGGACATCAAAAGCAACAAGATTTTGCCATAATGCAAAAAAAAAGACGGAAAATTCGTTGCCATACCTGAATGCGTTGGCGGCGGTTTATCGATATTTAAATTTCACTCCCTTTCACACGCACGCACTTATTTTTCACCCTTAACGGAAAATTTCCTGCACGTATCCGCTTCTTTTTTTTTTCGCCGCAAAGATTCTTCTGGCCTATTTAACATAACGATTTTTCGCATCACGTCGGATGCGATGGAGACGGTTCCATCGAAAAGTCGTCTCCATCGGATTTCGCCCTCCCCCCGCCCATTCTCTTGCGAATTGATCGGTGTAAATTTTGCGTAGAGGAAAAATGAACGAGGGAAATGTAGGCGAAAAGAAGCGAAAATGGAATAAAGGAATTGGAAAGGCAAAAATGTGTACGACTGGGCACAAATAGACGGAAATATTCGTTACGAACGCTAACTTTCCGCCCTTCTTCATTCGCTGGATGGCCGAGCGAGGCGAAGAAGAAACCGAAAATTACATCCACTTGTTTCAATTTCTCTTTTATTAGAACGCGAAAGAACATGGGAACGATGGAAATGGAAACATTCGAATGGTAAACACCATAAATTTACTTCCGCCCATTTCGCCCCCGAAAACCGAGCGTTCCCATCGCTCCATAATAACAATAACGCACTTAACAATCGGTTTCCAATTTTTCCTTTATCGGCCAACAATAACGACAAGGGGAAGACGACGGGGAGGCGAGTCGGTGAAAAATTCGAATAAAAATAAAATTCGTTAAATTGAAACCCCCTTCCTCGGCGCTCGCCGAAGAAATTCCATATTTTTTTCGCATTTCCACTGCGACTTCTTTGTCGTAGAGGAAGAAGAAGGCAACGAAAAAAAAAAAACGTGAGGCCACGTTTTCCATCTCAAGACGTTTCCCATTTCTCCGTCAAGCATAACAAGCAGAGAAAGGAGTGGAGGAAGAATGGAAGAAAAAGAAGAAAGTCGTGGGGTGACAAGAAAGGAAAACGTACGAAACGAGCGCGAAATAACATAAATATTTGCTTTGACATATATGCAAACGAACACCTTGCCCAGCATTCGTTTCCGCCATTTCTTCTTCCTCCGCTTCTTCTTCTTCTGCCACGACCGCCAAGAAGTTGAAACCTTCGTATGTATCGACTTATAACAGATTTGTCAACATGTTTGGTGTTCAGAAAAAAGAATCGCTCGGTTTTTTCGCCGCATTTTTTCTTGCAGATGCGTGCGAAAAATAAATTTCCAATCCCCATTTCGCAATTTGCTAGTTGCGCTATTATGTACGGGGGCGAAACGAAAAATTGCGCGTTACGATCCGGGCGAAAATGATTTTTGACACAGTGCGTCCGCCTAACCTAACACTTGGATCATTTAGAGCCTTCGTAAGAGTTAGTTCTAACTCTTCAAAATCTGTATCTGTTTTTGGCGATCCCAATTGGAAGCAAAGCGACAATGTAATTTCCTTTTTGAGGTTAGGCACCATTGCATTGAATTGTAGCAGGTTAATCAAGCAAACTTTGTCGGCTATACTTTTCATCTCACCCTCGTAATGTTCGGAATTTATTTCTACATCTTTACCGAGGGCTAGTAAACTAATTGAATGAACGTGAACGAATGTGGAGGACGTTTTTACGCTCTTGGTTTGCATATCTACGAAAGGGCGAAGGAGAAAGAGCAAAAATGGCACACAAACCCACAGCAGAGAAAAGGAGAAAATCGCACATATTAAACCCAATTTATTTGTAAGAAACTAAAGAAAAAACACACAGAAGGAGACCGAGCGGGAGAAAGGAAAAACGGTCCTTTTCCACCCATAAATATTTAAATAAGACCGAAACAACGTATACACACGTGTATTTATGTAGTCTGCGGGGTCGGTCGGTCTCTTTCTTTCTCTCTGTCTCCCGAATGCCATTAAATAATTCAAGGGATAATTTAAAAGGAATAAAGTGGAACAGCAGCGGCAGAAAAGTGTAGCGATAATAATAATAATAGCAACATCGGGGGGCGGAATAAGACGACAGAAATACGTACCTCCCCGGTATGATAATAAATATGTTAACGAAACGAACGCCTCCCGTTCCCGATTCCTCCCCGTCCACTTCCTCCTCGTTCTTCATGCGGGAGGAGGTTCGATGGTAGCAAAACAGAAAACATTTAGATCTTCATCTTTCTATTATTTGCTTGTTGTTATTTTTGCCTCGTCGTCGTCGTCGACGTCGTTGATGATGATGACGTTAAAACCGTCGTCAATTCGATTTATTTCAGTTTCCAATCGATTCCACACGAAGAGGAAAGCGGCGGAGGAGGCGGAGGGCGAATAAAAAATAACGACGTCAGAGAGAGAGAGAGAGAGAGAGAGGGTGGTTGTTCTTTTATGGCGGCGAATTTCCTCACAGACGTCATCCAACTTCGAAAGTCGGGACGAGAGTTCGCCCTAAGACAATCCATTTGTTTCTTCTTCGCCCGCTGCCTCTTGGCTAAGATTTTAGCGGCAACGGAAACTTGTATGACTGACATTTTTCTAATTAAAGTGTTTCGCAATGAATTAAATAACGGGCGAACGGCGCGCGGAACGCTAAATGGCACTTTTCATCTTCGCAAGGTTTCTTTTCCGCTCGGCCAAAGAAAACTTTAATTGCTGCTCCAACAGCGGTCGTAATCCCCTTTGCGAAGACGGCGCAGAGGTTTCCCATTGATTGAATAATTCACGTATTGTTAATTAACAATAATCGCTCGCCAACTTCAAGTTAAATTAACGAAAACTTATCGGCCTCTCAGAGTTGGCGCAATACGCTACCGCGCGATCAAAAACGAACGCCGCAGCGTTTAAGCAGTTGGCAGTTTGACAAACATGCTCGTTTGACAGCGTCGGCGCCTATTCAAAATCGAATTGTTTTTTTGATCGCACGGTACCATCAGTGGTGTAAATGAGACGGAAGAAGATCGGTGAATTTGAACCTGAGGGGAATAAAATCGCCCCGCAGCAGTCGACGATAGTTGTCGCAGCGGCGGATAACGGAAGATGCTGGAGTAAAGTGTGCGAGAAGAAGTTTCCACTGTTTGTTTCGTTTCTTTTTTCGCTTTTGTTAGTGTTACAACTATTACCGTACAATTGAGAAACGGCACGGTCCATTGGCCGTTTGTTAACGGTGTGTTAGGTCGATCTTCCTTCTTTCTCCTCCGCCAAGAAGAAAAGACTTTTTTTTTCGTTTTCTTTCCTTTCGTTCCTCGTCACGTTGTTTACTTTCTTGTTTGTTTTGTTGTTGTTGTTGTTCGAGCAACTTTTCGTCCCACACTCGTTTTTTTTTTCGCTTTCTTGTTGCCAACCTCTTACCCCAAAGTCAATTTCTTTCTTTCGCTCCCCTTCCGTTCCGTTCAGTTGGAAATATAGGTTAGGTTATTATCGGAACGTACGTTTCTCACTTCCTGTTCCCTTTACGCCGGTTTAAGTAGTAATGGAAAATTATTCTCGAGAAGATTGTTGTTGTTGTTGTTGCTGCTGCAATTCCAAACTTGTTCGTCGGCAATATGTTGTGTATTCCCAAGTTTCCTACATTGTTTTTCGCAATCTTTTTTCTTTCGAGAAAAAGTCGACAATCCTTAAGTGGGTTCTTGTATGTCAGTGAGAGATTATTATCATTGCTATTACGAAAGATATCAAAGTTTGTTTGGAGAGGATGGAAAAACAAAACGTACCGGCGCCTCCACCATTTTCGCCCCTAATAATCTTGCGCAAAAAGTAAATTGGAATCGGGGCGAAGCCACGGGTTTCGTTTGTGACAGATCACGTGCCAATAACAAGAACATTTCGCCGTTTTCTTTGTCGACACGTTCCCTGCGACTCCATTCTTTTCGCCGCATGACGTCTCGCAATTTTTCAAAAGAAGCCGACCAACATACGAATAATGCGAATAAAAGAAAATTGTGGTAATGGTGGATGATGATGATGAACGAATTAACGCGACGGATCCGAAGTAACCCAAGAAAGAAAACAGGCAGGGAAACGGGGGAGAATAGGGGGCGAAATAAAGAGATTGCAGGGCAAATAGAAGATGGCAATCTTTGCTCTTTTCGCGAATTTGAATTGTAAATTTCGCAATTAACCCGAAGTCAGTTCCGAACAGGGCGAGCGCCGTCACATTCCTCTTTGATTTCCTCGTTATCTTCGTGCGGAAAACGGGAAACTCGCGCGTTTCCCAATTGTTCTTGTCTTAAAAAGCTGGCGAGCGATTTTTTTCTAAACATAACCAACAAAATCGCCCGTCTCTTCCTTTGGGACCGGTTAAACGCGACCTTCAATTATAACGCCGCCCCACATTCGAATTACTGCGACCCATTTTTGCCATTCTTTTTGCGGGTGCATATTTTATCATTATCGCCGCCATTACAATGATGATGATGATGATATTGTATCATTTTCGTCGTTGTAACGATAACACCCCGCAACAACCGGCGCAAAAAAAAAGAAGAGAAAACAACCGAGGATAATAAATAATGAAAGTAATGATAGGGTGAAATGGAGATGGGGCGAATTACGTTAGGGCACGACGTTATTGTTATTATTTGCATACGTTATTTAATGCCATTTTTTCGCAAAACGAAACTCGTTTATTTTTGAAAAATGTGCCAAAACGCCTTCTCCCCCCCCCCCCCCCCCCCGCAATCTAATAAATCACGTTTATATTGGATTATCAAACCTGAACAATCTTCGCCTTTGAGTTTTCGAAGATTTCGCATCAATTGAAAAGCCGTTAACGCGCGAATTGATTCGTTTGCAATTTGCTGCTCTCAATCCCCGCGTAAATTAAATTGTTGCAAATCGTTAAAACGCCGGCAATAAATCATACTTAACAATGACTAAATAACCTGTGGGACGCGGACGGAGTGGAAGAAGTTGCGAATAAGAAAGGGCAGCGAATCGAATGCAAATTGCAATTAATCGCCCTCCCGTTCCTTTTTTTTTTCTTTCTTGTGTTTCGCTCATTTGCAGTCCTTCCCCCGGCCCGTAATAACGGTTATTATTAATTGACGCCCTTCAGCGGCGCATCTTCCTCGACTCCTTCGCAGATGATGGCGATGGTCTAATGAATATTAACGACCGGCCGGTCTTTCGGAGCGACGATGCCAAAAAACTATTATCGAAACTATCCGTCATTATATAAGACGCTATTTAATCGAGCCAATTTATTATTCCCCACGCCTCTTCGCCTCTTGACTGCGATAAAAAACGTCGCATTAACTTTTTGCAGATTTTACGACAAGCGAGCAGCGAGCGAGCGAGCTTGGCCATTTTTATTGGATTAATAGGCAAATATTGTTATAATGCTCGAGAGCATGCGGTTGTGTATCGCTCCGTGTGTGTGTGTGTGTGTGTGTGTGTGTGTGTTTATATGTAAATATGCGTGCTTGCATATTAAAGGCATTCCATTATGATGTTGGATTATAAGAATTTCACTTAAAGCCATCGTCAACATCCGCATCGGCATCGTCGGCATTAACTCAACGTAAATAAACGTACGCGACGCTTATAAATGCGATCGTAGTCGTCGGCAAGAATCTACAGCGCGATCAACGCAACTACTCGTACGCCAAACGTCGACGAAGACCAGATGAACCTCCCTCGTAACCAACAAATACCAGCCTCGTTAAGCGTACATAGCAACAATTCCGAGGTTACGAATTAACCGATTTAAGCGAGTCAGGCGTGCCAACTTTGTTCCTGTTTTGATCGCTCTGTACACACGCATTTGATTAAAGTTTAAGAATTGGTTCTTGCCTGTGACATTGTTGTTGCTGGATACGCGGAAGACGGCCGTTCGTCATGTTGATGGCGAATTGATGAATATTCCCATAAATAAACGTTCGTTGTCGACGCGAAATATTCCGACAGGCAAAGAACAAAGGGCGTCGCGACGATGGCGGAAATTTCGCACCAACTCTCGACGCACGAATTCGATCGCGCAATTTTATTGGGCAACAGCGTAGAGCGAAAGAATTTCGGAGGAATTAAATTCGCACACCGGCGAAATCGGCGCGCAAATTGATTATTATAAATCGTTTTTTGTTGCCATTCGATTTTGCAACAGGGAGAAAAATGTTGAAAATTCATTCGTTATTATTTATGTGCGATCGTTTGTTGTTGTTATTATTATTACCATTTCGGTCGTATATAAATGTGGGAATAATGCAAATTTATAATATATATTTCGCGAATAACAATTTCCAATAAATAAATATATAAAATGTCTCTCTCCCTCGCCCTCCGCAGCCAACGTTGCGAACATTAAATTAAGCAACAAAAAAAAAATACGCGAAAAAAGCGTACGAACAATTCGCAATATAAACAATAATCATATGAGAAATGACACACAACGAACATGGCACGGAAATATTTATAGGTTACGATTGTCTACACCGAGAGCAATGCAAACGTCGCGATTCTACAGTTGGCAACGTGGAAATTTAATTCAATGTACGACAGCGACATAACCTCAAGAACAATTTCGTTAATCACCTCAATTATTTTAAATGTCATACCTGCACTACTTGTTACGACAAATGTGGACGAGGTTAGGATTTAGGTTCGTGATCCATGCGGCAATTTAAAATGAACCAGTTGTACCCCAAAACAAATAAAAACGATTGAATTGTTGCGATTTCACTTTGCCAAATTGTGGATTTTATACGTCACAATTATTGCAATTGTTAAATCGCCAAAATAAAAACAAGGCCGTAAATTCCGGACTAAGTATGGAAAATTTAATTTAAAAAAACGACTCACCCTGTATCGCACTTCGCTGTGGATGGTTCTGAAACAAGTAAAGGAAATTAAATTAAAGCAAACAGCGATTTGTTTATTTTTTTGCAATTCTTAAATAATTTGCGAGTTTAATTATTTTCCCCCGCGGACGAAATGGATTTTTTTTTTCGTTTTCGTGAATGTGCGAAAAAAGTGCGACGCCCGACGTCGATAATGAAAAACGAGCGCAACTGCTGATGATGTATGTCTGCGTTTGGAAACGAGACAAAATAATAATAAAAGACCGTACGTCACTGCGTTCGCTTTTATGTTTTCCTCCCCCAAATTTTTGCTATCGTTCACGTTTGTGCCGATTTTTTGTTGTTGTTTTTTCGCAGACAAACGGGACTATTATCGAATCCCTGACATTGTGCCCTTCGTTATGCAACTTTGCAGCGGGATCGGTCGACCGAAACGAGCGAACTCTTTTATTGCCGTTTTGCCTTCTTTTTTGCAAAACGACAGTACAAAAGGTTGCGAATATGTGTGGAGGGAAACCGTGCTGAAAACAATCGAAATGCACGAATTTATTTATTTTTTCCTTCGGATACTCACTATTCCCGAGAACTGTGCCCTTAAAAAAATCCCTTTGTGCGCAAACAATTTTTGGGAGGATCAAGTCCCTGACTTAAACGATCGAAACTTTTGATTTGTTGCAATTTTGTGGTTTGGCCAATTTTCACAAAGATCCCAAAATTCTGCATGCGAATCAGCACATTGTATGCAAGTAATGTTTTGCAACAGCGAAAAATAAAAATAATAGCACGAATGCAGTGCAGATTATTATTCACATAGACGTTTTATGACCGAACATAATAAATATCGTGCCATAATTATTGCGGTCGTCCTTCTCGGCGTCATCCGGCCGGACGGTGTGCGAAACAGATAGCGCACTCTATTTAACTAAAATTAATAATAATAATATACAAATCCGTTAGCTGCACGGTAATAATTTTAGATTTAGTTCAAACGCAAAAACAAAACGGGAACAATGATAATAAACGCGAGGGAAACAACAACAATAACAGCGGCGCAGTTAGAATACGTCGGTAATATAATTTCTGCAGTCAGTGTTCGTGGTTCACATATAATGATGACGATGACTTTTTACAACAAACCAATAAACGACTACTATTTAATGTTTTAACGCCGACCCTGCTCCGTCACATGTCATACGTTCGTGTTTTAATAATTTCTCAGCTGCGTAAACTCGACTTTCGTGTTGAATCAATCGCCTAATCGATTGTTGTCAGAGTCGCATTTACACAGCTGAGAAATTTGCAGTCTCCTTTCGTCTTAAGTTTACTTGTCGTTCCTTGAGAATCAAGTTTTACTCTTAAGTCGGCATGTCGTCGCTTAACTCCTTATAGCTGTTATTCAGTTGTTCGCTTTTAATTCGAACGCGAAAGGACGCCCCCCCCCCCCCAACCACCCTTATAATAATAATAAACCTATTTTACATCATATCGCCGAATTAAATCCCGTTGTAATTTAAAAGCCGACGCGCATAAAGCGATTTAATCTACCTCATTTGTTTTCCATTTCCTCCCCTTTATCTTTCTCTCTGCTCTTTTTTTTTTTGTTCTTCATGTCCCCACCGCTGCTTGCGACTCTCGTCTCTGCACGAATTTCTGTTTCAGCTCTAATCGTCGGCATTTGCATTTAAAAGGCGATTAAAATCCTCGCGCGAAATTTATTCGTTTATACTTAACTTTCTTTCGCCATTCAAATTAATATTTACGACCGACTAATGAATGTTGCAAGAGATAATTAACCGGCCAACGTCGGCCGCCTGATTATGTCTACTTTAGGCTACGAGGGCGATTCGGAAAAGGGAAGACTTCCTGATTTATCTTCACTTTGAATGAGATAATTATCAAATCTTGCCATCGTTCGCTTTTGCTTCATATCGAGAATGCATTTCCGAACAACCCTCGTATTTGTACGCCATTCATTTGCTAATGCAAATCGTATCGATGCCATCGATCGATTGCACTTAATCCGTTTCTTTTTTCTTCGTACTTCTCGGTATCGCACCGTTAAAGTGCATCGAGGTTCTTATTTAGCCGCGGGGCATTAAATTCGATCCGGGAAAATCGCTAACACGTCAAGCAAACGATCGATACACGTCGAGAATTAATTAACAGACTTCTTCCTCTCTTTGCAAGAACAACAACAAAAACAACAACGGCTAACTAATACCTGCTGCTTCTACTACTCTAAAAAGCATTAGCCTCCTATTTCCTGCACTCCTTCCTCCCTTTTTCTTTTGCCATTTTCTTTCGCTCGTTTGCGGAATAGTTTGCGATTATTTCCCTTCGCCACTTAGTTCGCTTGTGCACCGAAACATAAAAGTCCAACTAACGATTCGCTCGTTCCTCAACTTCACACACACACACACACGAGGGGAAACAAGAGGGGCGCTAATTAGCTGCTTAATTGTTTAACGTTCGATTCCCGATTCTGCGGCTCTTGTTTTGCAATCGTAACGGAATTTTGCAATATCATCATTTGCTAACGACTTTTTGCTCGAAAACCCATTTGCGGCCGTCTTTTTTGTTGCGTCTTCTCACTGGACGCATTTTGAATACTAACTAACAAGATGATCAAGTATAATCTGGAAATAACGGTGGATCAGGAAGGTTTTTTCGTTTTCTTGCAAATAATGGAATCGGTCGTTCCATTGTAACACAAACTAATAAATTGCAATGAGAAATGGAATTGATTACGTTTATATCATACAATGTTACATTGCGAACCGTAAGAAACGGGCAGAAAGGGGAGGCGAGTTGAAAAATAGGGCCGTTATATTAACACAAAAAAAAGCGAAACCATTTCAAGTCGTTAAGAATAGTGGGACAAAACGCGATCGAACGACGGAGGGAAGGAATAAAACGAGACTTGGGGATTATAAAGAAGGGTAACGAAAAGAAATTTTTACGGATTAAAATGTTATAAAACTAGAAACTGTACTAGCGATAGTAATGATGATCGTCGTGGAAGAAGCAGTAAAGGAAGGCAAAAGCAGCAGCAACTAACACTAGCGCGGAATTGAAGAGGGAAAATGGGGGGAAAATGTAATGAAAATGGGAACGGAATCAATTTACTACTTACTACTATCATCATCATCATCGTTGTTATTACTGTTAGCCATAGAGAGAAAGCAAGCGAACTTTCCAACGTCTGCATGTTCCAAGAAAGAAACACGATATGGATATCCGAAGAGAGCGGTAACGAAAGAACGAGAAGAAAAGGGAGGAACGGAAAGAAAACCGAACAAGTGCGGGGTATGAATAACAAAGTCCGATCTCATATTCCACCCCCGGTTGAAGGTATCGATTAACTCATTACGTTTGTTGTTAAATAATCAACGAGCGAACATTTTTAAAAATGCATCTCTCACTGCCGAATTTCATTTCGAAAGAAGGCAGCAAACGTTTCATTGTTGAATTGAAACCTCTTTGTAACGATTCTGGGTATCATATAACACGGTTTCGCACAACACTGCGTTTTCTTTAACGACCTATCAACCTTCTGATTGGCTAAACGATTTTTGGTGGATGCGCCGGGGTTTGAGCTATAAAGTTGCAAAAATCAACTTCAATCGATGGCAAAACTAAATTCTCCTCTTCGTATCGATGCTGGGCCTCGTATAACACGGTTTTGTACAACACGGCATTCTCCTTAACAAGCTGTCAACCTTCTGATTGGCTAAACGATTTTTGGTGGATGCGCCGGGATTTGAGCTACAAAGTTGCAAAAATCAACTTCAATCTATGGCAAAACCAAATTGTCCCCTTCCTATCGCTTCTAGGGCTCATATAACACGGTTTTGTACAACACGGCATTTTCCTTAACAAGCTATCAACCTTCTGATTGGCTAAACGATTTTTGGTGGATGCGCCGGGGTTTGAGCTATAAAGTTGCAAAAATCAACTTCAATCTATGGCAAAACCAAATTGTCCCCTTCCTATCGCTTCTAGGGCTCATATAACACGGTTTTGTACAACACGGCATTTTCCTTAACAAGCTATCAACCTTCTGATTGGCTAAACGATTTTTGGTGGATGCGCCGGGATTTGAGCTACAAAGTTGCAAAAATCAACTTCAATCTATGGCAAAACCAAATTGTCCCCTTCCTATCGCTTCTAGGGCTCATATAACACGGTTTTGTACAACACGGCATTTTCCTTAACAAGCTGTCAACCTTCTGATTGGCTAAACGATTTTTGGTGGATGCGCCGGGGTTTGAGCTATAAAGTTGCAAATATCAACTTCAATCGATGGCAAAACCAAATTGTCCTGTTCGTATCAATTATGGGTCTCGTATAACACGGTTTCACACAACACTGCGTTTTCTTTAACAAACTACATATTAACCTTCCTATTAGCTATTCGATTTTTGGTGGATGCGCTAGGAATTTTGCCACTTATACGGCGAAGTTCAATTCGACTCGGGGTTTCGCCATTAAGACGGCCACAAGATTGTTTACAAGGGCCCTCGATTTAAATTGTCCGAGACTTGATTTAGGGGTTTATCGAACCCTCCGCGGTAATGACGAGTATCAAAAGGGCGGCGTCGTTGTTTTAATATCGCAGCAGCAGCACCGGCGGCGGCAATTTCGAGAGATCGATGGTCTCCTCGTCGTCGAACGACCTTCTTGCGCCGAGTGCAATTGGATTGCGGTGCAGATGACAGGGATTGATTTCCGCAATTCGCAATCGCGGTTCCGTTAAAACGGTTTGAATGCGTTTAATAACAATTGCGCGAGCGGGATGGTTTCTCGCCGAAATAACTCGGACCAATTACGTTTCCGTCGTTTTATTATAATCAGCAGTTGATGAGAGGGAAGAATATAAATTCGCAACAATTTGGCCGCAAGATTTTACGACTACGGTCTCGTTTGCTCTCCCTTTTGCGCAACTAAATCCCGTTATTTTCGCATTCCCTTTTATTATTCGTATAAATGTCCGACAATTTATTTTTGGTACGGGCAAACTACAATAACCGACTGAAGAGAACGAGCCGACTCGCTGGGAGAAGAGAAAAATAAGAAATAATAAATAAAGAGGATGGATGGCGGTTGATGGGTGGGTTAGCGGTAACGCGGCAGTAGGCCTCCTCTTAAAGAAGAAAAATTCAATCTGAAATGAAACAGAGAAAAGTGGCGGGTCACGGACGGAGCCGGAGGGGTCGCATCGAGGAACCGGTGAGTTGAATAAAGAGAAATGAAATGAAAAAGGGGGACGAAAACGGAGGAGGGAACCGGGGAAATTCTGGGGAAGAAATGAAAAACTCGTTTGGATAAATAAAAATGACGTTACCATCATCCACATACACAGCAAACGCACACACGGAGAAACAAACATATTCGTTTGCGTTGTACATGTTTGTATATAAATAAGTTTTCATTTAATTAAATTTCTTTTTATTCCCTCTCCGTCATCTTCCGCCCGAAATTTCCGTCTTCTTCGCAAAATGAATGAGGCGGATTCCGTTTCTCCCCCATCCATCGACCAGATTCTTACTTCTTATTACAAATATAAATTGATGCGCCCCATTTCCCCGATCTTTCTGTATGCTTATAGGAAATTTTCAATTTATTAAACGAGCAACCAGATTGTTTCGAATCGAGATCGAAACAATCAAAATTATTCGCCGAATCGACGACAACCGACTGCGAAACGAGACGAAACTCGCCAAACTTCAATTTTTAATCGCCGTCTCGGGATATTAAAAATTCTTCTGTCGCTCATTTTCCTGCCAGTTGTCGTTTAGCTATCCAAACAAGCAAAAAAAAATGAAACGAGAAACGTCCATCCGCTTACCCTTTTATTCGCCTCTTATAAATGCATATCAAATTTTTAATACCTAACCCAACCCTTGTCAAGATTTTTTCTCATATTCATCTTAATCCCACAAAAAAAAAAGAAACGACGAGAGGAGAGAAATGGTGGAAGCGTTGGAAAATGTGACGTACCGAGGATGGCCCGTAATAAATGACTGTGCGTCATCTTGTATATTATTAATTCCTTTGTGCCGATGGGAGATTCCAATAATAAGAAATGTATAAATACTTCTTCGCCGAGGAGTCCAACAAAAAAGTTAAGCTAACGAAAAGAAATTGCCACAATTAAGCAAGAGCGTGACAAACGCTCAAAGCGTTTTTATTTATCGCATCAGCTCAAGAACCGACAGGGAACAGAAAACTAAGCGCCACACGGGCTTAGACTAATCTCTTCGCCGTTTACGTGCGATTTTCATAGTTTCCACGGTATAATTGCGAATTTCTGCGCGAGCACGAAGAACTCTTTTCGCCTCCACCTTCGAGCACGATTAATTACCGCATTTATTAATTACAACACGTAATCTCATTAATATCGTTATTTGTTAAGAGCGCACGACGGAACTAAACTTCCCGTTCGGTCCAGATCTTTGTGGTGGATGCGCCACGCCGTCGAACGTTGTTCGCCTATACGGGCGTGATTAGCGCTGTCGTCGAAATAAATAATTCGGCGAATTTCCACCCCGTTCCTCGCCAGAAGAAAGTTCATCGTTAAGCCGCCCTCCAAAAAGACGAAACTCGTAATTAACATTAAGACGATTTTAATTAACCAAGCTCGAGTCGTACCATTTCGAATAAATTATTATCATCATCATTATTAGCCGGATTATGCTCGTACCTGTACGTTTGCATGTTTTCATTTAAATTGCCGTCACGTTCCATCTTTTCCCGTTGCAAACAGCCGTGTCTCTCTCGCCTATAAGCGTACGCGAAAATCCCGGTCGGTCGCTCTTCAAAACGCCCGCCGGATGGATGTGGAAAGTATCTCCGACGGTTAAAATATGAAGGAGGAGGACGGACGGATGCTCGCTCGCTAGCAGAAGAACGCGACGCGATTGAAGTCTCTTTCGTGCAGGTTAATTACATTAGGATTAATTAATTAATACGGTTCGCGGGGGACGGGCCGCTTCCTTAATTAACGTCATACCGATTCTTCCTTTACTTCTTGCAACTTTTAACTAATTGAAGAGACCTTTCGCGACGACACGCGTACCGGGCGAGCACGGCTTTGCACGTTTCGTTCGATTGGCAACAATGCCGTTCGAACTGACGCGCGAAATGATCGAAGATCGTCGTTAACCTAATCCGGACCGAGGCGCATCGATCAATCAATTTCGCGTTAGGCGACAGGCGCGCCAATCGTTATTAAAGGTGTACCAACTGGCGACGATGGCAAGTTACCGGTTTTCTTCTCTTTTTTGCGTTCGCAATCAACGTTAATTCGGACAGTTATAAAGTTAGGATTCGTTATTACGCGGACCGCCTTCGGATACTTACTTTAAGTGGTGCCACCATTAAAACTGGCCGAACTATTACTATTATCGCGCGAGAATCGATTCGCCTTTCGGACTAAGTAAATTTCGTGCGAGAGGGCGGCGGCGGTTTAGTTACCCGTAACACGTTAAGTGGATCGTTTCGAACGCAAGGGAACTCGCGTTTATGGGGGAATCGTAGGTTAGGAATTTTTCTAATCGACGGGAATCGAAGATCGCAAAAAATTGTGTTACCTCCGACGAGAATCTATCGTCGTTACCCGCGGGTGGGCGGACGAAGAAACGGGATGAGGACGGGCGAGCGAACGGCCGATGGGTCGGTTAGAGCTGCGAAAATTTATGATGTCATTTCCTGTTTTATTAAGAAGTGTAACAACAATAAATAGAGAGCGAGGGGGCGAAACGAGGTCGTAACCGGAATCGAACGAAAAATAATGTTAATAATAGCGTTGGAAACGGGGGGGGGGGGGGGGGGCAAATAGTAGGTGGGGTGGTAGGGTGTGTGCGACGGTGGATGACATTGTGAATTACGACCTAACCTAACTTACACATTATTACGGCGACTTTCCTTTTTGCACGCCAACCCAGTCGCTCCCCCAGGTCGCCGTTAATAATAACGTTTTAAAAAGACAGAGGCGCTACCGTTGGGGAAGTGGGTGTATTGGAGCCAACTGGTTCGCGAGTCAAAAATTCGCAATTTCTGACGAATCTTTGTGTTGCGTTCAACCTCGTTTTACAATTATTTGCATTGAGATTAATCCCTATTTTGAAAATTTATTTTTCTTCAATTCTTGCACTTTGCATTTTTGCGCAAATCGCAATAAACTCATTTCGGAACTCTTAAAGTGCTAAACTATGGAAAGACACGTTAAAGATCGATTAATTGGAGTTCAACTGTGAGTTTTACATTGAGATTCACTCGATTTTTGAGAATTTCTTTCCTTCAAATTTTGCATTCCTATTCTCTGCTTTTGCATTTTTGGATCCCTTTCGATTCCCATTTAAGCTACGACTCTACCTTCTTCGTGAACGCGCGACTCGAGGAGACGATTTATTAGCATCAATAGAAGAGAGCGAGCGCTCGCTATTTCAGTTGGTAGACGTGACAAGTGGAAACGTTTGCACGAACCCCATACATTTGATCATATCCCGAGCATTGTATTCGAGATAATTCCGTAGATAAATTGCGCCGTCTCCCGTTCGAATGGATTTCGCAATTTAATTTATCGCGATCGATTGGGCACGTGGATATCTCGCGACGGATCCGCTTTAAATTCCGAACGCCCGTGCAAAACGATAAAACAATAACGACGAAGTTGATTAATACGCGAGACGGAAGGCGGCAAAAAAATGCCGCACACGTTTGCCAACCGCTTAGCGAAACAACTATTCTTGTAGGTGGATCGTTCGCGATTAAAATTAATCATTTCGTCGATTCAACTCCGCCGGTAATTATAATGATAAATTACCCAACCGCATACGCGAGAGTTCACTCGAAGCGTGAGCGGCGAAGAAACGGCCCATTTCATTAAGCGTTTCTAATTTTGCAAAAAGGGCCGCGTGCGCGCGTGCAAAAAGAAAGCGAACGGCGCGGAAAGAAGACGGAGCGTATAATTTCGCGATAAAATTTACATTTCCTTCCAACTAATTTCGGCCGTTAGTGCACGTAAGCAAGTAGTTGCCCCATTATACGGGGCGGCGAAATCCTCTAAAATATTATCAAACAAAATCAAAAGGAGAGAATGAGCGAGAGAGAAAAAAGTGGGAAAGTTTGATTGCAAAAAGCCAAATGAAACAATCAATTTTTCATCATCGAGCCGCACGCACGCACGCACACGGTTTGCAGAAAGCGTTTTATTGCGAGAACGTCGTGTTCGCCGTCCCCAACGTTTGCCGAAATTTTTGCCACGTTTTGGCCCATGATTTTCGCACATCGAATTTTATGGAGTACAAAGTTGGGGCAAAAAAAAAAGAAACGGTTTACAGAGAAAGTGGTAATAAATACGCGTAACGAACGTGAAAGCGGGCGGAAGAAAAAGTGTCCGCGGAGAGATTGGGGCAACAGAATGGAAACGTCACGAAATTAATGCGACAAAAATTTCCATTAGCGCTAATGTCGCGTAGTTAGTATCGCTGAAATTCGCTCATATTTGCGCACGTTTCACTCTCGCTCTTTTAACTGCGTTGGACCAAATGATTTCTCGTTAACACCCGACTCCATTTTTTCCTCGCGCTCGTCATCTGGCCGACTCTGACGCACACTTTGTCGCACTTTTTCAAAATGGCATAGGCGTACGTGACGTTTTTTGGTAATTTTCGCCGGTTAAATGAAACACAAAATGCGTGGGAAGTCGAAGTTCATATTTTTTTTGGCGAAATTTCGCCTGCCCCACGCGCCTTGGGCCAACGTGTTGATGAAGTGACGTTATTGCAAATTCTGGCTCCTTTCCAACACACACACACACACACGCAAAAAAGGCAGATAATTAATTGTGATTGATCGTCCTTGGATTTAAATCGAAAAAAATGGGTGTTTTTGTGGGATGAAAATGGAAAAAGTGATGGATCACTGGCAAAAAAAAAGCGAAAAATGCAAAATTGATTTGCGCTTATACGGTTATTCACGGCCGCCGTTTCAAAGCCGCGTTTTAATGCGAAAGTATCGTCATCGTCAATTCGCGAATTTTAATTAAATTAAATACAATGCCTATTAATTAAGAAACGTAATTCTCTTCGAGGTAACCGAACAAAAGGAGAAGCAAAAAATAAGAGAGCGAGAGAGACTGAATTAGATCCATCTTCCTCCTAATCAACATCTTTTGTTTGTCTTCGCCATCGCATTTGTCAGTGGGCACGTAATGGATGGCGGCGACAGAGGAGAGCGCGAGGGCGCGGAGGTAAAAGTGGTTGAAATTTAATTTAACTTTCTCCACTACTTAATATACGACCGCGCACGTAATAATACATCGAACGTACTACCAGCATGAAATTAGTAGTTTTGATGATGATGATGATGATGGTGGTGGTGACGAAGTGGCGAAAGCGAAATGGAGGCGGCGAAAATGTTTCGATGCGCGGAAGAAGTTGCTGGTAGGGAAAATTGCAGACGATTAAACTGCTACGTCGCTACGTAAGAAGTTGGCAGCATTGGTTTCGAATTAAAATAATTCATTGTCGCCTTTAAATTGCAAATGGTTGCGGCGTTCGCACATGAATTATGCACGCGCGGTGCCGTTCACTATTGCCAACGTCAATTTAGTGGCACAATCATAATTGTTTCGCCCGTCATTAGGTTTTAATTAAAATTAACAGTACCTCCTGCTCAAGAGTTTTCATTTTGACACGGTACTAACAAATGCACGGTGCGATGTTTGACAGCGTTTGACACTGTCAAGAAGCGAGCATGTGGACCCGACCTAACCTCAAAACATTGATCGTTGCTTATTGGCGAAAACGTCCTCTGTGCGTTAATAATGTCAAAAGCTTTCAATGGATGAATAAAAGGGCGTCAATAACGTGAAATAAATTTACTTATAAACGGCTCAGCGAAATCCCACCATCGCCCGGTTTTTGCGCCCTCTACTTTGTTTCATAAATAAACCGAAGATAATTAATCATTTCACCGGACCGCTCTTCTTCTTCTTCTATCGTACTTCGGGCTCTCTTTCGCCAAGGCGACGTTGAGGATGAGGATGTTGTTGTTGATGATGATGATGAAAAGTTTCTTTTGCCCTCATCGGTCGGCAAACATTTGCGAGGAGGCGTCTGAAGGCCAGAAGAAAGCGACGCGATGAAATTAGATTTTCCATTATAAGATTTCTTTCACTCATTCTCCTCTCTTTCTCTCGTGCTTTCCTTTAAGATTTCGATTATTCTGACGATGATAAATCCGCTTCACTTTGACGAACGCTCGATTTTAAGCAGAAAGAAGCAGAGGATTAATTCTTGAGCCGGTCCTATTATTCTGCGCGAAATGTTTCGAAATTATGTCGGCGGGACTGTTTCATCGTTATACGGCGAAAATTGTTGCAGATTGTTTTCGATTTACCAACTGTAAAACGTTTTTTCTGCATTTACTTTTTCATACGAAACATCCGAACAACGTTATCCAATGGCGGCGAACACTTCACAAAGCGCCGGCCGCCAGTTTCGATTCCATTGCCGAGGAATGCTTTTATATATTATTAAACAATTTTCCATTCCATCCCTTCGCCCCATCCCTTTTCGACGTTTCGTTTCGTTTTTTTTCCTTTTCCCTCCCTCACCCTCTCTTTGTTGTCATTCATGTTATTCCAAAAGTTAATTTAATTCGCAAAAAAAAAAGAGGAAACTTTAATTTAGACGAGCGAACGGTCGAATTACTTTCATCCCCCGTTTCGCCAACCCTTCTTCGTTTGCGTTCCTTTTTCGAATTCACTAATCACGCCTAATTGCGAAATAAACGTATGACGGCAAGAAAATGGCGACGTGTGTGCACACGCGAGATTTTTCAATTGCGCTAATTAAACAACGCACCGGGCGATCAGGAAATGCGTCACTAACCAGTCAAACGAAGGCAGCTGATTGCCGTAAATCTTTTGTTTTTCTGCCACATTTTTTGGCATTTGTTTACGCTCTTCTCCCCGGAGGCTTCGGCCTTTTTTTTTGCTCTTTCGCCGGGCTTTTAACATTCTTATTATCATTGCCATCGATGTACGCGTCTTCGCGCAAGTTGAAAGTCTAATTCGCGAAGTGTTTTTTTCTTTTCGCAATGTTATTCAACGCGAATTAAAAAAAAAGACGGAAATCCGTTTAAAGTGGGCTTCGCAGCGGAATTTGCTCTTGGATCGCCCTGTACATCGACGAAGGGAAACGTATGAAAAGGAAAACTCCGTTATTCTTCGTAGAACGCGGTGAAACAAGGGACATTTTTATGATTATAACTCGAATCGTTATTATTTTAACAATCTTTAAGAGCGTACCGCAAAAGAACGCCAGCGCCATTACCATTATTATTATACGACATCGGTAAGAAATAAAAATTGCCAACGGGGCAAGGGGGTTAGGGGTTGGTAATACGTGGAAAAAATGGCTGGAAAACCACCCCCTCCCCGCCGCCCAAGAGTAAAATAAACTAAGGGGGGAAAATTGAACGAGCATCGATCGGTTTCTGGTGGAGGCGCCCGGCGAGCGTTGTTTATCATTTGTTTGCAATTTTTTTTGCATAAATCTCCGTACAGGGAGCGGAACCGTCAGCGCAATGACAGTCAAATCCTGTAAACGGCTTCAAACAAACCGTAATCCCCTTATATGAACAATATTGCTAATTAATTTGCTCCAATTTATCACGTCGCTGTCGCGTTTTTGCGCGCGATTTCGCAGATTTGTACCGTTATTAATTATTATTATTAAAAAAAAAAGAAAAACGACGAATGCCATTGGCGATCGGCGATTTGCGACGAAGGGACGGGAAGGACCGGGCGAAACCTTCGATTCCGAGGGGAGGATCCGAATTACGTAAACCCGATCGTCGATGATGGTGATCGCAAAAAAGGGAAATCGCATCGGACGTCCATCAAGCGGAATCGTGGCGCTCGAAGAAGAATAAACCCTCCACTAAACTAAATCGCTCTTGTATAATAAATAAGATTTTCGGGCCGATTGGTGCCCGGCCGTTAGAAGACGAGGTCGGGAATAAAATAAAATTGAAGGTTATATCCCTCTCTTTCAGTCGATCTCTCTGCTGTACTTTTAACTGTCCGATCGGTAAAATCAAAGAGTTGCTCGTCTAAAGTCCCCATCAGCGTCCACATCATAGACCTGTCCAAAAGAGGATTCTCGGCCCTTTCATTCGTCTCTTCTCCCTGCTGCTGCTGCTGCTGCATCTACTGCTTATCTTTATTCCGTTTCCTAACAGATTACCTTTTGTCGATAACCATCTTTTCCTTTTTATTATTACCATCGCCGTGCATCCACGTCTTTATTATTGCGAAGAACTTTTAACGTACGAAAAGGAAATTCCCTTTGCAAATCCTCAACAACAACAACATCAACAAAAGACGAAGAGATAGAGGGAGATGATCCTTGACGTTGACAATTCCATTTCTAAAGGAGCGCTTTTGCAAATAAGCAAGTGGATCTCGTAGTTGGCATTACTGGTTAAACGGATTGTAATCGCGAAAAAAAGCGCACGACCAAAAAGTAAATTATTATAATCGCCATTCGTTTTTCTTTTTTCTTTCGCTCGTCGCAAAAAGCTAAACCTCTCGCGGCGTATAAATTTCGCGGAATTAACGTCATAAAGTTTCGGCCCCCGAATTAATGTCACGGTATCATTAAACCGGGACGGCGTCCGTATGGGCGAAATGGAATTATCGTCGTCGTCATCATCAACAAAACTCTGTTCGCTTGCTTTTTTTCTTCCTCGCCGGCTTCCGGTTGTTGTTAGTCCCCGATTTTACGCGAAATCCGGGCACACGCGACGATAAAAAAGAGGAGCAAATGAGTAATGGACCAAAAACGTTATTATCTGCGTTTTTTTCCATTTTGTTTTCCCGCCAGATTTACTACATTGGAAATGAGTCGGTATTAATGATAACGACACACAGTGGCGCCCTTATTAACTTTCTACTCGACGTCGCTCTTTCTTTTTAATTAATTTTTAACCCTCGCGAACTCCCCGACACAAATAAAAAACGATATTAATAAAAAGCGAAACTTCGCAAAGGGGTTTAAGACGACGAGGTTTCTTTCAATTCCGTTTTCGTACTTTCACTTCCGTTTCCCTTGTATTATACTCCTTTGGCCAGTCAGTATTAAACAATAATAAATGAACGACAGAGAGAGCGAACAAAAGAGGAACGGTTGAAGGGTGAAAGGGATGATAAGTGAGTGAGGAAAGAATGTCTTGACGAGGATAAAGCGTCGTCTTTTTTTTGTCTCCTTCCCTCTGTGTGTGAACGAGGATTATGCAAAATCTGGCCCTGTCACGGAGACACTGCGAGGAGAAAGGACGAAGAGACACGGACAGACAAAAGTTGCGAGGACGGGTAGGACGAAAGGGGCGAACAAACAACTGATAGGGACGGGTGGGAGGGGGGAACGAAGAAGTGGACGAGAGAGAGAGAGAGAGAGAGAGAGAGGGGGGCAAAGGATTAAGGGTTCTAAGTAGATATGGCTCGTGAGTGAAGTTGCCGGAATAAGTAAGTGCGATGAGAGGGGGGGGGGCGCCCCCCACTCATCCTCCACCTCCTACTCCACCGCCCCGTGTACGACAGTGGGGTTACAAAAACGTGGAGGGAGGCTTTAAAAATGTGCCGAGAAAGAGGGAGAAAGTAGTTGAAAATCAACGTTTTGCAAGGAATAAAGGGAAGAGTGGGGTGGGAGTCTCGCGAACGTGCACGAACCCCCACCACCCCGCTCTAATTCTCTCCCGGAATGACGGACTGAATGAGAATAAGGAGGGTGGGAGGTTGTTGGTAAAAGTGTTAGGAACGAATTGCGATTGTGGCGGCGGTGAAGAGAAGGACCGGAGGAAAAGGGCGAGGAAGAAAAAGGATTCGTGGTTGAAATTGAATCGAGTTTTAGTTTCGAAAGGGACGGCGGCGAAACTGTGCCCTCAATTTATACACGAATTTGAAGCCCGCTTTCTACCCCCACAGCTGCGTAGGTACACGTTTGCTACAAGACGACGACGACGAGAGAATTTCGCACGCATTCCATGTTGCGAATTATTTGTGCGACAGCAACGATTCGGATCGTGACAGTGAGCGATCCGCTTAAAACGACTCGCTAAAGCGGCGACCCGAAAACTTTCGCCCCCCTTTGGCAAGCGCATTTTGCCTTTTAAAACATCTAAATCTCTTCGTGATTTTCCGACGTTTGAAGCAAACAAAAAGTGGGCGCAAACAAAGATTCGACCGTTGAAGTCTTGAATAAGCACTTGAAAAGCGCACTTCTGTTTCGTGCTAAAGGCTTAATGAAAAATTAATTTTTAAAAAACGATAGGGGAGGAAAACGCTCACTGCCGAAGCCACAAAACATCCGAGTGCCCCCCATAAACCTCGTTCGCTCTCCCGAATCTATGCCATCCTGAAACCGACGGAGGAAAAAAGCTTTTAGCCGTACACTCGAGTAAAGACCGCAAAAAAGAATGGAGGGCTCAATTGTTCTTTAATTCTTATTCAAAAAATAAAAGGGAGCCGGAGAGGGATGAAAGCGAATTATTATCATCATCATCGTCATCGAGGAGAAATTAAAGAGTTTTTTAATGCCGCGCAGATTAAAGGCGATGGAAGGAGGAACGAAAAGTTTTCGGTCAAACTTTTTCCGAGGAGAGAAAGAATTGAAAATGGGAGGAAATTATGGACGTATAACTCTTCCACGGCGTCATCGACGATGGATCGTTCACGTTTTCGTAACGAGGTTACGATTTGGAATGACGTTAAACGTGCAATAGCAGCAAATAAATTCGAGACGTACGCTAATGGTTTTCGCTTAAACTTAAACGATGTGATACAGGGCGCGCAATGATGCAGCAGTTGGTATAATTGTTTCGATCGTTACAGCATCCCTAACAAGTAGACAGCGTTACCAATCGATACGATTCGTCGGATGGAGAGCGGATTTCTTGCGAGTTAGTTGCTTTTATTTTTCGCACTTCCTTTTTCCTTTCCGATAGAAGCGATAAAACAATAAATTTTCGCGGTTAGAACGCTTCGAAACTCGCCCCCAAAAAAATTATAAAGGAAAACCACGAATACAGCGCGCGGAGTCGTCGCCGTCCCCCAATTCGCCGCCCTTCTTCCGCCGTAATAATAACGTTACTTTTGCCGCCCGCACTTCCCGGCTATCGAGCGAGTCGATTGTTTTAACCTTTAAACTCGACGATAAACCATTTAAAGTACGTTCAACTTGCGGCGGAAATAAATGGCGCTCGTGTTTTTTAAGATCATCCATTCTGCTCGTCCTATATCATTACCAGAGCCGCGCCTCGCCCGCGTGCTTTCTCAATAAATTTCAGGTTAGAATAATACGTAGCGTTTTAAGGAGCAAAAATGGCGGAACGAGTGGGTAAAGCAAAATTTGTTTTCTTCGAGAAAACTCGTATATTAGGTTATAAATTCTCGACGCTTACGTTAGATAAAGGCAGCGAAAGAAACCCTACTAATGCTAAAAATCGTTTTTTGATCACACGGTACCGGCGACACCGAACTTGTACCGGTAGACCAACGCGACGAACACCTTGATCAGCGCGTACAGTTGCACGAGGAGATGCGCGATGAAGTAGGCCATCTTGGCGATGTTGAACGCGACCGGCGTCATCTGGATCAGCGCCGCGATCCGCTGGACGACGCGGTTGTTTCGGAGTTTTTTTTTACGTCCTCGTCGCCGAACCGCTCGTACATCGAGACGGCCGTCTCCAGCAGCGGCCCGACGTAGTCGAACGATCGCTTCCGTCTGCCGTTCGCCGATACGCGATCGCTTCCGGCCGCATCGCCATTGAAGTATCGATGGTACATCTTGCACAAGTTGCTCAACGCGTTGCCGTCGCTGCGGCCGACCAATTTGGCCAGTTCGCGCCGCGTCGTCTTCCAATCTTTGACGACGACGTCGTTGTCGCGATTGGCCGCGCGTTTGTACCGCGGCGGCACGCGATTGTCCGCCTCGTATCGCGCGTACGAGTCCATCAGCATCTTCATCAGCGGCGTCACGTAGTCGGACTCCTCCCCGTCGCTGTTCCGCCTGTTCGCCTCCTTCTTGCGCGCGTCGGCGGCGTGACCGATCGGCGGATCGTAGCGGTGATGGCGCGGTAACGCGTGACTCGCGAGCATTTGGTCGATGTAGTGGGCCAAGTGGTTGCGACAGCCGCCGAAGAAGTAGCACACTTTGAAGGCGAACAGCGGGAACACGATCGAGACGACGGTCGTGAGGCCGACGACGACCATCAGCGAGGCGGTCGTCACCGCGATCACGTTGTACGCGTTCCACGCGAACGGTCGCTCGATCTTCGTCAGGTCGTACGCCAAATCGTCGGGCGGCGCGTCGTCCGCGTCGTAGCGATAGTCGATCTCGTTCGTTGCCAGCGATCGCGTCGTCGTCGGTTCCGTTGCGTTCTTCGCCGCGGTCGCATCGTTCGCGTTCTCGGCGGTCGTTGAATTCAAAGTTAACGCCAGCAGGAGGAGAATTACGTTGAACATGATGATGGACGAGCGAGAGTTGACGGTGCGGTTGTCGCGAGGAAACTGCCCCTTTCTGGGCGATTCGAATGGATTTTAAGCCCTCGAACGAACAAAGAGGCAGGTAGCAAGTGCAAGCGGAGGAGGTATTTACCTATTGGTGGTAATCGCGTCAAGGTGACATACCTGGCGAACGTCGAGGCAATTTTACCTGGCAACTTCTTCGAACCGAATGCGAAAGTTATTGTTAAACGGCACTCGCGCTTATCTCGACGAATTCCTTTCACAATAACGAAAGACCATTTCAATAATAATCGCCATCCATTTCCTTTGCAGATAGCCATGGGCAAAGCGAGAGCGAAGGGCGCGGCAAAGGGAAATGCAGACTAAGGTAAGAATTAAACGAATTTGCCATTGTCGAGAATCAATTTACGACAAGAATTGTGCCTTTTGACAATGAGTGAGTCGATTGTCAATTTGCTCCTTTTCGTCGAAGATCTCTTTTCGTGACCTTGAAAGCAGAAAAGAAAAACAAACTCGAACGTCGTAGACGTTTAATTGCTAATTAAATCTGTTTACACGAAGAATCCGAGTTTGATGTGAAGAAGGAAACAAAAACGAAACTGACGAGGATGGAACCTCGATTCCGGTTACACGTTGCTACGGCCCTTAATTGGTCGAACGCCATCCAAAGAAGAAAAGGGGAAGAATCGACAAGAAGATAACACCGAGAAGAATTAGTTTTTTTTTTACACACAAAGACTTTCCAATTCCCGTCACTTATCGGCGTACCAGTGGCGGAGATCGCTAAAGTTTTACACTAGCACACCACTGTCGTCGCATTCCGTTTGCCATTATTTCCGTTTCCTTTTCTTCGTTTGTGTCTTCGCGATGTTAGATTGTCTGCAGACGGAAGGATTGGATTGACATTAATTCCACGACGCCCTTCACGATCATCATCATCATCAATCCTTTTTCGCCATTTCTGAATTCGTTCGTCTTTTTTTGTATCCCTTTTTGCGAAGCCATTCAAAGGGAATAAATGCGAGGGCAACGAAATTAATTTAAATCAAATTAAAAGCTTCCCTTCGGCGGGCGTCGAATGCGGATTTTCTTGCGGATTCCATCGATGGAAATCGGGCCATCTGCTTAAATCCGATCCGCGGGAGGAAAGGAAACTGCCGGCGCTTGTCTCGCGAGATAAACAATTTAAAAGAAGCGAGAGCGAGACGAAGAAATCGTGCCAGAGAAAAGATTGAACGTGACGCGTCCGTGTACGAACTGTCATTAAAGTGTCTTTAAGCGATATTCGTCCGTTCGCGAAGAAGAAACAAAACAAAACATAAGCAGCGATACGAAGACGTCCGTCTGGACGCCAAAGGAAAAATTGCCATCAAACGATCGAGACATTAATGAGTAGCGAAAGATGGAACAACAATGGGAACAAGAAAATCGCGCCAGAAGCGACGAAAAACAACAGACGAACAAAGGAAATTGTCGTGACGCAACAATGAGTCGGAAGCAGTTGACGTGAACGTGGCCAGTGCCAACTGAACGTAAAAGTACGACGGTTTGATTCCACGTTATTTTTGCTCCAGATTTTCGCAATCTAATCCAATAAACTTTCAATTAATTCGCCAGCAACTGCTTGCAAGAAATTATTATGAACATGGGCACTGATTACATTCGGCAGAAATAAAAAAAGAAAACGCGAACCAACTCGAGCAGAAAAAGTGTGCCGATGAGATATTCGCACGCAAAAACGCATGTCAATTGATTGATTGATTGATTGAACGCTATATTCATTTAGGTCTGCCCGCGTATATACGTAGATGGCTTGTTAAATATGTTAACGACTTTTTACATCGACTCTCTCTCTCTCGTTTTCGATACTCTCCCCCCGTATTATTATTATTTGATTTTCAATTTCTCTCCTTGTTCGCTTTTTATTATACGCGTTGTTGATTGATCTCATGAAATATTCACGAAACGGAATTAATCAAACGCGAATATGGACCATCACCATCGACGGGGAGGAAAAAAAGGGAAGAAGGAATACCAAAAAAAAAAAGAGAGAGAAAAAGGAAAGTCGTGGAGCCGGGGGAAAGTTAGTTATCGTTATTAATAGAACGTAACGGATGATGGTAGCGATGATGATGATGATGATGGCAATCGATGGGTAGGGCAGAAGAGATCGAACGTGGATCGAATGAATTCCGCCGGTAATTGATTTAGCGTGGACCGTTTGATATTTTAAATTCATTTAGGTCCCATAAATAATTCATAATCTTATCTTCTTCGATAGAGGGAGCGCGCCCTCGTCTCGCAGTTATAAGGACCGATGATCACGATAATGTTACACTTATATTGACATAAGAGGGCCGGGGGTGGCGCTTATGAAAAGGGGATTTCGATCCAAACCGACGAGAAAACGAGGAAGATGGCATAACGACAAACAGGTCGGTAGCGGTTAATTCGATTTGAATTCGACTTTTTACAGTTTGTTTCTCCTTCGTCCTTACGTTCTGGCTACCGGACGATCACGCATATCCTATGTACAGCGCGATCAGAAACAAAATCCGCGGCTGTCAAACGTCAACAACAAGAGTTACGGAAATGCGTTAACTTCCTATTCGATCGCTCTGTACGAGTGCCGTTTTATCGAGTGCGTTCAAAATTTTATTTTACGCTTCATTTGTTGCGAATGCCTTCCAGCGAAACCGTTTTTTTTTTTCGTTCGTTTCGCGCGATAACCAACGTTTTTTCGGCCGCCAAACCAAACCAAACGCAATTTGTCATTTGCAGCGCGAAATAATAATCGCAATAATAATAACAACGTAATTTGTTAGTTGTTGTTTTTTGTCCGTTCTTATCGAATTATCAATTTTGTTAACGAACAAAAACGTGGTTGTTTCGGGGGGTGGTTTGGTTTGGCCAAACGACAGCAAATAAATAAATGCGGGCATTAAATTTTTAGTTACATACGCAAAATCGGTCCGCATTCCCTCGCGTGACATTTTCCGTGTGGGGGGCAAAAACAAAACAAAAAGAGAATCAAATGAAAAGAACGCCGCCCTGGGGGGACTCATAATAACGACGCATACAACTTTTTTATTTAAAGGCAACGGCAGCAGCGTCGGCAGCGACGAAGAGAAAAGAATCCGTTTTGCTATCGAACGTGTGTGCCATCTTTTGCTTTGCAATTTATTTTCGCAAATGTGTACGAGAGCTTCGCACGCCCTTTCGCTTTTGTTTAATTAAACTAATTTTGGGAAGATTCGCCACCCCGGCGCATCCACCCGTTTTACTCGTAGCCACCTCCTCGTCATCAACGTCAACGTCATCGTCGTGGCATCGTCAAAAAGTACGATACCTACATGGAAACGTTAGTTATTATTATTTAAGTTGACGTTCAACTTTCGAAAACTCTTGCGAATATTATCGCAGTCGTTGTTGTTGTTATCAAAGATGAAAACTCTAAATGAGAGTAAAGTACAAGTTCGCGCGTACAAAAGCAGGCGAATAATGATGATGATGATGATGACGGTTGGAATGGGAGGAAAGAAGAAAAAAAATGGATGACAATGAGTTTTGCGCGAATTAGATTCGAGCTTCGCCCTAAATTATCGCTCGAAAACGCATTTCCCAATTCAAATTTACGCGCCAATCATCCTTTTGACAGATCAATCAATCGATTGTATCGAGGACAAAACCAAAGTATCGACGTTAATTAATCGTTTGATCTTTGATTGACCGGCACGTTTGGAAAAATATCGCGTGATTTTCCAATAGGCGACGTGGCGAGAGATGGAAATTAACCTCAATTTGATTACGGCCATAATTATCGCGTGTAATAATAAATCTATTGGCCGCAAGCCACGCGGAAAAAAAAGTCGGATCGGCGAGAATAATGATTTTGCTAGAGAGTACATGACACGCGGTAATTAGTTAGGTTATATTATACTAGCCAATAATTATGGCGATAACGAACGTTCTATTGCAAAATAGCGCCCCGCCTCCATTATAATAACAACAACTATTACAACAATTATTGCCGTGTGTGCGACGCGGCAAACGATAGGACACAATGGGATGTTGCGTTATCAGATAAAACTCATCCGCCGCTGTAATTTTACTATAATTGTTAATGTAATAATAGCGATCCTAATGGGATGTAATTGAAATTAAAATTGCCTTCCGTGCGGCGGGAGAACGCGCCCAATCCGCTTTCAAATATCCGCTCGATTCGAAAATGGACTTCTTTCTTGATCACCCCGTATTAACTTAATCCACTGGACGATCAATAAAAAACGCAAACAAAATGAACGCACTGGAAATTTTCCATTGCACTAACAAATCCAAATAACAATTTTTAGAGTAATAATAGCCATCCTAATGGAATGTCCGAATATTGAATACTTTCTTGATCGCCCCGTATTAAGTTAATCCACTGGACGATCAATAAAAAACGCAAACAAAATGAACGCACTGCAAATTTTCCATTGCACTAACAAATCCAAATAACAATTTTTAGAGTAATAATAGCGATCCTAATGGAATGTCCGAATATTGATTACTTTCTTGATCGCCCCGTATTAAGTTAATCCACTGGACGATCAATAAAAAACGCAAACAAAATGAACGCACTGCAAATTTTCCATTGCACTAACAAATCCAAATAACAATTTTTAGAGTAATAATAGCGATCCTAATGGAATGTCCGAATATTGATTACTTTCTTGATCGCCCCGTATTAAGTTAATCCACTGGACGATCAATAAAAAACGCAAACAAAATGAACGCACTGCAAATTTTCCATTGCACTAACAAATCCAAATAACAATTTTTAGAGTAATAATAGCGATCCTAATGGAATGTCCGAATATTGAATACTTTCTTGATCGCCCCGTATTAAGTTAATCCACTGGACGATCAATAAAAAACGCAAACAAAATGAACGCACTGCAAATTTGCCGTTGCACTAACAAATCCAAATAACAATTTTTAGAGTAATAATAGCGATCCTAATGGAATGTCCGAATATTGAATACTTTCTTGATCGCCCCGTATTAAGTTAATCCACTGGACGATCAATAAAAAACGCAAACAAAATGAACGCACTGCAAATTTGCCGTTGCGCTAACGAATCCAAATGATAAACGTTCAACGATGCGTTCCTTTTTGTATCGTATAATTATCAGACAAAAGAATAGGGTTAATTTAACCAGTGGAGGTTTTTAGCGATTAGTCCGCTTAATGCGGCGCAGATTGGATTAGAGGGAAGAGGGAAGTAATCCGCGAGCACTTGCATTATTTATCCTCTGGATTAATTCGATTTTAATGAACCGAATGTGCGAGGGTGAGAAGCGGAAGGGTGCGAGCGAGAGGGCGAAAAAGTTGTAAAACACCTCGTCGTCGTTGCTGCTGCCGTTCTTGTTAATAACTTATTATAATATCATAAACAGGTACGTGCGGCGCTACAACTACGTACCCCATATCGCAGAGGCGTCCCTTAGGAAATTACACTTTGACCGGTGCACTACGATGCAAAAGTGTGCTTTAGCGGCACGCGACGGCCGAAGTGTACGAGGAATTAAACGTAACTTTTTTACAAACTTATCCCCTTGTACGCTACTGTCTCTACCGACTACTAGCGCTCGTATAATTGGATTTGCGAATTTGACACCGCCGCAACTGTAACTGGCGCCACGGCGAAGCTTATAAAATTACGTTAACAAATACGAATCGCTCTCTGTATACGGGGTGACCCGCAATAGTGCGGGCACGCCCAAACGGTTGGCTTTCCCGCGTAGAACAATTTTCCCTAACGTCGACCGCAGAGAAACGTGAATGCATAAAGTGAAACGGGAAATTCTTCGTTTTTTCGTCCGACCGACCGAATTCTCGTCATTAACCGTTAGACTCGAAACGGTTGAATAAATAGGTTTAATTAAAAACGGAGCGAACGTTCGTATCGCAATCAACCCATCGGCTTTTATTCTCCCTCGACATCGTCGCACTTTTTTCGCAACCCCACGAACATACCGAGCGATCAAGAAAGTGAACGTGCGTAGTGACGTTGACAGGCTTCATTTTGACTCGGATTTTCTCTCTGATCGCTCTGTATTTAACTGTCAACCAAATCCACCAGATTTCGACTCATCTCTGGAATATATATATTTATACGAGGGTTTGTTCGTAAGTGACGGAAGAAAAATAAACTTGGAATTCGTCGTGAGAGATGACCTCGAATAAAACGTAGGCGGTGTTGATGAGACGCGAGCACTTTTGTCTTTTACGACGTCGAACGTCAAAAATAACAACCGACGACGAGGGATGGTTCTAACCTAAAAATGCCGCATTTGGCGTGTATTATTCCTGAGCGAGCGTACATTTTCGAATGGCAATAATCCCTTTCGCTGTTAAAAACCTGCGACGGGTTACGCGTATATATGTGACGGATTAAAACGTATTACAAAATGACATTAATACCCACACACGCATTTCATATTGTACATAAATATTATTACCATTATATGGCACGTATTCATATTTTATTAAGGACTAAATGTAAACGCGAGCACATTCACGTTTATTATTACAGTAGGGTCGAGCTACTGCGGGCACGATGTCGTAGAACGCTCTTGCTGCAATTGTACGAGGGTGGTTCGATAAATAACTTGTTTCGAAAAACGTCCCTAATTGCACGTTTGGCAAAAAAACATTCGCTAGTCGTGCGTCGGAGAGTCGGAAGCCTAATTGAATTTCTTCGATGGAAATAGGGCAATAATTCTATTTGTTCAATTATTACATTTCCCCCGCCACACGGTCCGACTGGCAAACTTTTATTCCGCTCGCAGTTGGTCCAACATTCAAATTTCGCCCGCTTTCTTCGTTGCTCCCCCTTATTCTACCTGATTTATTATCGATAGCAACTATTGCAATAGGTAGTGCAGAATCTAACAGCAACGGGTCGTTACTTATTGCGTTCGTGGGCAATAAATACGTTGGTAAAATAGTTATGCAACTGTTGCGATATTAATGGCGGAATTAAAGGAAGTTTATTGTTATTTAGTCGGACCTCCGCGCATAAATAACGATAATTAATAACACCTTTTAGCAATAACAAATTGTTGTTCACGTTAAAACGCTAATTCCCTAAAACAACGACGGACAATTGCGCGCAAACAAATGCACTCGCCGCGCAAATGTCCCCAAGAAAAAAGGCAAGAAAGACAAACGCGGTTTTCCACGGGAAGAAGCCGTGCAGCGGCTTTCGCGAAGGGATCGGAAAAAGAGCGGCAAAGGTTCGTTTGCAATTCCTCGTGGACTTTAATAGAAATTCTTGCAGCAAATAAAAATCTCAAGGAGAATAAATTTCACGCTCTCATCCAGCGATTCCCAGCGATGCCACGACACAAAACGTTTACTTTTTTTGTCTCGTTTCCCATTGCTGACGCTGGTTTGCATCTCTTCGCTTTTTGCCGGTTCTGTCGCGGCAGTACATTAAATATAATGCAGCGAAATGCAGCGGCAGAACGTACGAGGAACCAGCAAACTAGAACAACGGCCTCTTCCGGCGAAACAAACATCGGGAAAAATAAACTGAAAGGAAACGACTAAACCGCTACTACACTACTTAACCGCTATAGTTTATGGGCGTTCGCTTTTCTTTCTTTTTTTTTTTTTTCGTCGTTTTGTTTCTCTTTTTTCAAACCCATTTCAACGCTGGTAATTTACATTTTTGCACGTAGTAATGATAATATTGCTAAAAGGAGCAAATATTTCGCGATTTAATTTACCGCAACCGCCCGTTTGCTCCTTTACATTCCGACAACATTCTCACCTCTTCCCCTTTTTTTTGCGTTTTTGTTCTTCGCCAGAACACGTCTTTTGCCTCGTTCATTTCATTCTTAGGGGAAGGAGAAAATTAATCAGTTTTTTTCTTTGCGATTTCTTTCGCCGTCGCTTACTCGATTTTTGTTAGCGCTTTTCCAAAGGACGATTTTATCAGCGACAAACGTCTAGACGTTCAATAATAAATCGAACAGAATTTGCAATTTGCGGAATTTGGGCGTGGAGGAATTGTGCAATAATAATAAAGATGGAATATTCATTATAGTGTTCCGAGAAAGATTTAGTGCGCGAATTTTTTTCCGTCGAGTTTGCGAAAAAGAGAAAATCGTTATGCAAATTGGACGTTATTCTTGTCGTCTTTTCAATTCGAAATACAAATCTGCGTGTAAAGGAGCGTAGTTTGCGCTCCATAAGAGACGAACGATGTGCAAAAAAGAATCGCTTCCCATTGTGCACGTTGAAGATTGGTCGTCGTGGCAAGAAAGAGAAGCGAAAAAAAAAACAACAACATTTTTTGCATCCCCCCATTATTATCACGTCCTCAACCTCATTGTGGATGTCGTAATATAATTATTACTTCAGCACAAGTTTCTTTCCCCCCCAAGTTTCCATCCTCGTTCGAATCAACGGAATAATGATCGTTGTCAAGTTGCAAGTAGAACGGAATCGCGAATTTTCCACCGGATTTGCAATCGTTAAATATTAATAAGCCGCGCGATTCCTTTTCTTCTGCGCGCACTAACAATTCTAGTGCCTGTTCTTTTTATAACGTCTCATTGTTAATAGTTTGCCAATTTAATTAGCGACAACAATTCCGGCAACAAAAAGAAAGTCCTTTTAATCCGCGCTAAACTTTTTCCATTCCCGCCGGGGGAATAAAGTCAGCGCGTTAATGAAGAGGCAAGATTTGCAAAATCAACGAGAGCAACTGGCGAATCGCCGCCGAAGAATTAACAATTACGTCGTCGACGACGTGCAGTCGAGTCAATCGTCTCCCATCGAGCTTGCCCCGACTGTAACTATTCCCGACACGTATCCACTTCCGCGAATAACGACGTACTTCCGGTTGAAATCAATTCTATTCCAAACGGCGCCACTCGACTTAATTTTGCGCGCATAAATATTGCAAAGCGAAGAATAAATAACGTTTCTTGCTCGCCCTCGACCGGCGATGAAACTGTTACGAATGTTACACTCGAACGGGGGAAAAAAATTGCACATAAACATCGTTTTACGTTCGAATCGGGAATCGATTTGCGAAATTAAAGGCGGCAAACGGACGGGGAATTCGCTCGAGCGATTTGCGAAATCGCCGCGAAATATCGCAAATAAAGGAACACGGCTGCCCTCGCGATAATGGTTTAATAATTAGGAATTATTCGAGGGAACGAGGACTTTTGCGCACAAACCGACCATTTTTTATTGCACGCTCTGTTTTCAGCGAATTCTTTTTTTTTTGCAAATAAATTCTCTGTTTGCGGCAGGATATTAAAATAATGCCGATAATAACGCGAATGCTTTTTAAAATCCCCAACGATCCATTCAATTCGCTTTTGTTTGAATTGCGAATTTGCAAACTTTTGCGCGGAATGAGCAAAAAAAATCTTTTGTTTCGTACAAATAGTTGATCAACTATATGATCAAAATCGATGGTCTGAAGCTACCAAAATGCGGCACGATTCGCAAACCCTTAAGGACCATTCTGATTAGTTAAAAAACACAATTTTGCGAACATTAGCAGCATGTTGAAACCGCTTGCAATTCGTTTTGATGGCGCGAGGGCAAAAAGAAATAATCGCGTTGAGCTAAAAGGGCCGCACGTGTTTGCGTTATCATTGTTTGCAAAAAAAAAACACACAGTTAATACGCAATAATCAACGCGAATAATGAGGGTGGAAGTTGGCAATGACGATTGCGAACGACGGAAAGGGCCGTGGAGGCGGGGGAAATTAAATGTTAAAAGTTCGAAGGGCCTGCCGACAATTTTTGCTAACCGAAAATTGTTATTAATAACAAATTTGTTTTCCATCTGAATCGCATTTAATACGGGTCGCCGCAACCTTTATCTCCGACCGCACTTTGCCAAAACAAACGTCCGTTCGGCCTTTGTCTCTTGCTAATTGGGTTTTTCCTTTCTTCTTCGCTCGCCGTTGCCGATGAGGCGACGATTAAACGGATAATAAGATCTCGGATTTAATTAATTGCTATGCGTCAACTGAAGAGTGCAAAATGTTTATAACAATTGCACGCGGTTTGTGCGAATCCGCGAATCTCACGGTCGACGAGCAACGAGCGAAAACGTCAAGGGAGACGCGATGCCGGTTCGTGCTGATTAAGTGCCGTTACGCAAAATCAACAATTAGACAGTTCAACGAAACCCATTTAATTCGGTTTAGGTAAGATCTGCATACACGTGTGTGTGTGTGTGTGCGAAAAGATAACAATTAACGTAATTAACGATCGAAACGATAACCGACTCGATATCTAACCTCCTTTAGCGCAAAATTCGAACTTTTAAAAAGTCAGTCGGTATATTGGACGATTTCGCTCCATGTTGTATACAGCGTGTCCCAACCGAGTACGAAACTAATCGACTTTGAAGGAGTGTGTTTGAAACTAAAAGAGGTTTCTTTAAGGCGAGAGATGAGGAGAGAACTTTTGCACCAAATTATTGGATTCAAACGGAATCTTGATTGCAAAATTCAAAAACTACCACGTAAGAGTGCAGCCGATTATTAAATGGAAATCGAATTAACGAGCCACTTGCGTATTCGCGTTAATTGCGAATTATCGCGAAACGAGTTATTCGTTTGAGGTAAGCAAAAAAAATAGTGCACTCGACGAGAAAAAGGCAAATAGTGCTGATAAACTTCGTGTCTGAAGCGCTATATGGAGGATCCCTTCAGCTGCGAGTAACGCGCTCAAAGGGATAAGGAAGACGGACGATCCGTAATTGAGTGTTTGCCATTTCCTCCGCCGTAAACTCGAAGAGTCATTTTAACCGGAAACTGTTATTTAACGCATCTACATCAAAGATTGTCGAATTCTACTCATTTTCCTCCATTTAATTGGTCGTTAATTGCGAATCGTTTCGCAAATAGCAACGAGCGAAATAAGAAACAAATCGACAAGTTTATGGGCGTTTTAGTTTAAAAATTAAACGCCCGACGCTCAAATTACTGATTGGCAACACTGGCGTTTGGTGTTTTTTGCGTCAACACGAAACACAAAGTGAGGCATAAGAGGCGAATGAGAGAGAGGAAGCGAATTAATTAGATGCGTGCGTTGCTAAAAATTATTTGCGAAACAAAAGCTGCGGGGGTAAAAAGCGCCACCGCAATATCAATTTCGTATCCGAATGGAAATCCGTGCGTTGGCGTTTTTAATTTCTTTTTGATAATAACGCCGATGATGACGATGATACTAAAATGCCGATGTGCAAGAGGCTGATTAAACTAAATGGCAAACGAGGCACCAACGCATCAGCAAAAAAAAACGCCGTTTTTTTCATTAAATAGCACTGCGAAACTCGATAAATTGACAACGCATTGTTCGCTGATCTTGCCGATTTTTATTTTACACAGTTGGCAGACGTGCAAAAAAGAACCAACAGTAATCAACGTCATTCGTTTTCTATTTTCCAGCCAACCTGGCGACAATAACGGCTCCATAACCTCAAAAATTAATTTTCCTAACGTTCGGCCGCTAACGACGATTTAATCATCCATGATTTTGTCACATTTTTATGTTGGCAATATTTCTGCCCCTCCTCCTGACTTCTCTTTGATCTGACAAAAAACAGTCATTATTGTTGCCATCATCATCATCAACGTCGTCAACAACAGCAGCAACAACAAAAAAGAGAACCACAAAGACGTTCGCTAATTTGCACGGAAAGGAGGAGGCAAAAAAGCGAGCGAAATAAAAAAGAATAAATAATGAGTTTCGCAGAAAAAGAAGCAAGAGTTTCCTTTTGCGCGTAGCTTGAAAGGGATGAAAGCGAGAGAGAGAGAGGGAGAGAGAGAAGAAACAAAAAGAGCGAAGGGACGATGGTCGTTTGGCGCTCTCTATAATAGAAAATTGGCGAAGAGGACGAGGGTCGGATACTTTTCATTAACTATCGATATTCCTCTCATTATCAGTGCCATCCAAAAGCGCACAAATTGGCCGTCTCGTTGATGCCGTCGAGGGTGGAAAATGCGGCATTTTGGAAAAACCGGACGAAAAATCCGGGGATTTCGAAACAATCCATCTTTCGCACTCGTCCGCATTCTTTTCGAAATTCGCGTGTTGATTAATTACGCGAGAAAGTTTTATTTTTTGCTTCTTCGTCGCAGGCACGAGCACGCCGAAAGGGGTGACAAAATAAATAATTACCCACCAATTAAATGCGTCGTTGACTTCCCCCCAGCCCCTATCTATCTTTTACTCTTTCGTGTTTGTCCTCTATAATTTTAAAGCTTTTTGCGAGAAAAAAAAAGAGCGAAGAATGTGATTAAGAGACTGTGTGTGTGTGTTCATAAAAGGCGAGAGAGGGTGCTTTATAAAACGTGTCGTCGCTCGATTTATCATTCCCAACCCCCATTTTTAATACCGACGAATTTCCTCGAGATTTTCCAAGGGATTGATCAAATTGAACAAAAATGGAACACAAACAAATCGCCGCGTCCTTGAGCGGCGCTTTAAACAAACAATTGCGTCAACAATTTTCGCAAACAATTTCCCAACATCTGAAGTCTGGTTTTTCTCCGGATTTTCTTTTCTAATTATTAAACAACGTCGACCGGATTTAATGGCCTCTCGAATCAATCGGCGTCCGGATAATAATTCACGTGAATCACGGAGAACCCACATTAAGTACTTGGGGGGCTGCGGAATGAGTGCGGTGGAGGGTTTCGTTTGTTTAGGATATTACGCCCCCATAAATTCGATCGCAAACGTTAAGTCCCCCATCGATTCTTCGCCCCATACGGCAAATAACAATAATGTAACCTCATAAATTCGGATTTATTTCATTTCGCTTATTCGTAAAGTACCGAGCGATCAAAAGTTAAACTGTTTTTAGTTAAGTACTGACGTTGACACATGTCAAGCTGAACGTAAGTTTTTGACGTTTGACAGCGTGGGCGCCTACTTCAAACGGATTACGTTTCGCCTTATTTGATCACTCGGTATCTTTAACATGCCACCGACGAGAAACAAAAGCGAACTCTTTCTCTCGGTTTTCGTCGACCATAGTTTACTTAAAATTGAATTTTTCCCGCTTTCGCTGGAGCAAAAGGTCTCCACTTTCCAGTGACATAATAACAATATTAATAAGGATGGCAATAAGAAGATGAGCGAGAGAGGGAGAGAAATGGAAAAGTGGAAAATTTACAATGCGAGATTATTAGATGACATCGCTTGGAAACTGGATAGGTGCGATTTTCGACGAGTGAAATAAACTGCGTTCCCTCTTATTATAGAGATCCGGTATAAATTTATGAATCAATTATTCGCACGAGAAAGAAAAAGTGTGGGAAGGAGAAGGAACAGAAGGGAAATGGAGGTGAAAAGGGTACGGAAAATGGTCGGTGGATGGGTACGTAATAATAATATGGCGGAGAAGAGGAGGAAGAAGTTGATGGCACGGGAATAAGTGAAAGAATTGAAGTGGCAGCAGCCGAAAAGGAAAGATATAAAATAAATGGAAATATATTCAATCTGTGCATCTGCGTTCTTGTAGATAAGTGGAAAAATTCGTTTCCATTCTCTCTGGTTTGGTTCCTTCAGTATTTTTTTGCCTTTCTTCTCTTTTTTTTCCTTATTCTTTGGTTCTGGTGGGTACGAATTTAAAGATCAACCAAAAGGACGGATATGAAGATAAAGGGAAAGGGCGACCGAACAAAATAGGAGAAAGCTAATAAAAGATTCTTCCTTTTCATATCAATCTGCTACTATTACCGATGCTGGCTGCTGCTGCTGCCACCGATGCTGATGGCGGTGGATGTAAAATAATACAATAAAGGAGGAAAAGATTGTGCGTTTCCCTTTTTGCTTTTTTCCCCCCGGTGCGTCCTTATTTTTTTCACCCGCAAAATTGAAAAATCAAACGCTCAACCTTTTGAAGTTCGTCCGACCCAAATAAAGAACAAACAACCCGCTCGAATTCAAGAATGTTTAGATACCCGCCAATTGTCATAAACTATTGGACGTCAATCGCTTAAAAACTCGCTGCTCGTTATTTATTATCCGCATCCCCCTGTAAGTTGCACTTGGCGTTACGTTTCGTTAAGAACTCTTAAGCGGGAATTTATTTGTCGCGCGGCATTTATAAGCGGAAAACTGCAATTGCGAATGCTACTGGCAAAATTTCCGCACGCTTTTGGTTGTCCCTTTGGCCGCCCCCCTCTTTCATTTATTAAACTCTTCCCAGTCGTTGCCTCTTTGCAAAAAGTTTAAATGACACGCGATTTGTAGCGATTCGATCGTTCGCAAGTCCCATCACATTCCCGTCCGAATTTTATTTATTATGTTTGGAAAATTCCATCGTGTAATCTTAACTTATTTCCTCGACATTCTCCCCCCCCCCCTCTTCCTCGTCTCTCTTTTTTCTTTGCCGACGTTCTTTAAAAGAGAAACTTTCTCTTGTATCGAAACAATCCATAACAAACGGTCGCCCTCCCCTTCGTATGTAGTTTGAAATATGTTTGCGTGTAAATGCGTCTTTCGTCTTATTGATTGCCCTTCGTATATAATCCTGCCGTCTTTTACTTTTTTTTTAGTTCTTTAAAGAAGCCACTTTTCCAAACTGTAGAAACGTATCGATAGATATCAAATTGTTACTTTTGCACGAAGAGAGTATGCAAAAAAAAGTTTGCACGTCCTCTAAATCCGCCCGAAATTCGTAGCAATTTTTTGCATGTCCGTGTTGCCAACTAGCCTCGAACAAATGCAACAATTTCGTATTTACTTTTAACAAATTCCCGACACGCTTTCCCTTTCAAGTTGCCAAAAGTTGCGAAAGCAAATTGGCGTGGAAATAGAGACCGCACGCTGACGTATAAAAGCGAGTCTCTAATTATGATTATTATGGATTATTCGGTGGACTGCGAAATACGCGAAATATTCGCGACCCTCGTAGAATTTTAATCCTATTCCGTTTCGCGAATCGTTCGCCGTCGCGATCGGGAAAAAGTCATATATCATCCGATAAAATTCGGTCAGTCAGTTTCCATTTATTCCGAGCCACGTATCGATTACAATGAATTTCCTTTTTCCTACGCTCCTCATTCTTTTTTCGCCAATTCGGCTGCGTTTTAATAAAAAAACTGACCATTAAAATAATGGAAAAAAAATTTGGCAACGATAATCGAAATTTATGGAAACTGAAATCAAAGTGTTAACGTTAAATAAAGCGGAGAAATTGCGAAAAATTTAAGCCAGTTCGCAAATTTGCACCGTTTTATGTGAATGCGTCCGATTCCCTATTATTATTCCGCAAGTTTCGCTTTTTATTTTATTCTCTTTTTTCGTATTTTTTTTGTCACCTTCCTCGCTACTTCGCATCCATCACGAATCCCGGCTATATATCAACGTTTCGCCAATCGACACGTATTCCATCTCCATTCGACTAACATTAAACGTTCATGATTCGTTCTTTTCTTCACCTCCAGCAAAAAAATCGGTTTTTTCACCTAAAGCATTATTCTCACTACTACCACTGCCACCGTGGTAAAGGTGTACAAGAATTTGTGTTCGCCGGAGGAAGAACGAACACTGTTGAGAGACGAGGAGGAAGAAGGACGGCGATAAGTTGTTGTTGCTGTGAATTATTTATAATGGCCGCATCAGAAGTCAGTGGATATGATAAATAAATAGCGATTCCGAGCGAAACGTAAAATACGGTTTCTCTCTCACCCCCCCGCGTTTCATCAAATAAACGTTAAAGTTTCTCCTCGATATCTTACGTTGCCCTTTTCCACCAGATTTATGCACTGCGAGATCAGATAAAATTTCGCTTCCATAAGTTGGCTACGTTTGGTGCGTATAATCGAAGGGGCAGCGACCCCACCACAATATTATTATCGACCGCAAAGGGCACTTTGTTCTACTCCTAAACCGTGATAAACTTCTAACCTCATCGCTGTTTGTTCACTTTAAATCCACCCCAAACGGATCTGTTTTTAGATCACTTTGATTTTGGTGGATGCGCCGGTTCAAATATTTCTTCCTCAAGAACTAAAAGGTTTTTGTGTGATTTTGGTGGATGCGCCGGTTCAAATATTCCTTCTTCAATAACTAAAAGATTTTGAGTGATTTTGGTGCATGCGCCGGTTCAAATATTTCTTCCTCAAGAACTAAAAGGTTTTTGAGTGATTTTGGTGGATGCGCCGGTTCAAATATTCCTTCCTCAAGAACTAAAAAATTGTTGAGTGATTTTAGTGGATGCGCCGGTTCAAATATTTCTTCCTCAAGAACTAAAAGGTTTTTGAGTGATTTTGGTGGACGCGCCGGTTCAAATATTTCTTCTTCAAGAACTAAAAGATTTTGAGTGATTTTGGTGGATGCGCCGGTTGAAATATTTCTTCCTCGAGAACTAAAACATTTTTGAGTGATTTTGGGTGGATGCGCCGGTTCAAATATTTCATCTTCAAGAACTAAAAGATTTTGAGTGATTTTGGTGGATGCGCCGGTTGAAATATTTCTTCCTCGAGAACTAAAACATTTTTGAGTGATTTTGGTGGATGCGCCGGTTCAAATATTTCTTCTTCAAGAACTAAAAGATTTTGAGTGATTTTGGTGGATGCGCCGGTTGAAATATTTCTTCGTCGAGAACTAAAACATTTTTGAGTGATTTTGGTGGATGCGCCGGTTCAAATATTTCTTCCCCAAGAACTAAAAGGTTTTTTAGTGATTTTGGTGGATGCGCCGGTTCAAACGATCTAAATTCGTAATATAAAGCTAACTTAACATCGATGGATAATTCAGCAAAACGTACGGGCCAGATATAAGGCGAAATGAAATTAATTCGTTGGCAATCAGGGGATAAAGATATTGAAACCAAGAAGAAAAAGCGATAGGAAGGATGGAGAAAGAGAGAGAGAGAGAGAGCCGAGGGAAACTGGGTGAAATGTATTGCGAGAAATGGATAAAATCGGGGATCGGCAACAAATCGAATACCCTTTACAAGAGGAAAGAAGCGGAGGACGGTGTAACCGCAAACGGCAAATGAACTTTGGTAATTTGAAAAGATAACAGTCTCCGGCGTGTACACAGGAGGAGATAAAATAAAAGGATTTCGAGAAGAATACAAATAGAAATAGGAAACGAAGGATTCGATTTTAACGTTTCTTCCTTTTTATTATTATTCTTCGCTGCTCCTTTCCTCTTCTTTACCCTTTTCCGAGTTTTTCCCGTGCCGAACAAAAAGAACCGTAAAGTAATTTCAGCTAAAAGCATTTAGACGAAGGCAGAAAGAAAGGGAAAAAAAACGAGAACCGAATTGAGTTGTGTACGTACAAGAATAGCGGGAAGCTAACTACGGCGGAGTACGGTTAGTGCCATAAAGCGTTTGTTGTTGGTGCTACTACATTCTAATTCAACATTTACGTTACCTGCCACCGGCCACGCTACGCTAAACTCTTCAATTTCATTTTTGCGCCAGTTAATTTACCCATAATTACCTGCACGATGCTTTTCAATTAGAACGCAATTTGTGGAAGATTGGCCACCGATACCGGTCGTAGTAATGGCCAGAAAGGAAAATTGTGCACCACTCTTAAAAGGCAGAAGAATAATTAAACAAGCGAACGTAATGGGGGTAATAGTTTCTGTTTCTAAAGTAATTACCGAACGGGAGAGGAAGTGGCGGAAATTAAGGGACGCTTTCCGCTTAAGCGTGTTTCATTTGTCAGAGAGAAAGGGTACCATCTTAAAGCGTCTTCGTTTTTTGTTTCAACGAACCCCATACATTGTTATAAATAATAAACGTTCATCGTTGTGCACCTAAATATTAACAAAAACGTGGATGCGCCAAGATAAATGCGGAGAATGTTCATTTGTGAATCTATCGAAAATTTGAAGCTTTTTGGGCATGAGAATCTCAGCTTTTTGGTGGATGCGCCGGAATAAAAGTGGAGGACATTCATTTGTTAAGCTACGAAATATTCACAGCTTTTTGGTTATGAAAATTCCAGAGGATTTTCATTTGTTAAGCTATCGAGCATTCAAAGCTTCTTGGGTACGAAAATATCAGCTTTTTGGTGGATGCGCCGGGATAAAAGTGCAGGACATTCATTTGTTAAGCTATCGAGAATTCAAAGCTTTTTGGGTATGCAATTCGAGATTTGTCTCATTTGTTAAAGTGTGAGAGATCTCAACTTTTTGGTGGATGCGCCGGTATAAGAATGGAGCAGAGAAAAGAAGTGGAGGAAATTAAGGGAAGGTTTTCGCTTAAGCGTTTTTCATTTGTCAGCCAGAAAGGGTTCCTGAAGCATCCTCTTTTTTGTTTCAACGAACCCCATACATTGTTATAAATAACAAACGTTCCTCGTTCCGCACCTAACTACTAACAACGACGGTTCCTGGTATTCGAGACGTAAACAATTTATATTAAACCGAGTTCTACATTAAATATTACTATTATTAGAATGTATAATGTGGTGGAAGTGCTTAAAATTCCAGCTCGAAATACTAGTCGTAGTCGTCGAAAGTGGAGAAGAACAAGAACGGCCCGCGGGCTATTGCTAGTGCCATCGGTGTGACGTTATGTAATTTAATATGTTGTAAGGGAAAACTCGAACGTCTGACGAAAACAAAGAGCGGATTTTTGTTCCATCTCCCATTCGGATTTAATTCGATTTCCCGTTCGGGGAAAACATTAATGCACGTCGCCGCAATTGGTACAGTAGAGGCAAGTTTGATTGGGTTTTAACTTTCCGTAAGCGGACGATAATTAACAATAACTTTTATGCTGCCATTGAAAATAGTGAAACGAAATGGTTTTCTTGTCGTCGAATCAAATTGGGTCGGACGGGGGAAATAAAGTTTCCGCATTTGTTGCTATTGTTATTATTGCGAACGGATTAATAAAGGGGCGAGTGGCGAATTAAAAGAATTTGCGCGAAATATCGGACTTGATAACGAGTGCGGCCTTGAAAGGGCGCTCTGCAAATTTCCGGACCGTATTTGTATGCAAATTCGCCGGCGACGAGTGCGAAATTTACGTTCATTTCATATCATCATTATTATCGCTATTCGTATTGTTGGTGCACTTTATTCGCTTTTTCGTGCGCTCATGCCGTTTTGTTTGTTTAACGATAAATAATTATTTGTCGTCTATGTTTTAATTCACTTATGCTCTTCCATTGTTCCTACTCGTTATTTATTATTATCAATTTGATTGTGATGTTATTCCATCTGAAATTTTGCAAATTAACTAAAACTCGTTCCTACAGTAATAGCAATAATAAATGGTTTTCGAAATAGGTTTTTATCGTGGAGCCAACGCAACTAATATTAAATAAATAGCATTAACAATAACAAATAATCCGGCAACGATAATTGTTTAAAATGGCGAGAGGAGGAAATAATGATAACGAAACGAAAGCAAAACGAAAAAAAAAGCGGTTGCGACACACAAACGGGAATTAAAAGTGATACCCGGAGTTCATTAATTAATTACCGGGCTCCAATTCTATTAGAGGTGACGATATCCCAGTTTGCAACAAATGATTACAAATTATCGCGTAAAACGTAACGAATCGTATTCGCGTTTGTTTTTCATTTTAATGCTCATTGGCTCATTCGTTTTACGAATTCATCGGGATTTCCATTCAAGTAATAAGAGCGAGAGATTTCTTTTACGATGACACGAGTGCAGATTTCTTTATTTCCTCCCCGGGACCAGTTCTTTCGCTGCGCGTTATCGCTTCCCGTGCTCCGGAAGTAAAACTGATTCTCGTTCGGTTTGAATTTAAATGAAAATATTAATATAAATCGCTTTGTAGAGAAATAGTTTTTTCGAACGCTCCATTCTTCCCTTTCTCGTTTTTGCGCCAACGGACGGCTAAATGAAATATAAAAGATAAATCAAAAGTTTTTATCGCACATCAAACGACGAGAAAATGAAGAGAGAGAGAGCGGCGACTGTTTCTTTATGATTATTATGGCATATAATTTAAATGTTATAAAAATCCGGTCTCCTCCTTGTCATCATCATCATCGTCATCGTCATTCTCTAGTTGCTCTATTCGCATCTTAAATCGTACACTAGCGTCGCATAAACTCTATCCAGTCATTAAAAATGAAAAGTTTCAATGTAAAACTTTAATTGAAATTTTATTACGCAGGAGAATTCGCTGGCAACCGGCGAGATGAAAATAATATTGAAATTAATCGTAATTCCTCTACGGATTTTTGCAAAAATTCAATCCCAGCGGATGCACGATATTATAAATATTGCAAATACCATCTTTTATGAAACTCAAAGACAAAATTCAACTTGTTTGATGGAAATATGAAAGATTCCAACTTTTTGGTGGATGCGCCTGGATAAAAATGGAGGACTTTCATTTGTTAAGCTATAGGGAATTCAAAGCTATTTGGGTATGAAAATCGCGACTTTTCTCACTTGTTAAAGCATGAAAGATCTTAGCTTTTTTTGGTAGATGCGCCTGGATAAAAATGGAGGACTTTCGTTTGTTAAGCTATAGGGAATTCAAAGCTATTTGGGTATGAAAATCGCGACTTTTCTCACTTGTTAAAGCATGAAAGATCTTAGCTTTTTTTGGTAGATGCGCCTGGATAAAAATGGAGGACTTTCGTTTGTTAAGCTATAGGGAATTCAAAGCTATTTGGGTATGAAAATCGCGACTTTTCTCACGTGTTAAAGCATAAAAGATCATAGTTTTTTTTGGTGGATGCGCCTGGATAAAAATCGAGGACATGCATTTGTTACGCTGTATAGAATTAAAAGCCTTTTGGGTATAAAATCGAGATGTTCCTTACTTGTTAAAATATGAAAAATTCCAGCTTTTTTGGTGGATGCGCCGATATAAAAATGAAGGATTTTGATTCGTTAAACTATCGAGAATTCAAAGCGATTTGGGTATGAAAATCTCTTCTTGGTGGATGAGGTGGTGTAAAGTCTGTCTTAAGTGTTGAATACCATTCGAAACCGCTTTTCTTCAACTGTAAAAGATCTTCGTAATTTCTATTTGCGCCAGACCCTCCTCCTCGGATTCCAAAGCAGTTTCTCTGCGTCTACAAGATTCCCTCGCCCACCGGCCCCCCTAGAATGATCGGGAAAAAATGTCGTCACGTATTTTCGCCGAAAAAATTATCCCGTTTTCCTCTTCTTCTCCGCGTCTCGCTTCCATTTATACACGTTGGACGTGTGTTTCGTATGCAGCGGCGTCTATAAACAACTTGACAATCTGTTGATAGACACGGGTACGAAGAATAATCTCTCTCGGGACGCCGCTGCCTCGCCGAATTCCTCGCCGAATTCCTCTCCTCGCGTTCCGTCGCCGCTCCAATTTCAACGTTTTTCATTCCCATTCTTTCGGGCCGAAACAAGCCGGGGAAAGCGTGAGAGTGGCATCAGGGTTTCCCTCGCACTTTTTTCCCCTTCCTCGGCGCTCGTTTATATAACCGTCGCTGCCGCCGAAGGAAACCTCCGACGTTGTAAATGTGATCCAATTTCGTTTTTTGTTCCCCCTTCAAATCCTATTTGATTCTCATCAAGCCGTCCATCGCTCTTCGTCGTTTCCGATCGATTATAACTTCTCCCTTTCGCAACGACATTAACAGCAGTTTAATGCCTCAATCACAAGACACGAGTTGAAGGTTGTTGGGGAGAGAGTGAGCGACAGCGCGAACGAGAGAGACTGTTTGTGTTCCATTGATTTCTGTCTGTTTGCGTGACACGCGAACCGACGGTAGAAAGTAAGAACGGTTAAAGCGACAGGCGAAGAGCGCGCGGTTTCGAGGTTTTGTTCAGATCGATATCGCCCACGACCTTGGGGACGCAACGAATGCGGTTTTGATCCGGTCGATTGGCAGTCCGTTAGGGAACGAAAACAAAATCGGGAAAATCCGCGTGCGCCCCGGCGACGTGCCGCCGGCGGATCGATGGCATTCGATTAATTAACGTCGCACCTTTGATCGTCCCAATTATGCGACGTCTTTTACGTGTTAATTTAGGTAAGGGGGGCGGCGAAAAAGAAAAGTGCAAGAGCAAATTGCCAATTAGGCGTTCCACAGGCGACGCCAGTTGATAATGAAGAGGCGGCGGTAATCAGATTTCTGCAGGGGGAAAAATATGAAGGGAAAAAGAAGCGAGGCGCAGAAAAAAGCTTTCGTGTTTATAATAATTTCGTTAATCTTTTCATTTCATCGAGTGGTTGTTGTCGCAATTTTCCCTTTTGTGCGACCCCTGTTGCCCTCGACGCGAGAAAACAGGTGAACGATTGGGCGAAAGGGAGAGGGCGAAATAATGCGAACGGAAGAAAAAAAAATAAACCAATTTCTTCTAGATCCTTTAATTTCGGTCCCATTTTCATTCCGCCACCGCCGGTCCCATTTTCCTCGTCTCGTTCTTTTCTTACTGTTTATTCTACCGCCACAATCATATTACGACTATCGCACGAAACCCGACCGGTTGCCGCCGCCGATTCCTCGTTCTCTCCCACCCACGCCCCATCCATCCATCTCATTCATTCCTCTCTTAATTTCTTTCCACTCCTCTCCTCTTCGTCGACGTCGCCGTCGACGTCGACGTCGGTCGTTCTACACCATACCATCCAATAAAATCCAATTAGAGAGTGGATCGTTTCTCGTTTTGCTCGATAATTGTAAATCTCGTCTTCCTCCTTTTTACCGATTCCTTTTGCGTTGCTTTTTTTTTGTTTCTTCTTCCCTTTCATCCCCATCGCCATCACCGGTGGCAACTCGGTAATGAAAGGCCGACCCCGCACCCGCCCTTCATTCGTCTCTTCCGCTCTTCGGCCTCAAGTATCATCACGGAAGTCAGACGAGAATGGAATGCGAACGACAGAGGGAAACGTGAAGAAACGCGAAGCATTTTCTCATTTCGTTTCGCATTTTTAATCCGCTTGTCGCGACAAGCGAAGGTTGGCATTAAAGCAGTGCTTTTCGTCAAAGAAAAATACGATACGAGGGTAATTTAGAAATGCGATCGACTGCCATCATTAACTGTACAAGTCTACAAGGCAAACTAAAAGATTTAGAAGCGAGTGGTAATAAGAAGTTGACGAACGTAATTCGAACGGACGTAAAACGAATAACCCTTATAAAATGTTCAACAACGATTTTTGACATATTGACGCAATGAGCAAAGACGTAATATCGTAGCAAACGACGTTCAAGGAGCGTGAAAAAATTGACTGAACTAACGAAAAAATCCCTGTCAAACGCCCAAAACTATTCTCTGCGTTCGCTTGTCGCGCACCTGCCTCACTTTCTAACCGACCCCCGTAGTAATAGCTATGCAAATGAGAGGATCGAAACTGCGAAACTGTTAGAGTCGAAATTGAATTTCGAATGGGCGAAATATCGTTCTTAATCGTCTCGTTATTGAATCGCGAACGCCGGACGACGTTGGCCGGGATAATCCGCGAAGAAGACAATAATAACATTGTCGTCGCGGACGGTTTTGCAAAGTTGCGAGGGCGATATTAACTCGTAAATCAACGGTGAAATATGCGACATCATTCAGCCGGAATTGCGCACATATTCGCCGAAGATCCTTCGGGTACTGCTATCGTTATTATTATTACGAAAGGGGGAACTAACTCTCGACTAACTCTTTAATTAAATTCGTCGGGGATCCACGTCGTCATCCACTTCGCTCGCCGTCGTCGTCGTCGTCAAACGAAATTTCGGAACCATCGGACCCGACGAAGAAGACGTCCGCATCGTTATTGACGATATTGGATTATAAATAATAAATCGATTTCGTTGGAGCTTATTGGCGAGACGGATTAAAGCGTGCGAATATAATTTCGGTGGCTCTGCAAGGGATAGAACGATGATGATGATGATGATGGTGATCATTTTAAAGGGATCCGTCGTGCATCGTTGCGCAAAAGAAAATTTCATTAAGTCCCCGATATGCGAACATTTCGCACACACTTTAATAACGTGCACGTATTAAACAAACAACGATCGTTTCGCTTCTATTAACATTTCGCCCTCCTCCTCCTCCTCCTCCCTCTTTCTTCTCGCTCCCGACACCCTTTCGTGCTCGCACATTATTCCGCACACACATTCAAACATGAGTTTACCATTCCTCCACGGTTTCGTAGCAAGACAATAGACAGACATTAGAAAGTTTTCGGCGTCGAGCGAGCAAAGTGCAACATAAAATCTCATTTTCGCCGACGACGCCACCGACGCCGCCACCGACGACGCTCTTATTATTCGACGTTGAAACGCGCCCTTTTCGCTCTCGCGCGAAACGTCTGCCTAAATGATCCATTAGCCAGCGCGATTACGTAAGGAGGCGAGAGTGCAAACGAACAAGTTCTTGTTTCGTTGTTAACGTTAACGTAACGACGCGACGCCGTTACGTCGAGGGTGAAAGTGACGTCGTCTAACCCGTGCGGGACTTTAAATTGTCGCCCTTTTCCATCCACCCCCCGATAGTAATCCACCATTTGTCCGCCCTTTGTTCTTCAGCGAAATGTGCACGACCACGGAACAAATGACGAAGAGCAAACGCACGTTTCCTTACGACAATTGCAAATGGAAATGCGTTTTGGGTGCGTGTGCGTTACTTTAGACTATCTTATGTTGGTATGACTGCTGTTTGAATTAAATAAGTTCCAAGTTCTCCTAGAGGCGTGGTTTAGCATTAAACGTCAAGAAACTAGTTGACCGACAGTGCTGCCAACGTAATAATTGAGAGACGAAAGTATTTCTTAGGAATAATAGAAACCGTTTCAAGTCTTGCCAACTTAAAAGCGGTTTAACCAAATGTTTTTCAACTATCGCACTATCAATTCCGCTTTGAAATTATTTAGTGAACGCATTTTGCTCGATTTGCTGATTTAGCAGTCAACGCACTACCAACTACGTAAAAAGAGAGACGAGTTTTGCTGATTTTTGTTCTTATCGTTGGTCTCGTGGAAAATAACCAACGAGGATGTGCAAATGAAGAACAAACGCACATTTCCTTATGACAATTGTAAATGGAAGTGGATTTTTTTTAGTGTGGCAGCATTGACGTTGTTGCCTGAAACTATTTTACGTTGGCATGCGTGCTGTTTGAATTTCTAAGTTCCAAGTTCTGCTAGACGCGAAACGAGTCATATCTTAGGAATAATGGAAGCCGTTTCAAGTTTTGCCAACTTAATACCAACTTAACAAAAAATTGTTTAATGATCGCACTATAAATCGCGCTTACAACTTAACACTCGACGCATTACCAACTACGCCAACAAAAAAAAAACGAGGCAAGTTTTCCCGATTTCTGCTTACCACTTATTTTCGCTATACGCGCTTTGGCTTTTTTGCGTACGTGCAGAAAATCGAGCAAAAATTCGCGGAAAGTGGCTTCTTGCCCTTTGATATCGTATAATTTTTCCACCTTTTCGATAACGTGCCACCAAAAAAAGAAAAAAAAAGAAAAGGAAAGAGAAGCCAGCAAACCTCGACTTCGATTCGTGATTTTTCATTTCGATTCCTCCACATTTCCACGCTTCATTTCAATATTTTTCCCTTTCCCTACCTCGCGCACACATATTCCTCTCTCTGTTCCGCCCCGTTACATTAAAATTCTTCAGAGAAACTCGCATCGTGCTCTTTCACTCGCCCTTTTTTTTTTCTTCTTCCTCGTACGAGTTAAAGTGCATTTTTATTTCTAACACCATTAAATACTCCATTTATAAAACTCACTCTTCTCTTCTTCCCTATCTCTCTCCCCCTCTCTCTCACACATCCCTTTAGATCGTTTTCCGTTTCCGTCTGCCCTCAAATTCCTCTTCCCTCCATCCTCTTTCTTACGTTATGTGTCTTATAATGTAATATGCGGTACCAAGATAGTGCTACTACATGGAGGAAGATCCCGAAGAGATGTTATGGCACTCGGCTGTCTGTGTGTGTGTGTGTGTGTGTGTGTGTGTGTGTGTGGTTCTTGCAATACGGTCACGTATTTTCCGTATAAAATTCACATAAAAATCAATGATGAGGATTTCCCGGCCGTGTATCGAAGAAGTTGGAATAGATGAAGGGAGAGATAGAGTCGAGAAAGAGTTGGATGGAATCGTCGAAGAAATGTAGTGATAAAGGGAGCGCTGTGCGCTGAATAATATCGAGGAACACGCCCGCCACGCGATAATATTGTTTGTCTTAACAATTCGCTCGCCGTTAAGCGACCGCCAAAAAACACTTTGCCGGTGATAAAATGGGAGAGTTTCGCAAATTCCTGCGTCGCTTGTTGTCGCTTGCTTTTTTTGCCATATTATTTTAACACTTTTTCTGCACACGCACGCTTTTACTTTTCTTGCTTTCTTTCAAGTTTCGCAAACGATGCGCGCACTAGGAAAACTCGAAAGAAGACAAAAGCGTGTGGGATAAAGGAGAACCGAAGATGATGGTGATAAGAGTTACTTTGAATAAAGTTTCGCCCGGCGAAGACAAAGAGGCGAAAGAAAACAAAGAAGCTAATCGATAAAGTACGTGGGAGATTATGGGAAACGAAGAAAGAGAGGCGGTGGTAAAGAGGGAAAGAGAGGTGATGCGGTGCTTTCCTTTTTTTTGGATGCGTTTTATTAAATTTTAAGTTGATTTTCTCTGTGGTTTTCCCTTTTTGGATTCTCCCAAGCATGTCCGCTATTTTCTTCGACGTTCCCTCTCGCTCTGCACTTTGCTCGGATCTGCCTCCACGAATAATCTCCGGTTTATTCTGAAGACACTCGCACGGTTAAGAGAACGTAATTTAGTGCAAAATATGGAAATTTTTCTATTACATCTCGCGCAGCTTCTCATTCGCTATATGACCAACGAATTTCACGTTCGCAATAAACTCGCTTTTCTCATGTTGTCGTTCCCCCCCCCCCCTTGTTGGGAAGAGATTTTCACGCGGAAAACCGACGCAAAACACATTTAACAGGCGACCGAAACCTTTTTTTTTCTTCGGTGTTATGCGGAGTTTTTAACACTTAACGTTGCAGAATTCCGGTCGATAATTGCAAGTGTGCGATTTGTTTGGCCCGAAAACTCTCGTCTTCGCCGGAATCCGATTCAAATAATCGTCTCTAATGGTTGTCTATTTTGCATTTTCCGCAAATTTATTGCGATCATCGATAACGATAGAGAATATAAGGGCGAGATGATGATGATGCAACCCGACTCGGAAAATTCCCCCGCGTCGTTTACGATACATTTTACTTATGTAACAGGCGAATGCATTTTTCCACGTTTCGCTTGCATTTGAGTTATGATTGGTGCCGCGAGAGGCGGAAGAAAAATCGTTGCGAATTTCCCAAAGAGCGAGCTTGGGCCGAGAATCCTTATCGCGTACATTTCCATGCGGAGGACGGGGGGATGATAGAGGAAAAGCAACCGTCGCGAGAGATTCGAACGACATTTCTCTCTCTCTCTCTCGCCGCCACTGCAGACCATTGTCGTGCACACGCGAAAAAGAAACGCAAACGAAACGAATGCATTGTGCACGCGAAGCTTTGATGTTCGCTCCGCATTTTCCCCGTTTTGCCGCTTCTTTGACTTTAACCATTTCCATTCTTCTTGCACAGACAGACAGCAACAACAAACGACTACTAATTCTGCGCGGAGGATTTTATTTTACGTTCCGAAGCGAATCGCCGAAGAAGATCTTTTGGGAGCGTAACCGCACGAGGAAAGATCTTCCGATACGTTGGCCGTTAAAAGGAAGTCGAAGGATAACAAACCGATACGATTGTTGAAGTGAAAGGAAGCGCACAGTGAGGAAGTGTATCATCATCGATCCCATCGACGTCTTCGTCGTCGTGCCGCCAAAGAAACGCCGCCGTCGAGGGAGGATATCGCGTTACCAACAAAGGGAGCCTTTGGATGATGAATAAAGCAATTTATCGCGAACGAAAGAATGGAAAAAGAACCAGGGGAGAATTTCTTTTCTTTCTGTTGTTGTCCTAACCATCGGGAGGAACATCAAAGGCGACGCGAACCAAATTGATACCGATACCGCAATTTAAAAACTAAATAAAAACGTGGGAGAGCAAAAGAAAACTTACAGTTTATACGTTGGCAACGCTCGTTCTCGGTCCTGGAACAAAAGAAAGAGAAAACTATTATGTTGGTTGAAAAACAATTGCCTCCTAGGTAACATAATCAAAGATGTACGTGTAGTGAAAGTTTCTGTTGCCAATGTCGCTCTTGAGCGGGCTGTACGACAATTAATTTCGCATTAAAATGCAAACGAATAATTGTAGATTATTTTCCGTTGTTGTTCTTCGTTTTTTAATTATTTCCCCGGCCAATTTGTTTCGTTCCCGTTGTGTCTTATGAAATTCAATTTGCCAAATGAAGCGGACGAAAACGACGATCAAATAATATAAGACGATCGTCCTCCTCCTTCGCCTTCGTTCCTCGCAGACGAGTTAGATTATATTATTTCCTCGGGAGGAAGAATAGCAAAAAAAAAGACCGACGAAGAACGTAATGAAGATCGAGAATGGAGTGGAGGCGAGACCATTTAATGTTAATCCTTATTTTTAATGTATTCAATTCAATTTTATTTATAATTAGAACTCCGTTGTATATAACCCATTCGCAATTCTTCTTAATTGAACCTCCACTTCTTCTTGATTATCCACGGCACATTCCTCATCATCGTCCGCCGTTTCCTTTCGTTTGCGCTTTATCTTTTGTTTTTTTAATTAAACTTTATCGATCAGAAACAGTCGTTGCCCGATGGTTTGCGAAAATATAATAAACATTTTAGATTGGACTGGTACAGAGCGATCAAAAAATAAACCGTTTGCCAGTTGGTGTACGTGTCTTTGGTTAAGTATTGACGTTGACAGATGTCACTTCTTAGTTGACAGCTTCAGCGCCAACTTGAAACGTTTTACGTTAATAACAAGTATGCGAAGTCGAGGTAATATAAAATTAAATGCGAGGCAGATGACAATAAGAAAAAGTTATAATTGGACGGGCTGTGTGTCCTCTTTTGTTTCTCTTGCGTGACAGCTTAATCTTATGCTAAACACTGGCCGCTTATGCCTCGGAAAACTCCACTATATTCTAGTTTTGCGAAACAACAGCAGCGAAATAAAAAAAAGCGAGCAGAGTGTTTTAGTTCCATCTAATATACTAAACGCAAGTGTGTTTGTGTGTGTGGTGTTTAATTTTAAAAAATTACTCCGCATTAAAAGTTGGCGGATGAAATATGAAGCAAACACACACACAGCGAACAAAAGTTGAGCGCAAACAAAACGGCGAAAAAAAAACAACTGAAAGAGTGAGACGAAATTGGACCTTTAAACCAACTTTATTAATGTTGGTATTAACATAAATATTAAAGTTTGCTGGTAATAAGTTGCAAATGGACGCAGGAAAAGAAGTTGGCGGAGGAAACGGGGCAAGGAAGACAAAACAACTCGAGGGAAGAGTAAAATTCTGCAAAAATCCTGTTGGAAGAGAAACCATTCGAATGCAGAAATCTCCGGATTCGATTCTTTCCGCGCGACAAAGTTATTGGAGTGGATTAACTCGCCCGAAATAATGAGCAAATAGCTCTCTTCGAGTGTGTGCCGAGCGATTTTGCCGTCGTCATTATTATTATTAACCTCGGCGCCCGTTTATTCGAGATTAACGCTTTAATCCGCAAGTGTCGATTGCACGAACGAGCGTTTAAATCATCGCACGACGACGATGAATCCTTTTCCGCGCACTAATAACATATAATATTGACATTAATACGCAAATTATTAGCTCGAATAATAATTACGTCTTTTGCAATAACGCCGATCGGCTTATTACTACTGACTAATTGAATGCCGATCGATAACGGGAACGTCGACGATGTTTATTATTAAACCGTAAGCCGCCCCCCCCCCCATTACGCCGCCGTCGCCCCCCCCCACACACATACATACATATACGACCCCCCGCGAATAATCGATAAGAGGCCGATCAAAACAAACGCTCACCATTAGCGGTTGAGTAATTAATCAATCGAAATATACCAACGTAAAAGAATTGCAAAGAAGCAATTAACTTCGGTTACACACGAAGAAATTGCAAGTACAAATGTATAAAAGTAAATAAATGATCGCCCGGTATCTGGATATACAGAGCGATCAAAAATGACGTCACAATGGCATATGTCAACGTCAATGCCAACTTACTTACTTACTCGTTGATCGCTCTGTATGAGAAAAGATGAAACGCCGACTAGGTTAAAAACGCGAGAAAAGAGGGCGAAAGATGAACGAGGCGGAATTTAAATGAAGACGTTTGTAATTACGTTTGCTTTCCGTCTTTTTTTGCAATTCCTTTTATTTATTTACTGAAATAAGTATCGCTGCAGAAATCGCGAAAAGTAGGAAGAAGATATTATTTGCAAGGAAGTAGCAGTGCGAAAAATTTAATCCGAACGCAATCGTCGACGGACCGAAGAGTCTTCGGGATTGTGAAATCGCCCTCTTAACGCACACGCACTTGTGTCACAGGGACTAAGTTTCTTCGCTCTTGGACATTGTAAACTGCGAAATCGAAGGACGTGCAAACTAATGGCGTTGTTGATGGCGAAGAGTTAATTCGCAATTGGCTTCGATTAATAAATCGATTTGTGTTTGCTTGAACGTCGAAATAAATTCCTGCTCAGAAGTGTTGTTGTTGCGCAAAAAAATTGTTTACCGTTTTGCCAGAAGCGTAGGTGTTAAACTAAGAAGTCGATGACGTTGTCGAGTGGTGGCAAAAATAGACTGCAGTGACGAATGGCAAATGCAATTTTGCACGCCCCATGAATATAAGTCTAATAAAGTCTCTTGATAAATTGCTTGTTTACTGGATAATTTACAACCGGAGCGACGTTAGCAGCAGCAGAAGCACGAATCAAGTGAAAGAAACCGGCGAAGAAGAAAAAAGTGAACGCGACGGTATCTTATTCCACGTTCGCGAAACCGGATAGATTATTTTTGCGAAAATTCTAACAGTAAAAACAACCGCAATTTTCTATCCTTTTGATGAGCTAATCGCAAGTTCCTCTCCAAATACAGGATGTCCAAGGAAAACCAAGAAAAACAATTGTTTTCTAAGGGCATGTAACTTAATGTTACAAACTAATGATTTTTCGTGGCACTTTCGAGTGGGATGTTATTCAGACGCTCGGTATAAAAGGATTCGCAATTGTTAACAAAAGATGATTTTTCTGCAATCTTGAAGAAGAGAACAAACATCTTCCGTTCAAACTTACGTACTTAACTTATGGATCGATAGCATTCGCTTAAACGGCGTTTAATGCTCATTTGTTTGGCGTCGAACTGTTTGCAAACTTTTTTCTTGTTAAAAGTGTCGCCTAATAAACATTTAACCAACTTCTTTGCGCGCGTTTATTTGCGGTCTAATTTCGGCTGTTACACACCATCGCCCACCGACTCCAACTCTTTATTATTTACCTTCGTCTTTTGCTCTTGCTGCTAACCGAATCCTCCTCGTAATCTGCTTCAACCGCAAATCTAATATTACTATTTTAACAACAACAACAACAACCGGCAAGAAAAGCAACAACCGGAAACGGTCTTGCAATTCGCTTGTTGCCGTTTCGAATTTTTCGCTTTTGCTCGCCCTAATTGGTACCTTCGAACAAAACAAAAAGACGAACCTTACTTTCAAGCGGTCAAATAACGATTTGATTCGTGCCATTTCGCTGGGAGTCAACAAATCTAATGAATTTAAGTTTGGAGGGATGGAAAAAAGCAATTTTGCCTACTTCCCCGTGCCGAATGGTCGAATAAACTTACTGGAAACGCAAAACTCTAGTCCGAAAACGTTTTATAATAACGCACACGTCCGCTGTTACGTTTTTCGGCCGGTCCGCTGTTTCGGACTTTGTTAATTACAAAGTTTAAATTGTGATTCGGTAGAAACGGCAGCAGCAGCTGAAGAAGAAGAACAACTACATTTCATATGCAGTTGCAGTTGCAGTAAAATAACATATTAGCAGTAGGACACACGTGCAGAACTAACAACGATAACAACAAAGAGCGAGCAATAATGTTGGGGGATTCGTTTTTTGTTTGTTCGGTTGGTATTGAGTAAATTCGCGTGAAACGACGTCCGTCGAAGGGGACGGGAAAAGTGTAACGAGAGTTTGGAATTGAATTTCGCAAAATGATCGATGCGCCGTTTTAATTAAAAACGAATCGATATGGCGAAACGTCGAAATGCAACGTGCACAAAACGAAAGAAACTAAACGGCGAAGCATTAATTCGTCATTAGTTGTTCTAAACGATGCAAAAGCACAGCAGACGAATCGATATTGAACGCCGCAGTTTCGTAAGAAGAGCGAAAGAAATTTGCGATCTATTATAATGTTGCCAATTTCACGTCTATTAACAATAAACATCTGCAATTCCATAATAATGCGACCGCTTCTCAAACGAAACATAACTGTCACGTGCAAGCGAAATAATTTCCCTTCGGTTAGGATCGTTTTGCAATAATAATAATAATTCATCATTGCCATAATAATAACGATCCAAAACAATAGCAGCGAATTAAAAACAAATCGTTTCCTTTCACAACGAACTACACTGCGAATAAAGAGCAACTAGAAATAATGTTGGTCACACTGCGTTAGTAACCAAAACATTAATTGTCTCGTATTTAGTTCCATTTGCAACTAACTTCAACCCGTAATAATGCCGTGCTAACGGTCTAATTTGACCTTAATTTCGGGCTGAATTATCGTACGATTGCCAACTTGACGGTGGGTACGTTCCGGGTATTACTTGCTCGCACGGTATCGCCGTTTATTTTTTGGAATTTATGCATTTCATAAAGCACTTTTATGGACGTTGCGGTTTCCCTGCGTTCGCCCCTCGCTCGCGAATTTTCACATATTAAATCCAATATATGCGCCCATATACTTTTTAAAACAAATATGCACGAAAGGAAATACGGGAGTGAATTTTCAAATCAATTTTATTTAAAAAAATCCGGAAACGTTTTATTGTTTGTTAATAATAATTTCGAAAAAAGTGCTCGTTTGAATTTGTTGCAAGCTTCCAAATACAGACCCAACAACTCTGAGGTAGATGATAATTTGGAAAAGCACCATGAGGATGATAGTTCTTTAGGTTGAGCTGCAAAACTTGCGTATGGTTTGCACAACTCTGCAGCTCCTCAACTCTCAACGTTGCTTTGTACAAGAACGTTTCTTATGGTTAAGCCATTTTTGTGCAATTTTCCAACTGATTCGTATGATTTTCATACTTTTTCTCGCACTTCTAAACATCCGATTCTGCTAAACATGATAAACTTTCAATAACCGACGTCTGTCAAAATTTTACTCATCTCAATTTATCGCTATAATTATGATAAACAATGATGGGCCTTATTTGGATCAGTTACATCTAACTAATTCGCATTATTTCGATGACGTACTTTGGTCCCCGAATGGAAATTAATTGAAACATTCATCGCGCGGGGGATCGTAAATAGATAATAATAACCATTGACACGTTTATTGCTTATAAATAATAAGGAAATCCACGGGGCGGCGGGCGACGAACAAATTATAACCGACAACGTGCTCCAGCGGGCGACAAAAGAAGAGGACGGAGAGTACGTGGCATATCTGGGTGAGGTAAAGTGAGGCGAGCCGAGGTGAGGCGAGGTGCGATGCCGCTGCTGCTGCTACTACTCATCATCGTTGTTATTATACGACGGTTAGGCCGTTCTAATTAAGCCATCTAAAATTCCATTAAACCTGTACGCAAAATTATAGCGTTAATTGCTGCACGTGGAAAATTCAGCAACTTCTCCACGAGTCTCGCATACGAGGGGGTGCGCAAAAAGAAACGAGAATTGTTCCCTGTAGCGAGATCAAAATGCCTTTTCCGCCTCAACGGAGTCCGTGCACTTTGAATTCCTTCCTCGGGACCTCACTGCAAATCAAAATTACAAACTTGGATGTGCCGAAGCGATTGCCGCAGACAGTGAGGAAAGGACGGCCTGAATGGCGGCTTTTTGGGCGACTGGAAGCTTCTTCTTGGCAACGAGCCTCTTCGCGCAGCGGTGAAAATCAAACAGTTTTTGGCGAAAAACCGTTTGACCACGGTTCCTGCGACTTCTCAGTCCCCAGAACGAAAATCCAAATCGTTTACAGCACGCAGAAGAGGTTAAGACAAAGTGGCTCGAGTTCAGAGGAGACTAGCAAATGTTTGGAACAGTGGCAAAACCGTTTGGACAAAAAAGAAGTATTTTGAAGAGAGATGTTTTTTGGATAACCCCTCGTATTCTTAGCTGACAAAGCAATGCAAACGTAACTCGACCGTTGAAAAACAAAAGTTTCTTCAAAGAAAACGCTCGTTCATTGGATCTGTTTCCAGCCTCGTAAAAATCAACGCCTCGTTATCCGCGGAACGTCTTCCTCTAGCTCGACGACCGGTTCATCTTTCATCGTGGCGAGGAAGAATCATAAATCCTGGCAAGGAGGAAACGAGGATTTTTTTCTCTTTCGCTCTGCGAGATTGGAAAAGCTTTTCCATCCACTTTCCTCGTCGCCGTTACGGGCGGAGGAAAAAATATAGATATTCCAACAATTTTATTGTTACGATTATTTACGTCGCATCCATTCAACTTATTCTTCCTCTTCCTTCGTATTATGGTTGTTCCAGTTGTTGTTGTTGTCGGTTTGTTTCGCTTTGGTTGTTTGGTTTGACGTTGAGAAATTCTCGCATCGGTATATATCAACGAGTGGGTGATAAATTCTTAACAAATACAAGAAAGATGAGGGAAGAACGAGCGTTTCTTCATCTTCTCCGCTCATTTTTTTCCTGCCATCGCGTCGTGGTAGAAGAGTTATTTATGTCAGTGTTTGTTGTATGTGCGAAAGAGATTCGCCTCTGACTCGGTTCGCGCTCTATCTTTACACTTTCGTTATGTACGCTTTGTTGCATTTTAATTTATTATTAGGTACAAGACGGAACCGTGTTCTCGTCTACCGCGTCTACTTTTATTATTTAACGCCGTGTGTTACTCCCCGCGTCCCTAGCCAGGCAAAAATAAGAGCTTTTCGCAATATTTATTACAACCGCAACAAGAACGGCTTCTGCCTTCGTCCATTCGCCTTATAACTCGGTTCGTCGATGGTTAATTAATGATAGATTTTAATTAGTAATTGGAGGCAAATCTCAATCGACCATGAGGACGACAAATGAAGGCTTAAAAAGGGCGATGGTATTTGCTTTAAAAAAATTGCAGATGAATAACGCTCATTCGGGCAGAATGTCGCGAAAAGTGTGCAAAGATATCAAATTCCATTTGGATATGAAACCATCGTTTCTTCCATTCGTTGGATGCCAACTCCCGGTAACAATTTGGAACAATGTGGCACAAAATGAGGGCGAAACTTTTCGCGCGCCTCCACACGTCCAATTTAACCTGCAAATTTTCCCCCATTCGACGCGACGCGTGTAATGATATCCTATTGTTGTTAGCATTGCACGAAGAAAAAGACGAATGGCGGAACAATTGCTGCCAATATAAAATTTCAAACGAAGCCCCACGCACCAGTAGTTCCCGCTCGGTAGTTAAGGATTTTTAAAGGAAAGCGACCAGCGTTCGAAATTAAAAAACTTATTTCATTTAACATCCACTTCCTGTGTTCCACGGTTCATCTTCTGCGTCCGCCGTTCGTAACTCACTTTACACCGCTCCGATTTTTACATGTAAGTATTCGCAATTTGTTTCTTACAACAAAGTTCGGCATCAAGTTTGTCCGTTTCCCATAAGACGTACTATAAAGTTACACAATTCGTTTTGACGTACACGCATCGGTTCGGCTCTTCGTTTATGTTATTTGCAGAAGAGCAAATAATCAAAATGACTACAGCATCAATTTTAAGAGAGAGAGAGAGAGAAGGGAAAAGTTAATACCACTCCAAACGATAAGAAAGAAAATAAATGTTATTGTTGGCTATACACGTAATGATAGTATTAGTTGTTGTGCTATAGTAGAGGCAAGCTTCGTAGTGCACAATTTCCGAAAATAAAATATATATAAAATTTCAGGTTAGTAATTAAGGTTTGTGGCATTATTCACCATGAAGTTTGCTCTTAGGAAGGACTTCTTCTCAGCACTTATGTTTTATGGTATTGTTCATCATGAAGTTTGCTCCTACTGCATTAAGGAATTAAGGAAAAACTTCATCCTACTAATTAGGCTTTATGTCATTGTTCAGCATGAAGTTTGCTCTAAGGAAGAACTTCTTCTCAACAATTATGTTTTATGATATCGTTCATCATGAAGTTTGCTTTCGTTTTCTTAAGGAAAATCTTCATGTTAGTTATTAGGTTTTATGATATTGTTCATCATGAAGTATGTGCCCATTGTAGTAAGGCAAAGCTTCATGTTAATAACATTGTATAGTATCGTACACCATGAAATTTGGTCCTACAATGTTTAAGACAACCTTAAATTATTAATTAGGTTTTATGGTATTGTCCACAATGAAGTTTGCTCCTACTGTATTAAGAATTGGCCAAAAATTGTTAAACCCATTGAACCGGAATTATTCCGATATATATATCTACGAGTGAATCTCGTTCGATTTTCCTTTTTGTACTTTTGCCATCCTCCATTTCACTGTTTGCCATTCCATCAAACAGCGAATGTTTGCTCCCCGGTTCCAATAACTTTATTTCCAACTATTTTCCCAACCCCAGCATCGGACCGCTCGTAGCTTGATATGACCGTTAGTATGTGCGTAGTATTCCCATGACCAAACTCTTCGCAAATCTAATGCGAAGAATTGCAATTCCTATTTTAACGAGGGATCATTTTTTTGCGATAGTTCGTTATTTCCTTTCCGCATTAAATCCGTAATTATTCCCCACTAATAATTTAATCGCAAACCGTCACAAACGAAGCAAAAAAAAATTGATATTCCATCAATTATATTCGTTAAATATTACCAAACGCACAAAACACAATTACATACTTTCATCGATCGCTTTGTTTCGCAATGCAATTATCTAACTAATAATTATCACTGCCGCCCTCCCCCCGTTTAAACCCCCTTTTAATTTCGACCGGGCGCCATTCGGTAATTAAATTAATAATATCGCGATAATAATGGGATTTTAAACAATCATTACAATAACAAATACGCCCGTAATAACAACAACAATCGTTACGTTATTTTACCCGGCTCGTCCGGCCATTGTTATCAGATTGAAATTTACATTTCGATAGTTGGTCGCTCGACGATAAAATCATCTCCAAAGGGAGACCTAAATGAAAGAAGAAAACGAGGGGCAAAATATACGGGCAACATTATTCGCTATAGTTTACGATCAGTTAGTTCGAGCCACTCGAAACGTTTCTGGTGGATGCGCCGGGGCGTTCGTTTGATTTTCTCCCATTTTATTTTCGTTTTTAATCGCGCAGAGACGCCGCAGCAGATGTGCGCCATTTTCGGAATCGCTTGACTTTAAATCTGCGAATTTATGCTAGTAAGCCATTTTCGATATAATCGCATTAGAATGGCTCTCTCACTCTCCCGCTAACATTTTATCCAATTTGCCATACGTACGAAACACACACGTTTGGCGACTGTATATATATATATATATCCGATTATCGCCAAAAACACATGAAACTCGATTTTGCCAACCGCTAATCCACTTACGAGTAACTATTAATCGTTTTAAATGCGAGCGCAAAAGGGAGACCGAGAGAGAGAGAGAGCGAAGAAATCGGCTGCTGATAGAGCGATCCAAATAAGCCAAGCAAGGAATCGATCGGGATGTTTGCGTTTGCAAAAACAAAAGCGAAAAGAAGTAAAATAATTTCTTCTGCTGCTCGCCCATCTTAGAATTAAACAAAATAATAACCAGAGGTGAAGAAGGGTTGGAGTCGAACTTCGAATCCTACCTGCAGCAATCCAATTAAAATCCACTCGTTTTTTCCTTCGTTTTTTGGCCGCTTAAACGTAAAATTCGTTACTGGGAAGAGGAAGGAGTGAACAGAGCTCGACGTTAATCGCGGTGGGACTTTAATTTTCGTTGATGGCACGTATATATTCTTCGGGGGAAGAATTTCGGCCCGTTCCGCAATAACGACGATGACGAGAGTGTGTTAGGGCGAGAGATCTGAGGAATTGGACGGAACGGAAGGGCGACGTTAATGGTTATATACGTATGTGAGACATCGAGGCGAAACGGAATAAATGAACACTTAAAAGCGCGAGCTTTATTTATTGCAAAGTTGCTGCTACGGGTTAAAGTGAAATTTAACGAACTATAATGAAATATTTCCAGTTGCCGGGAAGAGGAGGAAGCGCCGAAACAGACGATGATGATGATGATGATGAGCAGGAGCGATAAAAAGATGCGCGCAATGAACAACCGAAAGAGAGTGAACGGGATAGATCGTTACTCTGTTGTAATAATAATTTAATAATGAAGAGTAGAATGTTGTTCGTGGCGCGGCGGAGGGATGGTAAATCTGCGTGGGTCGGACGGATGAAGAGGAATTTCCCATTTGCGAAAATTTCAGAAAGTCTCGACGTGCCCTTTAACAAAGGGATCGCTTCGCATTGAATTTAATTGCAGTCGTATTAAAGCGCGATCGACAACAGATACGGGGGTCAGATGAAAAACGTGTTTCTCCCAACTCTTCAAATGTTTTGGGCTGTCAATTCAACACCTGACGTGAATTTCTTCGAGGTTAGGACATTAGTTTCTGGTTTATCGTAGGACTAATGCGTGATTACGTTTAACGAAACAATTGAGTATCGGTCAAAATGTGCGATTAGGCGATTTTTCATTCCACCCTCGTAATAATAATCGCCTGATTGATAGAATTGCGACAGTCAACTGCGGACAAACGAACATTTACGCAGATGAACAACGAAAACAATTAAAAATGATTTAAATAAAATAAGGTTCTGTTACGAAGAAAAAATATTTATTGAAAAGCCCCCGTATAATCGAAGATGATATATTTTAAACGCTAACGCGTGACCGAACGTATCAATTTCGGATGAGATGCGGAAAGGGGACGGAGGATAATAAGGGGAGCATTTCAATTGGGGGGTGGAAATGGTCGGGGCTAAATTAATTCGAAATAATACGTTTTCGAATATTAATTAGCCGCCGTGTAATTGATCTAGTAAGTTATTCTATCCACTTCCAGGGACTATAAAGCAAGTTCTCTCTCTCTCTCTCTCTCCTCGTGCAAAATAGAGCCTCGCCAGTTTCGCAATAATAATTATTTATAACCGGATATGAGAGTGTAGATATTAGATAAAGGCAATAGATTCGGCGAGGAAACGGCGCCGTAATTCCCCCCCGGTACCATGGGGAATACGGGGGACAAAACGCCAGTTCGTGCATACAAATCGGGCCGAAAGGGAATTTATAAAACGCGGATGGCAACCGAAGAAAAACCCTTTAACCCGCGCGAATCGCGGCTCTTGGCGAATTAACTTTTCTTATTTTAATCACGGCGAGAGCAGACGTTCGGCGAAGAGGAAACCGCCGGTGGAGTTGTTTTCGCATCGACCCCCCCGGACTCACCTTAAATGAGAAAGTAATAAGGGAAAATGCCGCTTCTTCGAGCGGCGAAAGGCGAAAAAAGAGTGGAACAGAAATTGGACGAATCGCTTTGGATTAATGAAGCAATATTCGACGGGGGCAAAAAAAAACAAATAAGGAGGCGAACGGGAGCGAAATAAAAAACGGTCGATCGTTAATAATGAAAAAAGGGTTTCTCTTTGCTGCCCGAACGGCCGCACTCTGCCGCGAATTGAGTTTTGAATTATTAACAGAAGGAAAATTGTGGGCGACGTACGCAGAACGAGTCGCACACGATTACGACGACGACGACGACGACAACAACGCCCGGGAGTCGCTGGATGGTAAACACACACTTTCTTCCTGCGTCTGCCTTTCGCTTGTCTTCCTTTTTTCCTTCTTTCCTAACCCACATATCCTGCAGATAAATTTAAAATGACGTATACGTAGTGGAAGAATAAGGGAATAAAGACGAAAAGGGAAAAGTTGGAGGACGAGGGATAATAAAATTGCACGATATAAACGGAAATAACAGGTGCCCGCCGCCCGCGAAAAGGGGGGAACGGGAGCGGCGGATTCAAATGGTGGGAAAGGAAAGAAGGTCCCTTCGCCTGGCTCCGTCTTCATTTTTGTCGTAACAGACCGTTTTTAATAAATAATAAATGTCGAGTCGAGGATCATCCCATCCTCAAATGCAACCCCCGCATTTCCCGCCGAACATCCCCCTACGCCGCCGCCCGCCACCGAATCGGAGTTATTATTTACACGCCGATAACAAATGCAAATGACGTTTCTTTACGTTCGCCGTCTCGCACTTTACTTCTTCCTCCTCCGACGTCGTCATCCCTTAAACCTACTTTAATCTCTCCCCCCGGCCCTTCGCCGTCGCTTCCCACCCGGAATTAATATTAAAACCCGAGTGGCAATTTCGCCGTGTTACAACCGATGGCGTGTTGACGTTGTTCTTGTTCGCCTCTCGTCGCCCGATTGTTGTCCACTTCGAGGTAAAGGATTTAATATCGACCCAAAAGCGACGACGACATTTACCTTCCCTCCGCATTGCATATATTAATAATTTTCGAACGCGAATAATTAGATTTAATCTCCCGACCAGTTACCAGTGATACCGGTAGAACAAGAACAAAGATGAACCACCTCTACGGGGCGTCGCCCTGTTTCAGATCGAAAACTTTTCTCTCGGACAGAAGACTACAACGCTAAAATAAGGTCCAAGATGGCGCACTTCCGGATGTACCCGGAAACTCATGCTTGCCCCCTTATCTTAAACTTCCTCTGATTCTTTCACTTTTGGATTCCTTATCGAATTTCACACGTCTCATACGCTTGAATCGTACGGTTTCGGCGCTACTGATCTTTCGCAAACTATTGGGGCACCCTGTATGAATGCAGCGAAGTTTCGAACCAACCCATGGATTTCTCTTGGATTTGGTCGAATTAAAAGTTATTTTGGTTTTGTGGGAACAAAATCTAGTTGAAGCTACGAACGAACCAATTGCAGACAAACGGTGATCGATGATGATGATCGATAATTATTAAAGAGCCATCAAAACCGGATAAAATTCGTACGTAATCGAACGGGAAAAGAATGGAGGAGAGCGGCGAATCCGGGAAACATTTATTTCGATTAAACGCACCGCGAAAATCCGTGCGAGAGAGGAAAATAAAAAACGAAGAGTGACAGGCAAAAATTGATAATAAATAATGGATCGTTGTTCCTTTTTGCGAAAATAAAAATTACAATTGTTAACATTGTGTGGCGAATAAAAAAATAGATTTTGCAAACAATAAACATGGACCCGCACGCAAGAAAAAAAGATGAATCTACAGGGAAATATGCAACCTCTCTCGCTCTCTCTCTCTCTCTCTCTCTCTCGCTTTTTATGTGTATGATGCGAATAAACAAGATTGAAGACTGTCGAGGGATTTGGGGTTGGATATGTTTTTGCTTCATTCCTTTGCAGAAGGTCGCGAAATTTTATGCACACCCCGAATAAAATGGACGACGTGTCGATAAACGAAAAATTGCCGTATTTCTCGTTTTACATCTCAAAGATGATGGCCCCGATCGGTGGTGCACGTGGGCGATTTGTCGACGTACGAATTAAAATCGGGTTGCATTCGAAGGTCGTATGGAAATTTGATGGACCTTTTCCGTCCAATGTTCGCGATTTAAATTTGAATAAACGAGCAACAAACATCAACAAGATGATGATGGTACTTTATAATGAGTGGAAGACAGTTGGCAAAATGTAAACGAAATTGTGTGTGTGTGTGTCACAGTTTTCGGGGTAAGAACGAAGAGTTAAAGGGGCGGAGGCAACAATATGCAAAGTTTAACCCTTTCAGTCGGTTACCGCAACATGTTGAAATCAAATGTTGCAATTTCGACGTGCAAAACTAAAACTGCCATTACGAAATTTTCGAGTGCGAATTATCACGACTAAGTGAACGCAAAATACCGGACGAACAATGAGAAACAATAGGAGTAACTAATAGTAAATTGGCAACACTGACGATTGAACTCGCATTAACCCAATTGAGAATGTCGAGCACGTAACTTCGCATAAAGTTTTACGTTGGCAGCACTGACGTTTAAACTATTTTCAAATCAAATTCTGCCCGCCAAATGTCACCTTGACAGATGTCGATTAATACCAACATGATATTTTGAAGGGAACAAAGGCAACTTTTATTGACATATTACACAGCACGATAAAATCTTCGTCTTCTTCGCATTAGTTTGGCCACATTCGCTAATTGATCTTTGTTTGTCGTCGATAAAAGACAATCGTGTTTTTCGGGGGAAACATTCTTCTCACTTTCTCTTCTCATTATCGTTTCCTTTTCCGTTGTCGTTCGTCGTTAAAAGGAAAATCAATGGTTGTGTTATGAGCATAAACTTGAACGTGTCGTATAAAATAAATTTCGGTCCGTAGTTAATGGACCGATATAAATCTGCCATCGACAAGAACGACACATCATCATCATTATCGTTATTATTATCATCATCATCGTCGTCATCCATATTATTTGTCTGGATGCCTCGTAATGACGTTAGCGTCATAATAGCAAATACCGATAATGAAATTATTATTTCCTACGACGATTGTTGTGATTAAATTGCACGCGATTTTCGCCAAGAAAAAGAAGCCGGGGGAAATTAATTTCCATTTCTTTTTTCTTTCGAGAAGGAAAACGATTCGTCCGACAAAGAACGAAGAAATGTGCGGGCGAGAGATTAATAATCGTCTCCGGGGCCGATTTAAAATTCCATTTTTATGCAAATCACAAAAGCGTCATCACAATCAACATAAATAATGTTAAAGAGGGAGACTTGGCACGGACGAGATTAAAGCCGCGATAATAATCTGCGTGAGAGATGCGAGTTTTGCAATAAGGAGAATCCCGGAATTTGCGTATTTATTTAAATTAAAAGCAATTTAATAATAAAAAAAATGAGCGAAGGAAGGTTTTAAAGAATTCAACGCATTGTTAGCGAAACAATTCGGATTCGCATTCGCCATTGCAATTTGCCAACTCGTTTGCAAATGTTGGCCAATTCGCGACAAATTAATAACGCTTGATAGATAAATTAAAGTTTCTAATCGTTGTTGCCCCGACGGTATTTTGCAGTTAGCGCAAAACAACTCTTGTCGTTCGCGAAAAAAGAAGCGAGCAAAAAGGCTGGCAAAATTTTAATATATTAAAGTGTCGTTAGCAAACGAACTGAATTAAACTGAATTTACCATTAGGTTTCGTCTTTTAATCTGGGCAAAGTAATTTTAAAAAGTGTGAAAGACCACGAGAGCGAGTGAAGGAGCGAGAAACCGTTAATATTTTCACGCTATTTTACGCGAGGTAGAAATTAATTAAAATTGCGCGATTTTTTTGCAAATCCACCAAAATCCTTCACGAGAAACGCCCAAACATTAGTCTTAAATTAACAAGTACAAAGTCTTCCAAGGAAGTATTGAGTCTAAATAATTTTGTTTGATGACCATCTATTTAAAAGAAAATTGCTTCGGATCCCGGCGCATCCACCAAAAACCACGGAACTTTACATTTCGAACATTCCGTCGATTTTTCGCAACATTTTCCGCGATCGATGTTGAAACATTTGAAATCGTGCAAGAAATCGAGGAGCGATAGACAATAAAACGTCGTGAACATTTATTGCCATCAACGATTCCGCTTACCCTCAATCTCTTTCGCTCTTTATTTTTTGTTCGTCAATTCACGTCACGCCAAGTGCGAATTTTTGCACGAAACACACGCAGTTTAGACCGGTTTACGACCCTTTCTTTTTTAATTCTATTTCGCAAAAGTATTTACTCGGCAACACGAGAGAGAGAGAGAGAGACAAAGAGGGTGAGACGTGCCCAAAAAGGGAAGAAGGAAAAGCGAACGCGTGTACATGTCAAAGGGAAGAAACGAAACAAAAACAGGGGGACAAAGAACGCGAAAAACAAAACAAAAAAACGATTGCGAAAAAGTGTGTGCAAAAGCGAGAGAAATTTATTTTTAACAGCACGTTCCTCGCCATCCGTTCGCCGTATTGTTGCGAACAAAAAAAAACACGTGACGCTTCGTCTTTTTTCGCTTGCAATCCCTTTTCGCGACGTTCTTTTATTACTACCAAAAAAAGAAACCGTTCCCCAACTCATCATCTGCCAATTTACTAATCGAAAATTGCTCAACACTTTCTCCGTCTTCCGTTCCAGAAGCGACGCCATGGCGACGACGACGACGGCGACGACCGGCAACGACCACCTCAACGTCACGTAGATTTCGCAATCGATTGACTAATTCGCGCGCGACGTCAGCATGGACAAAGACACCGGCCATTACTGCTACGAACCCTATCCGTCGATCGCGAAGTCGAACCAGACGGCGACGAACTCGCTGAAGCGCGAGACCAAGAAGTCGAAGGCGAAGAAGTCGTCGGTGGCCGTCGGCGTCGCGGAGATCGACGATTGCAAGTGCTTCGGCGGCGCGAAGAAGTCGAAGCGGAGAGCGTTCCTCGCCGGCCTGGCGACGAACTTGGGCATTTGCATCCTGCTCTTCGGCTACACGCTCATCGGCTCCGTCATCTTCCTCGCCATCGAGGGCAACAACAACAACAACAACGACGGCAACAACGTGCAACAACATCAAATCCTGGCCACGACGTCGCTGGCGACGGCGAACACTCGCGGCAACTATCGGCGCGTCAATGACAGCGCGGCCACGCTGAAGACGAGGAGCGACGAGGCTCGCGAGCGCACCGTCGAGAACATTTGGGACATCACCGTCAACTTGAACATACTGTATCGCGACAATTGGACGAAACTGGCGGCGCTCGAGATCACGCGGTTCCAGGACGAGCTGCTGAAGTCGCTGGCGGAGGAGATGGCGCACCAGGAGGCGATCGTCGTCGAGGACGACGGGGGCGGCGTCGCGCCGTCTCGCGGGGCCGCCGGCAACCGGCTCGGTCGGCGCGGACGCTACGAGACGGAGTTCGAGTGGAACTTCGCGAAATCGTTCTTCTACTCGCTGACCGTACTGACCACCATCGGTGAGTGTTCATTGGTTTCGCATTCTATTCGATCGCCGCTCGGCGTCATCGCGGCGCGAAGACGGGCGAGAACAATATTACATTCTTCGCGCCACGTTTCGTTCCCTTTTTCGTGCCCGTTTCATCGGAGACCGGCGAACGAGCTGACGTGATCGAGGCGCGCGCCAATTGGAAGAGCAACACGACGAGATGTCAATAAAAGCGTCGCGGCGGCGAGGAAGGTGTCAGAGATCTTCGCCAAGAACGAAGAGGGAGCGCAATAAGCGCGAAACTAGACCGCGCGTGCTTTTCTTCGTGTCGTTCTTTGCTCGCAGATGGCAGTCATTTAGAAAAACCTCCTTGCAATGAGTCGTCAATTAAAACTTAACAGCGACCCAATAAACTCTAATTGATTCGTTTTTGTTCTCAAATGCGACAACGCGAAAGTGGGTCGCACGAAGGTACAAAGATTAACTGATACCGTGGGTTCAATGATAGACTGTTACTTCCTGCAGTTGGCGAACCTGCTGCTCGACTCCATTACTTAGAAAAGAATGTCAGGGCTACCAAAGCGATACTTTTGAGAAGCGATCGCCTTCGAATTCGGGCAATCGATGACGTGGAAGCTGTCAATCGGTTGTCGTTGCCAACTGAAACTTTTAGCGAACAAACAACGATCGTCGGTTATTCGGTGTACAACTATGACTCCGCCGTTCGTCACGGTTTGAAACTGGAACGATTTAAGGAAAGTCCAAAGAAATATTGTTAAAAACAATTTTCCTCGTTAATAACAAACCTTTTCCCATCATCGAAGAATTCTCTCTCTTTGGAAGCCATCGAATTATCGATGAATTTTTCAGGAAAACGTGTGCGGAGTCGTAGTTACACGCCTAATCTAAGCAGATTAGCAATTGATTAGATTTGAACTTCTAACCTTACTTTTTTCCAATTACACATTTATAATTATGAATCGGATGATCTGTGCGGGTGGCTCAAATATTATAAATTAAACTCCCCGTAAAACGTAAGTGGATTAAAATTAATGTCGAACGGCGACACGGCGGCAAAGAACGAAACGAAGGGTCGGATTAATGTCTGGCCGGTTCGTCGTTGTTGTTGTTGTTGTTATTATTAAATAAATCCTCTCTCTAAAGGGCCCACATATTACCAATTAATCCGTAATATTTAATGGCCGTTCTTATTTTATATCCCCGAATCCGTTCTCCTTCCTCTATTTTTTTTTCTCTTCTCCCCATTCATCTATAAATAATAACCGTTCCATTTATAAAACCCAATTGGATTTCGGGCTCGCCCTTCGATTCCCTTTTTATTCGTCCATTATACGTTTTAGATTCGATCTGTGGCACGAGGTCGCCGTCCAAACCCACTTTTTCCCGAACCCGACGTAAATTTATTAATGCGCTCGATTCCCTACCGTTGAATGGTTAATTAGTTTTTTTGCGGATTCGGCCTCGCTTCTTTTTCCCTCTACGAAACGTTTGCAAAAAATCCATATTGAAATGCGAAAGGAAATTATCGAGAGGACCACGAGTAAATGATTTGTTTCGTTTGGCCCTTCATAAAGCTTAAAATATTAATCGTTAATTTTCGATATGAAGTACGTTTCAGTTGGATTGCAAAAATTATGGCTTCGCGTGCAAAAAAAAAAGATGAAATCTCTCCACAATCATTTGTCGCGCGGTAATTATTTAATATCGATCAGCGATTCCGATTGGCGATGGATGCATTTAAAAAGGGACCGCGAAATAATTGAAGAGCATTCAAAGGGAATATGAAATAAATGCGGGCGCAAAGTAGAAGAGGAAAAATTGATTTTCCCCTTTTCGGACCGCCCGTGAAACGGATGTAAATGATTTTTGTTCTTCATCTTGCCTCTGTTCGTTTCGCTTTTTTTTGTCCTTTTCGTTTCGTCTTTCCTGTCCATCGAGTTTCATCGTTTACAACTTTTTCAATTAAAAACGAAATTCGCCTCATTTTCGACTCGGTTCGGGGCGAAGAAGATGAAAAAGGGAAAAAACTTGCAAACGTTCATAATTCCGCACTTTATTTCGTCAGTTTAACAAGGGGGGATTATTATCAATTTAATTTTTTTCTTTAATGCTAATCATTATAGATTTCGTTTCTTCTTCGCTCTCCTCCTCTGGATAATTAATTAAAATGTCAATAGCACTTTGTTGCCAGTTGAGAAGAAACGATATTTATTCTTGTTTATGAAATATTCAATTAAAGGGAAGCGTTTGCGTTCGTTTTAGGGGTGTTTCTTTTTGGGCCCTTCATCTTCTTTCCTCTTTACGATTGCTTCCTTCCCTTCCTTTCTAAGTCTTTAATTTAATTACCAAGTGTATTACGAGGATTTCAATTTAATTTCCCTCCTCTTTTTGTTGCTTTCATTTACTACTCATCATTAATATACAGCGTGATTTCGGAATCCTTTTATCCTGTTAAATATGCGTGGGGTTGATTTTCGACAGTTTTTTGTTTGGTTATCGAAAGAATTGTCTTTTCTTCTAATTCTGTGCAGATGAATAACGCTTTTGTCTTCGTTATCGTGGTTAAGTGAATTTAATTTGAAACTCCCCCTCGTAGATTTCTAATGGAAATTCGTGCATTCGGTTTTGATTTTCTCGCGAACAAATCGCGATCTTCACGAAACGTAAATTGTGTAATCGCCCGGTATAACGAAACGGTTTGCCAAAATTGATGAGGAAGAGGAAAGAAATTGTGCCATTAGAAAATCGCAATTCCAATCTCCCCAGTTCCGCGTTTAATTACGAATCGTACGGCCGTTTTTAAATGGCGAATTAGTGGAGGGGAAGCGAAACGGCGAATTTTATGGGGGCCTTTGCGAAAATCCTTGAAACGCCCTTCTGCAACACGTACTTTTATTGTTTAATTAAAAGAATTGATGAGGAACGGAAATCCACCCGTATTTAATATAAATTCGATTAATGGCCACGTTCGGTTTGTTTGGTTCTTCGTTTCTTTTTCGCAATCCATTCCTTTCGCTGATTTTTTAAGCGGAAATTAATTAATAAAATTTACTGAAATTCTATGAATTCGCAACAACAAGAACAACGACGGCAACAAAAAAAAAGCGATTGGATTTCGTAAAATAACCAATAACAAAAAACCAGGATCGGGCATTAATTGAATGTGTTCGCCGATTTCGTTTTACTCTTTTTTGCAACACGCGAAGGATTATTTTTGCAACAAACGACCGGCGCATCCGCCAGAAACGTGGACGCGTGCAAATCCGGCTTTTTGCGATCGCTCTCCCGCATTCCCGACCGCTTAATCTCTATTAATATTCGCTTTTGCGAAATGGATCGCATTCAATTGATGGTGATCGATGGCGATCAGAATTTGCGAGTTAATTCGATAAATTGCGAAATTGCAAACGAGCAACGAAAAAAAAGGAACAGTCGTAGTTCCTAACCGCAAACTTATGGTTTAAATCGCAACCCTCTTCCCCTAGAGTCGCCCACGCGAATAGCAGATACTCCATCCCCATTTCCGTTCGTTATTAACATTCTCCGCCCCCCCCCCCCAACCCCTAACATTTTCTACCTTTCCCCCTCCCCCCTGCGCCGCCCCACCCAATCCACCACCCACATCGAGAATTGTCAAACTACCAACATTAATTAATCTCAATTTAAAGTTTCCCACTCTCGCGCTCCTTATTATCCCGTACGTAAATGGGTCGACAATGGGGGGATGCCCGACCAGCGTCGTCCGCCCCATAGGGATGACGATGATGGCGGTGGTGGATTCTTACACACGTACCCAACAATAATAATCGGTGTAAGGTAACGTTCGTCGGCCCCTTGCGAGAATTTATCGCGTTTAATAATCGTTAATTGGTTTTGTACTACGGATTAAATGCCATTTGTTTTATCAACCGGGGCGGAGAGAATTTTGCGCGCCGCTTTTCAAATCGAACGACATCGAGCGATTCGATTAATTCGTTCGACGTTTCGTTCGCCGATAAGTCGATGACGCAGAGATTGAAATCCAAGAGAAGCAAATGGGAATCGAAAAAGAAGCGAAATGTTTAATGAAGAAGCGGAAACAATGGGAGATGAATATAGAAGAAGTCGCGTAATAACGATTATTATCGCCCATTAAAACGGGAGCTGGAAAACTTTTTATTGCGCCATTAAGAAAAGCACGTCGGAATCGTGCGCTAGATAAAGAAACGGGAGCAGCTCGAAAGGCGAGTGGGAAAAATGATAATGGGAAATTATTCTATGAGGGAACAATTAAAATAAATTTCTATTACCTGAGAATAAGAGATCTAATAAGGGCCGGGGACGTTTTTCGCTCTCTTTTCTTCTCCTCTCTGCCCTCCCCTTCTTCCTCCCTTTGGCTTTAGTCCACGTCGAATTTATACCGATAATAAGTCTCTTTCAAGCAATTGCATTGTATTACACCCGGTATATCGCGTTGAAAGGAGACGGAGCGAATGAGAAAGACTTTGTCGTCGCTTTTCGTTTGTTCGGTTCTTGTAAATAATCAAAAAGGAATCGTTTCCCCATTCAAATTAATTATTAACAATTTCACTTTGCGATCGATACAACACGGGAGATGTACAGGGCGATCAAGAAAACGAATCCCTTTAAGTAGTGACATTGACAAATGTCATTTTTGACGTTTAAAGAACGTTTTGTATCACTGATGGCCCTCTAACTGGTGACATTAACAAATGTCATTTTGTGTGTATCACTGATGGCCCTTTAACTAGTGACATTAACAAATGTCATTTTGTGTGTATCAGTGATGGCCCTTTAACTACTGACGTCAACAAATGTCATTTTTTGTGTATCAGTGATGGCCCTTTAACTAGTGACATTAACAAATGTCATTTTGAATGTATCAGTGATGGCCCTTTAACTAGTGACATTAACAAATGTCATTTTGTGTGTATCAGTGATGGCCCTTTAACTAGTGACATTAACAAATGTCATTTTGTATGTATCAGTGATGGCCCTTTAACTAGTGACATCATCCTGTTGGAAAACAGTATCAAGAAGAAGAAGAACTAGTGACATTAACAAATGTCATTCTGTCGTTTAACGAACGTTTGTTTGAGTGATGATGGCCCTTTAACTAGTGACTTCGACAAATGTCAGTATTGACACTTAAAGAACGTGTGTGTCAGTCAGACGATGGCCTTTAACTAGTGACATTGACAAATGTCACTGTGACGTTTTTCTTTCATTTTACATCGCCGTCTCACAGCCAGACAAATGAATTACTCTCTTTGATCGCTCTGTACATGACGTTTTTGCAGTAGCGACATGTGAAATGGTGGATTCGCAAAAAAAAATGTTGAGGGTATTATCGAATAGAGAATCTGATCCAAAGGGATCGTGCACGAGAAAACTCTAATCTTCTCTAAAACGCAAAATTGCAAAAAAAAACTTTACCTTCAAGTTTTGTTGCTTCGTTTCCCAAAAAATTAACAAGTGTATTTTAATTTCCGTTCGCTTCGATTTCCTATTAGACTCGTGATTTATTCAACGACAATCTGATATCGAAAGGACGAAACCGAATGCATTTCCAATTATAATAACATTATTATTACGAATGCTAATGGTCGAATAAATTATCTCTCCCAATCAAAAAACTAAATTGCGAAACGATGATTTCGCTATCATCCCCTGCCGCAATTATATTTATAATCGCATTTAATTTATTATGCGATTGCTGCATTCGAAATTGCAGCCTGCATGCATGTACGGGGTGTCCCAATATTCAAATAAGGGAGCAAGCGGTCATTTAGAAACTCTCTTACATTAAACTATTCAAAGTAAGCAGAAGAGCTCGACAGTTTTACCGAAAACCAATCGCTAATTGCGAAATACGACATCAATCTTGTTGCAAACTAGAACGTAATCGACGTCTGTTCCGTTCTGTTTTCAGGTTACGGCAGTATCGCCCCGAGGACGACGCTCGGCAAAGCGGTGACGATGGGCTACGCGATCCTCGGCATCCCGTTGACGCTGTTGTACTTGTCCAGCGTCGGCTCGATCCTGAGCCGCGTCGCTCGGGGCGTCTTCTCGCGCGCCCTTTGCTGCTGCCTCTGCTCGAACTGCGGCTACTGTTGCTACGACGAGAAACGCATGGCGGAGAAGGAGCGCCGTATGCGCAAGAAGCGGCAACAGATGGAGATGCAGCAGCAGCTGGCGCTACAGGAACCGTTCTACGTCCGATCGAATTCCAGTTTCAACACGGCGACGACGACGACCACGACGGCGACGATGATGACGTCGTCGTCGTCGACGACGACGACGACGGCGGCGCACAACAACCTGCACTCGCCGTTGCGCGACAAGGAGGCGGACAGCCTGAGCTGCACGGACAACGAGTCCAAGTCGTCGATGCACGGCTGGAGCATCTTGGCGCCGGTGTTCCTCTGCCTGACGATGATGTTCATCTACATCTGTCTGGGCACGTTCGCGCTGTACAAGCTCGAGAACTGGAACCTGCTCGACGGCTTCTACTTCTGCTTCATGAGCCTGACGACGATCGGGTTCGGCAACATATTGCCCGGGCAGGGCGCGTTCGGCGCCGTAATCAGCCATAGCAATCACAACAGCAGCAGTCGCACGAGCGCGAAGCACTACGACTCGAATCTGACGATATGGTTCTGCTCGTTCTACATCATGTCCGGCATGGCGCTGACGGCGATGTGCTTCAACGTCGTGCACGACGAGATCGTGCACCGGCTCAAGCACGAGGTCAAATCGATGCCGATCAAGTTGAACTCGACGAATTTCTCGTCGTCGTGCGACAACGAGACGTCCACGGCCGTCCACGACCCGTACAATCTGACGTCATGACAGTTCAACGGGCAACAACACCATCAGCAGCAGCTGCTGCAGCAGTCGAACAGCGCCGGCAACAAGACGAACTTCCACTATCACACGCGCAACCTGACCGAGGAGACGCTGCTCAGCGCGACGACGCCGTCGTCCGTCGTCGACTTCGGCCACGAGCTCATGCTGACGACGACGACGACGACGCAGACGGGCATCAAGATCCCGGAGGTGCTCGAGGGCACGGTGATGGCCGCGATGACCGGCGTCTACACGCTGCCGGAGGAGCCGGAGATCGAGGACAACGGCGAGGAGAACACGGAGATGTGAACGAAGACGCTAGCGCGTCATCGCGTTTTGTTTCTATTATTTTTTGTTGCTAAAACGAGATACCGTTAATTGTAAGTCGATTAGATGATATCGTAGAATTCGTAAGAACCGATTTTCAATGTCTGGCAAATCATTTCAATCGTAATCGAATCGCATTTAAACGTTTATACATGTGAACCACGTGTTTATGATGGTTAACGATAACGCTATATTGTATTTAATGAGTAAATGTAAGATTAAACGAGCGATGACCAAGGAGACTTTCGCGCGATCGATCGATCGAATCGTTCTCGGTTCTCGTTTATGTAAATAAAATTATTGTACAGAACAATTAGAGATTAACGCTCGTCGGGGATGAGCACGAGGAATTATTCGTAGATAAGCGACGCGATAATAATCGAATTGCATCGAGTGCGACGTTCCGTTCGCAATTTGTGCAAATGAATTCCGGCAACGAGTTTACCACTTTTCTTTCAATTCGAACTTAATCAGCGAGCAGTAAATTTAGCGTAGAATTTCTTGACGTCGTCAAATTATCCACGCAGCGAATTGCCACCTGATTGGCTCCTTCGCAACAATGCTCAATCAGAGACGTTGCAAACACGTCGCGCTACGTTCGCGAATTTACCTTAACGTTAATTAAACATTTTGCACGATAAATAATTAACGAACGAAAATCGACCAATCGATTCCTTCTTTTCGTTTTCGTAGTCACGGAGTGGCTTCGGTTTCGTTCCATTCCGTCTTTTTCAGACGGATTTCTTAATGCAATTCATTAACGTTTCGGCCACGATCCAATCCCTTACAAAATACGATGCTCACCTACCTAAAAGAAACAGAGAAAATAAGAATGTTTAATTTAAGTGTTATGGCAAAACATCACAATAATGATACTAATTAATAATTGTAACATTTGAAATTGTTCTTTGGTACTTTAAACACGTGAAAGGTCATCGAAGGGCAAACAAACGATTGTGCTTCGATGCCGTTTCAATCATACAGATAGAGAGAAGCAAAATCCTAAATAAACTAATGTGTGTACATAAGGTTAATCGATATTGAAATGATATACAATAATAATAATGAATTTCTGTAAAACTGTAAAATTCTAACTAGAATATGACTGTATGAATGTTAAACATTTGTATAAAAACTAATTATAATGATATTAAAATAAAATTTCTTTGAAATAACCATTTGCCTTTATCTCTCCTGCAATTGGATTGTACGTGTAAATGAAAAAAAAGTAACCTGATAACCGGACGAAGTGTATCTTAGGATCCTTTCTTCGCATATCTGCAATTGCACCCACAGACACGAACACTTCACACCTAAAAAATGCAGACGTTATATTAACATTAATGCAACAATAAAGATATTAATATCATGAAATAATCTCACTTTATACTTGATAAGTGTTTTGCAAAAACTTACCACTCATGCACCACAATTTAACTTACACTTAAACACGTATAAACACGTATAACACCACTTAACACGTTCGATTAATGCGTAATAAATGAAATCGGGGAAATGGTTTCAAATTGCCAATTTAACACATAAACTGATTTATAATTATATTACTATTACTTCACTTTCACCTCAACATTCCCTTAAATCCTCCATTAAACACAATCACTTGCATCGCACACCGGAAATATCTTCATTTGTTTGTTTCGAATTTGAATATAACATGGTTACCTTGGATTTTTTATTATTCGCTTGCGACAATCGTCGACAGATGGCAACGGTGGCGCGCAACATGCGAGAGGTTATCATAGAAACGAACCAAACAGTGGAAATAACATATGTTTGATCTCTCGGCTCAATGCGGTATAATAGTGCAAGTATCAGAAGAAAGACCGGCCATCTTTTTAGTCCAAAAAACGTTTATTTTGTGCTTTAGATCGAAATTTATTTGTAATTAATGTCAGAACCACAGTCAGCACTTTTACTGAGAAAACAACTAGCAGGTGAGTGGCTTTCCGTGTTATCGCGAATGGGAAATTAAGTGATGATTGCATTGCCAATTAAAAAAAAAATTAAACGAAAAATGATTCGTCGCTCGTTCGCAATGCTCCTCGATAAATGAGAGACGTCTTCGTGTTCCGGTTCCTCTCCGCAATCTCGCCTCGTTATTTTACTCTCGCAGTCGTCCATTCGTTTTCGACGTCCTTTCCCTTCGACGTTAATCAAAATCCCCAGATAGATCGGTGGAGAGACGCGAGACTTGGCGAGATGGTGACATTTTCATCCGCTCTCGCCGATTCTCTTCGCATTTCTTAAACGTTACGTACGTATCGTGTGCTTTGTAGGTATTTGCGAAGACCTCGAAGATTCGCCTGAACGAAAAAAAAAAGTGTCAAGTGAAACGTCCTTTCGTTTCCCAATAAAGCCTTTGTTCCAGAACGAATTTCGCTAAATATTTAATCAGCAATACGATTTCGATGTTCTCGGCGTTTTTTTTTTATACAATTGAACGTAACAGTTTTATCGTCTCGATGATAAAGATTATTTTTTGTGCCAGAGCTTCGCAAAAATAAAAATCGATATGAAAATATCCGCTCCCCTGGACGTACGTTTTAAATGGCACAGAACGAAAACGAGGCCTCCAAGTGGTTTATAGTTTCATATCAACTGACAGATTATTCCCTGTTAGAGAGAAGAAAAAATCGTTCTAGAATAACCCTTCGATCGAAATCGAGAAGCACGTGGCATCCGAAGAAAGTGGTCAATTGCAAACGTGATTGCCATCGAATCGATGCGTATCCTTGAAGAAAGTTATGAACTGCTCCTAGGCACAGTAAAAAAGCAACCATAACCTCTCCACCACGTAAATAACAGGGGTTATTAATCGACGAAAGTTCAATCACTTTGTCTCCTCCACGAATAAGTTGAGCAACAGGACTAATGGCTAAACGATTGATTTCCAGAATTAAACAAGAACCCAGTGGAGGGTTTTTCTGCCGGACTCATAGACGACAACGACATATACAGATGGGAAGTTCTTATCATTGGGCCGCCTGACACTCTGTAGTAAGTAGCCTTTCTTGTCAATTCACTTTCACAACTTGTATCAGTATTAATTGAGTCTTTCTCTCTTTTCTGCATTGTAGCGAAGGCGGGTTTTTCAAATGTCACCTCCACTTTCCGAAGGAATATCCTCTTAGGCCGCCGAAAATGAAATTCGTCACCGAAATATGGCATCCTAATAGTGAGTCGAGCGATGGATGATGACGATGATTACGTTTGCTAATTCGTTCTTTTCTTGTAGTCGATAAGAACGGTGATGTTTGTATATCAATTTTACACGAACCCGGTGATGATAAGTTCGGTTATGAGAAAGCGTCCGAAAGGTGGTTACCAGTACACACTGTAGAAACTATCTTAATATCCGTTATTTCAATGTTAGCAGATCCAAATGATGAATCGCCAGCTAATGTCGATGCCGCTGTAAGTTATATACGTCGCATATAAATATTGTTAATATTTGCTCTAAATCGACCATTCAGAAATGGTCGAGAAATCGTTGTTAATTATGTCGACTCGATGGTAATACGTTTGTGTTGTTCTAATTTTAGAAAGAATGGCGAGAATCGTATTCGGAATTTAAAAGGAAAGTGGCCAGATGTGTTCGGAAATCGCAAGAAGAGTGTTAGTAGCCTATATATTTAAATAAAAGCCCATTGAGATAACTAATAATAATAAATACCAATTACAATAACAACAAACAACCAACAGAAGACGCATATTTTAGTTATTATTATTTTTTATTAATTTAATTTATATTATGGATTTCTTTTCACGTCCGTTTGATTCTCGATGGCTTTCGAATTGTTATCTTCGTACGAATTCTATGCACACGTTCATCCATTAAATTCAATCGTTAAGCGTGCGTATAATTCGCATCGAAAGAGATCATCGACTCAAACGGATCCTTCATTTCAAACTTTTTAAATGTCTTGTAATTTTAATAATAATCTATAAGAGATCTCAAAATCAAGGATGATAAAGATAACAACTTTGTAAGGTATTTATATAATACATTCAAAAAAGAACATCATCAACAACTAAATCAGAAATTTAAAATAATAAACTTGATTTACGTAAGTTAAAGTTATTAAACATGATGAATATTTCGTATATTATTATTTTTCTTTTCAATCATTAAATTAATTTAATTTATAAGCGATGTTTCCTAAGAACTAATTTTAAATAATGGATGATGTGAATGGATCGGACAGGAAGCAATTATCGAGGATCGACTAATTTCTTTCCCATTTTGAGGACGATAATCGTTTTCCTTAACATTATAAACAAAGGCACGTGTTCAAAATACTCAGAAATTAATTGGACGTTATGTAAATCCAAAATGAGATCTTTGGATGGTAATAATAATATAGAAATGCCGCAAGAAACCAATTCAAATGAACTCTCGATTGATTATACTTGTTAGCGAAACGTTTTCAATAACATTGACGAACGCTGCAAACTCATTTACTTTTTCCTTAATCGTTAACAAACTGTACAATGATTATGTAATTAAATCACGAAGATAACAGACTGCTTAGTCTTTCATCGTACATTAACTTATACAATTACATTATTAAGGAGACGATAAAGAAGCAAAACGTAAATTTTTATCTGAAAAGACGCGAAAGAAAATAATAATAAACAAAATCTGATTTAAGATTTAATGTAGGTACATTTAATTTAAATAAAACTTTATTAATAAAAAGTCTCAACTTTCAATTCAAACATCCTTTAGAAACGAATGCAGCACATTAAACATGACTGCTTCTTATTGCTAATGAATATAAACAATAATCCTTATAGAGCAAAAGAAATAATCCATATCATATTATTTTTATATGTAGAAGGAAGCGTTTAATCGCCAGTTCAAATGAAGCAATAAATACACGCTTCGATTAATAAAAACTTATAAACTGAACCTTAAGCTGACAATTGTTAGAACGCGTTCCATAAAAAACGAATGCGAATAAAACTTAAAAACTAAGACGAACGCAAAGAGAAAAGCCTTGACGGCAACAAAAGTAAATTCTTAAATCTAAGCAACTGAACCGAACGGATTCAGGTTCCTTTCCGCTCCGTGCCGCCGCCACTATTGCTCTGTTTCAACTTCGCCGGATGCACCACTTTGATCTGATTGCTCTTCAACAGACTGTCCGGATTCAATTTGATAATCTTCAACGGCGGCAACGGTTTGGCCTCTTTCCCGTCCGTCCTCATCAATTCCTCGTCATCGCCTTTCTTCGACAACTTACTGCAACTGTCCTCGTCGAACTCCTCCTCGGAGTGCAACAACGGCGGCAACTCCAACGGATCCATATCCATCGAATTGTCCTCGTCGTCGTCGGCATCGAGATCGGGCGCTTCCAATTTCACGATGACGTCGTGCCGCTTCGGCGTAGGAACCGTCGACTTCGACCTCTTGCCGCCGGCGCACGGGCCCTCGTTCGAATCGCTCGACGACAGACGCGTCAGCGTGAACGGCTCGTAATCGTTGTGATAATGTTTCGGCATCTTCACGTTCGGTCGCGACTTCGTGCCCTTGCGCAGCATGAACAACGGCACCGGCTGCAACGGAAAACGACAAAATTAACGACCAATCAAAGGGGAGGGGGGGGGACTAAACGAACCGGCTCGTACTCGGGCTTCCTCTTCTTCATCTTCTTCGGCTGCGGCTTCTTGATCGACGGCTGCTCGTCCTTCTCGTTCACCTCCTCGAAGAACGCCGGCTCCAGCAGCGACATCGGGTCGCTTTTGACCGGCATCTTCGCTATGATCACCGGCTTCTGCGGCAACGGTTTCGAGGACAACAATTTCGCTGGCAACAGTTTGGATGGCAGCAATTTAGACGGCGGCAACAGTTTAGTCGGCGAGAGTTTGGTCGGCGATAAGTTAGGCGATGGCGGTGCATTAGGCGAAGGAGCGCTTCCTTTCGCCATCGGCGATTGCGTCCCTTCCTGCGACGTCGCCTCGTCGTCTTTCGGCGGGGCGACGTTCTGCTTGCGCAACGCCACGTCTCTGTGCTGAACCACCACCTTCTCCTCCTTCTTCTTATTGGTGAGTCCCTTTACCTACAACCGCGGCGAAAGGATTAAATTGCGATTCACGTCGAGCGAACGCCGCGAATTCGATTACTTGCAGGGATTCGGCCAGTTCCATCAGGTCGGGCAGTCGAAATTGCTCGATGAGTATCTCGCCGATGTACATGAAGTCGATGAGCGCCTTCATTATCCAATGCTTGACGTTCTTCATGAATATAACCGGGTGTTGGTTGCGATTTATATCGGACAACAAGTTCTCGAAGTAGCCGCTGCATGCTGATAGGATCAACTGAATAACAAACAGAATCGAAACGTTAATACAATTGAAGATAAGCGAGCTTAAGCCGATCATATACTTGATGGCATTTGATTGTCCCGCTGTCGGTTGTGATCGTGCAATCGGTGAATTTTTCGTTATGCAACAGCCGCGGGAACGACGTCTTCATGTTCACGTGATGGCTGTTCCATCTGAGGCACACCTCCTCGTTGTCGACGTCGTCGTGCTCGTCACTCGGCGACACCGACTGCATGTTAATGGCGGCCGATGGCGTCGACGATTCGCGATTAAGCGCGTACAATTGTGCCGTTGTCGTGTTCGAGTTGTTGGAAGATCGCGAACTGACTGACCGCTGCATTGGGAAACTATCATCCGCGCCCTGTTCGCGTAAACGTTCTGAAACGGAAGCGATAATAAGTAACAACGAACGTCTATTGTGACGTTTCTGCGCGTCCTATCGCGGATTATCTCTTATCGCTTTCGCATCGGGCGCGAAACGGTTTTTACCTCGGACGACGCGTCCACAATCTCTCATAATCGACGTTTTGTATTTACGCCAGCGACGTATGTTCGACTCGTGCACCTGATAGACCCTCTTCGCTATCGCGTTACCACGCTTCTCCGCTAAAAGAATGACGTTCCTCTTGAATTGCGCGTTATACTTGTGCACTTTATTTGCAGTATTGACCATAGTTACACCGACGGGATCGATGTCGACATTCGTCGTCAACGCGTTGTTGCTTCGCGAACGGACGTTAACGTTAACAAGGACGCGATCGTAAATTGCCGAGCAACAATTCGCGTCTCTCTTTCGCACTAAAAACAAATACCAATCCCAAGATGATTAGCAACCCGATCTTCTACGTCTTTCTTCGAACGATAAGAAGACAACAACAACAAACCGTCGTGTTACGCGGAGTGACATCGCGACGAAACGAAACGACACATCGTCGACGAAAATACGTGATGACAAAAAAAGTCACTTCTTTTGACGTTTCGTCGAACTCGCTACGCCACTAGCTTGTGTTATAAACGATGCAACTTCATGTTACTAAAACCCTTTCCGTTTCGACGAAGGAGAGGCACGCTGAATAGGCAACGAGAGCAATTTCACGAACCCGATCGACGATTGATAAATTACCTGCGTTGTTAACGTCCTCGTCGTACTCGATCTCGACGAAAGAGGCGGCGTCCGCAAAATCGTCCGCCTGCTTGTAACGGGCCATCGCGACCGATTGCGGATCGGGCACGTGATTGTGCGGCATGTTCACTTTCGGTTCGCCGTCGCCGGTCGAGATGCTGCCCTATTGAAACGCATCCAAAGACGATCGGGATTAATGCGAGATAGTTGCAAAAACGGGACGGTTTTTTTTTTTTTTAGCGGACCTTGCAAAACAACGATCGATGCGTGCATCGCCATCGGATGCCGCCGTCCTGCCGCTTCTTGTGCACCGTGTACGTGTACCCTTTGTGGATCAATTTCAGGCCGCCTTTATTCGAACGTATGATCTCGACGCCGTCTCCGTCGCCCATCTCGTCAATCGATTGCCTAAAAATCAAAATCCAGTTTTAACTCGTGAAACATTTTGACAAACTCAGGTTTCGTTTGCACACCACGTAATCGGAGCCTGGTGCCAAATATAGAACCAAAACGTTTCGACGTGTTTTGTGTTTGTTTTTGAGCGATCGATAACGTTACCTTTTTCTTTGGCACTTCGGTTCGATCTATCGCTTATAATTAAGGAAACGGTTTTGCGAATCGTTTCGTTGTCGCCTTACTCACCGATTGCAGCTTTCTAGACCGAAATTACCGATTTTTCAAGGCATAAGAGGAAAACGGCACCGATGGCGTGAGGTTGCAGCGTTAGTAGAGGGCCGAACTCGTGGGAAATGGAACCGTTCATAAAGACCCTAAAACATTACCACGTCGCATTTCCAAAATTCGTTTCGATTAACTAAAGCATGATTACTTTTCGGCGATCAAGTCTTTAAAAATAATGAACGAAAATTAATGGTAAAGTCGTCTTTCCATTTTCTTCATCTGAAGGCAAATGCATGCGCCATTGTTTCTTATTTATTAAAACCGTCGTATAGTTTCTTGGTGAATTCCAATTATCCATTTGCTCTCCAGTTATTTAAATTACTAATTAAATTAAAACTTTATGAGTAACGTTCAAAAAGGCTGACGTTTCTATAAGACCAACGTGAACATAGTTGACTAAACTAGTTTTCAAATAACATTCCAACTTCAAAGTTGTCAAAGTTGCGGGCCAATAACAAATGGTACAATTTCTGATTAATTATCTTAATTAATTATAAAATAATGAAAGAGCACGTAATTAAAATCTACGAAGGTAATAATTTTTACGACAAATTCAAAATAAGCGAATTTAGCATACGGAAATGCCATAAATCGTCGTCAACAACGACTAATGAGAAGAAGTCGATCACGACGAGGGTTAAACTGAAAGTGAGAGTGTTATTAATCGACGGCATATCCTTACATTATCTCATTAAAGAGCTCAAGTACGCTCCATCCTACAGAAGAGACTTCGTGACGATAGCATTTAATCCGAGCGTGTGTTACGGCATGCTAAAATTCAACTTGATACCAGTCGAGAAGGAAATTTTGGATTATCTGTGGTAGGAAGCATTCAGCAAATTACGGTACCAATCGTTGCTTAATCTCGATTTTTAGGAACGAAAGAATCACGCAACTGGTTCGGGAGAGATGTGAATTGGATCACACACTTTCGTGGTTATCGACATTGGGTGGTGCCTTCTCAGCATTAGGCGATTACTCTATAAATTGTGCGGAAATCGCTGGTAAAATATCGTTTCATCAGCTACAGCTAGCATTAAGATTACAAGATGATGGTATCGTTGCAAGGTGTAAATTATATTTTAGTCTTAGCTTAATACAAAGGAGACACTATAGGGTAGCCAAGAAAATTATTTATGGTATATATTTAAATGCTAATAGAGCTACTGTAATTGATACCAGATTGATTAGCATGTGTAAAGGTATATGGGCGAAGTTACTTTACGAATCGAATTTGTACAGGGAGTGTAAGAGGTTGAGATGATTAAAAGTTTAAATGAACGACGTAATTCGCTTTTATTTGGTTGACTATTTTATTCGTATCGAAAGAGCAACGTTACATTTTATAAGATTAATTAAATAATATTTTCTTAATAAAAAACAAAATAAAAAATAAATATTAAAACAACATATTAAATACGGTTCACAAAAGTATTTACGAGTCATTAATACTTTTAATAATAAAAATAGTTTAAATTTAAAATTATGAAATGAGGATTCAAAGTCGTCTCTCCTATACTCAATAATATCCGAATTTAAATGGCAAATAATGGAACATCTCTCCTAAATCAAATGCAAGTGATTAAAACAGGGAAAGAAACATGCAAGATCACATGAAATGGACAAATCCATTAGATTATTCGATAAAACTAAAGGTTAAATTAAAAACTACACAATTAAACGATCTACGCGAATAGTTCAACGAATCAAAATTCGTTCCTTTTAATTAAAGATGACTAGGTATTATCCTCGTTACTTTTTAATTCATTTTATATTCCCTTTTTTTCCTCGTCTTATCTCTTAATAATACTAAACTGGTGTGTAGTAAGTAATAGTTTTACATACATATCGAGAGAAAATCATGGAGCAAGTTGTCAAGTTTCGTTTATCGCTTTGCCATTCATCTTCACGTAATGCCATCGATTATTCGGCGAGCAGAAATTAAATTGCAAAGTTTTCGATTGCAAGTGTGATGAGTCCTATTGACGATTTGAATTCGTCAAATTTACTTTGAAACTATAGTTTTTGCTTCGGTTCTAACTAGTTTTTGCTTCGGTTCCTTTACGTGGCATCATTTTATTGCATTGTTGCGATTTTTGGCAAAAGTTCCCTAAAAAACCTGACACTTGCTCCTTATAGCTAGTTTGATATATAATATCGTACATTAAATATATCTAAGGTAAAACTTTTACAAGTCGCGTATATCGTTATTCTTACCATAGAATTGTTACACTTTTTCTCGTAATAATATCTAAAAACGTTTACTACGTAATAATTATAATAATGCATGATAACAACTAACACATTTATAATCAATACCATCATTATTATTACGGATAATGATAATAATAATGAAACACTCAACCATAAAACGCCGTCTATTACAATAACACATTTAAAAAACATACTCCCGATGCCGGAAACGAATATTGTTAATAGTAATAAATAAAGATTTGTACGTAACGACAAAACCTGATTATCATCGTTGATCGCTATCGTGTTACTGCTGCCGTAACTACGACCGCTGCAGCCGCTGGAGCACGTTAACGATCCAATCGCACATTGTACATAATAAGAATAACAACGATCGCAATCGTTGGCAAAAGAATCGAATCTAATCCGTTTCGATAACGTCGTCGTCGTCGCGATATAAGGAACTAAAAGTGTTAATAAGAGTAAGCATCCGCGTCTCACGAAACTACCATCGTTACCGTTGACTTTTGGTTACGGCGAGTGCCCTTTCTTCGTCTTCTTTAATGACACATCGTCGACGTCCTCGCCCTTCTTCACCTCCGTGTACCGCTCGCCTTTCAAGCTGACGATCTTGTTGTCGCGATAGCGGACCAACTTTTTCGGCTCGACCTTCGGCGCGACCGGCCGATGTTCCCTGACCAGCGACTCCTTGTCGACGTACGAGTACCGCTCGATGATGCGATTCTTCAATTCGACGTCGTCGATCAGCGGCGTCTTGTGCAAGTGTAACGTCAGCGAATTGTTCGGGTGCAACGACTGGCCGTTCTCTTGACGGTGCAACAGTATTTGCGTCGCCCTATCGATGTCGCCGCACGCTATCGTCAGACAGTGCTTTATCTAAAAGGCGAAACATTGAGAAAAGTTTTGCGATCGTATTTCACAATGTACCTCCATGGTGCACACGTGTGGGAACATTTCTTGTAAAACATCACATTCTTCGGAATAATCACAGCACGAACTGTCCGTCGAGCCGCCGTCGCTCATCTCCGATATCTTGTGCACCCGTTTCGGCGGCTCGAAGCTCTCGGAGTTGTTGTGAGATCTTGGCTTGACGATTGGCAATATTTCTGGTAGAGATAATTCGATTAACGAGATGTCTTTCTCTCGTCGCTCGCCCTCCGTGTTGTGCAATTTCGCTTCTAATTCAAACATCCATTGGCACACCGTTGCGTGGTTTATTGATTCGAATTCGGGGAAGTAAGCGCTCATCATTTCACAGAAACCTACGAAATTTGATTAGCAGGTTATTAAAGATCTGTTCGGTTCTCTTCAACTAAACGTACCTTCTACATCGAACACAGGATCGGAACTGACGTCTTCTAATATTGCTACCACATAAGATAGTACAATTTCGTCAATTAATGTCAAATCAGCATCAGGTATATGCTTCTTAACAAATTCAAATAATGAATCTTTAATAATTGTCTCCTGCTCGGCAATACCCTCTGTAGACATCTTATTTAACGCCTCTTCAGCTTGCTGGCCTAAAATTCAAAATTAATACCTAATTCATCTGAATGATTTCCACCTTTGATGCTTTCAATTATCAACATTAATGATAATGAAGAATTAATTCGATATTTAAATGGAAAATTATTTATACCAAAGTAATTGCCTCCTTTTAATTCTCTTCAAATTCTATCCAATAACGAAATGATTCGTTATAGGAGAAACTAAAGAGGAGATTTTTGCACACAATTTAACACTTTATGCACCACCTGAACTTAATCAATAAACAACAAAGACAAAAATATTTTGAGTTACCCGAAGAATACCGGATGAACAGCTGGTAGGGATTTGTGAAAACATCAGGAGATGGCAATAGGAGTCCATCCTAATTGGAAAGAAAATGTGGTAGATTTTCATTTGCAATCACAGGAATTCGACGATTAAGCAATTAGGAGCCATGCTAATCCTGTATTCACAAATATTATCCTTGATTCATAAAGAACCAATTATTCGCAGCAAATCTACATACTGCATAGTTTTTGCAATATGAAAAATTTGCCAATTACGACGGAAAAATTGATGCCTAAAATCTCTGCTGAATAGTCGCACACATATTTTTCAATTTGTTTCCAAAATTAGAGTAGATTTGATTAGAAAGTAGCAATTTGAAACTCAGTAAATATTATGCAACACACAATACAGTGATAACCGCATAATTTGACATTAGTCTTTTATCAGGTTATGGCATTGAAATACCGTAACGATAATGCATTTAATTAGTGTTACAAATTAGTAATAAGAGGGTGAAATTAAGAAGAACATGAATTACTGGAAATTAATCCTCACTAAGCATTTAAATAATGGAAGAACATTGCCAGAAATATTGAATCACACGAAAACAACATTGCATGATAAGCTGCAAAATGTTAATGCCTGGTACACAAAGACCACGGGTTTGGATAGAGTACAAGAATGTCAGGAACGAGTCACCGTTTTGCAGGTTTTATATTTTACCTATTCAACAACCCTTGCTGATTAGACAAATTTTCAGAAAAAACTATTAGACGTACAGGAAAACCGAAGGACAACTGGTACTGAACTAAATGAAATGCGTAGGAAGTCTAATGAATTACAGGAACAAATCCGTAACTTGAAGCGGCACGAAGAACCAGATAAATTCATTAACTTAATGAGAGAAGATACATCAGTATGTAGCCACAGTTCCATCAACTAATTGCTTTTAACACGAATATCTTAATGGGTTTCAGTTGTTAAGAGTGGAAACTGATTTGCAGAAGCAATTCATAGACTTGGATAGACAAGAACGTGAAATTTTTACGGCATTTACAAATGCGGTGCGCGACTCACACGAGAAGCAAAGATGGCAATTGGAATATACAAAGTATTTAGGATATGGTTTAAGTATAACCGGTTCGCTTTTAGCCTATTTATATGCAACACTCTTCCGTGAAAATTTGAAACACCATTTAGAGAAGCAAGTAAATCTGGTGTTGAGTCGTTTAGATGATTTTGACGAGATGCTTTATCAAATAACACAGAAAAAGCCTATTATTGTTCAATCTAATCAGCCTCCACCACTACCAGTTCAACCTAGTCAAGAAGATTTTGTAACATACTTGGATTCAAAGCCGTTAATAAAATACTGTTTATTTGGATGTCTATTGTATATCAGTTTGAAAATATTAGCAGGTTAATGTGAAGATTTAATAATTTTAGTAACATGATTTCTTTTGCAATAAATACAAATAATTGTGTGTTTAACAATCCCATTTCTTAAATTCCATGCCATCTGGGGGTTTCACTTTTACTTTATCCCTAGCAATCTCATCCCAGTTAGTGCTCAATACTGTTCCTCCACTTTCAGTCTGAAAGCAAATATATGATTCATATGATTTTTTTTAATAACATCTACTCACAAAGCTCTTATTCATAGCTCTTTTAACTTCATCACTTCCTTTTCCATAAATTTGCTGAAACAGTTGATTTAGGGCCTCTTCACCTGCTGGTTTCTCACTTGCTTCATCTTTGGCAATTTCTTTTTCAATAGCATTCCAATCTGTACCTTTTGATGTTGGATAGCTGGGTGGCTTATCAGAACTTGCAGAAGCTAAAAGTAATGTGCATTAAGGCATGATACAAATGCATCTACATTAATGTGTATACCTTGTGGTATGCATTTTATGTGATCATCATCTGCACTTCCTTCTAATTGTGACCATCTATGACCCTCAGCCTTTGTCAATTTGATTTCAATCTAAAAAGCAATGATTACACCTTTTGCTAGGGCTAATTAATTGCACATACTTTAGATGACATTAGAACAAAACTACAATGTTCAGGAACAATCTTATGACTTAAATTATATACCAAATTATGCTGTTGGTCATTTTGTTTAAAATTGACCGTAACCTTTTTATCAGCAAAGCTTATTTCGAGATATTCTTTCTTCACATTCTTGGCCAAGATCACAATAACAACCCCTACTTCTGTTTGATACCAATCATTTTTAAAAGTTCCCTACAAAATATTTATGGCTTACGTCTGATTTCCGATTTCTTCAAAATTACGCATCCTTACTTTTTCGTTCATTTCACAGTTTATCCCGGTAGATTATAGTAAATTGATTCTAGATAATTCTTTGCACACGATTTGCCAATGATGATTGAAAAAGCAGATATATTATCTTTGTATTTGTAATTCGTGAATCGTTCTATGGATAATTTCAGTTTTGTTTGCAACTTGTAACCAACTTCTTTTCTGTTTTTGTATTTGACCATTTGTAAATTAGACAGCTGTCGCTTGTGGACAATTGCAAAGCAATAGTAATGTTATCGAAGGAACAAAGAAGTGATTAACAATGAGCGATTTAGTGTCGAAATGTGTTTTGAGAGTCGAAGTGAACGAAGAAAGCAACGAAACAGGTACACAAACTTATTTCGATAACACAATTTATGTTAATAACAAACATTTCACCGTACAGAGGCCAAAGGTGCCGAAGCATTGGACAATTCAAATAACAAACTCAGAGCACAGCGTCAGGTTCGCGATATCAGCGTAGAAACCTATCCGAGTCGTTTAGAAACACCGAGAGACGATTGGGGGCTTTTGCCGCTGCATTCGCGAGAGAGGACGCCGTTAGACGATGCAGAGGCATGCGAGAAGAAAAACGAAATCGGTTTCTTTAGCGGCAATCCATTCGTCGAAATTACAAAGGGAATCTTACACTTGTATAAAGAGGAGTAAGCATCGACGTGAATTCGCATACGCTCGCTACATAAAATAACGTTTCAGCGTCCTGAGTAGCAGCGAGGAAGCATTAACTCTTTGCCTATTGGGCGTACCCACGTCGATGACCTGTCACGACTTATTGGCGTTTACCGCACCGTGCCACGCGGATATCGCTCATATTCGCGTGTTGAGGGACTCATTGCCGAATCAATACATGGCACTACTAACGCAAGTTTCCGCAAACCACCGAAACGACAGACGATTGACAATCACGTTTCCCTGTTTAGATTTCGTACGCACGCGGCGGCCCGCGAATTCTACGAGACCTTCAACGGCATCTCGTTCAACAGTTTGGAGCCGGACGTGGTGTGCAGAGCCGTCTGGGTGTCGCGCGTCGAATGGTCGCGCGACGGCTTCCCGCCGCCCGGCCACACGGAACTGCCGACGTGTCCCGTTTGCTTGGAACGCATGGACGAGTCGGTCGCCGGCGTCCTGACGATCCTGTGCAATCACGCGTTCCACGCCAGTTGCCTGGAACAGTGGAGCGACTCCACGTGTCCCGTGTGCCGATGCGTACAGTCGCCGGAGCAGGCGGAGACGTCGGAGTGTGAAGGCTGCGGCAAGATGAGCCCGTCCGCCGACGTTCTGTGGATCTGTCTGATCTGCGGCCACGTCGGTTGCGGCCGCTACCAGGGCGGCCACGCGGCGTTGCATTATCGCGAGACCGGCCACTGTTACGCGCTGCAATTGGGCTCGCATCGCGTGTGGGATTACAAGGGCGACAATTTCGTTCATCGCCTGTTGCAGAACAAGGGCGACGGGAAATTGGTGGCCGCCGAGGGGCCGCCGTCCGAATCGGACTTCGCGCAGGAAAAGGTCGACTCGTATCAGTTGGAATTCACGTACTTGCTCACGTCGCAGTTGGAGGAGCAACGGCAGTATTTCGAGGATAAATTGGAGCAGTTACGCGATCGAATCGATTAACGATAAACGCTTAATTGTTATAAACTAATTTCAGATCGTGCAAACAGGCTCACGAAGAGTCGAAGGGTTTGAGGGAGAAAGTTTACGCGTTGTCCGAGGATAATAAGCGACTGAAGGAGCAATTGGAAGGTATGAAGCGCGAGAAGCAGTCGCACGAGCGGAAAATTAACCAGTTGCAAACCAAGTGAGTTTACGATAGGAACAAAACTCACTTTACTAGCGTAAATATGCTTGTAATTTTTAGATTAACTGCTGTAGTGCAGGAATTAAACGAGGAGAAACTGTTGGGTGACGTTTTGAGGCACAATCAGAAGCAGATATTGAGTAACGAGAATTCGTTCGAAACAAAATACAACAATCTGAAAGCGTCGTCCGAAATGGAAATCAATGCGCTAAAGGAAAATCTGCGTGACATAATGTTCCACATCGAAGCGCAACAAGTATTGGACAAAGTGGATGATGCGGAGAAAGGGGATATTGCCGGTGGTACAATAACTATTGGCGAAAGTCCCGCCGATAAGCTTAAGAAACGGAACAGAAAAAGACGCTGATTATGTTAACGGTTTGACTATTATTGTGATAAATAAGGTTTACAGTTGTGAGGAGGAATTTAATTTATACAAATAAATCTTTCGAGGACACGATTCGCTTTGAATTTTCGCGCTTGCGACATTTTCAATTCAATAACAAACTCATCTAATTAATCGCCTACGAACACGTACGAAGAAAATCGATAGCGATAGAAACGTTTGTCTTCACTTGAGTCATCTTTCGTTGAAGTAAGTCGAAGAGACACGTCAAAAACTAAAAGGAGGTTACATCTTTGACATTTATTTCGTATGATTAGATTGTTTGGTTTTAATAGTAAGAAGTAATTTTATTTGCGTTAATTATTGCGAAAGGTGCAAAAAAAAACGATGTTTAAAAAATTAAAGGATAAAATTACGGAAGAAGTGAAAAGTTCGCCGCAAAGGATACAGCAGTTTACACAATCCGTGACCGAACGGATACAAAGTAGCAGTAACGACGATAATTTATTTACAATCGCAGACGAAGGTATTCGATCAATCGCGGTTTATCTTGATCGTTAATTGATTATCCTTTTAGACAATGCAACGAACGCGAACATGGAACCAGGTTTCTCGAACGTTTCCCTAACGCCATCGAATTCGGATCGACCGAGAAGAACGTCCGTGTCTTCGTTATCTAGCGATATCTCGTACTTGCCCAGATACGAATCCAGCATGAATGCTTACCATTTACAAGTACGATTCGATTTCGATCCACCTCTGACTAGCTCTAATCCCTTACTCTTGTTGCCATCCATATGTTTTAGTCGGATCTTGACGTTTCAGCTAGTGAAATTGAAGATAACTTGTCCTCGGCTTCGTCGCCGATCGGCAACGTTAGCAAGGAGCAAATGTATTCGGCATTCCAAAAGTCGCAGATGCGCTATCACAAATATCGTGGACGATACACGGACCTGGCCAATCACTATAAGGAACTCGAAAGGGAAAATGCTAAAATGAAGGTGATTGTTTAGCATGTCTTTGCAATTAATTGGTAATCTTTTAACTTGTTGCAGTCTGTCCTGGTGGATACGCAAGATAAAGCCATCCGAAGAATGACGGAATTGAAAGAGCAATGTGCTTTGGAGCAAAAGGCCAAAGCGCATTTGGAGAGCGCGTTGAGATTGGAACTGGACGAGAAAGAGTACGTGATAAACACGTTGAAAACGAAGATCGATTTATTACAAAACGGCACGAAAACCGAGAATTTAATCGAATTGAATAACAAAAAGGAGGAGGAGCAAGAAAATTTGGAATTGCTAACGAAATATTTGAACGAGGCTCGCGTGGAAATTGAGAGTTTAAATGGCAAAATGCAAGAGCACAAAGCGAATAAAATCATATTGGAAAGTAAATCGAGCGAATATAAGCAGAAGATTGGCGAATTGGAAAAGGCGTTGCAAGAGAAGAACAAAGAGATCGTGAATTTGGCGTCGCGGGAAAAGGAGAATAATATAATGATAGCGGAAACTAAGATGCAATTGAACGGCGAGATACGAGCAAAAGACGCCGAGATTGCGAATTTGAAAACGGAATGCGAGAAATTGAAACAGGACGTGGTTGCGTTCGATAAGAAGGAACGTACGAGCAAATTGGAGAATTTGCAGACGCAAAATGCGAAACTGATCGAAAAGATCGAATCGTTGAATCAGAAATGTAAAAACAACGAGAGCGAACTGTTGAAATTGGAACAGTACAAAATCGAGATCACAAACTTGAACGAATCGATCAAAACCGTAAAGCAAGATAAGGAACGATTGTCGGAAGAGATTGAATCGATCGTAACAAACACGCGATCGAAAGACGAATTTCTTAAATTGGAAAATGATTATAAAGAATTGGAGATGAAGTACCGAGACGCTTTCGCGCAAAGCGAAACGTTCAAAGCCGAATTGCAAACGCTAACGTCCAAACTGACGGAATATGATGAAATTCTGGCGGAAAATAACCGTTTGAAACAGAAAATAGCCGACAGCGAAACCGAAACCGGAGAGATTCGTAGAAGTAATCAAAACCTTCAGCAGCAAATCGACGAATCGTCGAAAAAGCTACAAGATTTGACTGGCGTCAATGAGAATTTGGAAGAAAGCGTTCGGAATCTACAAAAATCGTTGCAAGAATCGGTGGAGAGTGTGGAAAAGGATCGCGCGGAGATGAAATCGAAACTTATTCAGTTGGAATCGAAAATTCGCGCTAAATTAACGATCGACTTCGATAAGGAGAAAGAAGTTCTCAAGGCAGAATTCCAAGCTAAACTCGAAGAGCTGACGTCCGATAATGTGACGATGTCGGAGTTGCAAATGAAACTGATGGACAACGAAAAGGAACTCGAACGGATGAAGAAGAACGCGTGCAACGTGGAAAAGGAATTGAACGATTCCAAAGCAAAGTACGCGGAAATTGCCGACGGCCATTTGGAGTTGATCAACGAGAATAACGCGAACATGCAAAAGGTGAAACTGTTGAAGAAAACCGTCGAATCGTTGGAGAAGGAGGCGGAATCGCGAAAGACGAATGAGAAAATGTTAAAGGACGAAATGCAATTTTTGCAGCAAGTGTCCGCAGATCAGCAGAACAAAATTTGCGAGCTGACCAAAGAGCTGGAGACCGTCGCGAACGAGAAAGCGGAAATCGCCGATCGCGAGCGATCGCTTCGAATTGATTTGGATAATGCACGATCGGAACTCGACGATAACCGAAAGCAAACCGATGAACTACAGCAGAAGATCGAATTAATGGAAAGCGCTCGTGATGATTTGCTTAAACTGCAAGAGAATCACGATAAGCTAACGAAGCAGTTAAAAGACGAAAACGAAGGATTGCAGCGGGAAGTCGCGAGTTTGAACCGCAAGTTAACGGCACTCGAGGAAAAGTGCGTAGAATCGCAAACGGCACTGACCAACATAATTCGCGAAAGGGACAATCTGCAAGAAACCTTAAACGCGAAAGAAGACGCAGAGATTTTGTTGGCCGACGCGAGAAATCGCTTAGAGGAATCGGAAAGCGAAAACGTTCGCCTCGACGCCGAGTTGACGCGATTGAGGGAGACGTCGATTCCGAAAGCCGAACTGGACGTCGCGAACGAATTAAACGATCGATTACGCGGCGAGTTGCAAACGTCCGAAAACCGCAACGACGAACAACAACAATTGGCGATCGCGTTCAAAGACGACCTAGCGAATTTGCAGGCGGAAAACGATCGACTTGTCGTCGAGCAAAAGAAGCGTTTGCACGAGATCGACGTACTAAACGGCCGCATCATCGAGATGAACGAATGGGAGGTCAAGTACAAAAATCTCGTCGACGAGAACAGCAATTTGAAGGAGGAATTGAAAGCGATCCAAACGCAAATGGAATCGCTTAATGCGGAAAACTCGAAATCGTCCACCACCAACGAGGCCTTATTGCTGGACGCGAAACGCTATACGCGAGAAATCGCGGAAATTAACGAGCGATTGAACCGTATGATCGCCGAGAAAACCGCATCCGAACGCAACTTGTTGGAACTACGAGAAAAGTACGAGGCGTTGAGCGAAGAATTAACCAAACGGCACGAGGAAGCGTTAAAAACCAACGAAGCCAAACACGTCGCGGAAATTGCCGAACTAGCGGCGCGCAATCGACTGCTCGAGGCCGACTTCAAGGCGACCGCCGACGAGAACGAGCGACTGGTCGTCGACTACGAGGAGACGAAGCTCAAGCTGCGAAACGTCGACGAGGAACTGGCGCGTTTGAGGGAGACGAACGCGAAGCTCGCCGACGAGAACGAGCGATTGGCGACTTCGCGCGTTTCGCTGGAGAACGGCGACAAGTGGTTGGCGGAGAAGAGCGAGCTGGAGAAGCAACTGAACGAGCTGGAGGCGCACTTCAGCGAGATCGACCACGAGCGCCAGCTGCTACGCGACGAGATCCAAGAGCTGAAAACGGCGCCGATCAACTTAACGAACGAGGACAATAACAACGACACGGAGATCGAGCGACTGAACGAGAAGATTCAGCGGTACAAGTCGCTGGATCTGACGAATCGCACGTCGATCGAGTTCTACGAGAGCGAGCTGCAGAAGATGAAGAACAAGAACGAGAAACTGACGCGGAAGCTCGACGAGACGCTCGTCACGCTCAACCATTGCGCGGAGCTGTCGAACTCGACCGAGGTGGAGTACTTAAAGAACGTCTTGTACAATTACATGCTGGGCAAGGAGGGGCTCGTGTTGGCGAGGGTGATCGCGGCCGTTTGCAAGTTCGACCCCGAGCAGACGGAGACCATTATGCAGAGGGAACAGCAGAAGCAGACGTTGGTGAGTTTGGGCGTTAATTGCGTTTCCCAGCGTTTTAAAATGTCGATTTTCGGTTTCAGCTCGGCCAGTTGGGGATCCTTTGAGATCGCAGCGTAAATTATCTGTAAAATATTTGTAAATATATACGATATATGAAAATTTCCATTGTACAAGTAACAAGCTAATTTATAGTCTCATGTATTATTTACCAATTTTATTTATATTTTTTTATACTGATAATTTGTTCGTTTACTTTAAAGTGATTTCTTTCTTCGATGATATAATGGCAATTAATCGACTAACAAACTGACCAATTAGTGAAATATCGAACTAACCCCATCGAAAGAAACAAAGCGAAATAGTTGGGATAGATTGCAATTGCTCCTTCTTTTTTAAAATTGTTTATATTTCTTTTATACTTTTTAAATATTATAATTCACCTAAAGCTAATTATACACTTATTAAAATATGTTGTAAGTTATATAAACAAGAAGAAAATTGTGAACAAATTCTCAATCAAAACGAAGAATTCCTTTTTATAAATGATAAATAATAACGTGCTGTGCTATTAAAATAAAAATCGTTTTATTGAAAGTAAATCTTAAATCGTTATCGTTCTTTTTACCTAATCACCACCCAAAAAAATGTATTTAAATTAATGATAACTTAAAGATCAACTAACATTGTCCGCCTCTTCAGTTTGCGTTTGCTCTAAAAAAATTTGTATCACAAAACGAACGAGTTGCAGTGAATTAAACTGAATCGATAAGCGGATAATCGAATTTCTCCTCGTCAACATGCTATTTTAGAAAAGAAAAATAATCAAAAAGAAACTTATAATTGTATCCTGTTTCATTTCTCTAGTAGTTAATAATTACATGTTTATATGTATATTCGTTTCCTCATATATAAAATAATCTAGAGAAATTAATTGGAAAAGAACAAAATCGAATCTAAGCTGCGGTTGCGTGACCATAAACGTTCTCGTCGGAATAGGCTATGTACAAAAAGAAGTCTTCTTCGTGATGTTCCTAAAACGAAGAAAACGATTAGTGAAACGCTCTCTCCTCGCTTTCGCCGACAGTAACCTGATACAAGGAGCCCATCGTGGCCGATGTCGGCGGAATCACGTTATTGACGAAGAAGAACAGAGCGTCTTCCGGTCTCAAGTGGATCCTTTTGCGGATCAAAAAGTAAAATTGTCCCACCGTCAAGTCTGACGGCACCAAATACTTCTTCTTATCCAAATCGCCGATACGAGTCTTCGGCGCCTTCTCCACGATCACCTAAAACAAAAAGATTCTTAATAAAACGGCAAGAAGTTGTCCTCCTTTTCTTCTTCGCTATTTTCTCTCTTCTCAAGAAGTTGTCTGGGATGGAATAGAACCGAAAATAGGTCGAATAATCATTGCCAATGGTAGTTTTGGCAGAATAATCCTCGAAATTTCGAATACTGTCAAGGTTCTACACGCGAAATTAGGAATCTGTTCTATTTTCTCGTTTATGATTCTCGCGTATTTTTGAGCAGCGAGTGACGAAAATAGAAAACAGCTGTTTTTGACAAAGCCGAATGACGCAATAAGCGATATTTTGGTGCGTTCTCTTTAACAATATTTACAAAAGAGACGTTAAAGAACGTACGTGTTATCAATATACGTGATAATTACGAACAACAAAGGATATTTGTTCCATTACATACAATCAACGTTTGGCAAATCCCTCAATTCGTGCCAATATAATTGCGTTAATCTTTAGGAACGTGATGACTAATGCAAAATTAGATGCATCATTTTAATTATTCGCATTCGCCTAGAACTTCCATCGTAAATAAATAATAAAATCGTGCGACCTTGGAGCCATATTGAAAACAAAAACATTTCTTTTAACTGTAAATGTAACCAGATTATTGGCGAAGAATCGAGCAAAATTAGTCGCAATTTCTCGATCAATTTTTATGCAAAATCACCGTTTTGCTATTTCATGCTAAAACGACAAATCCAATTGCGATTCAGAATCAATCGCAACGTGATGCAAACGATTTTCGCACGTAGAAGTGCAATGGGGGAATAACATTCGCGAGATACGTACTGGCACTCTCTCGGGATATTTCCTCCTGATTTTCTCGCCCTCGGCTTTCCTCTTCTCGAACGGGTGCTCCTCTTTGTATTGGAACTTCATTGTTGCACTGTTATCACGATGAATTTGACTTTTCTAAGCAAAAAACGAAACTTGTTTTTATGCACTCGATTTATGCGAAGTTATTCACTCTAGCTATTCGGAACTATTATTTGTTATGACTCGATCTGACAAAAACAATCGATGGCGCTCCGTTCATACGACACTACCTTAGTTTGTTCAATTACAAACGATCGACGCGATGCGAACGATCGATCGATTTTAATTATTATTAGCGATTAATCGATTCGGAAATTAATAAAAATCACCGTTACGTCGAGCACTTCTTGCGATTCGAACGGAATCGAATCAATAACGTAGTTTATATTGACTAATCTCGCTGGCGACATCTGGGAAACAAGCGTCGAACAATGTGCTGCGGTTAATTCAAACGAATTGCTGAATTAATTTGTGATTTCGCGATTTTTTGTAACCGGTTATTTTATTATAAAATTATAGCTTCATATATATATGCAATTTATTAAATTAATTTCATAAATGAACAAGTAACAATTCTTTCGAATTTAAGCTCTCATGCGCTACTTTATGCATATTACGTCGAAATACAATTGTTCCGAAATAATTTCGTAAATTAAATCGAAAGAGTGTTGGAAGTGGGATAAAATAACACTCGCAAAAAGTAATTAATTTAATGAGCATTCGCCATCAGAAACCATGTAACGTTGCCAATTTTCTTCCACATATTCGTATCGATTTAGTTACCAGCAACAATAACTCCGATTATCCTTTATTACTGCGCGTATCGCTTAGAATTGTTCAGGTCGAAGATTAGGCTATATGCCTCCGATGGAGACGTAAGACGAGTGTTTGTCTACATCGGAGTTGATCCGCTGGTGTATGTAGGACTCTTAAGCGAATAAAATACAACGCTTCATCTACGGTGCGTTTAATTCGCTTTTGTCGGCTCCCTTTATTTGTCGACTAATTCGTCTTCGTTTAATCTATGCTTAACGCTTTGAAAGTGCCCTCGACGCCGAACAGATCGCTCGCGGTCTTCGGCTTGCCCGGCCGCTTGCTCTCGTCCACCAGCAGCTTCTCCTCGCCCAGGAAGTAGTCGAGGTTGTCCAGGTAGAGTCTGCGCTGCTTTTCTGTCGATAACAACAACAAAAGTCAACGTTTGCCTTCTCTCTTCTTGCGCCTTTTAGTTACCTAATAGTTCTTCGACGGTTGGCGACCCGCCGTCGAGATCCTTCGGCAAGCACTCCTTCGGCACGTGCTCGTACAAACTCGCGTTGTCGCCGGTGTGCACGTGGAACTGAAAGAGAAAGCGCGGAAAAGCGTGAAAAACAACGCGCGAACGAACGGGACGCTCAAAAGTACCGCCTCCAGCAGCTCCTTCTTCAGCAGCGGCTTAATCATGTTGAGGATCACGTCGATGTACGTCGGGCTGTTGATGAAGTGAAACGCCTTCAAGCGCACGGGCATCCCCTCCTGCAACACGATTCGTTTGTGATTCAACCGCGAAGAAGCTTTCGCGAGCGTGTCACCTGCAGGTAAAAGAAGAACTTTTTCAGCTGCAGCAAATTGAACTTGGCCACGTGGCCGAAGCTGAGTTTGGCCGCGTCGACGACGATGACGAGGCCCGGTGCGGTGCCCTGCTGGTGCAAGGTCAACGTGTTCACCATGTCGAAGCCTTTGATCGCCTGCGCCATTTGAAAGTCGTCCGGATCCGACGTCAGGAACGACACGAAGACGATGCGATACTTTTCCGGCGTGCGTTTGTCCAAGGGCGCGTACAACCTTGAAATGGGCGTTTCTTGGGTCGAAAGGAAGTTGCTTTCGCGCGGGCACTCACAGTTTATTGACGTGTTTGAATTGCTCCGCGTCGCGGGGGTCGCGGCTTGCGAAGAATTCCGGACAGAGGGTGCGCGACGTGTAGAAGTTGTCGATCGTCTTCTTCGCCAGCTCGTTGCTGTACTCGCAGCTGTGCAGGAAGAGGATTAGGTCCAGTTCTGAGAAGCGGAACGCATTGAGGGCGTCGAATGGAATCGTTCGGCGGGTCGTACCTGTGAGTTGCGGCAGATGCGGCTGCTTGGCGAGCCAATCGGCCAAAGCGGTCACGTCCTCTCGCTTCAGCTCCTCGTTCCTCGCGTACTCGTTCGCCGCCGGGTAAAAGTTCATTTCGCTTGCGACACGCTGCACGGATTCGACTTGTTCAATGGTCGCTCGTCGCTTATAACTTTCTAAGCAACGTCCCCTACTATTTATTTTGCCGTTCGCTGATTGATCTTCGTGCACGTTGAACACCAAAACACGAAATCGTTCGTGTCGCAAGAAAATTGCTTGTCATTGAAATCGTGAATAAATAGCTGAGGGAAATTAGGCATTTCACCGCGGGAAAATCTCGTTAGCTCAGCTCGGAGCAATGCGGACTTTTGGCGTGGATTAGTTTCCTACTTTTTAACGCGAATTTCCTTCGAATCGGTAACTTTTACGAATAAAAATCATAAGGACCTTTTTGTAGGCAATTTCCTAATCTACAACTTTGTTCCGATACATTTTTGCGGTTGAAGCGACCGTTGACGAGATATTCGCGAAAAAGTATTCATGGTCACCTTTGACACCGTGAAAAATCTTTAGCTCAATGGGGACTTGACGTCGATTAATTTACTACGATTTAACTCGAATTATCGTCAAAACGGTTACTCCTACGAATAAAAGTCATAAAGACCTTTTTGTAGGCAATTTCCTAATCTACAAGTTTGTTCCGATACATTTTTGCGGTAGAAGCGACAGTTGACGAGATATTCGCGAAAGAGCATTCATGGTCACCTTTGACACCGTGAAAAATCTTTAGCTCAATGGGGACTTTTGACGTCGATTAATTTACTACGTTTTTAACTCGAATTATCGTCAAAACGGTTACTTTTACGAATAAAAGTCGTAAGGACCTTTTTGTAGGCAGTTTCCTAATCTATAACTTTGATCCGATACATTTTTGCGGTGGAAGCGACCGTTAACGAGATATTCGCGAAAAAGCATTCATGGTCACCTTTGACACCGTGAAAAATCTTTAGCTCAATGGGGACTTTTGACGTCGATTAATTTACTACGTTTTTAACTCGAATTATCGTCAAAACGGTTACTTTTACGAATAAAAGTCATAAGGACCTTTTTGTAGGCAGTTTCCTAATCTATAACTTTGATCCGATACATTTTTGCGGTGGAAGCGACCGTTAACGAGATATTCGCGAAAGAGCATTCATGGTCACCTTTGACACCGTGAAAAATCTTTAGCTCAATGGGGACTTTTGACGTCGATTAATTTACTACGTTTTTAACTCGAATTATCATCAAAACGGTTACTCCTACGAATAAAAGTCATAAGGACCTTTTTGTAGGCAATTTCCTAATCTACAACTTTGTTCCGATACATTTTTGCGGTAGAAGCGACCGTTGACGAGATATTCGCGAAAAAGCATTCATGGTCACCTTTGACACCGTGAAAAATCTTTAGCTCAATGGGGACTTTTGACGTCGATTAATTTACTACGTTTTAACTCGAATTATCGTCAAAACGGTTACTCCTACGAATAAAAGTCATAAGGACCTTTTTGTAGGCAATTTCCTAATCTACAACTTTGTTCCGATACATTTTTGCGGTAGAAGCGACCGTTGACGAGATATTCGCGAAAAAGCATTCATGGTCACCTTTGACACCGTGAAAAATCTTTAGCTCAATGGGGACTTTTGACGTCGATTAATTTACTACGTTTTTAACTCGAATTATCGTCAAAACGGTTGCTTTAACGAATACAAGTCATAGAAACCTTTTTGTAGGCAATTTCCTAATCTACAACTTTGATAACGTGTCATTTTGCTGTAAAAGTGACGGTTAACGAGATATTCGCGAAGAAAGAACTAATGGTCATCTTTGACACCGTGGAAAATCTTTCGCTCAACTCGGATCGATGGGGACTTTTGACAGTTGATCAAGATTAACATTCAATTGAATCTAAATGTCACCGGCCGTTTCTTGAACTCGAATCAATCGAAAATGGATCAATAATCGTCGATCGGATTCGGATTATCGTAAAAGACGAAACAATTTCGTTTTGACTAGGTCATTAATTATCGGCACGTGTACGATTTAAGCTGGAAAATTCGACCTTGCCGTTTCTAAATTTAATCACAATTTTTCACTCAATTAATAATGCATATAATTAGCAGACAAACTTGATGATACCATTGGAGACATTAATTTGCATTAGTTGCATGTTTCCTCTCCTAAATTCGCGACATCATAATTCGCATTATTTGCATAAAGTGTCTGCGATTTGATGCGTCCGAATTTTATCGATAAATTGTTCGCATTATAAGCTTTTGACGACGAGCCGTACATTGTTAGTATTCGCCGAGGCGTTTATGCTAATTGCAAAATTATTTGCATCTATAAAAGTTGAAAAAAAAAACCGCAGCAAAAACCTGTGCCTTGAACTTAACGATTTGTTTTGCAATTAAATCGATATAATAATTAGTAATTAATGATTTAACGAGAGTAATTAACGGCGAGGAAGTCGTTAGATTTAATTCGCAAAAGCGCAGACTAATCCGTTTTGTTTAAAAAAAAATGAATTCGACTAATTCGAAGATGCAAAAGCATCAAATCGCGATGAGAAAATTCGACGTTGAATGCTGAGGAACAGAACAAGCGCAAAAATTCATCCTTGAGGCTAATTAAAAACACAAAAAAGTTGTTAACGCTCGTGACCTTTATCATATTAACTATTTCTAAATTATCAACAAAAAAAAAACAACAACAAAACAGCAAATTCTTTTTCGAACGTTCGTCAATCGATGTCCAACCGTTTGAACGTTCCTTCGACGCCGAACACGTCCGTCTCGTTCTTCGGTTTGCCCGGCCGTCGCGACTCGTCCGCGACCATCGCTTCGTCGGCGACGAAGTATTCGGCGTTCTCCAGGAACGTGCGCCTTTGCGAACCTAAAATACGATCGCTTTTATTTCTCTTCCGTTACGGATCCGAAGAATTCTCTTCACGTACGCAACATCTCGTCGATTGACGGCGACTCGCCGCCGAGCTCTTTCGGCAAACAGTTCTTCGGCACGTACGGATACAACATGCTCAAATCCGTCGTGTGAACGTGAAGCTAAAGAAATTAGGGAATTAATTAGCGATTCGGATCGCTCGCACAAAACTCTATGGACGAAATTGCACGCAACTGCGTCAGTTTATAACCTACCCTAAACCAACGTAACTTAAGCTAACGTAACCTGAAAGTTAACAACGAGGTAAAATGTAGAGCAACGACGATCCTGTCGTTTAGTGTCATTCGTGATGAACCGCAATTTTCAATTTGATTTTACCCGCCCGTTTCGAAGATTTGAATCAACGCGCGCTCACGTCCGTCACAAACCGACGCATTTGCTTCGTAGAGTTCGCCGGCGGGAAGTTCAAAAGTAATCATCTTACGACTTCGAGGAGCTCCTTCTTCATGAACGGCTTAATCAAGCTCATCACCTTATCGATGAACGACGGACTGTTGATGAAGTGGATGCCCTTGACGCGCACGGGCATCGCCTCCTGCAGGAGGGAGGACGATTTGCGTTAAAATCGAATCGTTCGCAGCGATCGCTCACCGACCTGCAGGTAGTAGAAGAACTTTTTCAAGTGGATCAAGTTCAGTTTGATGACGTGCGCGAACACGACGCCCGCCATATCGATGACGATGACGACGCCCGGCGCCGTGCCCTCCCTGCGCAGCGTCAACATCGTGACCATGTCGAAACCTTTGACCTGGTTGTAGAACTGATAGACGTCCGGATCGGTGTCGATCAGTTTGCAATAGACGACGCGGCAATTGTCCGTCGTCCGCTTGTCGAGGTGTGCGTACAACCTGCGAGCGAGAAGAGCGTTTTTCGTCGACGAAAAGAGAAGCGAAATAGTCGCGATCTTACACCGAATTCACGCACTTCTCGAACGTGTCCGTGCGGGGATCGCAGTCGCGGAAGAATTCCGGACAGAGGCGGCGCGACGTGTAGAAGTTGTCGATGGTCGTCTTCGCCAGTTCGTTGCGATAGTGGCAACTGTGCAGGAAGAGGATCAATTCCAGTTCTGCACGCGAAAAGTGAAGGCAGTTAGTTGAATTTCGTGGACGATAGCTGTTAATTAATTACCGTTCAATGCGGGCAAATGCGGTTGCTTGTCGAGCCATTCTCTCAACGCCGCGACGTCCTCCTTCTTCAACTCGCGATCGTTTGCGTACTCTTTCGCCGCTGGATAATAGTCGATTGGCATTTTGGCGACGACTGACCGAGAGTCGAAAGTTCGGATGGACAATGCGAGCGCTTTTGCTCTTTTTTCTTTCGCGTACAACCTGCCTTTGTTATATAACCTTTTTGTTTTCGCAATTTATTCCATCTCTATTGCGTGATCGTAATTACCTGCTTTTTGTCTACAAACAACGTATGTAATTAGTCGTTACGTTTTTTTTTTTAATTAGCCACCGTGTGACAAATACGTTTTGATGCAGTGCGTATAAAACGGAATCGGGTCAGAAGTTTTTTGGCAGGGATCATTTCCTTAAGTCGAGTCGCGATACGTTTTTGGCTGCAATTAAAAAGCGTTTCGTTAAATTTAGGCCCGAAATCAAATTTTTGCATTGGGTCATCCATCGCATTCGCATGATTTGACTCGATGCGATGTCGCTGCATTGCCCGAATTGAAAATTAAGTCAAAATGATCTTTTTCTCAGGGAACTTCAACGATCGTTACAGCTCCGAGACTTTATGACATAAAATGAGCTCGAAATCAAGTTTTTGCGTTGGGCCATCTACCACATTCTCATGATTTGACTCGATGCGATGTCGCTGCATTGCCTAAATTGAAAATTAAGTCAAAATGATCTTTTTCTCAGGGAACTTCAACGATCGTTACAGCTCCGAGACTTTATGACATAAAATGAGCTCGAAATCAAGTTTTTGCGTTGGGCCATCTACCACATTCTCATGATTTGACTCGATGCGATGTCGCTACATTGCCCAAATTGAAAATTAAGTCAAAATGATCTTTTTCTCAGGGAACTTCAACGATCGTTACAGCTCCGAGACTTTATGACATAAAATGAGCTCGAAATCAAGTTTTTGCGTTGGGCCATCTACCACATTCTCATGATTTGACTCGATGCGATGTCGCTGCATTGCCTAAATTGAAAATTAAGTCAAAATGATCTTTTTCTCAGGGAACTTCAACGATCGTTACAGCTCCGAGACTTTATGACATAAAATGAGCTCGAAATCAAGTTTTTGCGTTGGGCCATCTACCACATTCTCATGATTTGACTCGATGCGATGTCGCTACATTGCCCAAATTGGAAATTAAGTCAAAATGATCTTTTTCTCAGGGAACTTCAACGATCGTTACAGCTCCGAGACTTTATGACATAAAATGAGCTCGAAATCAAGTTTTTGCGTTGGGCCATCTACCACATTCTCATGATTTGACTCGATGCGATGTCGCTGCATTGCCTAAATTGAAAATTAAGTCAAAATGATCTTTTTCTCAGGGAACTTCAACGATCGTTACAGCTCCGAGACTTTATGACATAAAATGAGCTCGAAATCAAGTTTTTGCGTTGGGCCATCTACCACATTCTCATGATTTGACTCGATGCGATGTCGCTACATTGCCCAAATTGGAAATTAAGTCAAAATGATCTTTTTCTCAGGGAACTTCAACGATCGTTACAGCTCCGAGACTTTATGACATAAAATGAGCTCGAAATCAAGTTTTTGCGTTGGGCCATCTACCACATTCTCATGATTTGACTCGATGCGATGTCGCTACATTGCCCAAATTGGAAATTAAGTCAAAATGATCTTTTTCTCAGGGGACTTCAACGATCGTTACAGCTCCGAGACTTTATGACATAAAATGAGCTCGAAATCAAGTTTTTGCGTTGGGCCATCTACCACATTCTCATGATTTGACTCGATGCGATGTCGCTGCATTGCCTAAATTGAAAATTAAGTCAAAATGATCTTTTTCTCAGGGAACTTCAACGATCGTTACAGCTCCGAGACTTTATGACATAAAATGAGCTCGAAATCAAGTTTTTGCGTTGGGCCATCTACCACATTCTCATGATTTGACTCGATGCGATGTCGCTACATTGCCCAAATTGGAAATTAAGTCAAAATGATCTTTTTCTCAGGGAACTTCAACGATCGTTACAGCTCCGAGACTTTATGACATAAAATGAGCTCGAAATCAAGTTTTTGCGTTGGGCCATCTACCACATTCTCATGATTTGACTCGATGCGATGTCGCTGCATTGCCTAAATTGAAAATTAAGTCAAAATGATCTTTTTCTCAGGGAACTTCAACGATCGTTACAGCTCCGAGACTTTATGACATAAAATGAGCTCGAAATCAAGTTTTTGCGTTGGGCCATCTACCACATTCTCATGATTTGACTCGATGCGATGTCGCTACATTGCCCAAATTGGAAATTAAGTCAAAATGATCTTTTTCTCAGGGAACTTCAACGATCGTTACAGCTCCGAGACTTTATGACATAAAATGAGCTCGAAATCAAGTTTTTGCGTTGGGCCATCTACCACATTCTCATGATTTGACTCGATGCGATGTCGCTACATTGCCCAAATTGGAAATTAAGTCAAAATGATCTTTTTCTCAGGGGACTTCAACGATCGTTACAGCTCCGAGACTTTATGACATAAAATGAGCTCGAAATCAAGTTTTTGCGTTGGGCCATCTACCACATTCTCATGATTTGACTCGATGCGATGTCGCTGCATTGCCCGAATTGAAAATTAAGTCAAAATGATCTTTCTCTGAAGGAATTTCGACTTTATGACATAAAACGAGTCCAAACGTGCGCTTGAATCGCTTTTTTTAGTGCAACAACAAACGTATCGAGGCTGGAGACGAGTCATTCGACCTAACGAACGATCCCTGATCAGAATTTGTTTTGTAGCCACTGTGCATTACGTGTTTGTTTTTTTTTCATTGTTCTTGTCCACCATTGAAAAGTTAAAGTGAAAAGTTAAACGTTTAATTTAAAGCAAAAACAAACGATTTAATTACATATTTATCCAAAAGTAAGAATTAAAAAGTGTACGAAATACAAAGTCGTTGATTTTGCATAATCAAATGGCAAGCTACTACCCAAAAAACTTCAAAAACGTTTAAACTTCGATAATCCAGGTAAAAACCGTAAATCAATCGTTTCTTCGTCGTTTTGGCTCATTAAAGGAGGGTAAAAAGAAACAAAAAAGAAAGTGCGTTGCAATCGTTATTCAAAATATGAAGCTGGCTCAAAACGTCTCTGAGAAAGTTTAAAACTTTCCTCGAGAAACGTGAAAATAACTTTTCGTTCGCGGAATGAACGACAACTGAAGGCGCTCAGTAATTGATCTGCAATTGGCAGTTAAAAGCGGCTTTTTGCGACAGCCTAATATTAAACAATCTGCTCATCTGTCCGATTAGATCATCAATGTAATTCTAAAAGTTTTTTCGTGCGACCGGTAATCACGATGGGAGATGGCCTCGGTTCAAGTGCAAAATTACACTTCGCATTAGATGCGATAACGGACCGACGCGAATCGACGCGAAACGATTGCAAACAAGCAGAAAGGAGAAAGGAACGAGCAGGATTCTGGTGGATGCGCCGGGGCAAGTCGAGAGATTTAATGGCGAATTCTTCGCAATTTCGTTTCTTAATTAACACTAATCGAATGCTACGACAAGACGTTTGTTCTCGAGTCGATTAATCGATGTCCAACTTTTTGAACGTCCCTTCGACGCCGAAGATCTTGTCGAAATCTTTGCCCTTCTCCGCTCGCTTACTCTCGTCGACCATCACCGTCGAATCCTGCACGAACCAATCGGCGTTCGCCAAGAAATTCCTCTTCTGCTTATCTGCAAGCCGAACGAACGAAAATATTGATTAAAACTGCAGTTGGGTAGTTAATAACCCTTTACCGAAGATTTCCTCCTTGGTGCCGGCCTTGCCGCCGTAATCGTTCGGCAGCCCTTCCTTGGGTATGTACTCGTAAACGTCCTCGAGCTTCTGATGGACGAACAACTGACACCGACAGGACCGAAAACGACGAAAACGTAATCGAACAAAAGAAGAAAAAAAAAACAACACCGCCTCACCATATCCCACAGCTCCTTCTTGAGGAACGGCTTGATCAGCGCCAAGATCTTATCCATGAACGGCACGATGTTGATGAAGTGGATGCCCTTCAATCGGACCGGAAGCGCCTCCTTCGACGGCAAAGAGAACGCAACAACAGAAACAATCGCACCGAGTCGCGGCAAAACGCTCACCTGCACGTAGAACAACATCTTCTTCACGTGCAGCAGATTGACGCGGGCCAAATGGCTCAAGGTGGCGCCGCTCAAGTCCGCCAGCAGCACGTGGCCGTCGCTGGTGCCGTCTTGCTCGAGGTGCAAGAGGGCGCCCATGTCGATCGCCTTGAACAGACTCAAAACGCTGAACTTGTCCGCGTTCGTGTCGCGCAACGCCGCGTAGTAAATCGTGTAGTTCTCTTTCGTCTTGATCGGCAACGGGGCCGAGTAGCTGAAACGGAAAGCGGCGAATTAGAACGCACTCTTTTGTCGTTGTTGTCGTTGTTGTTGTTGTTTTAGCTCGAAGCGTCACCGACAATATGAACACGTTCGCCACGTGGGAGTCGCGCGGATCGCGATTGCGGAAGAAGTCGACGCTGTGCGCTCGCATCGTGTAAAACGTTTCGATCGTCGCCTTCGCGAACTCGCTGCGATTGTAGCAACTGTGTTGGAAGACGATCAGTTGCAGTTCTGTGGGGTGGAGAGAGAGAGACGATTGCGGTTTTTTTTCTTTCTTGCGCGAATGGTTTGGATTAGTTCGAGAGTTACCGGAGATTTTTGGCAGGTGCGCCTGTTTGTCCATCCACTCGGTTAGCGCCCTGATGTCCTCCCGCTTCAGGCCGCTGTTCTTCCTGTATTCGTCCTCGACGTTCGCACTCTTCACCGACATTGCGTGTTGGTTGCTTTGGCAATTGTTTTAATCGAAAACGACAAACAAATTGAGCGAAAAAGAAAAGCGAAATTAAAAAAAAAAAACGAGGAATAAGAAATTGTAATAAATGGAAATTGAGTGTGGCAGCGGAATAATGATTGGAAACTGGTACGTGAGCGAACAGATGATTAGCTACTAACTAATATCGGAGCGATTAACGATATATCTGCGAACGAGCGACCATTAAGCAACAAAAAAAAGGAAAGAGAGGAATTCATTATCATAATATCCAGTTTTTATTTTGTTTTGTAAGAAAATGTGGAAAGAGAGAACGAAAATGTTGCATATTTATGGGCGGCAATATAATCATCGAGTCCTCGACATCAGTGTCGTCAAGTTTGCAAGGACGTTTAACTGCTTTTTGGAATTAGTGGCCGTTCGAAAGAAACAAACAATTATGGATCTTTGTTGGGAAGAAAAAACTTTTCTCGTCGTTTCAGCAACTTTTTTAAATTTACTTTGCGGTTACATCATGTTCAGATCATTTGAGCAAATTTTCATAACTTTTTCTCTGGAGATATCTGATTTTCAGATTATTTGAGCAACTTTTGCTAAGTTTTCCTTTGAAGATATTTGATTTGTACTTCATTTGAGCAAGTTTCTTAAGTTTTCCTTTGAAGATATTTGATTTTTAGATCATTTGAGCAATTTTTCATAACTTTTTCTTTGGAGATATCTGATTTTCAGATTATTTGAGCAACTTTTGCTAAGTTTTCCTTTGAAGATATTTGATTTGTAAATCATTTGAGCAAGTTTCTTAACCTTTCCTTTGAAGATATTTGATTTTTAGATCATTCGAGCAATTTTTCTGAACCTTAGCTTTGAAGACATTTGATTTTTATATCATTGGAGCAAGTTTTGCTAAGTTTTCCTTTGAAGATATTTGATTTGTAAATCATTTGAGCAAGTTCCTTAAGTTTTCCTTTGAAGATATTTGATTTTTAGATCACTTGAGCAATTTTTCTGAACCTTAGCTTTGAAGACATTTGATTTTTATATCATTGGAGCAACTTTTGCTAACTTTTCCTTTCAAGATATTTGATTTGTAAATCATTTGAGCAAGTTTCTTAAGTTTTCCTTTGAAGATATTTGATTTTTAGATCACTTGAGCAATTTTGCTGAACCTTAGCTTTGAAGACATTTGATTTTTATATCATTTGAGCAAGTTTCTTAAGTTTTCCTTTGAAGATATTTGATTTGTAAATCATTTGAGCAAGTTTCTTAAGTTTTCCTTTGAAGATATTTGATTTTTAGATCATTTGAGCAATTTTTCATAACTTTTTCTTTGGAGATATCTGATTTTCAGATTATTTGAGCAACTTTTGCTAAGTTTTCCTTTGAAGATATTTGATTTGTAAATCATTTGAGCAAGTTTCTTAACCTTTCCTTTGAAGATATTTGATTTTTAGATCATTCGAGCAATTTTTCTGAACCTTAGCTTTGAAGACATTTGATTTTTATATCATTGGAGCAAGTTTTGCTAAGTTTTCCTTTGAAGATATTTGATTTGTAAATCATTTGAGCAAGTTCCTTAAGTTTTCCTTTGAAGATATTTGATTTTTAGATCACTTGAGCAATTTTTCTGAACCTTAGCTTTGAAGACATTTGATTTTTATATCATTGGAGCAACTTTTGCTAACTTTTCCTTTCAAGATATTTGATTTGTAAATCATTTGAGCAAGTTTCTTAAGTTTTCCTTTGAAGATATTTGATTTTTAGATCACTTGAGCAATTTTGCTGAACCTTAGCTTTGAAGACATTTGATTTTTATATCATTTGAGCAAGTTTCTTAAGTTTTCCTTTGAAGATATTTGATTTGTAAATCATTTGAGCAAGTTTCTTAAGTTTTCCTTTGAAGATAATTAGTTTTTGAATAAATTGATCAACTTTTTTAACTTTTATTTTGAAGATTCATCATCTTCGGATCATTTGAGTAATATTATTTGACGATGCATGATTTTTTGAGCAACTTTTGTCGTTCCTTTTGCAAATGAATCATAATTATTTGTTTGATGGAACGTACGTGACGACAAAATCAGTCTACGGATTCGCTTAATTCGATTTAAATTGCTTTACAAACAAAATCAAAACTAAAAACTTTTCAATTGTGCCGACTAACACGCCAGTAATTCACCGATTTAATTTATTCAATTACCTTCAATTCCTACGACGAAATGCACAGGTACGACAACTGGTTCGTCGAACGATTGAGGTAATCTTTTTCTCACGTAAAAGAAACGCGACCGACGATGGCGAGACGAATTGAGTGATTGTAATTAGAAAACAAGAGCCGGATTGATTAAGGAACGAGTTTGCTAAAGGTTATAAAATTGCGTTGGGTAATCTAATAAAAGCAAATAATGCGTAATAAATCAACGGCAAATTAACAAATTAAATTGCACATTTGCATAATTTCGTCGAGTAATATTTTTTAATTGATCACTAATTAACAACATCATTGTGTCCGACACGCAAATCAAACAAATTAATCCGCTCAAAACAAAGTTCCAATTCGTAATTTTTACTCGTAATGGATCAAATCATTACACGCAATTAGACTTTGAAAGTGAATTCCTTTTCCCTATGCCGAGGCGAGTTTGCATGAATTGCGTCTGTGGAAATGGCGAAGGTAAAATTCATGTTGGTTCAATACTCTAGATCGATTTCGCAATGCGTTAATTGCCCTCGATACGAAACGAAAAGAAAACAGGTTGCGCTATGAGAGAATCATACTTTTATTATCGCCACTTTTATTTCGTTTACAACGACTATTAGTAATTCGTTTATGGTAATCATAATTCACTGGAAAAAAAAACAAACTTTTAGCCGGTTTTCCGCGCCATATATCACGTTTAATTGCTCGCTCCACTGGGAAAAAACGGCTAACGTGCAATAAAAACCGACAACAATAATAATAAGCGTTGTCCTTGTTCACAATAAACTTGCTTACGTACGTACAATGATATAACGAGTTTAATAACAAAATATTCTAAACCGATCAGGAAAATGCGAACGAGAAACGACATCGAATGGATACGATTTATTTTCCATTCGCCAAACGGAAGGAAATCAATCGATGTCCAATTTCTTGAAAGTGCCCTCGATCCCGAACACCTCGCTGACGTCCTTCGACTTCCCGACGCGTTTCGTCTCGTCGACGATCAATTTCTCCTCGTCTTTCAAATAATCCGCGAAATCGTGCAAACGTCGCTTTTCCAATTCTACGAAAAAAAAAACACAATCAAAAATCAAGGAAATGACACGCGTCAACGTCAGCTCCTGTCAACAGTTGAGGTTAAATGGTCCAAACTTTCGATTTACCGTGCAACTCCATGCACGAGCCGGCTTTGCCTCCGTACTCGTTCGGCAGACACTCTTGCGGCACGAACTCGAACAACGTTTCCAATTTGCGATGCGTTTTAATCTGCGAACGGAAACCGCGTTAATTGAATGCGATGCTCGACAGTGTCGCTGCCTGAGAGCGAATCGAAACCGACCATCGAGAGCATGTCGCTCTTGAGGAACGGCCGCAACAGCGCCAACGACCGGTCGACGATCGCGTTCGAATTGATCATGTGGATCGCTTTCAATCTGATCGGCAGCGCGTCCTGCACGTACAAAGTGTGCCTCTTCACGATGCTAAAGTCCGTCTTGGCGAAATGGGCCATCGACGAGCCGGCCGAGTCGATGATGGCCACTTCGCCCCGCGACGTCGCTATCATCGCCGACCAAATCGAGCACATCATGTCCATCTTCTTGTAATGCTCCTGGCAGTCGTACTTCGTCGGGTCCGCGTCGAGGAAGCGGTACAACGTGACGTGGTAGCCTTCGCGCGTCTTCGCCGGCAGCAGGCACATCAACCTGGAAGAGGTTGGAACGTGAAAGGAGCGCGATGAAGAATGCGAGATGGTAATTCGTGCATCGTGTCGATGGTCCGCTGGATGCTCGCCAAGTTGCGGTTGCGGGAAATCTCCGGGAAGTACGTGCGCATCGTCGCGTAATTCTCGATCGTCGTCTTCGCGAACTCGCTGTTATAGTCGCAACTTGTCAGGAAACGTGCCAGTTGCAGTTCTACGGTTTGGAATTGAGTTGAGGCGATTCGTTTCGTTGGTCAAACTTACCGGTGAATCGTGGCAGATGCGGCTGTTTCGCGATCCATTCGTTCAATTGTTGAACGTGCTCGCGTTTCAGTTCCTTGTCTTCCCTATAAACGTCCTCGATGTCGACGACGTTCATTCTCGATTCGACGATACTTTACCGACAATGTGACGAACAGTGAATGAGCGGCAGGCACGTGCGGCTCATATTTTTTAAACGTTTATCCGCCACGATCGGCTTTTAAACGGTATGATTGTACGAAACGGGAAAATTGCCCGTTTTTATTCTTAATGATAATGGTAATATAATAACCGTACAATGAAATCGAGACCTTCGTTTCGAACGGAACACTAATATTAACAATCACTGGCAATGCAATTCGAATATTATTATTAATACATAATTAGGAAGCCGCAGGTGACCTCGACTTCTTTTCATGCCTATCGGCGTTCCTTTTTTTTTTATTTTCGCGAATTGCTAAACTTGAAAAACAACCATTTATCTTCAAGAAATCAAACAGTCATTTGTTTACTCAATAATTAACCATTTTAATTGACGCGCTCCGTGAGATGGCAGAACGCGATTTAATCGAGTTATTATTTGATATTGATGAAATGATTCGCTGCGAAAACAAGAATAAGTTCATCATCACAATTTAAACTTAAAATTAATTAGCACCAATTAGCATTGCTATATTAAATTAGTGTTCGGACGCATTCCGTTAGATGGCAGCATGCAACTAAATCAAGCCATTAATTATAATGAGTTTGCTAATTTCAAAAACATTTATAATTAATAAATCGTAATTTAAACAAATAGTCATTTATTTATTCAATTAAACCATCCCACGAAGGGAGAAAATAGCGTAGGAGAAGTATTTATTCAATTGTTAACAATTTAATTTGCATTATTGTTTAGCGCGTTCCGTGAGATGGCGGAACACGATATAATCGAGTTATTAGAATTAATTGGTTTCTAATGCAAGAATTAATCAATTTCCATCATTAATTTCCCTTAATTCAAATAAATGATCAGTTAATTATTTACTAATTAACAATTCCAAAGTCAGTGTTAAGAGATTGTTCACGAGATGACATCATGTGATTTAAGTGAGCTATTATTTGATATTAATGAATTTATTGGATTTTAAGGCAAGAATTAGTTAATTTAAACAAATAATAATTTAATTATACTTGAATTAGCAATTAAAAATTCATATTCAAGACAGCTGAAAACTAGATGCCTATATTATCGACTTGATGCATGCGCTATTTGGTATTTTTAATTCTGACGTTTATTATAAGGTTATAATTAAATGTTTGTTGTTTTATATTAATTAACGAAAAGAAACAAGTAATTTAATTGAAAGAACATGTCGCGACCGGAGTATTTGGCGCCGCCAGAAATAGTAAGTAGAAATTATAAATATTAATTGAGAAATCTCAACTTATTCCTTCTTACAGTTTTACAATGAGCAAGAGGCGACGAAATACACACAAAAGTAAGATTAAGAGGGCACGACGATGATAGTATTAAATAATATTCAAACGCTTTTGTTTGTAGTACACGTATAATCGACGTCCAAGTGCAAATGTCGGAACGTGCCATTGAATTATTGCTCCTACCAGAAGATACACCATGTTGCATATTGGATATTGGCTGCGGATCTGGGTTGAGTGGTGGCGTGTTAGAGGAGCAAGGCCATTATTGGATTGGAATGGACATTTCCACTGCAATGTTGGGTACCAATTTTATAATCTTTCAGACGAACAAAAACAAAGTTAAAATGAACACAAAGTAGTAGTTAAAATGTGTTGTAGATGTTGCCAAGGAACGTGAAGTTGAAGGCGACCTGTTGCTATCTGACATGGGCCAGGGATGTCCATTTCGCGCGGGTAGTTTCGATGCGGCAATCAGCGTATCAGCATTACAATGGCTTTGCAACGCCGACAAGAAAAGCCATCAACCAGTGCGACGATTGTACAAATTCTTCAGCACGTTGTATGCAAGTTTGGTGAGTTCATGGTAGATTGGAAACAATCCAAGATGAATCTGTTTGATGCATCATTAAGTATGCAATTAAGGCGTGAATCGTTTCGTGGGTAATCTAATGGATCCATTGAGTATTTGCTACCCTTGAAACTGTTGATCCATCGAAATAAGTAATCGTCGATCGGTAAACTGAACGGTAACGTTAATGAAATGTCAACAATTAGGCCACTTTCCACTAGGACGTACACTTCGACCGCGTCACCGGCTGAGGGAAGATGTTGAGGCACTTGAAACGTGTTGCTGATGGTGAATTTCGGTGTTTTAGCAAACAACCAATCCCAACTTTTAAACGTTTCAACCGTCTCTTTTAAACCCTCGAACTGTTCGTCATCTGGATGGATCAGCTCCACACGATGACCGTTGAATTGGTAAGCTAAATGATGCATTAAATCCTTCTGGTTGATAGTCGGTTCGATTTCTTTTAGATTAACAACTTGCGATCGAATCGATTTGGACGCGGTCGTTTCGATATTGGATGCATTAGCGGTTAAACAATTCATCAATTCGTTCTTGTTAACGTCGATCAGCAGCGTGCAATGATGATAGGTCGATCGGCCCAATTTGGCGGCCGTGCCGGACACTTTACGGCCGTCGACGAGCAGATCCAAACGGTCGTTGATGGTCGATTCGATTCCATACCGATCGCTCAGCACTCGTTTGATAAATTCCAAGTTGTTCCGTCGATTGTATTGCTTCTTCGTGGCGAAGAACGTTAAATTGATGTTACCGGAGTCGTGATAGACGGTGCCGCCGCCGCTCGACCGTCGAGCCAATCGGATGCCGGCGCGTTTCAAATACGGCAAATTGGCCTCGAGCCACGGATTTTGGAATTTGCCGATGACGACGGCGGGAGCGTTTTGCCAAAGCATTAGCGTTTGTCTAGTATCGTCGTCTTTATCGTGATGGTTGTGCAGCCAATCTTCGAGAGCGAGATTCCGATGGATATCGTCGGACGTCGAGATGTAGACGGTTTTGTTGGCAGCTTCGGCAGACGGTTTTACATCTAAGGACGTAGCCTCTGTCGATCGGTTTCTTTTGGTCGCGTGACTAACGCCTGAAATGAAGAATCATGTTAATCAATGGATTCTAATAGCGTTTGATTCAATTTTATGCATGTTAACGATTCGATTTGTGGAATTTTCACTGGATCTTCGGATAAATTTTGTCGTTTTCTTTGCAGAGTCGACAGGCACGAGCCGTTTTCCAATTCTATCCGGAAAACGCTCAACAAATCGAACTAGTTACGCAACAAGCGATGAAAGCCGGTTTCTACGGCGGCGTCGTCGTCGATTATCCGAACTCGAGCAAGGCGAAGAAGTTCTTTCTGGTCTTGATGATTAGCAGCAATATGACGTTGCCGAAAGCATTAGGAGTCTCCGGCAACGATTCGCACGGTATCTAAATGACGCGATTTCCAATTTAATTCAACGATATTTGAATTAAATCTCTTGTTTTAGCTGTCGGTTACGCGAAGCGACAAAGTGTGAAGAAGGCGAAATTAAAACATAATACGAAAGAGTGGATCTTGGAGAAGAAGGAACGTCGTCGTCGGCAAGGGAAAGAAACGCGGCCGGACACCAAATACACCGGCCGGAAAAGGAGCGGACGATTTTGATGTTGCAAGTAACTAAATAATGTCGATTTTGTGATGGTTCCTGAGGAATTCAATAAACCTGTTGTCGTTAACGTAAATGTATGCGTTTTAATTAACGGCCACAATAGCAGATCACTGAAGAATACAAAGAAACCTTTTCCCCCACAAACTTCCGAAGAAGACGTCGCAAAATTGATTGTTGAGCGAAAGAAAAAGTTGTTTGAGGAGGGCCTGTCCGGGATTTGAACCCGGGACCTCTCGCACCCGAAGCGAGAATCATACCCCTAGACCAACAGGCCTCTTGGTGAATAGGCAACTGTTTCACGGCACTAAAACAGCTAATTTGACATTATTAATTAAAGTAACTCGTTTACTTTTCGTAAAATATATTCAATTGTTTATTTAAATTTTATTATTGTCATCGACATTCATGGCGACAAGAATTACTTGCCTGCTGTTAATATCGATCTTCGTCGCAATGCCATCGACATCATCATCGTCGTCGTCTTCATGACGATCGTTCTGCTGGACATTTGATTTAAATCCTTGTGATGCACGAACGAATAACGCAATCGATTAATTCACTGAGATCCATTCAAATGTCGCCCTCCGAGCAGCGATTAATTGCACCAACTAATTATGCAACAGTTTGAATGAATTGTTCATTTTCCGGCAAGTGAATTTGAATATTTGTGGGCCAGATGGAGGAGGCGAAACCGATCGAGAAGCGATTGGACGTGTATAAGGACACGCCGATTAGATTGTTGGGTAATTAGGTTATCCATTGAAATGATCATTTTTAACATAAAATTGTGTTGTAGGTTATGCAAATGAAGTTGGTGAAGCCTTCCGATCCAACATTAAGGTCAAATACGTGCATTTATCTTATGCCATAGCAACAGTGTATTGTTTGGCAGATACTGCAGACAAGACTGTAGAATCCTTTAAGGTGAAATTTGGTTCAATTGAATGGAAGTGGTCCAATAAATTATTCTATCTTTTAGGATGAACGTACAACCCACAAGGAAACTGTGATCAAAGGAGTAGATACTTTGTTATGGCAGCTACTGGCTTCTGTAGTTGTGCCTGGTTATACCATCAATCGAATTTGTACTGTGTCAAGGTACATTTTAAAGAAATCTGACAGGATTCCAGCAAAAGTGAGACTCAGGTTGATACCATTAATTGGCTTAGCTTCCATACCTGTCATAATCAAACCAATTGATCATGCTATTGATTATTTGATGGATAACAGCTTTCGTAAGTATTTCTAAATGCATAGTTAACAGTCAGTTTCATCATCATCGAATTTCCTTTATTAAACATAAAAATGGTTATGAAGTGTTAAAGTAAATTAATTATATAAAAAATAATGAACAAAGTGAGTTTTTAGAACCTCTTCAAAAACTCTTCAGAAACGATCCTCGCCCTAGCGTTCACGGCCAATTTCATCTCGGATATTTCCTTGTCGATCTCCTCCATGAAATGTATCACGAAATCGACCAGTTTATGTTTGTACATTTGCTCTGTATGAAAATTGGTGATTAAGAAACTGATGTCGTAACCGTCTATCGGTTTCCTTCGCAGCACGACGAAATTCTCCGCTCGCATCATCATGAATCGCATGAACTTCTTGCACAGAATCTTCTCAATCTCATCGGCTTGTTTCACAGCAATACTGATTCGTATGGAATTGATCGACGATTCGATCAGCACCTTTTCCTTATCGTTACGCGAGATAATCACCGGCGTCAATAACAATTCTTTGCTCGTCCGTACCTCGACTTCTGGTTTATTGTGTCGTTCTACTACTTGTGATGAGAAATGATCGAGGCACATTGCCGCCGATAAAGTGTGCCTCACCGCTGATAGGTATGGCCTTAAAGTAGCCGACATTTTATTTTAACGATGTTAATCCTGTTGAATTATGTCTTTAATCGGTTTAGAGGACGATATTTACCACACCTTAAACAGAAAGTTGATTATTTACAAGAATACAATAGTGAAGTTGGTCGATTAAAGTATCTGACAGTTCACGTTACAGCGAATTAATTTAGTAACTTATTTATTTTGAAATATGGTAACTATTGATTAAATAACAATGTTTGAATAATGATGACACCTTTTTCATTTGATAAATTGTTTATTTGCAGCTTTTAGAAATGTGCGTTGCAAGAACGTTACTATCCAATAAAACTCTAAAGTATTTGAAGAGACGATTTGCCAGTTGGCAAAATACTTCCCTGCAGGGAGGTAATAAATTCCTGATTTCTCTCATTCACAAATACTAATTACAGCACTTATTGTAGAAGATCCATCAACGTGTCCAGGTCATCTACAATTTTCCAAACCGTACGAGGACGATGCCGAACATAAATTGGCCATCATCAATGATATGATCGTCCATCCGAATTTCATCACGGTAGACGAAGAACAAAGTATATTGGATGAAATCGAGCCGTATTTGAGCAGAATGCGATACGAAATGGATCATTGGGATGATGTAAGCAAAAAGCAGATAATTTGCCGATAATAGTAATTAAATCGATAATGGGGATTTGATTATTGTCCATTCGTTTCTAAAAAGGCCATCCACGGTTATAGAGAGACAGAACGATTGAAATGGAATGATAGAAATGAGAAAATCTTGGACAAAGTACGGAAAATTGCGTTTCCGTCGCAAGTGAAGCAACTAAAGTACGTCCACGTGCTGGATTTACAAAAGGACGGTCACATAAAGCCACACATTGATGCAGTCAGGGTTAGTAGAATCGAAAATGGGCGACAAAAATCTCATCATTTTGTATTTGACTTCTTTTAGTTTTGCGGCGATACTATTGCCGGATTGAGTTTGTTAACCGATAGCATCATGCGATTGGTACACGATAAAAGGCAGGAACTGATTGTAGATATCTTGCTCGAGCGCAGGTCTTTATATATAATGAAGAATACCGCACGTTATGATTATACGCACGAAATTCTGGCAAACAATCGAAGCGACGGCATCATCTTCAACGGGAAATCGATCGAGAAATCGCGAAGAATTTCGATCATCTGCAGGAACGCGCCGTCTAAAGATCCGCTAGATATTCACTAATTGATCAAAATAACAGCTCGATTCGATTTCTAACGAATTACTTTAACATTTGTATTGGAAAGTTATGCGGTGAACGAATGCTAGATAAATCGTCTTATGAGCGGTTAATTTGTATAAACAATCAGGAAATAATTTATTTTAATTTAAATTAACATGCGTGCGTAAATATCGGAACTGTTTCTCTCTTTTCGTAGGACATTATCATTGAATTCTATCGCCCGATGTTGCAGATAGAAATACGGAATCGTCCCCTTCGGGCATGCAGTTTTCGTTGACGTAGTTAAAGAAACCGTTCGTCGACGAGTGAACGGGGAACGTCGTCGGCGAGAAGAACATTTGCTGCGAATGATTTATTAACGGCAACACCGGCGATAGGTTCGGCGATTGCAGATAAACGGGCGTGTGCGTGTTCGACGATCGCCTCAAGTACGGCGCGAAGCAGAAGAAGGTCGGCGCCGGCGAACGGTTGTACCCGTACGCATGGTACGGCGACAGCAGCGAGTTGTTGTAGTGATTTTGTAGGTTCGTCATCGCATTATTGACGATCACCGGACTGTTGTTGTTGTTCATAATTGAGCGCACCGATTCGCCGCAGAAACTTGTCTGGTTCGGATCGGCACCGATCGTCAGCAGTTGCTGTAGAATTTCGGAGTTCTTCAGGACCGCCGCGAACATCGCCGGCGTGATACCTGCAAGAAAACGAACGGATGATGTTAATACGGACGAACGCGGACGCTTTCGGTTTACCCGTGTCGACGGCCCACGCGTTCACTTTGAACGACTTCTCGTGGAAGTATTGGATCATGTGCTTCTGATTGAAGATGACGCTTATCGAGAACGGCGATATGATCGATTCGAGACTCTCGCGCGACACGCCGCCGTTCAATAAATGGCTCGCTATGCGGTTGACGACGTCCAAATTGCCGCTACCTACGGCCATGTCGAAGATGCTCGCATCTACGGAACGGGAGCACGGTAATGAGGAGAGCGTTTATATCCATTAAGTTGCTTGCATTTATTAATTTTAGTTTTGGTATCAGAAATAATACGTCCGTCTTAAGTTACGTCCGCGAAACAAGCGTGTCATTGATCGGATAAGATGGTAGACGGATGGTGTAAAAGTCGGGAGTAAAGTCGAGGAAGTAGTTCGACTGCGACGTGGAGTCTTGACGTTTTTTACGAAGTGTTTCTTCCGCAACTCCGCGTGCATTCAATTGAGTTCTGCACGTGTAATAAAGTTGTTGCTCATCATGTCAAGAGCGGCGACGAAGAAGTAGAGAAAAGGAAACCGCAATGACTTATTTTGAACAATCAATCTTAACGAAACACTCACCGTATCTGTTGCATCTGGTTGCGTCGGCACCGGCATCGATTAGTATATTCACGAGCTCGAAATTGCCGTAACGCGACGCGAGCATCAACGGTGTCCATCCCATATCGTTGCCGAAATTGATGTCGTACTTCTTCTTCTGGATCTCCTCGACGACTTTCTCCTTATCGTTGGCGGCCACCGCGTAATGGAGATCGGTGTTCATGTAGCGATCGTAGAAGATGTTCAAGCTCGTTCTCATCGCGCGTTCGTCGCCGTCGCCGTTGGCCATCGTTAATCAGTCGAATGTATTTTGAAAGAACGAGACCGAACAATAGCGTGATCGTCGATGGCTAACGTTAACGCGAATAATTCCGCCGGTTCTACGTTAAAGGAATTCGCGCAAAAAAGGAATGTTTGTGCTTGATAAGAAGAATTTATCGCTCGAAAAATGTGATTTCGATGTATTAGGTTGTCGCAAAAGTCAATTTAGTGCAGCGAGTAAAAGTAGTTCTGCAGAAAATATGCGTGAAAAGCGCACGTCGCCGGATAAACGAAAGAGAAATTCAAAGAACCAACGAGCGAGCTTCTTGCGCCGGAGTCCGGTTAACGTGTCGATAATTAATTGATTGTTTATTTATGTTATGGTTGTTTTAGATTAACATTTAATTTATATCTTAAAACTAACAAACGACGGTTCAGTCGATGTCCAACTTCTTGAACGTGCCCTCGGTGCCGAAGACGTCGTCGACGCGTTTCGTCTTGTCCGCCCGCTTGCTCTCGTCGACCGTCAACGTTTCCTCGTACCTCAAATATTCGGAATAATCTTCGATCAGCCGCCGCATATTATCTACAAGAATCAATGTTAACGTTGTGGTTCGATCTTTGCGACTTCATCGATAAGAACCGTTTAATTCCTTGACACTCGGCGCTTGCCCGCCGTACTCCTTCGGCAACAACTCCTGCGGCACGTACTTGTAGAAGTGCTCCAGTTTCGTGTGCATTTTAATCTGGAAATCGTTTCGAAAAATCGTAAAGCGTCACGCACGGATCATAAGCGTACGAACCATATCGAATAACTCCTTCCTGATGAACGGCCGCACCATGCTCAGGATCTTTTCGATGATCGCATTGCAATTGATCAAGTGGATGGCTTTCAGTCGTATCGGCAACGCATCCTGAAATCGTAACAAACAAATTACAGAAGGCAACCGGTTAATCGTTTTGTTCTCTTCACCTGGATGAAGAGCAAATACTTCTTGGCCAACACTAAATCCAATCGCAGCACGTGGCCCATGGCGGCGCCGCTGCAATCGAATATGATGACTTCGCCGTGTGAGAACGGTTTGCTCGCTCTGAACGCCGCCGCCAGCAGATCCAACTTCTTGATGGAGTCTTTCAGAATGAAACGCGACGGGTCCTTGTCGAGCAAACACGACAGGTTCATGTGATAGCCGTCCGGCGAGAGTTGCGGCAGCACGCAAATTAATCTGCAAGAAGTAAATGGCGGGGATTTTGTGCGAAATTGAATGCAAATAATCGTGCTCACGTCACGTCGAACGATTTCGCGACGTCCTCGTAGCAACGGTTCTTGTAGATCTCCGGCATATAAGTGCGCATCGTCGCGTTGTTCTCGATGGTGATCTTCGCCAGTTCGTTGTTGTAATAGCAGCTGTATAGGAAACGAGTAATTTCCAGTTCTAAACGCGAAGGAAGTAATTTAAACGCTTTTTAAGTTGTTTTTGTAAAGAAACGTACCATTGAATCGCGGCAAGTGTCCTTGTTTGGAGTTCCAGTCCATTAGGCTTAAGATGTGCTCCTTTTTCAAATCCTTATCAGCTTGATAAACTTCCTCGATTTTGAGAACTTTCATGTTGAATTATTGTTTATTGCGATTTTGACTTTTTATTTTTGGAACCGATTAACGAGCGCACGAATGGATCGCTTTCCAAATCACTTCTAATCGAATGGAACCGTTAGAAAACCAAATCACCTTCACTTAAAAAATAATCCTCGAAATTGAATGAGAATTTTTTGTTTACGAAACGAAAGCAAACCGCTTTTTAACATTTTAATTACCTCATCTGCTAACGATCGGATTGGAAACGTTTCTAAAGCGAAGTGGCACGTCCGAGTGCGATAATTACTGCAAATTGTAATCATGCCATTACTAATTGGTCTAAATTTTATTTATAAATACCGAACAATTAATGAAACTGGGAAGTTTCAATAATATTGTACAGAGCGTTTGAAAAAAAGTGTCACAAACTGTCCTTAGCTGTCACAAACAAACTCGCTTTAAAGTGTAACAAACTCCCCTTAAAGTTTGTGACACTTTTTAAAATGCCCTGTACATTTGATTAGTTTTAAATTTAATTTTTTAATTTCCCGTCTACGATTATATAGGACTTTCAAGGTGATCAAACGTAATTAATAAATGCTCGGACAATAATCCGTAAAAGCAGGTATATTTTAATTAAATATTCACACAAACAAGAGGATTTGACACAAAAGTACGATTTTCATGTTGACAACGGCCGATGGTTTAATTAATCGATTTTGGAAATCGCTGAACGTGTTTTCAATTCGAAATTACAATATTGCTCTGACGCATTTCGAAGCCTTGAAACTATACTAATTTACAATGTTATTGTTGCAGAATTCGATGCGTTATTTTACCGAAATCCAATAATTTTCCCACCGGATGTTTACGGCTCTTGTTTGCAGATTTTCATTTCGAAATTCCATCATAAATACTCAAAGTGCTTTCTTAATTCGTTAATCGATCGGTCTCAATCGATGTTGAGCTTTTTAAACGTGCCTTCGATGCCGAATATATCGGACTCGTTCTTCGGCTTGCCGGGACGTTTCTGCTCGTCGACGAAGAAGCTCTCGTTCTTGAAAAAGTCCACGTTATCGAACATCGACTTGACTTGCTCGTCTGAAACGAAAACAAATCAATCGTTTGCAAAAGGCGATTCGTTTGGTTTTACCGTGCAGTTTTTTAATGGAATAATCCGGCCCGTCGTATTCGATCGGCAAACAGTCCTTCGGCACGTGCTCGTAGAGCGTTTCGATGTTCGAATGGATTCGCACCTAAAAAGGAAGAAAAACGAATTGAAATGGTGATAGAATATTAGCGAGGCAAAAACGCTGTTACCAATTTGAACAGATCGTTCTTTATAAACGGTTTGCACATCATGATGATCTTCTCGATGGCCGGATTCACGTTGATCAAATGAACGCCGCGGATAATCACCGGCAATCCGTCCTAAAAACGATGGATCATTATTTACGCAAGGGCGAACGGACGGGATCGCGCACCTGGATGTAGTGGAGGAACTTCTTCACGGTGATGATGTTCGTCTTCGTGATGTAGGAGAAATTGTAATTGCTCGCGTCCAACAAGATGATTTGCCCGGGCGACACGCCGATAAACTCCTTATTCATCGATATGAACATGTCCATGTACTGGAGAGCGTGCTCGAAGACGTACTTCGACGAGTCGCTCGTCAACGTGCGCATCAAGATGACGTGATAATTGTCCGGCGTCGGTTTGGGCAACAACACCAGCGACCTGAACGCATAACAGTCAATTCCGAAGGAAAGAGTGTTTAATTAACGTACAATATGTCGAAGATCTGCTTGATCATCTGCGGATCCCGCGACCCGAACAGCTCGGGAAAATGCGTCCACATCGACGAGAAGTTGTCGATCATCGACTTCGCCTTCTCGTTGTTGTAATTGGCGCAATGCAAGAACTGCATCAGGTGCATTTCTGGGAAAAGAAAACGATTAGCGGACGTTAATAAACGAACGGAACGATTCGCGTACCTTTGAACCGCGGCAAATGCGGCTGTTTGATGAGCCATTCCTCCAGACTCTTCACGTGCTCCTTCTTCAAGTCCTTGTATTGGCCGTAAAACTGCTCGACGTTCGCCTCGACGATCATCATTTCGACTGCACCGCGAACAACGTCGGAGGTCTGTAGGTTGAATGAACAAAAAAAAAACACTTTTCCTGCCTCTAGAAAGTGGTCCGACCACTCTTAATTACGAAATGCGAGATGCGTTAACAAAATGACAAAGAAAGTGAATATCGTCTCTATCGGACAGAAGAGTTCGCCGCTGGAAGTCGAATGAGAAATTAGAAATGCGAATTACGCAACCGGATTACGGTACTGTTACGGACGCTCTTTGAATATTTATTTCTTAATTGTAAAACTCGCTATGGTAAAGAGACGGAAAATCGCAAGTTTGAATGTGTGACATTTATATATATATATATTCGTAACATCCATAAAAATGAGTTATTGCAAATTGCCGGCGACTGCCGACATAAATTAGCCGTTCTCAATTCCGTCTACTCGCATGTGGACGCGCTTACGAATAGAAACTAGTTGTTTAACAATAATAATAACCAAACCGCCTTGACACTGATTAAATAGAACTACAAGCGGTCCCGTTGCAATAGCGAAAACTGCGTTCGTTAATCGTTTTCGACACGCTCAGTCGATCGACAACTTCTTGAAAGTGCCCTCGACGCCGAATATCTGGTCGGCGTTCTTCGGCTTGCCAATCCGCTTGCTCTCGTCGACGACGCGCTTCTCGTCGGCGACGAAATGATCGCGATACTCCAGCAGTTTCCGTTTGGTCGCCTCTAGAAAAGAGAAGCAAATCGTTCGCCTCGTCGATCGAAAGGAATCGCGCAATTTACCGTGCAGCTCGGCCAACGTGCCGCCGCTGCCGCCGTAGTCGTTCGGCAGACATTCCTTCGGCACCTGCTTGAGCAACGACTCCATGTTCATGTGGACGTGCAGCTGCAAAACGAACGGTTACTTCTTCGTTTTCGACACACTCGCAGACTCACGATGCTGAGCAGCTCCCTCTTCATGAACGGTTTGATGAGGGCCAACAGTTTGTCGGTGAACGGCATCGCGTTCATTATGTGCAGACTTTTCAGTCGCAGCGGGATGCTCTCCTTCGGAAACGAAAAAGAATCAAATCGATTGTCGCCGACGTTCGTTCCGCATTCGATCAAACCTGAACGTACGACAGGAACTTCTTCAGCACGAGCAAATTGATGCGCGCCAGATGGGAAATCGTCGAGTCTTTCATGTCCATCAGTATGACGATGCCGGCGTTCGTGCCGTTCGCTATTAGGTCCAAGCCGGCGTACATGTCGTACAATTTGACCTGTTCGTTCATCACGTAATGCTCCGGGTACGGATCGACGATTTTCGAGTATAGCAGCTTGTAGCCGTCTTTCGTTTGCTTCGGCAGGATCGTGTATAAGCTGGAAAAGATTGAAGAGCGGTTGAGATCGCACGAACGATTGCGGTCGGGGTTCGCGTACACCGCGTCGTAGTGCGTCTTCAGTTTCGCCGGGTCGCGATTCGTGAAGATCTCCGGACTGTGCGTGCGAATCGTGAAGTAGTTCTCGATCGTCCGCTTCGCCGCCTCGTTACTATAATAACACGCGTGGAGGAAAAGTATCGCGTCCAGTTCTGAAAAGGATAATTAACAATGTGAACTAGTTTTCGCACGCGATCGATTTGTTAATTGAAAGTTGAATAATTTAATCGAAAGTTAATTCACGCAAAAACATATTACTTACCGGTGATTTTTGGTAAATGCGCCTGTTTCTCCGTCCATTCCATCAACGACTTCACGTCGTCCTTCTTCAGTTCGGGGTTTTTCTTGTATTCGGTCTCCACGTCCGCGATTTTTAAACTCATCGTTTTTTTTTAATGCACTAGGATGAAAGCGCGAATTCCGTTTGAACGCCTTTTAAATAGCGAATCTTTTTCTTACTTTTTATTCTCTTGCATAACCAGTAGTCCAATGCGATGAGAGAAGGGAGATTGTTGCGAAATTTTTTATCAATCAAGGACAATTAATTTATCTATTGAACAAGTATTCCAATACAATTTGTTTGACGTGTTAATTAACGTGCAAATAATTGCAATTTACGTCAAGAAAAAAGCTAATTAATTGCAACTCAATTTGCGACGATTCCCACTTTCATTGGAACAATAACAGCACCATCATCATTATTGTTCAAAGGGAGATTTTTAAACGAATCTTACATAAAGCTGTTTGAGCCAGCTTGTTGCTCACAATGTTGCAAATATTAGTGGATTGTTGAGAGATAAAGTTGAAATTTCATCATCATAATTAGTTATATTTGTATATACATATATTCCAAGCCGTTTAACAAAAATATGCAAATCTCTTAATAAATTACTGTTGTAAAAAAGTCCTCCATTGTTCCTAGTTAGATTAACTTTTCTCCTTATAAGATATAACACCTTTTGCTATTAAGTCTGGTATTTCAACAGCTAACCAAGGACCAAGCTAAAATCAATTATTAACCAATTATGTAAATTCCTGCTATAATTGCTTACATATTAATTGACTTACACCTAAAGCCATTGCATGACCTATACCAAATTTGGGTACATTCCTTGCCCACAGTGGTTTGAAATGATCACTCAAACATATTTTGCCACCACGATACATCTTTGCAGTCTTTCCATCTAATTCTGGCAATGCAATCTCTGGAGCTGTCGTTGGATAAGTGACTGGAATCTGCAATAAGATTTTGACAATGAGTATTTATAATTTTCTTTTGCATTTTCAGTTATTGTTAATCTTGCTCTCATATAATTTAAGATGGGAAACACCTCAAACTCCACATCGAATTCATATTTTAATAAGTCATGTATGAACCAGCATTTGCCAAACCATTTTGTGCCTTCTTTATTTGATTCCAATCGGAACCAATCATTATCTGCCACTTTGTTATTTTGCACGTACTGAAAGGAAAGAAAATTAATAACATATGTTCTGTAATGGGAAAAAAGCAATTCTAATTACTAACTTTAATCAATGATTGATACTCTTCCTTTAATCTTTGAACCCATAGCTCTTTATCCCTGGGGCCTGCTTTAGTTTGTAGCAACGGTATATTGCTCAACGTTTTCCTCGTACTTTCGTCGACCATTCTTCGAGATATTCGCCTATTTTTTAAATTAAAATTTACATAAAAGAAATTGAAACTTGTTCACGTTGCCTCTTATTATTGGGGAATACGTCAATTTGACGTTTCAGAATGGCCAACATATAAATCGCTCTAGGGACTTTTCACTAACGTTCTCTAAATAAGTAATATAATTCTTGAAATTTAAAGGATTTTAGCCGATATATTTGTAAAAAATATTAATTCTTTCCAGGTAATACAATTCAAATTTAGACAGACGGAATTTAAATTCAGAAATTCACTTACTTTTTATAACCTTGTTTCTTTTTCCTAGTGCGAAAGTTATCTTTGGTTATCCCACTTACCAACATAATTTTCTGATACGTTTTGCGTTTGTAGAAAAGTACAAGAACTTTTTCGTTATTTCAATAGAAATGAGCAATTATCGTATGAAATCAAATGGCTGATACATTTTTTGGTTTCGGAACGTCGTTAAATGTAAGTCAATCGAGATAGTTTTACAAGAACATTTCATTTACTGATTATAACAACTCTGGTACTCCGCATCAACGTTTCTGGAAATAACTTGTCGTTAACAGCGATTGCAATAAGTTAGACCACGTCTCGTTGCAATTGATTCTAATTCGGAGTTAATTGCTTCTAATTTTAAGACTAATCGACACATTTAGTTGCAGTTGGTTAGGTTACATTCTTTTTGATTAATCTGCACTTCTCTCTTTTAGCATGATGATCATTTGCTGGCTACTGAAGAAGTCGATTGTATAGAAACTGAAGAGGAAGAATATGATGCTCTCAATGATGAGACATTTGGAGCTACAGATGATGTTAATAATCTAGATGATTGGGAAGAACAACATGAACATTTTGCTGAGATTGCAGAGAGCAAGAAGCAATCGGACAAATTAGAAAATAGTTTAATTCAATTGGTACTCGATGATACTGAGGAAAGAAAATACGAAGTGTGGCCAAGCTTCAATGCTTCTAAACAGAACGGTGTCAACAACAATGAATTGTGGTTGAAACAAATCTACAATGATGTAAGTAGCAAATAGCATTTGTTAGTGCAGTTAATTTCCAATTGGATTCATTTTTTAGATAAATGAAACTGCTAAAGATTTACTACGTACTGAAAATCAGTCAAGGGGACCTGTGCCTAGTAGTAGTTCCTCTCCAAATATCAAGCAAATATTGAAGAAAATATGTACAGTTGAAGAATTAGAAAGAGGTTTATTGAAAAGTCGACAACAGAATCAAGTCAAACCGCCACAAATGCCACCAAACAACGCTAGCGCCAATTTGAATCAGCAACCACCTTACTTATTTCAGATGGTAATTGCAATTGCTCTTAAGAATTCCTCAAGATCGTTAATATTGAACTTTTGTTTTAGCATCCACCACCAATAAGATTACCACCAGGTTTACATCATCCGTTCGGCATAACGCCGCAACATCGGCCGCCGGTCTATCCACTGCCGCCAATGAACTGCAGAATACCGCCACAGTTTTATCCTGGACACGTCGGCGTCAACGGACCCCCACATCCGCCACCGGGTCTCATGTATCCTCCACAATTCCCAGTACGTCATCAATAACGATCGCGTGTTATTTGTCATTTAACGATCGTCATTTTTAGGTGAATCATCCTTACAATTTTCCACCGCCGCCACGACCGCCGAGCATTCATAATCTACAACAAACCCATCAGCAGCATCATCAGCACCATCAACAGCAACAGCAGCATCGTAATCAACAGCGACGGAACGATTCCAATAGCAGGCAACAGCAGAAGCACGAAGAGGCGATTATTAAAGACGAATACGCCGGACTGATGACGAACAGGGACAAACAGTGGCTGATCAATATTCAGTTGCTTCAACTGAACACCGGCACGCCGTATTTCGACGATTACTATTACACGGTCGGTGTTTGCGTCGACGACATTTACGTGGTTTATTTTAAAACTTATCGAATTGTAGGTTTTCAAAGAGCGTCGAGCAAAAACGGACAGAGAGTCGGACATTTTGCTCGATAAGAACCAGAGACACCACAACAATCGACAGCAGAAGGACCACCATCGCAACGATCGACAGGATAACGCGAATCAACTACAACCGAGAGTGTACATACCGCAGCAATTCGAGAATTCTCTCGGGAAGCTACAAGTGAGTCGTTGATCTACCGGCAACGATATTCGAACGACGCGTTTTATTGTTTTCAGTGCGGTTCCGTGACTGCTCCACGTAAGATAATCGACATGGACGTCGTGACGTTAGATAAAGACTCGGAGAATGTAAATACGCCGACGCGCGACACTAAGAAGACGAAGCAATTGCTGCTCGAGCTGGAGGCGTTTTATTCGTTGATGTTGAAAGCGGAAGACCTGAAGAATCCGATCGCCATCAAGAACACGGAGAACTTGCGACAGCTGAAGCAGAAGCAACGGCTCCGCGAGATCGACGCCGCGTTCACGCCGGAGCAAAAGCAGGAGATTCTGAAGTTGCTGCAGCAAGAGAGCATACCGGTGTTGGAGAATCAACACGATTATTTCGTCAAAATCATCAACGGCCTTTTGCAAGACGACAAGTTTGCCAGCTTCATGAACATCCGGAAGGGCAAAGTATGAAGGCGGCGATTCGCTTATACGTTTCAATATCGCGTGCTACTTGCAGATGCTGCTGTTGAGATTGCTGCCGTATTTGACGACCGAATTCCACGTTCAACTGCAAGAACTGTGGATGAAACTGTTCCTGAGCATGGCGGTCATCGGCCGCAGAGACACGTCCGGCGATTATCTACTCCCTAAGTTTCATCCGTTTTACAAAAGGCACGTAAACCGCGCCAAATCGAATAATCGCACTCATTTGCGAATCGTTGCAGATTCATTCAGTCGTGCAAAATGTCCGACATCCTGGAAATCGTCACCAGCTTGATCGAGGTCGTCAGGCCGGAGAATAATCGCAGCACGCCGCTGAGCCACGCGGGACGAACCCCATTGCATTTCGTTATCACCAATAAGGTAGCTTCGAATTGCTTTTTATCAATTAATCTGATTATTGTTTCGAATTGTGCAGTTTGGCGTCTCGGCCTTGGCGACGACGCTAGTACGAACCGAATATTTGATATCGTCGGGCAACACGACGGAGAAGCAACAGGCCGATTGGACCGCGTTCGTGACGAGTTGGTCGGAAACGACGGCGGTCGTGAACGCGGTCGCGCCGCCGTTGGAGCTGATACCGTTGCAAATATTCGCGAAGCATTGCAATCGCATCAGCGGTCTGACGAAGGAGCGCAGGGCAACGCTACAGAAATACTTTGTAGATACCAATTAAAGGAGCGCGCCAATTCGACGCGCCGTTATTTCATTATCATTTAGCGATTTATTTTTAATTTTCAATTTGAATTGAACTCTTCGAAATTTATGGTTTAGGTTGATGAAGGAAGGAAACGCGATTAGCGCGCAATTGGCCTTAATTATTTGTTAAACGAACGCAATTAGGTGAGAGATTATTGCGTTCGCCGTTTGATTTTTTAATATTTTCGCAAACTCGAAACGGACGGGCTTGTTTCCTTTATTTTTTATATTGCTTAATTTTAAAGAGCGAAGGGCGAACAATTTAAAATTTAAGTTTCTCTTTTAATGTTACAATTTCGCGATCGAATCGTTGGTTATTAATTAATTATTTCATTATTAATGTCCCTTTTTGTCAAATGTAATCATTACGACGCGAACTAATGAGCGGATTTGGAGCGTTGTGCAAAATGCTTTGCAATTTACGCGCAAACCAAACGTAATTCAACAATAAAAGGAATCATCCTTTTCCTGTTTCTTAATTAAGTTTATTTTTTATATATATATTACGCATCGTCTATGTTTAATCTAACAAATCTAATGCATTATATTTGTTTCACTACTGCATTAGTAAAATGTGCGACGCGACCGATTGAATAAATTGCCAATTTTATGTAAAATAATGAAACTTTGTTAAATCTGTTAAATTCGATGCGCTCGTAATTTATTCAATCGGTGGCTATTTAACTATTATTCAATCGATACATGGCTTTTAACATTACGATATACATATATTTTGAAGATAAATGAAGAAGAGCGAAGAGATTTAAATGATATTAATTTGAAGCAAAAAAATGAAAGAGTTTATTACGAAAATTCGCGAGTGAATAAAAAATTAAGACGAGGAATTTCTTTTCGAGATATCTAAAATATGTTTTTCAGGATATCATTCATTATATTTAAATATTATATATTGTATATGTATAAAGCATTAATTTATAATATTGATAATTGCTTTTTTCATTAAACAACAACAACAAGATACGAAGCAAGATGCGACGATAGTTATTAAATTAATTATAGCAATTTCAAGATGAAATGGCAGTCAAACCAATATATATATGTTTACTAGAAATGTTTGACTAAATAAATTTAAAAAAAATTGAAAACCATGTCTAATTCGGCAATTAATCCCATCGGTTAACTGCAAATTTTGTCTTTTTTTAGTTGCAACCCCATAAATTTACTTTTCACGCCAACAATTTAAATTAGATTGCGAAAGAGAATATTGGGGGGCACGCGTCGTTACGCCAAATACGATTTAAATTCGTTTTATTATTTTCATCATTTGGATTCGCATCGCTATCATTTCTATTGTGATCTTCTTTAAAGGAAAATCATCTGGAACGCGTTGATGGTTGAAACGAATGGGGGACGCGCGCCCCCCCAGAGAAAAAGGAATCAAAACAATCAAAAGAGACACGATATTAATGCGGCAGTTGGAACTGAAAGAGTTCGAATGAAGAATGAAATTTATTTATATGAGCTTCTTTTTAATAAAAATCTTATTAGTTCCGGTTGGAATGGAACGTGACTAATTTATTTATGGTTCGCATTAATCTCTTCGTTGTTACGAGTCTGCGATTATTAAAAAGCATTTCGAATTCGATTCTTTTAATATTGAAAACTTGCTTAAATTTCAATGAGTAATTTACCAGAAAAGGGAGTTTAAATAATTTTTTTGTACTTTTACATCGTGAAACAATTGCTTGGACTCAAATTAGCAAATGAGTTCTCATTTAAAACTAGTTAGCAAACTTTTCCTCACAAAGTTATCATTTAAAAAAGTAATTTAAATATTGATTTGAATGTTCTGCCTCAAATTTACAATTTTTGAATGCTTAATTTATAAATTCGCGACTAAACTTTGCAATTTAGAGATACAGTTACATAAAGGACAGAGGAGAGGAACAATGGAAACTGGAAAAATCAAGAACGTTATAAACGATCGTTTAATAAAAAGTTACTCAAGAACTTCATCATCGTAAATCTTTTGCCATTATTCTTGTCGCATTTGATGATGAAAAGTAGGTAGGTAGCATCGAAAGTTTCTGCAAACTTTTTGAAACTTTGCAACAATCTTTCGATATTCCTTACAAATTTGGTGTTGGCAATTACTTGCGTTAATTAACGCAGGTATCGTTATCAAATTAATAGATTTGTATTAGGGCTTGTTAAAACGTTCAATTTGATACAAACTGTAAGAAATTAGTTTGCTTTTGTAATTATGCAAAAGTTATGCAACCCACTATTCAAGCATACGTTAGTTTGCGTGGTCACGCTTGGTGTCGCCCTCTTCCTAAGAAACTTTTTTCTGTGTAGTCGCGTTTGAATTGTTCCTCAATTTTCGATTAAAGAAAATCAAAGTTAATTAGTGAAGAATGCGATTTGTTTATAAGAAAATGGTAAGAGCAATTAAATTGTCGTAGTTTGTTGTAAAATTCGTAATGCGGTCAGGTGATTTCACGTTTTTATGACGAATTTTTCCCTTTTCGTAATCGGCCTACTAGACGAAATTCATTTGTTTTTTTTTTCGTTTATGATTCTCCGTTTCAATGCCTACTTGAAATTGTTTTTTTTTATTCTCGAAAATTATACCTGCTATGATTGCGCGAAATGTGCGTAATTATTATTCATCGATGTGTAGTAGTTAATAATTTTAAATAAATTCTTTCCTTTTTAGCTTAAAGTGATGTGATGCATGCGATAAGCCAGTGGATCGAGTGTAATCAGAGAAAGGGGCAATTGTAAAAAGAGGTAAGTTTACGATCTTTTTTTGTCGTGTCGTAACTGATAACATTTTCACTACTGTATGGGTCACATTATTCATTTAAAACTTATTTATTTGTAGCTGCATTGCGAAGTGGTGAGGTTTCGCCAATACAAGTTGGCGAATACGTTAAGAAACCTAGACGCCAATGGATTTGGCAAAAGGATTGTGTGAGGATTACCCCAAAGATCGTTAACAGTAAATTCGATTGATCAAATCTCGTCTTTAAAAACGGTAAGTCGCTCTTTCTACAACCACTTGCGGCATTATTGTTAATTTACACTTTACTTCGGTTTCAGGTTCTTCCGATTGTGATTGCGAAAACTAACAGCAAAGCACCTGCAAATTTGGTGGTAACTATTTGTAGTTTATTAATTTGTATTCTTCTACAATTAATGCATGTACTTTGTTTCAGCTGGAAGTGTTGTGAGTTAGTGATGTGTGTAAGTGACAAGTGAAAGTGCAAGTGATGGATGGAAGAAGCTGCTGGTGGAAGCAGTTGGCGGCGGCAGGATGGCCATCGAGCGAGAGGCTTTTAAGAAATAGGTAAGTTAATTCTTCAGAATTCCATTCAATTGAATACAACTAATAATTAACCTTTTCTATTGCAGGTAGGTCCCATGAACGTGCGGAGTAGCAGCCGAAGGTAGGAGTTTTAAACTTCTCGACCATCTTTCCCCGCATTCCAATCTCCTGGTGACTCTTCGCCGTTTTCCCATTTTCCAACGCTTCCGCTTTGGTGGAGGCGCCACCGTTAACCCGTTTCTTTCAGCAACAACAAGACAAAAAGAGAATTTTCTTAATGGGAAGAGATCAAGGAAGAAGCGTCTTATTGGGAAAGCATCTGTGCTCTTTGTGGTAAGAGACGTCAATGAGCAACTTTCATTTATGAGAAACTAACGAGGATTTTTCTCTTTTAGCTGATATTCCAAGAAATGCTGGAATTTGTCTTAATGGGAAGAGATCAAGGAAGAAGCGTCTTATTGGAAAAGCATCTGTGCTCTTTGTAGTAAGAGACTTCAATGAGCAACTTTCATTTATGAGAAACTAACGAGGATTTTTCTCTTTTAGCTGATGTTCCAAGAAATGCTGGAATTTGTCTTAATGGGAAGAGATCAAGGAAGAAGCGTCTTATTGGAAAAGCATCTTCGCTCTCTGTGGTAAGAGAGGTTAATTGATGCCAAATGTGCTTTGTTTATAGTAAAAAGGTAAGATTAATTAAATTGTTGTAGTTTGTTGTAAAATTCGTAATGCGGTCAGGTGATTTCACGTTCTTATGACGAATTTTCCCCTTTTCGCTATCGGCCTACTAGGCGATATACATTTGTTTTTTTGTTGTAATATCCTCACGTTTCAATACGTATTGCGATTGTTTTTTTCTTTATTGAAAATTATACCTGCTAAGATCAAATCGAATGTTGCTGTTCAAGTTATAACTTGTTAGTTTATCATTATTCATATTAACAATTTAACTTAACGCAACTTTTGCTCTAGCGATTATTGAAAAGTACGAAAACGCGCAAATTAATTTAAAATAGCGAGTAATGTTTTTGTTTATTTGCAGATTCATTCAATGCGAATACAATTTCGCAGTTGCAGCAAGGAAAGAGGAGGACGATAGTCAAATGTTGTCATTAAAAATCGTAAGTCTTTCTGTGACCACTTGCAGTATTTTGATAATTCACATTTTACTTCGTTTTCAGGTCCTTTTACATGTGAAGAATATTCGTGTGAATTGCGAAAACAGCAGCAAGGCACGTTTACATTTGGTGGTAATTATTTGTAGTTTATTAAGTTGTATTTTTCTATAACTAATGCATGTCTTTTGTTTCAGCCGAAAGTGATGTGAGTCAGTGAGTTTAAGTAGTGAATATTTTTTAAATTGACAATCATGTGAGTCGGTGTGAAGTTAGTGAGTGATGGAAGAAGCTGATGGTGGAAGCAGTTGGCGGCGGCAGGATGGCCATCGAGCGAGAGGCTTTTAAGAAATAGGTAAGTTACTTCTTCAGGATTCCATTCAATTGAATTCAACTAATAAGTAACTTTTTCTATTGCAGGTAGGTCCCATGAACGTGCGGGGTAGCAGCCGAAGGTAGGAGTTTTAAACTTCTCGACCATCTTTCCCCGCTTTCCAATCTCCTGGTGACTCTTCGCCGCTTTCCCATTTCTCAACGCTTCCGCTTTGGTGGAGGCGCCACCATTAACCCGTTTCTTTCAGCAACAAGAAGACAAAAAAGAGATGATAAAGGAAATGAGAGAGGACGTTTAATATGGATGGCTTAATGTACGTGGATTCCAAAGAACATGCATCCAACGTAGTGTCATCATCAAAAAGATGGTGAGTAACTATTCGCACTCACTTGCAATCATCTCACTAATTAGATTTCATTCATTTTTCAGATTTTCCTCCGGCGAGTGGAAGATGGCTTGCGTCTGGTGAACGCGAACATGTTGCAGTAAAGCACACTAATTCTTGGTGGTAAGTTATTTTCCTCATCAATAATTTATCTAAATCACTAACTCAACATTCTTTTACTTTCAGCTTAAAGTGTCGTGCAACGAGTGAAGTGAAGTGCGTGAGTTAGTTTAAGTCGCGAGTATATATATGTATTATTAAGTGAAATATAATGAGTCGGTGTGAAGTTGGTGAGTGAAAGTGATGGAAGAAGCTGCTGGTGGAAGCAGTTGGCGGCGGCAGGATGGCCATCGAGCGAGAGGCGATTAAGAAATAGGTAAGTTAATTCTTCAGAATTCGATTCAATTGAATACAGCTAATAATTAACTTTTTCTATTGCAGGTAGGTCCCATGAACGTGCGGGGCAGCGGCGAAGGTAGGATTTTTAAATTATTCGACCATCTTTCCTCCTTTCCCATCCTCAAGTGTTCTGCCAACGAAATGCCCATTTATTAATCAAAAATGGAAGCTTAAGTATGTTCACAGCAACTCCACGACGGAAGAAGAACGGCCATCTTTTGGAAATGAGAGAGAGAAATGAGAGACGTTGAGTCTCCACGGCTTGGAAACAGCGTCGGAAAAACGGTCAAGTTGCTATTGTTACGCCAGTTAACAGTAATTCGCTAATTCTTAGTTTTCGTGTCTTTCAGGGTTGCCACAGCGTGAAGTATCCGGAAAACGTGGAAATGCCCGGCGAGATGATGGCAAACGCACGGGACCTCTATCTCTTACGGCGAAGGACTTTCATTCTGACGATTGACCAGGATGGCATTTAGAAGCGTGGAAGCGTTGCTGTCAGTTGATCAATTGTAGATCTTCTTCATTACTTTGCGAAATCGATGCAAAAATGGTTTTGCGTGGTTTGCGATTTACTCTAACGCAAATGAAGCGCTCGAAGCCTTCAACAGCTTGGTATTTCACATATCTCAAGCAGGGACGGACTTCTTGCTTTGAACGACTGCTTGTATCGCAAGCATAAATGCACGGAATTGAAAGGGCAGCATTGCGAAACGTTAACTAATATTTCTTCATTGTAGTTGGCAGCAACTTTCGGCCCTGCCCACGTACAAAAGCATTTGTCGGCCGTAATAAGGAAAGAATGTTTTCTTCTCCGAGGCACATGCACGCGCACATATATAAATGTCACTGGCACATGATAAAAGGGCCGAGGGATTGTAATTTGCGCGAGCGGGCGACCGTTGAACTGGCGGGAAGGGGGTTTATTTAGGACGGCGCCTTGGGGTAATTGCCATTAATGGATGGAATGTTTTGGACAGCCTTTTGCATGTTATGGACACGATAATGAGACCGAAATAAGTGAGAGTGAAGTGCAAAGACGAAAGGTTTTGCGATGATGCTTCGTCGATCGCAAACAAAAACGAATCAAATCCGTTATTGCGAGGATGCGGAGGATGGGAAAAATTGCCAGTTTACCGAAATCAATTTCATTGTTTTGATGACGATGATGAAGGTTTAATTGCTGGAACGGGACGAGAAACCGTTGCAAAATCAGCATCAATCGCTTATAAAATCGCGGCGACACGTGCGAATTGCAATTATTTCGCACGTTTGGCGGTTTACTATTATTGCCGCTGCTTTTATCTTACTTATTCCATTTTTTTTATGAAAAAAACACCCTTTTTCCCCGCAAAAAAGCGCCTTTTATATTCTCAACAACAAAAAAACTCACTTTTTTGCTTGACTTTTTGCAATAATATTAACTTTCAGTTTGGAGGTGGTACCGATTAAGATGATTTATTGCCATTATTAGAATGTATTTCGCCCTAAAATCGCAACATCATCATAATTGTCGATGGCGTCGATGATGATGATAGAGAATCTGGTTCACCCCTGCGAAGAAAGAAAGTGCGAAAAAAGTATCAATTACAATCAATTATGTACATATTTTGCAACAATTGCGAAAAAATAGGAAAAGAAGAGAATGGAAATAATGCGAAGGTTAATAATACACGCAGGATACAATGATAAATAATTCACCCTCCGTCCGTAAATGTGGGACTTGCCCTCGTGCTTTTATTGCGATTGCGAATTACGTGACTTTCTCGATTAATTAACATCACAATTGATACCTATTGCAAATATTATTCCCTAAAAACACGGAGGGAACAAAATCGGACAAAGAAGTCGAATAAAATTGCGAGAAACTTTCGCCAACAGTAAGCAACCATCCTTTGGAGCAAAGATAATAGATTTTTATAAATCACCGACTGCTCCTCTACATCAACGTTCGACCATTTATAATTTTCAAGATGTTGCCAACGTTGCGACCAAATAAAAAATCGCACGCGAAAAAAGGCACACACAAACGTTATTTCTTCCTTTTCATTCCGCCATGAGAAGAGTAGCAACAACAGCAATATATATTGAAGAATAATTTATAGATCGACGTTATTTCGCACTTGTCAGGCCAATATATCATGCACACACACACTTAGACCTATAAATCGATTGCGATACAATAAATTTTAAAACTTCACCCTATTTTCCTTCTCTCTCTCTCTCTTTCTCTCTCTCTCTTTTACAACACCGAGGGTTTCTCTTCGTCTTCTTCGCCTTGCCGAAAGGTGAATGGATGCGAAACGTTTATTTATCAATAATGTAACGATCGTTTAATTTGAATCGATTTCCATTTGGTTAAATTTATTTCCTTTCTTCTTGCTCCGCTACACCGACGGCCCCCTTTTATTATTTCACCTTTTTTTGCGTCCTTTTACAAATTGATTTAGGAACTACCTCGATCGCATTCGGGGGGCCATTAAGATGGGTATTACTAAACGATAAAATCGAATTTATTTCCCTTCGGCCCTTTCGTCAGTTTATTTGGGGAAATTAATGGGCGACCTCGTCCGTCGATGTTTAACAATATCAAATAACAATATCAGTTAAATGCAAACTTTATCTCTAATTAACGGGCAATAATCCTTGCGAAAAGTCAACGTGCTTGAGTGCTTTTTTGTTTTGGGCAACAAATCATTTTCCTATTTGCAGCAAAAGTAACAACAACAACAACAAAAATAACCAAACACAGCGAGATCAAAAAACAAGCGTTGGCATGCCTGCCTTTGCTGAAATTCCAACCTCAAAAGCGTTTGACGTTAACATTTGACGTTTGATGACAACGTCTCGGCGCCTACTCCAAACGGATTTCTCGTGAAAAATCACTTCGCGAGCGAGTCACCCGTAGAAAAAGGTGAGTGATCTTCGTGCGTATTGTGTCACGTTGTTGTTGTTGTTGTTGTTGCCACCATCAGAACACATTGTTGCCCTTGTTGTTGTTCTTTCTTAACAAAAGAAAA